>OX422220.1:463139466-463755299 GCA_949130495.1 Sambucus nigra
AGTCCATTTTTAGGAAGATGAATAAATTTATTGTTCTTTTTGCTATACTATGTTAATACAATCTGTTAATCGGTGTCATCTTGTTTGTAATTTGTTGCTAATTGCAATGATTTGATTTTTAAACATGTTTCTGTGAATCTTATATACTAAATGTCTATTATGATACACATTTGATTTTTGATATATTTAAGTTAAAATTTCAATACACCTCGCCTTTTTACAATAAACACCTTACTTTTTCTCCTTTTCAAACATTACTATTACCTTTATAGTCGTGGTTTCTTTTCCGAATCCCTAGGCCAGCTGTATGAATGAATTAGAATAAGTATAAAACCAGAGTCTAATTACAAGCCTTATGCACATGATCATATATATCTGGCCTGTCCTGAAACATATATTTATGAAATCTTCTCAGGTATTCAATTTGGTTGGATAGCAAACTACGTCTCCAACTTGACCCTCTACTCATCCTAGAATACTTCCTGTGGAGAAAAGGTCATGAGTATGCAATTTCCAATCACTACGATCGCCATTGTATGTGGGAAGAAGTGGCACAAAATAAGAGGCTCAATAAATACAACCATACTATAATAGACGAACAATTTTCATTCTACCAGGCTGATGGACTGAAAAGATTCAATGCATCAGATCCGAAAAAGCTTCTCCCTAGCAGTATGATTTTTTTCTCCATGTCCCTCTTTACTTGTGAACAAATTTAAGGTTAAAGCCCTGTTTGGTTTTCACCTGCGTGAAAAGTATTTTTCATATATTCGGCTTTAAATTTTGTTCACAACTGTTGTCCAGAGTTATATATTATAGTGTACATGTATTTACAAAATAATGCAAACAAACTTTAAAGGGTCATTTGGCAGTTGACCCTCATTTTTTTGTCAAGTCATTCATTTTGGGTACCAAAGTTTTTACTATTTATATTTTGACGTCCATTATCATGTTTCGACACCTTTTAAGAATTTTTGTGACTTTTTTCAACACTTCCGTGCGGCAAAAAATGAAAATGGACCTTAAAGTTGAAACAGTGAAACTTTAGTACCCAAAGTGGAATACAGGAAAACAAATGCCAAATTACCCAAATTCTAACTCTATATAGGTGAGAATATTTTTCACCCTGTTGAAAATTTTCAACCCAAACCAAACGATGACTAAATCTACCACTTTCATATGTTCTGTTACGAAATCTGTTGTGTTGTTGCAGATGTGCCTGAAGGGTCTTTCATTGTAAGGGCACACACGCCAATGTCAAACTTGTTTTCCTGTCTTTGGTTTAATGAGGTTGAGCGGTTCACTCCTCGTGATCAGCTAAGTTTTGCCTACACCTACCACAAGTTGAGAAGGATGAATCCTGTCAAACCTTTTTATCTTAATATGTTCAAGGTAAGGAATCTTGTGAATTACAAAATTCTAGGGCCTGTTTGGTTTGCAACTATAATTCTGTTTTCTGTGTTTAAATACAATTCTGATAAAAATCTTCGTTTGACAACCTGTTTTTAAACACAGAATTATAATATTCCTGTGTTATAATCAAGTTTTTCAGAAAACAGATTTTGGGTGTTTTATAACATCTGTTTTTTTTATTTTTCAACTCAGAATTATTCGTTCGTAATATTTTAAAGCAATTATACCTTAATATATAATATACATACATAATACATTAATGTGTGTAATTCTTATAAATAAAAAATATATATGTACATATACACAAAATTACGTATGGAATAATATAAAGTTAAATAATATTATCAATAGATACATGATACTTATATATAGTTTTATACATATATTATTAATGTATGGAATAATATAAAATATACATATAGTACATATGTATTAAAAAATATTATCAATTCATGTATGTATATAATTTTATAGTGGATTATATATGCGACATCATTATAAATATATATATATATATATATATATATATATATATATATATAGAGAGAGAGAGAGAGAGAGAGAGAGAGAGAGAGTTAAACTCCCTAACATACCTCATTAAATATACCTAAAAATACATGATATTAAATGTACGTGTATATAATTTATGATGTATATATGTATGTATGTATGTATATGTATGTATGTATGTATGTATGTATGATGTATGTATGTATGTATTTAAAAACAACTTTACCAAACGCACACCAATAATTATAAACACAAAAAACTGAATTTTAAAACTGTATTTAAAAACAGTGTTTAAATCGAACTTTCTGAATAGAGAACCAAACAGGCCCCTAGTTTTTTTAATGATAGACGTATGATAATATTTATATTTATATATTTCAAATTTGAGACTAAGGATTGTTATTTAAAATTAAAACCTATCTTAGGACATTAATACATAGTTTAACGGTAATATGTTACCAGCAAAAAAAAGTGTTCAAATCGAATTGTAGTACTGGTTTTTATAACATTATTAGAAATAAGAGACTAAGTAAGAATACATCAAAGAAAATAATTGTTCATTTGCATTTGGGTAAAGACCCAACTTTACGTATAATATTGATACTAAACGATAATGACCAGAACTAATCTTGATACAGACCAATAGGATTACGATACAAAATGATACGTCTACGATACAAATTGATATGTCTCTGTGTGATGTTGTGCTCTATGCTATATATCCATGTGGTACATATCATCTCGATGTTATATCATATTGTACTGAACATTTGCGTATAGTACAATACTAACAACTATGCCTCAGACTATCCTATCCTCTTGTTCGTGAGCGTTTAACAGTAACACGTTAATAAAGTGTGTTGAACTATAATATTGTTATTATTAGAATATTAGAATAAAAGAGAACATAGTTATATAAGGTGCAAGGCAATGTAGGATGCTGCGATCGACGCGAGGGACACATTGTTACCAATGTTTAGAGAGTCGAGGCGTTTTAGTCGTGGAGAGGCTAGGTGTAAGCCTCACCGAAAAGAAAAAAAAAGAGTAAAATAATATTAAAAAAATACTAATAAAACCATAAAAATAAAATAACAAAGAAGTATAAAATAAAACTACAAAAATAAACATCCTTGAGGACTTTTTCACATAGTTTGAACTTTTTTTGTTCCCCCGAGATAACTTTTAAAAAAGAAGTAATTTGAGAAAATCAGTTTTAACATATCGGTTATTTTACAATATGACAATAAATTAATCAATGCAAAATCATATTGGCAAAATCATTTTTTTAGCTTCATTCACATATTGGTTATTTTATAATATGACAGTAAATTAATCAATGCAACTTAACAAGCAAATTTATTAAAAAACATTGATTTTTGAGCTAAGATTAAAAAAACAACTATTTTATTAAAAAAATAATAAAACATATCAACCTAAGTTTATTAAAAAAAAAGCAACCTTTAAAATATATTAGTTTCTTAATATATATTCAGATAACATATTAATCTAAGTTGAAAACCAAAAAACAAAAAACTTAAAAAAAAAAGTCATTGAAGTTAATTCAGTACATTTATTTCAAACAAAATCAAATTAACAAAATCAGTTTTTTAAGTTTCATTAACATATTGGTTATTTTTTAAAAATTTCTCTCAAGTTACAATAGTAAATAGTACAAGTTAAGTGCAGTTTAAAAAAAAAAGAAGAGTTTCTTTTTTCTTTTCGCGCCCCAGCAAAAAGGCGTGAGGCGCATTGAGGCGTAAGCCTCAAATTCAACCCTGAGGCTTAAGCCTCGAGGCCTTTTATGCCCGCCTCGCCTCGTGGCGAGCCTCGAGGCGTAAGCCTCAAACGCCTTTTTAAACATTGATTGTTACGTGCAAAAATGGGATGTCTGTAGTAGTAATATTATTTTGTGATCTATAATTTGAAATATAAATTATAATTTACTATTATACCAATTATGAAGAGCCACATAAGAAGATATATCCGATACATCTTATGGAATAAATAAGATATCAAAATTTATTTAACATTTTAATTATCAAATAATCAACAAATTCACATGTTTAAAACAAATGTACTCCAATGTGTGAAAAGAAAAATTAAAATCTACATATAAATTGTCATGATATGTAACATTGTTGGAGTTTTTTTTTGTTCTTTTGCGTAAGTAGTGACTAGTGAGAAAGAGAGAGCATCACCACGATTTTTGAAATTTATACGCTGACTTTGGTTAGTTTGGTTGGTTTTGTGTGTGTGGGGTGGGGGGGGGGGGTGGGAGCTTACATTCTCCGTATCTCATTCAAAACACTTGAAGTCAACATATCAATTAGTTCATTCTAGTATTGGGAGAATATTTTAAAAAAATTAACCAAGTATGTCTAAGTAGCGCTTGCAGCCCAGTCACAAAGGCGCGCGCTTTATTGAAGGGGCCTTGCCTCGGGTTAGTTAAGGCGCCAATGCTTTGCCTTGGTAAGCTTGGAGCCTAGATGCGGTTTTATTAACAAAGAAGGAAAAGTACAAATACATTAGAGAAATGAATTTTCATTTGTATTAGCGTAAATAGAGGAACTTACGTTGATATGAAAAGATAAAGACCTATACCGTATCTTGATACAAGCCAATATGACTATGATACAGATTAATACGCCTATCCATAAAATGAATATCATTTCGATTTCTTATCTTATCGTACTGTACGTATTGCGTATGACATGATTTGAAACTATCACAACTTTATAGGTGATGAGGGTTTCTAATGTAAAATTTAACGGGAATTTATCCACACATTAGAAAGAACAATGGAAAACAACTCTCTTCCATTCTCATATACCCATCTCTCTAAACAAATTGTAATGCTTTCTCAAATGAGAGGGGCGCTATATATAGGTACAATGGAAGTAAAGAGAGCATTGTAGAATGATGATGTCATAAGGTAGTATTCCTAAACAATGACACCGTCAATATACAAGTCTCTTAAAATATCTAATAAGAAAAAGTACAAAAATAACCCTTGTCACTCATGTTCCTACATCACTCTCCCCTCTTGGTGATTCTTCGCACTCGGGGCAACTGACCCATCGTCGGATGAGGAAACGAGTGTACGACCTTATAGGGGAGTCACTTGTCTCATGGTTGCTTCCACATGATCGTTATGAGAACGCACATGGTCGAAGTGGTAGGAGGTAGGGGAATGGGTGGTGCATGAGTCCCAAGGAAAGTGGCGAGTTCTGCTATATTGAATGCGTTGTGAATTCGTAAGTCACTTGAAAGGTTAATCTCATAAGCATTCTCCCCACAATTGCAACTTGTAATCCTTGTCGGGATTTCGTTCCTTGCGCAAATAGATAATGTCCAAGTCACCGGCTAAAAGACAAGGCGACAACGATGCAGATCAACGACCTCCTTGTAGGAACCATACATAAGTTGAAGGCGGGCACATACATTAGCATTATATGAGAATAGGCTTACCGCGAGCTCAGAAACTGGAAGGCACGAATAGTTAGTGGGAGCTCAACAAGTTCAATAGGCATGGTTGGTGCGGTCCCTAAGACAACTTGAAAAGGAAATCCAATGGAGAGGTTAAAAGCGTTGTTGAAGGCAAACTCAGTTGTAGTTAGTATGCCATTTTAGCTTCAGGGTTATTCGAAATGAGGCAACGCAAAAGATCACCCACTGATTGAGGCCTCGTTTAGCGGTGATGGAAGGTTGTGGAAAACTGTGGAGAGCAGTGGAGGAGCATTCACATTGTGCGCCATAAGTGACTTGTGAAGAGAACATTATGGTAAGAAGTATTGCGAGGTACACCATGAAGATGGACAACTTTCCAAAAGTAGATAGTGGCCGTAGATGTCTTACGTGCAGGGTATGAAGTAATTCGTCTTTAAAAACCGGCCTACGATAACGAAGCTGGAGTCAAAACCTTTGGATGAGCGTGGAAATTCGACTATGAAATTCATGAAAATGTTAACCTAGGGATGTTCTGGCAAAGAGGTGTAAAGACCTATGAAGCACGAACATTCTCACGGAAGCCACGAATTAGCTTTGACACGAGTTCGATCGGCGATATGCTCCTACACGCTCCAACACCTTGTCGATACGTCGAGACACGTTGTCGACGCACTGGGACACGTAGGACACATTTAATTTTTTTTCCTTATGTAATGGGGATTCTGCTTTATTTATAATTTTTATTGTTAAAGTGTGTTTGAATTTTGTTTTCTATGGTTCATTTTCTTGATTTCATGTGAATGTATTTTATGGGAAAAGTTTGTTTTATTTCATTAATATATATATATATATTTAAATATGTATTATATATTATACGTATCCTAACGTGCCGTATTTTAGTTTTTGGAAATATCACGCATTGCGTGTCGTGTCGAAATACGTATTACGTGTCGAGCCCGTACTTCATAGGTAAAGAGTAATGTTGGTGTTTTGACACTTGGTGGTCTGGTTTGTATAGCAACAGTTGATGAAAGCATTGGCGTCTTTACGCATAATGGGCCAATATAAGTTATCCTGGATGAGGTTGTGCGTTTGAGCAATGTCCATGTGTCTCTCTAACCTGCAGAGTGGATCTTAGCGATATTTTTCTCCTGTAGAGAGGAGAGAAGGAAGCAGAGGGTCGGTCCGTTAAAAAGGAAGCCATCCAAAACTGTGTAATTCCTTGAGATGCTGTGATGGTATTGGCACTCCTCCACAATGGGGTCAGACTAAGTGTAAGATGCGTACCTATCACGGGCCATGTCAAACCCACAAACGGTGGTGCAGATATTGTGCTTACAGTGGCTCAACACATTGGCAACACGATTTTCCTTCCTTGGTTTGTACCGAAGGTGAAAATGTGTACTTTTGCATGATGTTTGACCACTTAGCCTACATGTCGTTAACGTTCTTTGGTTGTTGAGGTATTTGAAGGCCTCATGATCAGATTTGATGATGAACTCTTAGTGTAATAGGTGCTCGTTTTACTTTACGGCTTTAACGATGACATAAAACTCTAAATTATAGGTGGGGTAATTTAATGTTGTGTCGAAGACCTCGTTGAAAAAGGCAATATGACTACCGTTTTGATTGAGGACGATATCAATACTCATCTTGCAAGCATCGCAAGACAACTCAAATAGCTAAGAGAAAATAGGTAAGCAGGATGAGAGCCAATGTAATGAGATGCGTGATCTGTTGAAAGCGTCTTCTAAGATAGTGGTCCATTGAAACTCGAACTAAGATGATCTCGTCATGTCGGTGATGGGGGATATAATAAAGAAAGTTGACAATGAATCGCAAGTGGAAGCTTGGATGCCCATGAAAACTCCACCTTGGGAGACGGTTGTTCGTATGGGCCAACGGATAATGGCTTGTACTTTGGACTTATCCGCTTGTAGTCCGTCACCTGATAATACATACCCAGGAAATGCAACGAATGATGCAAAGAGACCATAAAGGAGGAGCACTTCTTTAATGATAGAATTGTTGGTTGTGGCGGACCCCAAGGAATTATCTAACATGGTTTACATGCTCTGCCTTTGATCCGCTGTAAATCAAGATAGACCAAAGGACATTACGGTCCACTCGTACAACTCGTCCTTGGTCTTGAAAGGAGTCTTCCATTCGTCCCTGGCTGATAGCCTCTCTTGAGATACAGCTTGGAGAAAACACAAGACCCATGCAGTTGGTCCAACATATTATATAACCATGGGATCAGGAAGCGATATTTGACTCTGATTTTGTTAATGGCTCTACCATCAATGCACATACGCCATTGTATAAAGGATTGAGGAGGGTTGGGAGCACACAAAAGGGCACTCTCTGCCGAAGTAGCCCACAATCACACTAGTAGGAAACTAGTCGTTGAAGCTTTGCATGCTCGGTTGGAGCGCGATTCGATAGTGCGATAAAGTGGGCGATTGTGCCCGGCCTCAAATCAATTGCATGTTTCAAGCAGTCCAGGAGAACTTAAATCGGAAAACTTATCCAATAATGATGGGAGAGCTGGCGGAATCGTTGGCGGAGCAGTGGAAATGTTACCAATGAGTTCATAGCTCATCATCCGCCATCAGTTCAGAACATGAAATAATGGAAGTGGACAGAGTTAGGAGTCGCACCTCATGTATTAAAAGCAACTGTATCTCTTCGTTATTGTAGCAGAATGTGTACGTGTAATTTTGCTTGTGATGTACACCATCCCGGTCATTTTGGCATAGTCGGCCAAGGAGATGGCAAATGGTCATTGATGATGGTGCAAAGGATGTCGTCCGCAGAGGGCCCAATGGAGAATGATACACGACATTGCCTGTTTGAGGCAAGTTGGGCTCCTCCCCTCTTCCAAACCATCCAATACGGCAAAGAGCTCGCAGAGGCTCCGTAGGTAACCCGAGATTTTCCACCATAATACGAGAAACGGCATTGGCATAAGCGTCAGTTTGAGTCCACCATAATACCGGAAATGATCATGCTCCTGTGTTAGTTTGAGTTTCATCCCCCCAACCTCCCCCAATATATATATATATATATATATATATATATATATATATATATATATATATATATATATATATATATATATAGAGAGAGAGAGAGAGAGAGAGAGAGAGAGAGAGAGAGAGAGAGAGAGAGATGGGAATGAGTTTACTTGTCATTTTAATATTTGTCATTAGTTTTCCTTTTATTTTAGTTCTTTTATTTCCTTTATAGTTTTTTAATTGGTCTCCAAGCATGTTTGAGACTAATTAGGTATATATTTGTTAATGATTGTCCTTTTTAGTCTTTTACGTAATTTCTTGGTTAGCAAGTAATTTCGATCTTATAAATACCCATCTCTACCTCATTTGAGGATAGCTTCTATTTTGAATATAAGAAATTATTTGTTTCTCTCTCTAGCGATTGTATTGGTTTCATTTTTTGGCCATTGACATGTAGTTTACGTCAAATTGGTATCAGAGCGGGTGTCGCTCCAACATTGGTGTAGTGGTATATCGGTGTTTAGATTATCGAACAAATCGTACGCTACTTCTCAATGGTCACGAAAAAAAGAATCGATTTCGAGACGGGATTAATCAAGAATTGATAAAAATTCCTTCAAGATCTCAACAAGAACTTTGATTCTCTCTTTCGCCTCAACACCACAAAATAACCACCCTCTCGGTATGCCACCAGCCCCCTGAACCTGACCGGATATAGCCGGATCCCATCGGAAATCACCGGAGACACGTCAAAGTTCCCCGATCATGGTCGGAACACCCCTGGACCAACCAGAATCATCTCGGCCAGTCCTGAACTTGTTCGGGTAGCCCTTCCGACACCGGTCTAGGGCCGTGGCAGCACTACTCTCCATTCGAGGGGCACGACTCACTCTCCCTCATTCCCAACCAACCCAACCCAATTTCTAGACCCTAATTTGACTAAAAATCGTAAATCTTCCAGCCAAGATCCTAGACAAACCCATTCTAGGGTTTCACCTCCCATTTTACAAACTAATTCACAATTTACAAACCCTAGCCTCCAATTTTACAAAATTCCTCCACCAACACCCCGAACCCTCTAACTCGCCACCTCTATTAACTCCCAAGGCTCAATTCAAGATTACTGGCGGTTAGTCCAAGTTTGGTTGCTCCACCCAATCATTTTCCCTCCCTCACTAACCCAATCAAGTCAAATTACCGATAAAAATTCCCCTCTCATAAGCTGGTTGATTGCAAGAAAGATAGAAACGACGAAATTAGGTTGTGTATTGGAGATTTTTTTGACATTTTTATCGAGGATGGTTGGATGACTGACACACACTTTCGTGAGCCGAAAATATTTGATTTGAGAGATTTCTTCCCAATCTTTTTGGGCATGAGGAAAATGATTTTGATGGGGTTGAATCGACGGTAATCTCTCTAGGGGTTGAGGTGGTGATCGGAGGTGATGTGATAGGTGGTAGGTATGTGGACCCATTTGTGGTAGCTTTTGATATGCGCTCGAAGAGAATTTTTCGCGGTTTAGCATTGAGGGGGGTCATCACCGGAATCTTGGATTGAGTTTTTTTGGATCGGTCGTGGTTGGTTTGTATGATTATTCTTCGTGAACCTTTCACAAGCTGGTATGAGGGACGTTTCTGAGAACGGCTCTTCTTTCTAGTGGGGAGCTCTTTGATAGTTGCCTTGCTTTCTTGCCGTTCATCTCCTACGCTACGCTCGAGGACGAGCTTTTTGAAACTGGGGAGAATGATGGGAATGTGTTTATTTTCTTTTATTTTAGGGTTTATTTGTCATTAGTTTTCCTTTTATTTTAGTTCTTTTATTTCCTTTTTAGTTTTTTTAATTGGCGGACTAATTAGGTATATCTTTTTTAATGATTGTCCTTTTTAGTCTTTTAGGTAATTACGTGGTTAGCAAGTAATTCCCATCTTATAAAATTACCCATGTACTCCTCATTTGAGGATAACTTCTATTTTGAATATAAGAAATTCTTTGTTTTTCTCTAGAGATTGTATTGGTTCTATTTTTTGGCCATTGATGTGAAGTTTACGTCATATATATTAAAAGTCTCATGTCTTTACGTTACAGGACTGTGAGAGGCGAAAAATAGCGAAGTTGTTCCGTCACAGGTCAGAGGAGAGGAGATATGTTCCTGGAACTGCCGTGGAGTAGTTTTTGCGCAATGTTAAACTTTGCACTGGAAGCTGGTTCGGTTCTTTATACGTTCGTTATACATGGCACGCTCTTACTGGTGGTTTCAGAAGAATTCTCCTGCCAAAATGTTACAGAAAGTTATAGTTTTTGGCCAGCAGCAACATAACTTGTGATCAATTAAGCAAAGGTCAATTTTACTATCTCCTGCGGTAGAAACAGAAAATCAAAATCCGGTTTAAAGCCTCCATGTTGTATCCATTAAATATTCCATTCATTTTGCCTGGTTTGGTGGCAAAACGAGGCACCATATACCTTTCTAATCAAAAAATTACATGTAGACGAGTTCTGGTACTATGTATCTTCTTTCTTTTGTCAGCATGGGTGTTTTTTTTTTGTCTTTGGTTCGGTATTGAATTTTGGTGAGCTATCCAAATTTAGTACAATATAGTTGCCAATTCGATTGTCTTCTTGTGCGTTGTGCTTTTGTTTCCACCACAGAATATTAATATTAAGGTGTGTTTGACCGACAATAATCGTCATGAAAGATATTGAAGATTTCAGATTTTCAACTTTTGATGTGTTTGCACAAATATCTTGGAAAAAAATTCAACTGACAAAGAATGTACCACTTGTTAAAGCACAAAAATATGCACATTTCAACTTTTATTTTCCTACCTCTGCCCAAAGAAATGTTTTCCAAGGTGATTTTTTTAGTCAAACTAATTAAACCCACTCTTTCCCCGTCTTTTCACTGAACTATATTAAACACATAAAAAAACAAATTTTAGCTTGGCCAAAATTTTGCCTGGAAATTTGTCATCGTTTGTGTCAAAAATTGCTGTGGTTGATAGGGGAAGTTGGAAAATTCTCCGTGTCAAGAACCTTTGGGAATTCCTAGATTTTTGGCGTGTGATAGCTTTTTATCAAGGGAAATATATGTAATCAAACACACCAAAACTTAGTAACTATGGAATTACATATTTGCCATGTTGAATGTTGGTAATCAGTTGTAGATTTTTTTCCCCAACTTACACTGGTATAACTTGTCAAAGCACAATTTGAATATTTGCCTTTTTTTTCTTGGGCTTTTTTGATTTAACCCCCTCCAATAATATTATATTTTGACATACCTTCCCGACGTTAAAAAATTAGACATAACCCCCTAAAATCTAATGGCGACACTACTCTCCGTTAAAAAATGCTCTTAATATATAATTTGACTTTATCCCCTTATTTTACTTGGACAAAAATGCCCTCTTTACTTCTCCCCCATCATCTTCTTCCCCAAAATTTCAAAACCCTGACTTTAAATTGTTGTAACTGCCTCTCGAATATTAAAAATCTTCAAATAACATAAAAGAGAACAAGAAATCATGTTACAGACAACAAACTACAAAGAACAAACTACAAAGAGCTCAAAAACTTGTAGATTATAATCTATGAAGCACGGACTCGACACGTAATACGTGTTTCGACATGACACGCGATATGTGATTTTTCCAAAAATTAGGATACGACACGCTAGGATACGTATAATATATAATATATGTTAAAATATATAATATAAATTTAAATATATATATATATATATATATATATATATATATATATATATATATATATATATATATATTAATGAAATAAAACAAAATTTTTTCCCATAAAATACATTATTAGAGCATTCTTAACATGAAATTATGAAAATGGACCATACAAAACGAAATTCAAACACACTTTAAACATTAAAAATCATAAATAAGGTAGAATCACCATCACATAAGAAAAAAAAAATTAAAAAAATAAAAAATAACAAAAAGAAGTGTCATTTTATGTGTCCCAACGTGTCGGCCAACGTGTCGACAACGTATCCCAGCGTGTCGGCAACGTGTCCAAACATGTCCCAACGTGTCGGAGCGTGTCGCGTGTCAGACTTGTGTCAACGCTGACTCATGGCTTCCGGGAGAGTGTCGGTGCTTCATAGATTATAATAGAGCTCATATAGAAAAAGTTGCTAATCATACATAATTTGACGTCTCTTATTGTGCAAATATTATTGATGTAATGTAAGGTGCAAAAACGTAAAAAAAGAAGTTATCTACACAACAACAATAACAACAACATGGGAAATAGAAAAGGGTTTCTTATTTATCTTTCTAAGCTCTCAATCTCAAAATGGCAAAACTAATACAATGAGGGACTTAAGAGCTATTTGTACTAAAAGGTTCAAAAGGGTACAAATTAGAATAAATGCTAAAAAGACGACTATATCCCTATGCTCCTACATCATTCTCCCCCCTTGAGAGGAACCCATATATGCCGAAAGAAATCGGGATCAACACACTGCACGGTGACCTCATGGCCTCACTAATCCAAGAGTCCTCCACCTTAGGGCGTCCAACCCAGCGGATCAAGTAGCGGGTGTAGTCTCCCAATGCAGAAGAGACAAACGCGGAATCAATGATACCCTAAATGCGATCAATATAGGAACGAACTGGCTGGGTCGAGGATGAGGGAAAAGGAATGGGTGGGGGTTGGGTGCCTCGGAAAGGGAAAAAGTCCGGCACATTAAACGTGCGGTGCATGCAAAACTCCGGAGGAAGGTCGACCTCATACGCATTCGGCACACAAGCTTGAATAATAGGAAATGGGCCAAAACGTCACATAAGGAGCTTTTTGCCTTTGCTTAAACGTCGTGCCTTCCGGAGGGACACCGTAACTAAATCACCGGATTGGAAGGCATCAAAACGGCGATGCTCATCAGCCGCTTATTTGTAAGAGGCATAGGTAGTCTATAGACGAGCAAGGATGTCGGCTTGGATGAAAGTCAAATGGGCCGCAAACTCTTCCGCGGAGGGGCACGTAGGAATAATCGGTTGTAACTCAACGAGGTCAATGGGCATTGTGGGAGACTGACCCAACACAATCTGAAAGGGAGAGAAACTCGTAGAACGGTTGACGACATTGTTAAAAGAAAACTTGGTTTGTGCAATCACGATATCCCACCTATGGGGATGCTTGAAGGTCAAACAACACAAGAGGTCGCCCACTCTTGTTGACCACCTCGGTCTGTGGATTAAAGGCAGTCGAAAATCGGAGCTCTGTCTGTAATAAGTGCCACAAGGTCCGTCAGAAATGTTTCATAAAGCATACATATCGATTAGACGTGATGCTGCGGGGAACACCATGTAAACGGACAATCTCACGGAAATACAAGGACGCGACATGAGATGCATTCGTCGTACGAGAACACAGGACGAAATGAGACATCTCGGAGAGTCGGTCTACAACTATCATGATAGAGTCTTGCCTACTGGAAGTACGGGGGAGGCCCACAATGAAATCCATCGAAACGTCCTGCCACGAGTGCTCGAATATCGAAAGTGGAGTGTACAAATCTTCACTGGAATGCTGCCCCTTGGCCGTCTAGCAGGTATAACAACACCCGTTAACGGTCTCATAACAAGGCATGGGTGCATGCCTGCCCCAAGTGACCAGCTAAGCCCCCCTCATGAACCTAAAAAATAATCTTTTCTCGCAAAGAGGAAGAATGTACACAAAACTATCCCGCGATGTAAAACGCCGTCCTGTAGAATGTGTTCCCCCGATGCCCCATTACCCTGCTGGCATGCACCATAAATGGGCCCCAAATCCACATCGGCTAGGTAGAGGTATCGAATCTCATCAAATCCAATAACCTTACTCTGCAAATTCATCAAAGCATGAACTCGTCAGCTAAGTGCATTCGCTACCAGATTCTCCTTACTGGGCTTGTACTGGAGGCGAAAAGTGTAATGCTGAAGATAGGTAGTCCACTTGGCGTGTCTGTCGCTAACACGCCGCTAGCTATGAAGGAACATGCAAGGCCTCATACGTATCTGGTGATAGTCACTCTTCAAGTTTAGCTTGGAAAAGATTGTCTTCCCATGGAGTTGGTCCAATATATCCTCAAGTCTGAGAATAGGGAATCTATATTTCACCGTGATTTTGTAAATGGCACGACTATCCACACACATACGTCAACTCCCATTCTTCTTGGGAGTTAACAACGCCGGTACCGCATAAGGAGACATACTCTCCCTAATATACCCCTTGTCACACAACTCGGCGACCTGCCTTTGTTACTCAGCGTGCTCCGTAGGCGACATGCGATAGTGGGAAAGATTGAGGAGCTGCGGTATAGGGATAAAATCAATGGCATGCTGTATATCTAAAAGAGGGGGAAGATCATCTGGAGGTGTACACACCGATAAAAGAGTCCAACAAACTCTGAACACACGGTGGAACAGACGCCTCCAGAGTGGTAATGGAGCTAATAAGAGTATAACATAATATTGTCTCGGTGGCCTCAGTGGCTAGCTCCTCATGTGAAACTTCAAGGGCGGAAGTTCAAGACATCGAAAATGGTCGCATGGGACGGAGGAGAAAGTCCCTTCCCTCATGTGAAAATGTCGGGAGGATTCCTTGTTTGTATTTCGGTTGCGAGACATCCCGCGCATGAAAGTAGCAAATGTCGGGAACTAGGAGATTTTAGACCCTAGGACATTTTGGATTACTGCTTTTTGGTATAATTAAATGGGTGTATTTATTGGGATTTAGTGTATCCCTTGGGAAATATGAGACTTTAATTGGCAATGGGCAAAAATAGGAATTTACATTATTGCTGCACACATTTATTTTTATTTTCATTTTCTTTTAATCTTGGGATGATGGATCTCAATAACTGGCTCAATAACTGACTAAGCCGTACAATAGTGTATTGGGAGGATTTCTTGTTTGGATTTCCCTTGCGAGACGTCTCACACACGAAATTGGCAAAAGTCGGGAGTTGAGGAAAGTTGAATACTGAGATCATTATTTTTCTTTATCCTATACATATATATATATATATATATATATGGTGGTATACTTGGTGTATGGATATGTTTTGTATGAATGGTAAAAATTAGATGTATATGTGTCATCCATCTTTGTTAGTGCTATGTGTGTGTACATATAATGTGGAATATATATGAACACCCCAGTGATGTTATGATAGGCATGGGTGAACCTTTTCTTTTATCTCATGGGATATGGGTATGGACTAATTGAGCATAAAACTTGGGTTAATAACACAGATAAAAACAACAGGCTGGGCTTTAGCAAATTTCGAGGACGAAATTCCGTTATAAGGGGAGGAGAATGTAATGCCCCGTAATTTTAGAATAAAAATATTTCAACTAACTTAAATTCGATAATTTAATATTAACTTGAGAATAAATTAAATCTGATGAAATTAAATTTAAACGAGTGAAAATTTTAATTTAGATAAACATTTATTCATAATTATACCACGAGTTTTTAATTAGAAACGGGTAGCCTATGACCTTATTTGCGACTCCCAGAGACCTCAACACTTAACACATGCTTTGTAAGTAAAGTAACAACACATCTCGGGACTAAATGTACTTTAATTTATATAAAAGTCCTTGGATATTATATTTATATCCAAAAGTCTACTAACTGTAACAAACATTTGCGCCCATAATACAAAATATTGCAATTTGCTACATAATTTTTATATCAGCCAAGTCTTTCGCATTTCTACTAACAAGGGGAAGTGGACACCCAAATGGATGTTCAAGGTGTATCAACTTCAAACTCAATATCTACAATAATAAGTAATCTGAGATATATCCACAAAAACTCTCAAAAACCTGACAATAACCAATAACGATATATCTAAAAAATATTTCAATAGGGATAATTATGATCTTAATAATAATGATAAAAAAATATGTTTAATCCATCCAAGGAGATAATGCCATCTCATCTCAATTTTAGCAGCATCTGTCAACGTAGTGTTGAATTATATAAAAAACTAGTTGTAAACCCTCGCGATGCGCGACCGAAACGCAATGTGCGAAACATAGGGAACAAAATATCTCTCAAATTTTCCAACACAACTCTCGATAAAAGAAGATAAAGAAGATTGAAAACTGAAGAGAAGAACCTATATATATATTATAAAAAAAATATTATTTTAAGTCATTTAGCATTTTATTTCGACTGTGCTCGTGTAATTAGGTAAAAAATAAGAGCGGTACTTGTGTTGTATGGTGTCACATTACGGTGTTTCCAAACAACAATATTGTAAATAATAAATAATAAATATTAATACAATGTTAGGTATCTAAAGAAGACTCACTGTTTCAAATATAAAGATCATTCCAAAATTAGGATCCCATCCTTTTTTGTTATAGTTCATAGTTTTTCAAAAACTTATGTCCATTGCTTTTCTAGTCTAATTTGTTAGTTATGTCCTGTATAATAGCTTAAGTGGTAATGTCTAGTTGGGAGAGTTCCACGTTTCTAGGACTTATCTCTTTCATGTGATTTATAAACAATTTAGTGAATAGTGAATAAAAGGTGGAGAAGTATTTTAAGTTTCACACAAAGGTTGGGTTCCTCTTTAATCCATATTTTCAATTTGTCACTCTTGAATCCACAAAATTGAAAAGCCAAAAAACAGTTCATATGCCTATACTTTTTACCTTTATAAAGTATTAACATTCTTATTATTCTATATAGTAACACAACATCTTCTGCGATGCCCACATTCTTAAACCCGTTATTTATTTTTCTTAAAGAAACAAACAAAAGTAAAAGAATATAATTTAGCATCAACAATAAATCAAACTAAGAACAAACCACTCCTCATCAAATTACTGAATCTAAATTAAACTTGTAATCTTCAAGATACCAGCGATTGCAATTACAAATCAATGCCTCATTGAAGTTAATTTGGTCACAAAAGATCCCTCCTGTAATAAATTAATACATCAAAGATTTTCAAAGCAAATAATACTAACATGGTTGTTGTATTAGCGGGTAAGCATTTTAAATACTTGCTAAACTAATTTTAAACTGTTTTACACTCGGGCTCTGACCCGTTTCCTGTTATTTCTTCTCTCTTATATATATATATATATATATATATATATGTATATATGTGTGTGTGTGTGTGTGTGTATGTATATAATACAGGTGCCCAGCCACAGGAGCGTCATGCTTAGGTTCTTTGGATCGGACGCGTTGCAGCTTATGTGGGAGTTGCAGGCCATTGCTTAGACGACCTCATTGTTGACTCCACTCCTACTTTTAGTTCTTATTAGTTAGGGCATGTGTCGCCCGTTTCTCTATTCAGTTTGAATTTTTTGTCAGAGATTTACGTTCCTTTATATTTTTAGTAGTTGGTACTCTTTGGGATTTAATTATTGTCAGGATGGTTTTATTTATAGTTTAAACTGGTTTGATTTATGTGGATGAATCTAATTCTTGTGTGTTATTATCGATCTTTAGTATATATATATATATATATATATATAAAATAGGTGATATTTTTTTACCAGTTGGTATTCTGTCTCAATGGTTTAGAGAATATTAAGTGCCACAAAAACACAAAGGACGGGTGAATTTTGCTGTTGGTATTCTGTGTGAAAGGGATTGTAGACGGATACCTTAAAACACCCTAAAGTTTACGCCAATGAAAATTTTAGGAGGTGACACGTGGAGACATTAACTAAGAGGAAGCCTTAACTTCTTATGTAGTGCATTTTAGAGTATACTAGTTTTTAGCCCCGCGCGATGTGCGGGTGTTTTGAAATTCTTGTTATACAATACAATGCGAATATACTTACAAAAATAAAGGTAAAATATATAACGTTAAAAATACTATTTTATTTTTGTGTGATGCATACTTTTAATGTAGAAAAAATTATAAAATGATAACGAATATATGTATTTCATTCATAGAATATTTGAGGTGAAACAAATGCTTGTATGTAAAATTGAAATGCAAAAAGGAGAATATTTCGTGATGAAGTATGGGGAATTAAACAAACAAAAGGAATAGAATACACACACACACACACACACACACACATATGTATATATCATAAAAACTATTTTTAAATATAAATTATTTTTAAAAATAATATTTTTTTATAAAAATAAAAATATATAATTTATTTTATAAAAGTATACTTTTAGCGTTTTTTTTATAATTTTTTTGACAGAACTTGATTTTATAAAGATAAGTATAAAATATTTTATTATGCATAAAAATTGTATTTTTATAAAGTAGTTTTCTAAAAACCCTAGTTTTTGACTTCATTTCTTGACATAAATTGTGTTTTAAAAGGTTGTTTCATATATATAAATATAATTTTTTTAAGGAAAAGATGTTTTTATAAAGTAATGTTAACGTTCATAAGCTAATTAATACATTTTATTTTGTTTAACATTTTTTTGAGTTATATATAAAAAATTGTTAATTATTAACATATAACTCATTTTTTTTATAAAGACAGTCATTTCTTAAAAATATTATATACATATTTATAAGAACGGCCATTTAAAACGTAATTTATGTAAAGAAAAGAAGTTTAAAACTCTAATTTTTTGAAAATTACCTTATAAAAATACAACTTTTATATATTACAAAATAATTTATACTTATCTGTACAAAAATCAACTTTTGTAAAAAAACTTTTTTATAGAAAATAAGAGCTAAAACTATAGTTTTATAAAAAAATATTAATTAATTTATATTTTCACCAAACGAGTATTGTTTTGAAAAATAATTTATATTTATAAATAATTTCTTAAAAAAATTATATACATATTTATTATTTTTTAAGAAAGGTGAAAAGAGCCTTTTTATAACGATTATATCTATCTATATATATATATATATATATATATATATATATATATCAATCCAAAAAAAAACCCTCCGCTGATCCAATTTTTTATTAGAAAAACAAACTAAATAATATAATAGTCACGCACCTAGCAAGGATAGAACAATGATTGGTTTCTTTAAAGAGACCCATAAGGCATGCTTCTTCAGCCTCCTGTAGGGCCAACATAGCATGGCTCAAGAAACGCAGACTAAATACGATGCCATTAGGGAGCATTTGATCATCGACACTCATACACCCCTACCTTCATAATTAAACTACAAATATAACCATTATATACATACATAGAAATGGGTGCATTGGAGAAGAAAAAAAAATAACAGTACATAGATGTAAAACAAAATATGACATATTACTGTAAAGCCATACCATAAAGAAATTTGAAATTGGCCTGGAAAACAGACTCGGTGGCAGAAAAAAGAAATCCAAGCAGTGGTTTTCTCATAGTCTAAACAAATGATAAATAGAATCGGTTGGAGCTGTTGAGATTTAAGGTGGGAGGGGAAGGGTCAAGAATGGGAAGGTCCATTAATAAATAAGGAGAGAGGGAGAGAACCAGATTAATTAGAAAAAGACCCTTGAGCTCATTGAATGGAAATAGAAGAAACACTTAGACAGGAAAATAAAAAGACGGGTTGAATAATGAGAAAAAGGATTGAATGGCAAAGGGAAAAACCTTTGGAGTTATGGATGTGAACAGGAAAATAAAAAGACGGGTTGAATGGCAAAAGACAATTCGTGAGGAAATATTGAGTTTAATGGGAAAATACCAACGGATGAGGTTTCAAGGAGGAGAGAAAATGATAAGTGAGAATTAATTGGGATGCCACGTGGCACATCTACAATAGGAGACACCATTTTTAATATTAAACTAGTTTTCGCGCGGGTGTTTTGAAGTTTTTGTTATATATTGCAATACGTAATACTCACAAAAATAGAAGTACCTTTAATGCCAAAAATTTATAAAATAATAACTAATATATGTAATTCATTTGTAGAATATTTGATGAGAAACAAATACTTGCCTATAAAATTAAAATGCAGGAAGGAGAATATTTATTGACGAAAAAAGGAAATTAAAAAAATAAAAAGAATAGAACACACACACATACACCCCATATATATATAATCATTTTTTATAAATATAAATCCTTAAAAACTATTTTATAAATATAAATTATTATTTTAAGCATTACTGTTTTTATAAAAATATAAATATATAATAATTTTTTATAAAACTATAGTGTTAACACTTTTTTATAATTTTTTACAAAACTTGATTTGATAAAAATAAGTATAAAATATTTATAAACTGTTATAGAAAACTATAGATTTTTTATAAATAAAATATTTTTTTGAGTTATATATAAAAAATTGTTTAACATAAAATGTTTTTATTTATAACCTGAAAAAATGTTTTTTTATAATAAAATTTATAGTTTTTTAAAACGACCTATAAAATTTCCAAGTAAAAGTTACTTTATAAAAATAGTTTTCCTAAAAAGATTATATTTATATTTATAAGAACAACATTTTAAAGCACAATTTGTAAAAAGAAAAGAAGTTAAAAACTCTAAACCTAATTTTATAAAAATAAGTACAAAATATTTATAAAATGTCTTAGAAAACTGTACATTTTTTATAGAAATGGTTTTTTGAGTTATGTATAAAAAATCATTTATTATAAAATGTTCTTTGATGTATAACCTAATTTTTATTATATAATAAAATGTATAATTTCTAAAACAGTCTATAAAATTTGTAAGTTGAATTTAGTTTGTAAAAATAATTTTTTTCTGAAAAAGATTATATTTATATTTATATGATCAACCTTTTAAAATACAATATATGTAAAGAAAAGAAGTTGAAAACTTCACTTTTTAGAAAATTACTTTATAAAAGTACAACTTTTTTATATGTTAAAATAATTATGCTTATCTTTTTAAAATTGAGTTTTGTAAGAAAATATTTTTATAGAAAAAAGAATTAAATTATAGGTTTTATAAGAAAATAATTTTGTATTTATATTTTTACCAAATAAGTATTGTTTTATGAAATAATTTATAGTTGTAAAAACAAACAATAAAGTAGTCATGTTAATGCAAAACACAAATACCAAAAAAAGACACAAAATGACTTCTTTAAGAATTAATGTATGTATAATGCATCAAATATTGAATACATTAAATTCTTAAAGCATTATATAGGTTTTGACTAATTTTAAAAATAAAAACACGATACAAATTGACATATGTGGACAAAACACACATTTTTTTAGGATGCAAGAAGATAATAGATGTCTTATGGGCCATTTGTAAAAATCATGCAACCTTTTCTTTTCAATCAAATTTCTTTCTATCTGTTCAAATTTTCTGACATTAAAAAAGGCTATAAAGAAGGGCTAAGTTTTATAGTTATAAAAGTTAATGGGTCTAATGAATAAACAGTAAACTTTCACACCTAAACATAGTACCTTAAAGCCTTACCTTACTTTTCAAATATGTTCTTCCTCCTATTTCTTGATCATTCTTAGCTGGTGCCATAAAACCCCTAGCCCTCATCTGCTACACGCAACCGACAAGAACACAAAACTTTATCTCCGAACCCACAAACCTGAAGTCTTATTATTTTGGACTCCACCATAACCAAATTCAAATACATATATAATAAATAATAAAGAAAAAATGAATACACAAACTCGACTAACTCAAATATACATACCAAACAATTGAAATAAAATCGATAAATATACAGATTTAGATACAAATCATTCTTCTTTGAAACAAAGCGAGGTTGGTTGTTCCTCTCTGTGCGGCAGATTCATGGTAAAAGTGACGGCGAAGCTGCAGATCTCGGGGTTTCATTGCGTTGTATTAAGTTTTTTGCCCACCAGAATAACAACAATTTAGTGTTGTGAATGATGTCTTCATTTTCGAATGATTCAGAGTCTTGTGGCAGAGAGATCAAGAGGTGAGAGAAGATGGGTTTTAAAGAAAATGGGGAGAGATGAGAGAGAGTGGAGGGAGAGAAAGCGATATGCATGAGAGGGAGAGGAAAGGGTTTGGTCAGAGTAAATAAAGCGAGATGAGTAATAAATGGTTTCATAGGGAAAAGAAAGGATGATGTGAGAGAGAGTGACTGTCCAGTTTTCAAAACCCATTAAAAGAAACTGAATAGTCTAACCCTCGATAGACGTATTAGAGCCATGACGGGGAGACACTTTTTGTAAATTAATATTAAATGCAAGACATGTGTCAATTTTCTAATGCAAGACATGTGTCAATTTTCAAATGCAAGACAAGTGTCAATTTTCTCTAAAGAGACACCAAAATTATATTATGTTAGTAGATATTATTGCGTGATCGAAAATCAAACTCAATTCATTAGAACCCAATCATTTGCATCGTATTGATACAGGTAAACAAATTTCATAAATTTGATTGTAAAAATGACTAAAATAATAAAAATGACAAAAAATAAAAACAAAATCATAGGTACTTGTAGTGTTCACCAACAAACACATTTTTTTTTTGTATAGCAAGTGATATGAAGGAAAAGAAAATAATAAAAAAAATTTAAAACTCAAAACCCATAAGTAGGAGAGAGAAAGTATTATAAACAATTAAATAAATAACCTCAGTGGCATTTTTTTTTCTTTTTTGAATAATAAAACCGAGTATATTATATGGAAGATTTTTTCTGAAACTCTATTCATAAAAAAAGTCACAAACAATTAAAGAATTACCACGTTTTATTGATCAAGAAATCCTCCACCCGTGGCCGATTGAGGTTGCATTGTATAATCATTTCCAAGTTGGATTTTTCCTTCTTGAACGTTTCTACATGAAAAAGAAGAAGTTGTTTTGTTCATTCAATGAAACCAATACATATAGAGAAATATAGACAAAGAGAATAAGGAATGCATGTATACCTGGAAGATAACATTAGAAGGGTATTGAGCTTGAAAGACCATTGTAATATTTTATGAAAAGTAAAGAAAGAGAGTTGGATATATATAGAAGGGTGGGACGAATCTCAACAGATGCCATTTACACGAATCATCCCAAGAGATACACCTCATTTATGTTGATGCCACATGTCATCCTCAAAAGATTTTGCATTTATGTTAATGCCACGTGTCATCCTCAGAGGATTTGGGTCTACAATTTTTATATAGTTATATAGATATAGATTAGATTAGATAATAGAATTTTAGAGTATATAATAGATAATAGATATACCACACAGCAATGAAAGTACAGGAGGTTAAGAAAGAAAATAACGCACAAAATGAGTTTGCCTTAGAGTCCATGATCAATACAAATGGGCCAGACCCCCTGGTCTTTGACGTGGGATGGTCGTATATTTGTTTTACACAAACACTATATAAAGGGAATTTTTTTCTGCACCCATAAGTTTTTGTATCTACCTTGTTAATAAACTTTAGAGATGAATCAACAATCTATTTTCCTTTAGTAAAATAGCCTTTAAAAAACTTAATTTTTACCTCATCTCTCTCTTACTAACAAGCTCCCTATGATAATTGTCTTCTTTGTTAAAGTTGAACACTCGCTACTATCTTTAATGAATCGACTACAATTGATATATTTTTTGGGTGTTTCTAAGGGCACCACAACTTTTACTTCAAAATACCACAAGAAAAAAGGATTTTTTGTTAAGGGATACCACATAATATATATATTTTTTACACACTATTTTCAACACAAAATACCACACATTTTCTCTCTCTACACTATACTCCAAACTCTCCCTTTATCTTCTTCAACAAATTATCTTCAACCAACCATCTTCAACATTTTTAAATAACTAGGGTTTGTTATTTAAATATTCAAACATCAATGGATATTCCCCCAAAAGACAATGACAACACCTCAAAAGCAAATGAAAACTCCCCAAATCACATTTTTCTTCTAAACTTTGGGTCCCATTATATATATATTTATTTATTTATTCATAGGGATTGAAAATATGAAAAATCGCAGAAATCTTCCAATGGTTCGGGGTCGGACCCCCGAAAAAGATGATGATTTTTGGGTTGATTATCCTGAATCAAACTTAAATATTTTTGAAGAAGTTTTTTCATTCGGGATAATTATGCCGAATTAAATGCATATATTTGGGATGATTATGCCGAATGAAATGTATATATATATATATTTTTTTGAAGAATTTTTTTTAATTCGGGATGATTATGCTGAATTGAATGCATATATTCGAGGTGATTATGCTGAATTAAATGCATATATTCGGGGTGATTATACAGAATGAAGTATGAATCCAATTTTTCATATCATATTTGGTTCGGGGCAAATATGACGAATGTTGGGTCTTTATTCAGGATCTATATATCGAACTACTGGGTTATCAGTTAGGGTTTTGAACGCTAGGATTTATTATTTATGTGGTGTTTTCTCAACATATGAGGGGTATTAAACGTTCTTTGCACCAAAATTAACACATTATTGTTGTTCAACATATTTTTTAAGGGTCAAGTAATAAAGATGAAATGGGCATAAAGATGAAATGGGTATAAAGATGAAATAAGTATTTTGTTAGTAACTTTAAAAACTTTTGGGATTTAAATGGGTATTTTGTTCAATGTACTTTAATCTCTAGTTGAAGTAGAATGAATTTGAAGATGAAAGGGTTAGAAGTTGAAGATGAAAGGTTTGAAGGTTTGAATGTGTTGAGAGATAGAGGGAAAGTGTGTAAATGATTTTTAAAACTTTAAATATATGGTGGCCCTCTATGTGGTATTGAGAAGTAACTATTAGATTTAAGTGGTATTTTGTAGTAAAAAAACTTGTATTTTGAAGCAAAAAAATGGGTGCCCTTAGAAACACTCTATTTTTTTCGTTTATCTATCTTTTGCAGATCCCTAATCGTCCTCTACAACCTATCATCCGCCAATTTGAAACTCTCTCTCTCTCTTTTGGTAGCATATCATGAGGTGTCTGGGAAGCTTATGCGCACCTCGACTAATTCCCATTCGCGGTTCGTGGCTTCCGCTGGCCAAGAATTATTTTGACAGTGCCGGGGATCGAACTGGGGACCAAACCCAATCCACCCCCAAGACTGTCCTAGTGGAAGCCTTATACCACGGACCAAGAGGCTTGGTTTTGATCTTAGACATCAATATTTGGGTCTAATGTGTGAAGTGGGATGAGGGTGAAATAAGTGAAATATAATTTGGTATTTTTTGGTATGATATATGTTGCATGTTCATTTCTCTCACTAAATAGTTTTTATAATGAAACTTTTTAATTTCGCAACCAAAATATTCGTTATTGAGCATCTTTATCTTTTAGTCTAATTTTCAAAAAATGCATAACACCTAGTGGGCGAGTTTTATACATTTGATTAAAAGTGATGGGGTTGAGGTGGAATTCCAAGAACATAGGAGGAATAAGAATGGGAAATAATGAATAGAAAATGTTGTGGGTCATTTGTACAATCAATAATGAATAGTAAAAGGCCCAAGTCATTACTCCAATGTTCAACAATTTTTTATATAAATGATTTTGAAATCTCAGCAATGAATATATGAATCAAGGGTTAATAACTTTAAAGGAAAAACGAGAACACCCATAAGAATCTATAAGGAATTTTTTTGAATTGAGTCAATTTGTATGTGTTGGCTTAATTCCTGACAAAACTCTTTAAGTCATAGGATAGAAGTTGTATTTGTCACCTTTCAAGCCTATGACCTTTTTGTTGAAGACGTAACGGCCAAGTCGAAGAGAAGTTATTCTATACCAAGTTTCGTGCCTCGGTTTTGTTATTAACAATCCAAGGATCTGTCAGGTATGAATGATTATATTATGTTGACCCTTGAAAATTTCTTATTGGGTGTCAAACTTTTTATTAAATTATTTTAAAATGTCTTTATATTTTTTCAAGAATTTTTTTTCCAGGCCGTTAGAACGACTTTCCCAGGTCATTTGAACGAGATTTTGTGTTGGTTCGAACGAGCTTCTAACGAAGTCCTTTTTAGTCTATATTGATTTCTCGTTAGATGTTTCATTCTTATCTCGTTCGAACGAGATTGGTTTTCGTTCAAACGACCGAAGCAATTTTTAACAAAAAATAGTTTTTAAAACAGTTTTCTCTAGTAACTTCCCACTACTTTTTTCCCAACTATTTATGTAGTATGGGATTACATTTCATTCAGAGACTTTTTCATCTTCCAAAAGTGAGAAACCTTTAGAAAAGTCCAAGAAAGTTTTGTCTAAGATTCATGGTTTAATCCTTTAAACGAAACACAAGTTTACACCCAATTATTTTATGATCCAAGCTTCTACATACTATGTGTTTGAGATCAAGAGTTGGCACCAAATTTGTCGTTCTTTACATCATTGAGATTTTTTCTTGCGGAGGATTAAATATTTATTAGTGTACATACAGTGGACTCCGTATGCGTGACGGTAGCAGTGCCCCATCCGTGGTCTTCGAGATGTAGGTGGACTCCTGCGCTGTCACTAGGCAGAGGTTGAAGGAACGAAGAGCGACAAGACTTGCGAGGGCGTTGAGTAGTGAGTAAGTCTTCTGTCGTGTCCTTGTATTAAATCCGTACTTAATGGACTTTTGGCTGGACCGTCTGAGGTTTTTCCCATTTGGGTTTTCCTCATACATCGCAACATTGTGGTTGTTTATTTTATTTTGTAAATTCAACTAGATGCATGCTTATATTAAAAAGATAAAGTTGGTTTAATCACAAAAATGGTGTAATTGGTGCTTTATTAATTTGGGTTGTGTTAGTTTAAGAAAAAGTTTAATTTGGCAACATTCTTGTTTAGCTTGGTTTGTATAAATTTGAACTTGAATTGAAGTTTTGTTTTTAATTTGGAAGAAATTTAAAAATTTAGCATTTTTAGGAAACCATCCTTTTCAAATTGGTATCATAGAATAATATATAATTGTTGGCCCCTAACAAGTGGTATCAGACCTGGAATACTAATTTATCGCGTTAGAAAGTGAGTCTTTTGATGAGTTATATTCTAGATTGTCCGATATTGTGAATTCGCCTTTTAACTTGGGAGACAAGGTACCCGACAACTGTGTCATAAAGAAAATTTTGAGGTCATTACCCGATAAGTTTAATCCTAAAATGACCGTTTTGAATTCTTTACGCACTTTAGACTCTATGAAACTAGAAGAGCTTGTAGGTGGCTTACAAACCTATGAACTTGACATGCTTACGTCCAAGCATGTGAAGAAAAAAGATAAGGGGATAGCTTTGAAAGCCTGAAAGGAGGAAACACCTGTTTCGGATGACGAGTTTGACATCGACTCGGAAGATATTTCGAAAGAAGTTTAGAAAAAATATTAAATTTAATAAAGAGAAACTTAAAAGTGATTATAATAAGTTTGAGAAGTTTAAGTATAATAAAGCCGAGAAATTACCTAAAAATCATAATGATGATCTTCAGAGGGATGATTCGAATAGGTATTTTGGTTGTGCAGGTTATGGCCATAGGGCAACCGAGTGTCTCACTAAACTAATAGTACAACAAAACTGGCGAATTGTCACGATAAAAAATCATAACAACGAAGACTTGTCGTGATAGAAAACCATGAAAAGAATTGGGGTGAAAACGACCTTGGTCATGGATGTTTCATGATCATTATTCGTGACAAGTTCACAACGTTGTCACGGACTTTGATCGTGATAAGTCCGTGACAGAGGCTGCTGTCACCCAAAATATTGTCACGAACTTGTCACGGTCATAGTCCGTGACAAGTTATCTTGTTACGGACTTGTCACGGTCAAAGTTCGTGATTAGTTTTTCTTTGTCACGGACTTTTCATAGTCAAAGTTCGTGATAATTCTTGGTAGTATTAAAAAACCGCTGGGCAGTATGGTCGTATGGTCACTACCACTGCCCAACAGTCTATTTTAACCTGTTACACCACCTGTTATAGCATATATATATATATATATATATATATATATATGTCTCAACCAATTCATTTATTGATAATATTTAAAACATAAAACATTCATTCAATCATTATATCAAATAATATACAATAAATAATATTCAACATTCAAATTGTCACTCATAATAATAATATAAACAAATAGTTATCAAATTATTACAAAATGTTGTTCATTCGTTATCACTTCGAAGGAGGAAGGTAGGCCATATTATATAGGAATTGAGACAACCCTCGATTTTAGGGGTTCATTCTCTTTTCCCATGATCACATCCGTGATGAGGACCCGTACCTCGTGCGATTGCAATGGACGACAATATGCTATAGCACCCGAGTGCGTATCCGGGTCCTTCAACCCCTAACTATTTTATGGCCACGCCGTGTGTTTGTTATATACAAAATATGCCAACCAATAGTTGAAAGTGGCATTAGGACGGTGGTGGGGGTGGAAAAAAAGATGGAGCAGTGGTCCCCTCGTCCACCACTTTCTCCTTGATCTTCCCTGAGCTGGACTGCTTAAAAACACCCTTTATTTAGTCGAACATTTTATGCACCGTCTGCTCTAACTTTTATAACTTCTCACTGTGGTTGGTTGCGACCCAACCCATTGTTGCTCGACGCAATTCTGACGAGCTTCGGCTTCCCCACTCGAGAGCTCACCTCTCGAGTACGACCCTTGTGATCTCCCCCGAACACTTGGCTGAGTGCGTCCTTAAAAAAAGATGCCTTGTTGAATTCACTCTTGGAGTTGTGCACTTCCTTCAACTTTTCTTGAAATAACAAAAATGTATACGGTTAGCTAAATTAATCCAAAAATATGTGTTTATAAATTTTCATTTTTATATTTAATTAATATTTTAACTTACAATATTGCCAGCCACGTTCGAATTAACTTATAATATTCCCGAGTGTAGATTGATGACTTCACGGTGATGTATTCCTCTATAGTTGATCCTTCAATGTATCATGTATTCTTGACATAATATTTGAAGACTTTCATCAACCTTTTAAATGAGTGCATCCACTGATATCTAATTGGGCCTTAAAGAAGTGCCTCATCACATTAGTGTACCAACAAATGAACACTTATATAAAAAAAACGAGGGGGACGAGTACTTCTCCAACACACAAATCGCTTTGGCAACAACTACTTTTACAACCACTATGTGATTTTGGTTGACTACTCTCACATAAAAGTGTGAATCACTTGGAAATTTTCATAACGGCCCTCCGCAAATCCTTGTGATTGGAGAAAGATTGCTTAAACAACATAGGAATCAAATGCATGATCACATGCCAATCGTGGGACTTGAACTTATGTAAATCACGAGTAGCATAATTCACAATCCTTTGCAAGTTGAATGAAAAATTAGATGGAACCTTCAAATTATATATTGTGTCTAAAAGCACCTTTCTTTCCTCACTCATCAAAGTAAACGCACTAGGGGGGATTATTGTCTTTCCCCTACTATCTTCTTTCAACCATAGTTGTGGCTTAAGGTTTAATGATTTAAGGTCTTTCGTGCATTTTCTCCATCCTTAGAATGACTTCCCCAAAGTCACATGCCCACAATATGTTCAATGATAGCGCACCGGGTTACTCTTCCAATAAGGTAAGTCGAAGAAAATTGACCTCTTAGAAAATGACTTTCTTGTTTCAGTATTATTCCCAGTTGGTGTCTTCTTATTCTTGACATTATTGAATTTAGGATTCTTACCTGACATATTAAGACAACAATTAAAAGTTTTACTTTCAATTTCCAATCCTGAAAGTTTTCTCGGAGTTAGCCTAGGTTGAACCCCGCGCGGTAAAAAGTTAGAACCTTTCTCAAATTTAAAACTATGAGCAGGGGGTAAAAACCTCCTATGGCAATGGTATATATTTTTTCTTCTATCGATGAGACAGAGATTGAGTCTTATCTCCATAAATAGGTCACCCTAAATAACCATGTACTACACAACCGGATAATGTGCTATCAGTTGGAAAATCATGAATTGTCCACATCAACCTAGTTTTCAATGTAAACTTTTCTTTTTCAAAATAGTAAAATGCTTGCACACCCTCTTCCCAAAACTCATTTAATTCTTTTACCAAAGGATTCAAGTAGACATCGATGTCCTCACTTGGTGCCATTGGCCCAGGTATCACAAATACGCCTTTTAAAATTCAGGTCTCATACATTATGAAGGAGGAAGGTTAAGCGGTGCTAGGATTACTGGCCATACACTCTGACCGGAGCTTAGATTTTCAAATGGATTGAAACCATCTTTAGATATTGCCAAACGAATATTATATTATTCTCGAGTAAAATCAGGATACTTATAATTCATCCTCTTAGAAGCTGTAGAATCAATGAGATGACATATGAGATTATCCCCTACTTCTGCACTAGTATGCCAAGTTATTGCCTTCTCTATCCATGGTACTTTGAAAAATTGCTTTAATCTAGGCCCAACGGAAAAATATTTTAACACTTTTTGAGGCACTTTTGAGCTTCTGCCTTCCTTGCCAGTAGATTGCACATATCCAGGTTCATTATATACCGAACACCGATTGCGATTTTTATAATCCTTTCGGTATAGTATGCAGTCACACACACACACACATGAATTGATTTATACTTAATTCCCAAATCTTTCAAACTGTACTTCATAGTAAGATAGCTATTTGGAAGTGTATTCTACTTGGGTAGTAATCCTTCACCCAATTCAAAATTCCTGTCACATTATTGCCAGATAAACCATATTGGGTCTTCAGACAATGAAAACCAACCACGAAATGTAAAGTTGTAATGATCTTCATCACAGACAGGGTACAACAGTTGGGCCGCCTTAAGTTTTAAAATTTGATAGTCATCGTCAAGGTTTAACATGATATCTTCATGAGCACTTGAACCTTGTACATGGTCAGTGACCTTATTTTTTTTGACTTCATGAACTCCATAAGCATCATTAACTAAATCCTTTAACATATTATGATTTACATTTTCCTCCTGCCCTTATACATCTATCCTACTTGTTGATTGTTGTGAAGTTTGCAAGGGAAGAAAAGGAACATGTGATTCCCCGTAAAAAATCCAATTTTGATAACTATCTTACATTACCCATCTTAACAAATGTAGTTCATCTATTTTTCACTTAAACACCTTACCATTCCTATACTTATCACACGTACATGGAAAGTCTTCATCATTACAACATTTCTTTGTGTATTTCACAAGTTCATTAGCACCTATATGAAACACATCCCCTTATCTATTTGTCTCACCCATCTATTCTTTTATATGGAGGATATCCCATCATAGATACTACAAACAATCACCTATTATGGGTAAGACTCATATATTCATGGATTAATATAAACAAAAGTGTGAGAATTTAGTTTCCAATAAATGATTTACTACAAGATTGGCATTTCATATTTCGGTGTTATATTATAAAAATAATATGAATCCTATTTCCTCTCTCTCCTCTGAAGGGTGAGTAGTCCTATCCCATTCAAAATCACATATTTCTATAATATACTTGGCAGCTCATGCACATTGTTCCAATTTGAGGAAAATTAGGCAGCATATCCTCATAGTTCTCTAAGTACACATCATAAATTCGCAAGTGTAAGTGTTATTTCAACTTATCAATTGAAATAACACTTAACACCACATCATCTAGTATGTACCCAGATAACATTAAGAGACGACAACAAAACTTCCCCCCAAAGTAACAAGTTTAATCCACTAAGAATATTATTATACAGAAATTATGTCGTCCTAAACTATCCAAATGGGACAATTCGAGAGATCGCATTACAGGGGTTATAACTCTCGAACGGGTCTAGGGCGATTGAATGCGTACGCATAATAACTATAAGGCTAGTATTTATGCTCACTATATGTAATTTAAAGTAGTTATAAATTACCATGGTAAGTATGTTTCATTTATTCGATAGTAATGTTTATAGTGATGATTTATACATAGTTATGTTTCATTTCACATTATTAATTGTTTAACAACAAGCTTTTACAAATATATTTTATTTCTGTCTTATTTATATCCGGTAGAATCATAACCCTAAATGTTAGAAAGGCCTAGGGCCAACCAACTCAATGACCATTTAAATGTTCAAATCCACCAATCAACAACAATTCAAGAATTTCAAACAACAATTCAAATAATAATGCAAAATATTAGAAATGCCTAGGGCTAACCTCCTCAATGGCCATCTAAATGTTCAAATCCACCAGTCAACAACAATTCAAGAATTCAAAAAAATAATTCAAACAATAATGCAAAATATTAGAAATGTCTAGGGCCAACCAGCTCAATTTCCATCTAAATGTTTAAGTCCACCAATCAACAACAATTAAAAAATTCCAATAATGCAAAATATTCAATAATGAGAAACATCTTAGCACAATAAGGTGAAATCATTTTTAAATTAGCACAATAAATAATAAGGTGACATCATTTTTAATTTAGCATAATAAATAATAGATTAGCACAATAAATTACAAAAATAAAATAAGTGCATGTGTTTGAAATATTTTTAAGGTTTCAAATTAATTACGATTTTCATTTGAAATTATTTTAGGGTTTTCATTCTAGTGTGTGTGTGTGTATGATATGTGTGTTTGTGGTGTGCGGGTTGTGTTTTTTTTAGGGTTTTTAAATTTATTAGTGTTTTCATTTGAAATAATTTTAGGGTTTTCATTCTAGGGTGTATGTGTGTGTGTGATGCTTATGATGTGTGTGTATATGGTGTGTGTGTGTATGTTTCCGTGGTGTGTGTGTGTGTATGTGTAAAGGAGAGAGAGAGAGAGAGAGATGTACCAAAATGTATATATGGTGTGTGGTCTCCAAAAAAAGAGAGAGAGGGGGAGAGGGAGATGGTCGTCGCTATAGAGAGAGAGAGAGGGAGTTGTGATAGGGTAAACAGAAAAAGAACTGTGACTGGTTTCAAATTAAAAAACTTGTCACGATCCTGTTACGGACTTTGACTGTGACAACTTTCTAATTTGTCATGGTAAATGTTCGTGATAGGTCCATGATAAGATTATTGTTACGATCATTGATCATGACACGACCGTGATAAGCTGTTGTCACAGTCATATCATGATCAGTGACCATGATAAAAATGCGTGTTTTATTGTCATGGTTTTTATCCGTGACAACACTGACCAACAAATATTCAATTTTGGTGTAGTGTAAGGAAGGAGGGTAAGAAACCAATTGCATACAATGCCACCCTCAGTGATAGTAAACCAGAAGAGGGACCCGATTCCCCCATTGAGCGCAACCTCATTGCGTTCACGGCTAATCACATCAACATTGATGACGATTTTTCCCATGACACTTTCGAGGCCATTATTTGTAAATCCCAAGTGTTTGATGTTTACGTGAGTGGAGAAGAGAATGAGAACGAATAGAAGAGGAAGAGGAAGAGGAAGAGGAAAAGGAAAAGGAAGTGAGTTAAATTCAAGTTTCCTTATGTGAGTTGTATACGGAATCTTTGAAATTAAAAAAGGCAAACTTTAAGTTGGAAGCTAGGATGAGAGAACGTGCCATAGGAAATGATGCGAGTGTTTTTAATTGTAGATCTTGGGGAATGTGAGAGTACTCTTCGAGAGAAGCTAGATTATGTTAAAGGTGAGAGTGATAGTCTTAGAGGTTTAATGGAAGCTATGAAGAAAGGGCTTCTTGAGTTGTAAGATACTAGGAGTTTACTTGAGTCTAGGATAATGGACCTTGAAGAGGGATTGAGAGACCTTAGTCGTGTCAAATTTGATTTTGAGTGTAGGTCAAAATCAAATTTTAAGTATTGTCCACATCAAAGATGAGAAGTGTGGTATTGTCTTCGATACTCAAAATGCTTTCTCTAATAAAGCCAAAATCATGATTTTGAGAGAGTCAACTAGGATTGCTAGAAAAGGTCAACCTTTAGGTAATACACCTCGCCGTTCTTTCACTTGCACACATTACAGTAGGAAGTGTCACCTTGGGAGGTTTTTCTTAGATATTAGAAATGGTCCTAGGAAGTCCAAGGGTAGAGTCACTACGGTCACCAAAACCCCAAAGCGTCACATTACACCTATGTGGGTTAGGAGATTCGATTTAGAGACTTTACGTATTAGACTTAATGATTCTCATTTGCTTACACATGATACTTCCCATACTAGATCTAAAGGTAGATTATGCTAGCTTTGTTTACATACACTAGTTGTGCTTGATAATATATTCTTGCTAGTTGTATGTTTATTAGTTATATTCTAGTTTATGCTTCATCATATATGTTTTGCTAGAATCATGAGAAGTGAATCTTTTGTATTTTTTTTTGCATTTATTGAGTCTTATTAAAAAATGCAAAACGATTTTGTATATTCTTTGAGTTGTCTTTGTTTTTAAAATTTGTTTATAAATTTTTAAAAACTCATTTTTTTTTTGTTATTGTGTATTTTTGTTTTACACATTTTGTGTGGCATATCCTTGTGTTTGAATCCTATATCATTTCTCGTTTTCATGTGGCTAGAACATTTGGTTATGAATTTTAATCCTTATATTATTCTTTATCATGCTTGTATGGAGAACTTTGATTTTGATTTGCTTAATGGGTTCTCTTTGTATATGCCTCCCCACACACATGCATGAGCTCTTCTGATCGTTTACTTCACATGTATATTTGAGCTTGGTGAGATGTTCTCTCATCAATTTTTTCATCTACATGTTTTCTGACTATGGGGGATTTGTATATGTAAGAATCGTTGCCCGAGAGATTTATTTTAATTATATTAAAAATCGATGAGGGTGCACGGTAAAGGACTACGAAAGGAGAAAATCTCCTTTGTAGGAAAGCCACCGTTGGCAAGAGCTTAATGAAAATATTAAAAGGCAATAAAAACAGAAAAATTGCCATAGGCCAACATAGTTTAGTTTGATCATTTAAAAGAAATAACTTCAAAAGAATTGAGAAAAGAAAAGAAAATTTTCTTATCTTATTCGAATGAGAGGGTTATGTCGTTCGAACGAGTTTATTTTCATTCAAACGGGAGGAACAATTTTTGACAAAAAAGAGTTTTAAAGCAGTTTTCTATAGTAACTTCCCACTAATTTTTCCCAACCATTTATGTAGTGCGAGATTACATTTCACTTACAGACTTTTCCATCTTCCAAAAGTGAGAAACCTTTAGAAAAGTCCAGGAAATTTTTGTCTAAGATTCATGGTTAATCCTTCAATCAAAACACAAGTTTACACGCAATTGTGTTTATGATCCATGCTTCTACATAATTTATGTTTGAGATCAACTGTTGGCACCGGGTTTTTCATTTGCTACATCATTGTGATTGTTTCTTGCGGAGGGTTTCATATTCATTGGTGTACATACTGTGGACTCCGTATGCATGACGGTCGTAGTGCACCATCCGTGGACTCCGAGACATAGGTGGACTCATGCGATGTCACTAGGAAAAGGTTGAAGGAATGAAGAGAGTCAAGGCTTACGAGGGCGTCAAGTCATTGAGTAAGTCTTCTGTCGTGTCCTTATATTAGATCTGTACTTTTTGGATTTGTGGCTAGGCCTTCTGAGGTTTTTCCCACTTGGATTTTCCTCGTACATCGCGGCGTTTTAGTTGTTTATTTTATCTTGAAAATTCATCTAAATGCATGCTTAGGTTAAAAAAGATAAAATTGGTTTAACCACAAAAATGGTGTAATCGGTGCTTTATTAATTTGGGTTGTGTTAGTTTAAGAAAAGTTTAATTTGTCAAAATTAATGTTTAATTTGGTTTGTATAAATTTGAACTTGACTTGAAATTTTGTTTAAGAAGAGATAATTTAATTTGGAAGATATTTAAAAAATTAGCATTTTAAGGAAAGCATTCTTTTAAATTGGTATCAGAGCATAATATATAATTATAGGCCCCTAAAAGAATCCGTCAACTTAAATGTTTAATCCAAACATGTGCTACACCAAAAGGCTTATTTTATAATGGATTTTTTTCTATTTGTAGCGAAATTTATTCACAAAAATCTGTAACAGTTAAAAATCATTACAATTAAAACATAACCGTTGTAATATATCGATAACCATTGCAAAATTCATTAAAAGAAAAAAAAAGAGATATTCGCAAGATCAGGGGGGATTAGTTCCCCCCGATTCCCAAACCTATTTTCACCTTTTCAACTAAACCAACTTTCATCCACTCCCTCTCTAATTCTCCCCATTGATTGTTTTCCCCTTTTACCTTACCTTGCTGACATCAACCTCTCCCTGACAACCTTTGTCCCTCTCTTCCTCTCCTCTACGAAGAGGCCATAGTGACCTCTCCCTCTCTCTCTCTCTCTCTCTCTCTGAGCACTACAAACCAAATCTCAGCATTCACTCGTCCATTCCTCACGTCACATAGTTTAAGAAGGCCAAAAAATCAAGTACAAATTAATTTTATGTACACACAAAGAGGTTATTAATTGTTATATTCGCTTTAAAGTAAGATCCCCCTTCTCTAATTATTTAATCTACTTGATTTACACTCCATAATATATGCAGATATATTCTTTCTCTTGTCTTCCACGATTACATGTACAAACTATTTAGGGTTTCTTAGTCATACAATCTAAATACTTGTATCAGATGACTAATTGCCCTTGCCTTTATTGTATTCACCATAATCTAAAGTTAACTATTATGGTTTTTGTATTTTATGGTTCTCCATCTAAATATAAATGTGTGTATATCTTTATATGTGGTGGAATGACCTTAAGACATTAATAGGTCGGAACCACATGAGAAGCCATGACCACAAGTGACATTCTGTTGTAAAGGCCACGACCTAGAACTTATAGTCCACGAAGACTAGGGTTGGACGTGACCTAAGGAAAAAGCTATAGAATTTAGTGGCGTAGACCTGCGAAGGCTCATCACGTGAAATGATGATGTGGCCTAATTTGGTTATAACTTAAGAAGCGAGACTTGGAGGTTCTAGAAGCCTCTTTGGAGGGGTATCTATGGAAAAGTAATGACATAAGTGGAAATCCCAGGTTACCTAGTATTTCTTGTAAATAGATACCTTTAACACACTTCCTAAAACTGTTAGAGACCCTAATTTCCCACTTTAGAGAGAGAAAAAGATATTTTGAGAGAGGAGAAGGTTCTTCTGGATTAGAGGTCGAGGCTAGTTACCATTCATCGGAGTAGAGGAGGCATTTAAAGGAGGCGACCGATTATTGTTCATTGGACCATGTCCATTAAAGTTAGGAATTTGTCCTCATCCTTCTCTTCATTGTTAAAAGCCTAGTTTCCATGTTTTCTATTGAATGAGATGCATCCTAACTTATATTTTGAGTTTTCTAGGTTTAGACCATTACCATTTACTATTCATCATATTATAGTTTTAGAGGCCAAAGTGATTTACTTTTCATCGAGGTTTAAGATCAGGGTCTATTATTATTTAATTTGAATCCTTGATTTAGAGGTTATCTCTTAGGGCTCTTTCTTGGAGATTGTGGGTTTGAGGATAAGTCATTTTGAGGATATTCTTATTGATCTTATGAGGTTTTATTTTGAGTCTTACTTTTGATCTTAGAAAATTTGAGTTATGTGATAATTAGGGTTTAAAAACTTTTTTTTACTAAAAAACCCTTATTGCTTACTGATGAGGAGTTATATTGTGCCTAGTGGATAACTTGAGATGGGATTCGATGTTAAGGCCACAACACTATTTGGCCATACTAAGGTATCACAGTTTAGTGAGGGTCTCCTTTTTAGGGCTTAAGGTTAAAACAATTATACCTAGGGATATTGAGCCTATGTTAATTATGAGGCTTACACCTTATCAAAGCTCAACCAATGATGTGGAGTAACAAATCGAAGATTTTCCATCCTGAAATTAGACAGGAAGGGAGGTCATGTCCCGTGTCATAACCAGGTCAAAGATACCTCAGGATAAGGATGAGGAGAATGAGATGTCTAAGGCCATATATAGATAAAGGCCATGGACTGTAATGGAGAAGCAAGGGAGATTGTGCCTTGGGGGAAGTCGAGGTGTGGTGAACTAAGGATATTGAGCCTTAGGTCATCGGGCTAATATGAGGGGTTAGGAAAACTACATTATTTCCTTTATATTTGCTTTTACTGCATACTTCTTCTTAATCACACTATTTTACATATCTTGCTAGTATATGTGTTGTTTAATGACTTTTTAATTTAAATCCTTATTGGGCTATTTGATCTCATTCCTTATATATTCCTCGTTTCCTAAGGATAGGTGCAACGGAGAGTATGTGTTAGCCGTAGAGGATTCTAGAGGCCGCGGATAGTCTTTTGATTTAGATATATGAATCCTTTATATATATAGATTTCACTCTTAATTGTATTTAATTATCTTTTGAGTTTTATTGTAAATAATTGTACAAGGAGAAAGATTATTATGTTTAAGAACTGTATTAATGATTTTTATATTATTATTAATGATTTTAGTGATTACTAAATGGTTTATTATGTTGTGTAATACTAAACTGTGAAGTTGATTTCCAACTCTGATAGTTAGGTCGAGGCCTCTTACACGCTTCGACTGTGTAAGATTTCCCTAATATAAAACTTTTACAATTTAGTCATGCGAGAATAAGTGACATAAGGTCGCGGCCTAATAGGGCAAGGCCATAGAGCGTTATAGTTGGTATCAGAGTGTTCGACTTTGGAAACCATAAGAGTGTTAAAAATATTTTTCCTACGTAGATATATTTAAAGACCTAATATTAGGATATTAGAATTATATGTATGTGATTATTGCCAGGAAGTTATGACAAGAGGTTATCCTCGAGGAGTGAGGTATGTCACGAACAACAATGCTGCTATCACGAGACCTGTTATCCCTAATGACTCTAATGGGTAAAGAGTGCCATAAGTAGTGGTTGTGTTCATAGAAGCCTTAATTCTGGCCATGGCTAAAATGATGGACGAGGAGAGGCCTGTTGGCTGTACCATTGGACACTTTTAGAAATTAGGGCTATGAGACGCTAGCCTTTTGAAGGTCGATGCATGTGTAAGAAAGATTGATAAGATCTTTGATGTGCTTAATTGTATGGATGAGTAAAATATGCCCTTAGGCTCCTTTATGTTTGAACTGAGGCCAATCATTGGTGGACAATGGTCAAGAGAACACAATTGGGAGGAGAGGTCGCGACCATAGTTTGGGTTAGATTTAAGGATATTTTCCTTGAGAAATTTTCCTTGTCATGACTAAGAAGAAACATAAAGTGGAATTTCTAGAACTGACTCAAGGGGCAATGATCGTGGCTGAGTATGAAGATAAGTTCGTAGAGGTGTCACACTTTTCTCCTATAATACTAAGGAGAAGAAAACTAAGAATTTTAAAAGGGTCTTGAAGCATGGACTTCACAGCAGGCTTGTGTAATTGAGGATGCAAATTTATACAGAGTTAGTAGAGGTTTGAAGATGGGTTAAAGGATAAACAAGAAAATAAATGGCAGAGAATAGGGAGCAAAGAAAGAGGATAAAATATTACATCAAGATAAGGAGCCGTATCCTAATCATGGGGCTGCAAAAGGAAATAAATAAGTGAAGTTTGAACAGTTACTTGCTTTAACTGTGGAATAAAGGGGCACTTCGCCAAGGCTTGTCCTTTTGGAATGATCTATTACAATTGTATTAAACTAGGCCACAAAGTCAAAGACTGCAGACTGCCAAAGAAAGATAAGAAGAAGTTGCGGGCTCATGCTATAGTCTTTGCCCTAAACTTTAAGTATGTTAAGAAGATCGAGGACGTGATGGAACTATAAATGATAGAAATTATTACACTCTTTTTAATTCCGGTGCCACACAGTCTTTTGTATCCACTAAATTTACACGAAAGATGAAGATAAAGCCTTAGACCTTAATTCCTCTATTAGCGATTGACACACCGATAGGATATTCCTCTGAGGACATGGACATCTTTATGGGATGTGCCTGAAGTTACTTAAACAAGTTTTTGAACAAAGTTAAAGGTAGTCTTAGGAGTCTGAAGAAATCCTTGGAAGAAACTCTTTTTGTTTATAAAATAATTTCACACGAGATATGTAAAAGGTTAAAACAGTTATGAATTAAAAAGCATTAAGAATATTGGCAATACAATTTTTTTATAAGATATTAACTATTATAGTTAACTTCTTTGACATAAAATATCAAGCAAGAATTAAGGGTCATTTGCAATAGTTTACACATAATATTTTTTATGTGGTAAAACTCACAATGCCGGGGAAGCATCCACGGTGACCTCTACGCCACAAAACAAAATCTACTAAAAATGGAATAAGGTTACAAGTTACAAGCATGCAATCACATGATCAAAAGTGGAAAGAAACATACCTAAAAATTCCCAGAGATACACCTCCTTTAGGTACTCATTCTTTGACCCAACAACTACTTGAACCTCCTCCCCTTTACCTTTTCTTTATGTCGACTCAATCTCAGGTCTCACCAAAAAAAATATCACACTTTCTAAACGTGAAGTGTGTGAAATTCGTTGGTGATGTGTGTTTCTAAGATCTTATATGAACATGAAAGAATGCACCCAAAGTTATACAACATTCCTACAAATTACACAGGATGTTCTAAATGCTTTGATGTAAAACTTCAAATATTAGAAAGATCAAGAACTTTAGATCTGATTACATCTTGGAAAAACAGATATAAAAAAAATTATATACACAAAACATATTTCCTAATAGGTAAAATTAGTTTTTGAGAAAATAAAGCCAGATTTAACCAACAGAGTATAATATTATGAAATTTACAGTTTTAAACCTAACACGTTTGTGGATATAAAATAATTTTGAAATATTTATAGAGGTCCAATAATTGTAGGATGTTTCTAACAAAATATCAACAAATTAATGTATATAGAAACACATCAACTAAAAGTGTGCGCAAATATTTCACTTGAGTTAGATCTTTGATTTTACAAGAAAAATCATGTCCCTAACAGTTGTGAAGGCTGTTATACGGGATAGACTAGATCTAGAGGGGTTTTAGTTGAAAGATACGAAATAAACTCTATCTAGAGGAGTTTTAGTTGAAAGATACGAAATAAACTCTCTGATTTTTGAAACCCAAAAATTTTATAAAGTGTAAAACTTTGTTTTCAAAGAAGTTTTTTTGAGAAATACATATGAAGAAAAACCATTATGATTTTTTGAAGGCCTAAATCTCTTTGGTTTTTCTCTTTTATTTCTCTCTCTAAGCTCTCCTTTCTCTCTCTAACCTATCCTCCCTCTTTCTCTATCTTCTCTCTCTAAAGTCTCAAAAGGAGAAGACGAAGGTTACTTTTATACTGGTGAGGGAAGGTTTTGGAAATTTGGTTTGAAATGAACGGTTGTGATGATTTCCATCGGTTTGATCAATATCCAACGATTATAAATGTATTAGGTAAGCTTGATTGGATATAACCGGTTATAGGTCTCCGCAATTAATTGGTTGAACAAGTTTTCACATGGATCGTTCAAGATTTAATTTAAGCCTTAGATTAAAACTGATCAACGGTGTAAAACTATCCTCAGTTGTAAGTGTGCAAAAAAATAAAATAAAAAAATCCAACGTATAAGGCCAAGACAGGTGGCATACATGCGTCATCAATTGACACATGGATTGTACGTGTGTGAATGAGCTAGTTTAAGTTTCCAAAAATAATAATTTTTTCCCCAAAGGCTTTTTAAAAACAAATTTTAACAACTTCATAAAATGCTTAAAAATTGAATCTAAATCTAAATAATTTCAAAAAATTATTTTAAGATTTTTTTTTAAAATTTCTTGAAAATTAATATAACTTATATAATGCAATGTATGTGCAAATGTGTCTTAAAGTATGACATTTTATATCTTTGGAGACTATGTGTCTTGCTGGTTGATGCAGATGCTCATCTCTGAATTATGAAGTACCTTTTGAAGGGGCTCTTTGCAATTAAAAATATTTTGTCTTCATATCCAAACTTGTTGAAAGACCTATATGGTATATACTCCTAGTAAGTCAACCATATAGGGTGTTTATATCTCTCCATTTGGATATTGGAGAAAAATCCTTTTGAGTACATCATGGGTACTCATAGGTAATAATTTTTTTTTCCTAATCCTATACAAAGTTATAATTACCCATCCCATCTTAGAACTGAAAATAAGAGAAAGAAAACAAATCAAATTACATAACTCGACTAGAATACAAATCAATACCCAAACATCCGAAGTCCAAGGCCTATAACAGAAATACTTAATATAGCTTGTTAGTCGAATTAGAATTGAAATCTTATTGATAGTCTCGGGATGGACTCAACCCTTCTCCCCCATTTTGTCTCAAATAGAAAATATGTAAATTTAGGGAGAGAGTATATAGAAAAAGTAGTCTATCTAAATTAAGTCATAACAATAAGTCATACCAAGTGTCTTTTACATTAAACATATAAAGGAGGTGTCTTTTGTCATTTATCAAACAACCTTGCCTTAGATCCTCAGCGACATTTTATCAACAAGATATAAACAGGTTGATATGAGTAATTATGGTAGGAAATTAATCAAGCATAATCATCCCTATGGGTTTTCTTAAAGATTTTGAATATGATTTTTTGATATATTTATAGCACTTTGATTATCACACAACAATGTTAATTTGTTTTCTTTAATGTCATAATTACATAACATTATTTTAATCCACAATAAATGAGAACAATAGCTTCTAGAAGCAATATACTCAGATTTAGTAGTAGTTAGGGCTATACAATTTTGTTTCTTACTGCTCCATGCAACTAGATTATTTCCCATACAATAACATGCACTTGAAGTGATCTTACTATCATCGAAGCACCCTACTCAGTCTGCATCTGTGTAGTCGAAGATGGAACTAGTGGTGTACTTTGTATACCAAATACCATATTCAAGTGTGCCTTTTAAATATTTTGTGATGCGTTTAACACACAATAATTGACATTCTTTAGGAGCACATTGGTATCGTGCACAAACACGTGGATACATAATATCTGGTCTAGATGCAGTGAGATATATTAAACTTCCTATCATACTTCTAATACAGAGTAGGATCAAGATTTTTCCTATTTTCATCTTTAGATATCTAAGTTGTAGTACTAATGGGAGTGCGTGCAATCTTAGCATTTTATAAACCAAATTTTTTGATCAATTCATTCGCGTACTTAGTTTGAGAAATAAAAAAGCCATTGGATAATTGATTAACTTGCAAACCTAAAAAATATTATAACTCCCCCCTGAGTGACATTTGAAATTCCGCATACATTATTTTTGAAAAATCATCAACTTGTGTAAGGGAAGTTGAACCAAAGATAATATCATCAACTTAAATCTATGCGATCAAAACATCTTTGTTTGTTTTATGGACAAATAATGTCTGGTCATTGCTGCCACGCTCAATCCCTTTATTGACTAAAAAGGTTGAGAGGCTTTCATACTAGGCCTTAGGGGCTTTCTTTAAACCATACAAAGCGTTCTTTAATCGAAAGACATGGTTAGGATATGAAGGACTAACAAAACCTTTCGGTTATTCTACGTATACTTCCTTAATTAGAATACCGTTTAAAAACATGGACTTGATATCCATTTGAAAAGTCTGAATTGCAAAAAGCATGCAATAATAAGGAGGATACGAACATAATCGAGTCTTGACACTAGGGCAAAAGTCTCATCGAAGTCTATTTCCTCTATTTGAGAGTATTCTTGCACTACCAGCCTAGCCTTATTTCTAATGATTTCATCGAATTAATCAATTTTGTTTTTGAAAATCCATTGGGTACTAATAACCTTTTTATTTTCAGGATGAGGGATAAGATACCACACATCATGAATCTTGAACTGGGTTAACTATTTTTACATAACATCAATATAGTAGGGCCATTGAGTGCATAGTTTACATTTTTTGGTTATATTTGAGAAACAAAACATGCAAAGTTAGCCATATTTTGAAGGTGGGATCTTATTCTCACATGATCCATAGGGTTACCAACTACCTTATCTAGGGAATGATCTTTAGAAACCCAATTTGGCACCGCAGGAACTTCAAATGGTTATGTATCAGTTGTATAAGGAGAGTTAACTTCTAAAAAACTTTCGGACTCATCGTCAATAATCGATTCAATATCAACACTCCCTTTGCTAGTGCTTTTAATAATTATGTTTATGGATTCCAATCGGATTTTGGTACGTAAATTATAGACGCGATATGCTCTACTATTTTGGGAGTAACCCAGAAAAATTCCTTTATCACTTCGGGTGTCAAATTTGAAAGGTGTTCTCTATGTTTACAAATATAACAGACACTCATGAAGGTTTTAAAGTATTTTAGTTTGGTTTTTTGTTGTACAAAAGTTCATATGAAGTTTCTTTGGTATTCTTTCGAAGGTATGCATGATTAATAATGTGACATGCTGTCTGGACTACCTCACCCAAATGTATTTTTCCAACCCTTTGGCGTATAATATAACCCTAACCATTTTTTGGATAGTTCGACTTTTCCTCTCAGCAATACCATTTTGTTGCGGGGTTTTAGGTGCACTAAATTCATGCAGATACCCATTACTAAAACAGTATTCTATTACTCTTGTCTCTTTTAAATCTCCTCTTTTATCACTTCTAATACTAGATACTCGGGTATCTTTTCATTTTCAATTTTCAAAAGGATTTTAAAAAATTATTGAAACGTATCCAGTCTGTTTTTCATAAAAGTAACCCAAGTATACCATGTAAAGTCATTCATCATGACAAGAATATAACTGTTGCCACAAAGGCTCACAGTATGGGTTGGACCCATAAGATCCATATGGATAAGTTCTAGAGGTTTAGAAGTCATTATGTCCTTAATTTTCTCGTGAGGCTCTCTAATTATCTTTTTTACTTAGCATGGACCCCAAACTATGTTTAAAGAAATTTTAAAAATAGGTGAACCTCTAGCCAATTCTTAAGAGCTCAATCTACGTAGGTTATCAAAATTAGTATGACCCAATCTATTATGCCACAAATCAGAGTCACATTATCTTGTTAAATTACAAGCCTCATTACCATGAATGAGTGCATAAGAATTATCTGGAATACTATTTCTTATAAGAATGCAGTTACCAACTTTGCTCAAAATTTTGCATTCAGTTTTGGAAAAGGTAAGCGTGTAATCAGAGTCACAAAATTGAGATAAACTAAGCAGATGGGCCTTTAAGATTTTCAATAAAAGAACATCATTAAAGGTATGAATGCCCTTTTCTTGAAGTGTTCCTTTACCAATGATCTGAGATGAAACTCTGTCACCAAACAAAACATTACCTCCTAATAAGTCTGTTTTGTTTGTTTGTCTGGTCTCAACCGCGGTCATGTGTTTAGAACACCCAGAATCAAGATACCATCCAACCGAGGTGCGTTTAGCTTTAAACACAGTTATAACAGTATTGCACCTTAGTTAGGGTAACATGTCATCTTTTCTAACCCAAATGGTCCTACTTTTAATATTTTTTTGGCCTTTGATTTAGAAAAGGTTTGAGGAGTTCTTTTGACTGATGTTCTTTTAGTGCAAGACTTTTTCTTTTTCTTTCTAAAGTTAGGGTTTTTATTGGCCTGCCTTGCGAGAACATAAGTATTTTGCCTTTTTCTATAATAGTTAAAGTTACTATAGGCTGGAGTTTAGAGATATTTTTTGAAAACATTCAACAAGAAAATGTCCATAGACATCAAATAGTTACAATATTGATGTGAGGTTGGTTTTACCTTATTTTACAAGCCTTTAAACTCCAACAGTTTTTGAGGTTTACCCGATGTTTCTAATGGGGTGGGGGGTAAACATAGTTAACTTTATTATTAGGTTTTTGCTTAGGACTGCACACAGTCCTTTTGGCTTATGAGACAGATGCCTTCAAAATTCCTTTATAAGATTCTTCAAAATATTGACATGGTTTATTTGGTAAAGTCCCAGAGGAAACAAAGATAGTTTTTGAATCATGTTTTACACTAGTCTTTGTTCCTTTAGGGGTTTTGTCAAATCTCAGGCTACTTTTATCATCAGAGTTTATTTTTCTAAACTAATTATTTTATCACATACTTTTGCATTAGTCTCAAAATGCAGACATTTTTTAAAAATGGTTGAGACTTTTTGTTTGGACTCTTTCAGTTTTAGCAAAGTTTACTTATATTTTTCTTCTAAAATAAATTTTTTCTCAGAAAGTTCATTAATTTTAGAAACATAATTTTTTTATTTTAATCTCATGAGCCATGCATTGACTAGTGTATTCCTCAGTGTTCTGCCTAACAGTTTTACTTACGCTCTTAATGTGTTCAGTAAAGTGTTTAACCGTTTTCTCAAGTTTGGAACTTTTTTTTAGAGTCTTAGAATATAACTCTTCTATGTCAGGTAGGCAATCATCATCAGACTCACTAAGTGAATTGTGTGATTTGTCCCATAATGCTTCAATTTGTGGTTTGGAACACACACACCCATTCAATTCATCACAATGATTTGTACTTTGACTCATGCACATGCTAGAATCATAATTCACTCACACATGAGGTATAGTATCGATAACAATAGCAACAAGTAATCATGTTTTATTACCAATGTAAATAATTTTAGCAAAGAAAGACATGCATGATTCATGTGTTTCATATTACTCAGGCTCATTATACTCTGAGTCACTAGAGTCATCCCAAGTCTTACACGTGTGGGCCTTAGGGGTAGTCCCAATCTTAGACTTACATCTATTAGCATAATGACCCATATTACCACATTTGTGACACTGTACATTACTTAAGTCCTTTTTACGTCTATGACTGTTATTGAAGTTCTATTTATCATTATTTTAGTCATGTGGTTTGGGGACTTGAAAGTTTTCATTGCTATATTTCTATTGTTTAGTTGCCATAGCATTCCTAAACGTTATAATATTTTTAAAATGTGTGCTCATTAGGGCTATCTAGTTATCAATGCTTTCAAGATCACAGTCCTCATATAATCCTAAGTAATATTAAAAAAAGTTTAACTTAGGTACAGTCATTCGAGAAGAGAAAACAAGATTGGATCCATAGGATCTTTTGGCATTAGAGTTATTGTGATTCTTATCTATTTATACAATTCTTAATTTTTTACTCAATAATTTTGGAGTTGGGTTAGGGTGATCCATCTCTTCTATATCATAACGTTTGTTATAAAATTTAGCAGGTAGAGATCTAAGTATATTTTTCACTATTTCTTTTCTATGATATACAATACCATTATCATGCAGTTTAGAGATAATATTAGTGATCTTAATATAGAAGTCATCAAAGGTATCAGATTCATCCATCTTATTGCACAAGCATTTGAGTTTTTCCAGCCTTATCATGCTCATCACCTTCATGGGCAGTAACAAGGGTATCCCAGGCCTCTTTGAATGTCGCGCATATAGATATTCTTTTTAATTCATGTTCATCCACATACATGAATATACAATTTTGACCCTTATTATTGCATAGAGACATCATTTCTCTTTTTTGGTAAACTTACTGAGTAGTTTTTTAACTCTTACGGTGCTGCCTTCTTTCAGAGGTTTAGTGGGATGAGTGTAACCATTTTAAAAAATCTTCCAAAATTCATCACCCAAGGTGCCTTGAATAAATGCAATCATCCTAACTTTCCAGTAGGGAAAATTGTGTCCATCAAACATTGGGGGTCTCGAGAGGTTACCAAGTTTCTCAAAATTTTCATCCATTTGGAGTCACAAAAATAGTTTCAGGAGTTATAGGGTCAAAAACTTTTAAAACCGCTGTGATACCACTTAAAATGACTTAACCAAGTTTTTTAACAAAGTGAAAGGTACGGTTAAGAGTTCGAAGAAAATCTTTTTGTTTATGATATAATTTCACACAAGATCTATAAAATGGCAAAACAATTATGAATTAAAAAGACTTAAGAATCTTAATAACACAAGTTTTTTTGAAAGATATTAATTATCCAAGTTAACTTTTGAAACAAAAAGTATCAAGAAATAATTATAAGTTATTCACAAGAGTTTACACACAATATTTTTCAACTGGTAAAACCCTAAAGGATAGGTAAACATCTATAGTGACCTCTAGGCCACAAAAAAAAATCTACTAAAAATGGAATAAGGTTACCAGTTTCAATGATGTAATCATATGATCAAAAGTGAAAAAAAAATATGCCTAAAAATTTCGAAACCTACACCTCCTTTAGGTACTCCTTCTCTGACCCAGTAACTACTTAAACCTCCTCTCCTTTAGCTTTTCTTTATATTGACTTATTCTCAGGTCTCTCTAAAAAAATAACACACTCTCTAAACACGAAGTGTGTGAAATTTATTGGTGATGTATGTTTTTAAGATCTTATATAAACATGCAAGAACACACCCATACTTGTACAAACATTCCTTCAAATTACACAGAATGTTCTAAATACTCTGATCTAAAACTTTAAATATCAGAAAGATCAATGTAATTAGATCTTGAAAAAATAGATCTAAAAAAGATTTATATACACAAAACAAATTTCACAAAAGATAAAATCAATTTTTTGAAAGTAAAACCAGATCTAACAAGTGAAGTATAATATTATGATATTTATTATTTTAATGCTAACATGTTGTGGATTTAAAATAATTTTGAAGGATTTATAGAGATCAAACAAATATAGCATGTTCATAACAATTATCAATAAATCAATGTATATAGAAACATATCTAACTAAACGTGTGTGAAAATGTTTCACTTTAGTTGAGTCCTTGATTTTACAAGAAAAATCAAGTCCCTAACAGTTATGAAGGCTATTTTATGGGAGAGACTAGGTCTAAAGGAGTTTTGGTTTAAAGATACGAAATCAACTCTAAAAATGCAACTCTAATTTTTTGAAAACCCCAAAATTTTATAAACTATAAAACTCTTGTTTTCAAAGAAATTTTTAGGAGAAAAACGTATGAAGAAAAAGATTTTTGATTTTTTTGGAAACCTAAAGCTCTAAGTTTTTTCTCTCTTTTATTTCTCTCCATAAGCTCTCCTTTTTATCTCCAACCTTTCCTCCCTCCCTCACTATCTTCTTTCTCTAAAGTGGTAAAAGTCTCAAAATGAGAAGACGAAGGTTGCTTTTATACTGGTGAGGGAAGATTCTGGAGAGTTAGTTCAAAATGAACGGGTTTGATGATTTCCACCGGTTTGATCAAAATCCAACCGCCATAAATTTAGCGTATTATGACTTGATATAACCGATTATTGGTCTCAGCATTTAATTGGTTCAACAAGTTTTCACATGGATCATTCAAGATTTAATTTAAGCCTTACGATAAAGGAAAATACCCCAATTTTTAAAATTCTAAATAATATTGGTTCACTCAATATATTAAACTTAAAAATTTCTTTCAAATTTAATAATTAAAGTTCGCAAATTTTAATTGCCACAAAATTAAAATTAAACACAACTAAACAGATATTTATTTTTCTTTCAAACAAAATTTAAATAAACCCAATTCAAGTTCTTCATGTACCAAAAAAACAAGCACGAATATTTTTCAACTGATTTTCTTAACTTGAATTAAGTGAAAATTCTTGACTTGAATTAAGTTAAAATTACCCAAACTTAGTTAGCACCAAAATTACACTAAAGTTGCAGTTAAAATAATTTTTATCTTGAGTAACCTAGCATGCATCTAAGTGAGATTTTGAAATATAGAAATAAGAACACACACACAAGACAAGATGTACGAGGAAACCCACAACGGGAAAAATCTCGGACGACCTAACCTACAAAACCACAAAGTACAATATTTTTACAAAGACACGTCAAGAGAACTTACAATAACGACTCGACTCCATTCAAGCCTTGACGCTCCTTCATTCTTCAACCTCCTCCTAGTAGATAACTTCAGAATCCACCGCAATCTCGAAATCCACCAATGGGGCTCAGCTACCGTTAATCCACACACGAAGCCTTTCTTTGTATGCGTACCGCAACTCAAACGAATGTAATCCACTGCAAGAAACTTTCTCATTTTGGGATGAGAAATATTCTCGGTGCCAAAAGATGATCTCACAACAAATAATATATGTATCAACTTGGATCCAAACAAACTATGGGTGTAAACTTGTGTTTAGTAGAAATTAATCCATTGAAAATGAAGAACACAAGTGGGACCTTTTGATTCGGAAATCTTCTCTCAAAAGCCTTTGGAAAGTAGTAAAAAGTCTTAGTAAAGTCTGTGTTCCCACACTATTAAAAACTAGTAAAAAGTTAGTGGGAAAAAATGGAAGTTAAAAGACAAAAACTGCCAAAAAAACTGTTCTCTCCCAGGTCGTTCGAACGACTGGGTTCGAACGTACTTCTAATGAAAAACAGAGTTAGAATATAAAAGCTCGTTCTATATCTCGTTGTAACAAAACTTATAATGATATTTGAGATAAAAATGACAAAAGTTTATTTGAAATCTCGTTAGAACGACCTCGTTTAACCGAGAAAAAAGTCGTTCAAACGGCATATCAAAAAATCCAAATTTGCTTTTTAGTCCCAAAATTTTTTATGTAAAAGATGAAAATGTTTTTCTGAGAAAAATGTAAAGTCGTTTTGACAAAATATTTAATAGAACACCCATAAAAAATATCCAAGACTCTATATATACATTAAATGCATTCATAGCCTTAGAGACATTGGAATCCAAATTTTGGTGACTTATAAACTTGGAACTAAATCGGTAAGGATGAAATCTTTACTATGAACTTGGCCGCTACGTCTTCAACTTAAACTTCAAATGACATAGGCTTGGAAGGACATGACAAACATCTATACTTTGACTCAATTAGTTTTGTCCAGAATTAAGATAATACTACATATTGACTCGATTGAAAAATTTCCCTTACACCTTAGATTAAGACAGATCAACGGTGCAAAACCATCCTCTGTTATGAGTGTGCAAAGTAACAGAAATCCAAAGAATACGACCAAGACTGGTGGCATATAGGTGTCATCAATTAACACTTGGATTATACACGTGTGAGTGAGCCGGTTTAAGTTTCCAAAAATTTTAATTTCTTCCCTAAAGTTTAAAAAAAAATTTAAATCTAAATAATTTCCAAAAACTATTTTAAAAATTTTGATTTTTTTTAAATTCTAGAAAATTAGTATAACACACATGATGCAATGTATGTGCAAATGTGACCTAAAGTGTGACATTTTATACCTTTGGAGACAATGTGGTTTGACAGTTGATGTAGATGGTCATCTCTGAATTTTGAAGTACCTTTTGAAGGAGCTTTTTGCAACTAAAAATATTTGTCTTCATATCCAAACTAGTTGAAGGACCTATATGGTATAGACTCCTATTAAGTCAACCATATAAGGTGTTTCAGTGCCGTGGATATAGGAGAAACATATTTGAAGTCAACTTAATTACCTTATAAATGGAAGACTTTGTGATGTGATCCTATGTATAGATTTGATGCCCACCCACTTTACTAAGATAAACTATGATAATAAATAGATTACCTCATGCAAACCAGGGGAGGCCGAGTTTAGTTTTAGGGGTACTAAACCAAGTGGGAAGTTTTTATTGATATAAACCTTGAGAGCTAGTAATATGTTAAACGGTGGGTGCCATGGATATCTAGACTACGTGAAGGATCTTGAGAAGATCGTGACCATGTTAGCATATTCATGTGGCCGCAGAGTTTAGTGATATTTTTCCATAGGAGCTTCCAGGATTTCTGCCAAAAGGATAAATTGAACTTACTATTGATCTTATACCAGAGGCCACGCCCAATTCAAGCCCTCAATAGGATGGATCCTACAAAGTTTAAGGAATTAAAAGAGCGATTAGAGGATTTGTTAGGCTCCAGCTTTATAAGGCTTAACACTTTCCCTAGGGGTGCCCTAATGTTGTTTGTAAAGAAAAAGGATGGATCCATGACAATGTTAATAGACTATAGAGAATTGAACAAAATGACCATGAAGAATAAGTATCCTTTGCCTAAGATTGATGACCTATTTGACTAACTAAAGGATGCTAGATATTTCTGTAAGATTGATTTGAGGTCAAGATATCTCCAACTTAAGATAAGGAATGAGGACATTCACAAAACAACTTTTAGAGCTAGGTATGATCATTATGAATTTATGGTAATGCCTTTTCAGTTAACTAATGCTCCGACTTCTTTTATGGACTTGATGAATAAAGTGTTTAGTCCTTCCTAGACAAACTTGTGAAATTATTGACTTACTAATTTATTCAAAGACCGCGAAAGATCATAGGAACTCCTCCATGATGTATTTGAGGTATTGATGATGGAGAGGCTTTGTGATAAAGTTTTTAAATGTGAATTATATCTAAAGGAGATAGCCTTCCTCGATCATATAGTGAACAATGATGGGTTGATCGTGGATTGAAGAAAGGTTGCCTCCATTGTTGATTAGGATAGACTAACCACTATAACTGATGTTAGAAGTTTCCTCAGTTTAGAAGGCTATTAAACAAGATTTTTTTGAGGGATTTTCCAAAATTTCCACGCTCTTAACCTAATTAACACATAAGGATAAAAACTTCATTTGGTCTACGGAGTTCGAAGAGAATTTCTAGAAGCTAAAGGAAAATTTAGTGACTGTGCCCATTTTAGCATTGCCCAAGGAAGGGTTTTTTATGTGATATATAGTGATGCTTTAGGCCGCAACCTGGGATGTGTGTTAATGAAGAATGGAAAGGTTATTACCTATGCCTCTAGATAATTGAGGCCACGTGAGAAAAACTACCCCACTCATGACTTAGAATTAATGGATATGGTCTTTGCTTTGAAAGTTTGGAGACATTTTTTATATGGAAAGACTTGTGAAATATTCACATACTATAGGAGTTTAATATATATTTTTATCCAAAAATATTTGAATTTGAGGCAAAGGAGATGGTTGTAATTGATTTAAGGGTATGATTATTCGATTAAGTATTACCCCATGAAGGATAATGTAGTGGCCAATTCCCTAAGTAGAAATATTTCCCTTAATGCTTTGAGGATCACTAATCAATAGCACATTCTAAGAGATTTAAAGACTATGAAGACTGAAATCATAATCCACATAGGCCACAAACATTTAAACGCTCTTACTGTGGAACCTAGTTTGATTGACAGGATAAAGGTCGCACAAACTACGAACCCTAATCTCTTGAAAATTCCTGGACAAGGAGATAAATGAGAGAGCTCAATCTTTAAATTATATGATCGAGTAACCTTACGCTTTAGGATGAGGATTTGTGTTCAGAAAAATAATGAGATTAAAGCTTAGGTGTTGGAAGGCAATCATTCTTTACCCTTTGCAATTTACCCCGGGAGCACCAAAATGTACCAAGACTTGAGAGAAAACTTTGGTGGCCGAACGTGAAGAGATAGGCCGCAGAGTTTGTTGCTAAATGTTTGGTACTCCAACAAGTTAAGGCCGAGCACCAAAAACTAATTGGGCTATTACAACCCCTGCCTATCCTCGAATGTAAGTGGGGAAATATTTATATGGACCTTATTGTTAGATTTTCGTAGATATAGAGGGGGATGAATTAAATTTGGGTTATTAAGGATAAATTAACTAAGGCCGCACAGTTTTTGGTTATTAAGACCTTGACGAGTGTTGAGCAGTTGGCCAACCTCTTCATCAAGGATATTATAAGACTCCACGGAGTTTCAGTCACAATAGTGTCTGACCACGACCCTAGATTCACCTTGGGATTTTAGAAAAGTTTATAAAGAGCAATGTGATCATGACTAGACTTTAGTATAACGTTTTATCCACAGATCAATGGATAAATATTGAGTACCATTCATACCGTAGAGGATATGTTAGGGTTTTTATTTTGGACTTCATAGACGTTAGGAAGACCACATACCTTTAGTAAAGTTTGTATATAACAATATCTATCAGACAAGTATTAAAATGGCCCCTTACACTGCCTTATATGGGAGAATATGCCACAACCCTTTGTGTTGGGATGAGGTGGGAAAAAAGAGAACTATGGGGGCCAGGGATGGTTGTAAATGTTGCTACCAAGGTGATACTTATTCAAGAAAGGTTGTGGAGTGATTAAAGTAGATCGAAGAGTTGGGAAAATATCAAAAGAGGAGATGTGTACTTAGAGGCCGAGACCATGCATTTCTTAAGGTTTTTCCCTTGGAAGGGAATCACGAGATTTGGGAAGAAAGGAAAGTTGAGTCCGCAGTATGTAGAACTTTTTGATATAAAAAGAATTTGAAAGACTTTCTATAGAATTGACCTACCTAAACTTGTCCCATGTACACAATAGACTTTCGATAAACTTGCCCTACCCAAAGTTGTGTAAGATTTCCCTAATATCAAAGTTTTACAATTTAGCGATGCAAGAATATGTGGTGATATGACTTCGCGACCTAATAGAGGAAGGCCGGGGGGCATTATATGGGGATCATATTTACTCCCATTTTTGAAGATTCATTTGTAGTCACTCCCTTATTTTTGTTTGTTAAGTTGTTGGTCCTATTGTAACAATTATGAGACAAGTGTCATTCTTTATAGAATGAAAAATGAGTGGTTAGAGGCTGTTACAAGGTTTGAGGGAAGTTTTAGGTGATTATGGGACTAACAATAATTTAAAAAATACATGAAGTGAGAGCCCAACATAACTTTGGAAATGTGACCAATGCTAAAAAAACTATTAAGTTTATACATTTCCTGCTTGATTTCTGTAGCGTTTTAGGGAGCAGTCCTAATTAGTAAGATTGTATGATATCTAATCCCATAGGCTTTTTGTTTATGTTATCAGTCTCGATAGTTGATGATTTCCCTATATTCTATTATATTTGTATTCGAGTTTTAAGGTGAGCATATTATATCTTCAATGAAAACTATTATTTTACCCTTACTGTGTTGTTATTAGTTGTTACGATAGTTATTTTGAGATTTTGATGGTATCCCTATAGAATTTGAACAGGCTGACCAAATGCCTTTGTTGGTTCATTGCCGTATTGACTTGTTGCTGGTTTGCTTTTGATTTGAAGAGACATTATTATCCTTATTTCAGAAAGGAAGAAGAAGAATAGTCATTTTTGTTTTCTCTGTTCAGCGTGTTTTTTTGTCCACATTAAATGTCCATAAATCAAATGCGAGGAGTTGCAAAATCAAATTTTGTTTATATAATATAAATGTTGCAGAATGGATAAATAAAAAATTAGCGGGTTCATATTTAAAAAAACATTTAAAATTCTATAATTTCTCATGATCATACATTTCTAGAATTTATTTTGAAATCAATTATGCTATCTATATGGGATAACAATACATAGATGCGATTTGCATGGGATAATGAGTGTAGACACTCCATCATAGTAAACCCTAGGTACCTTCTCAGGGTTCTAACACTCTTCCTCCCTTTGTAAACCCTAGGTCCTACTTTGAGTATCGATCCAGACGCTATCGAGTACTTTTAAGCCCTTTTTGACTCCGGTCAGCTCTCTAACCTGAGCGAAGTAAGTAATTATTATATCTAAGTCTTATTTTGAGGTTTTTTCCTGAATTAAATCGCATTGAGTAGTCAACCATTAATTAAGTTCTATTTTTAAATTTACATTGAGTTGATTATGGACATTTCTGTGCAAGGGAGAAGATTACCTCTATGTCAACCACGTTCGAATGAAATTGGGTTTTCATTCAAAAGAGAAAGGACGTCTCCTTCGAACGACATAGGTTTCTGGTTCGAATGATATAGACTTTTGGTGGATTTAAAGCATTAGTGACGACTGTGGACTCGTGTCCCATGTCCTCACCATCTAAAACATTGTTAGGATTTTGATCATTATTGGTTATAGGCTCAACACCAATCTTCTCCACATAGTCATCTAAATTACCATTTTTAGATTAAAACCTAGATGTAAAAAGACCATTATACCCCCATACGGTCCCTACTACATTTAAAAAGTCTCCAAAACACAACTCTAACCCTCGGGTACCTATTCTGGACTATTTCCACCCATTTCAAATCACTGATGCTGCAAAACTTGGATTTGTCCCCTATCCTACATAGCCCTCATAGTCTTAGGAGGAGGTAAGAGATCTTGTGTTTCTATAACTGAGAATTACTTGAACTCTTCATATATTTGTTATATTTTGAATTTTGGTCATTCTTTTAAGAATGCTTTTGAAGATTTGAATGCACCAATACATATGAGGGACTTTGATCCCAAGATGTTAGAATTTGACAAATCATGCTCGGAGGAGAAGAATAATGATCATTTGATATTGGTGCTACAAACATCGATGGTAACAAGTTATATGCTAAGTTCTCTAAATGTGGTTTCTAGATCAATGAAGTGCAGTTCTTTGGGAATATCGTGGGACAACCTCGTGGCTTGGCTCCAAAAAGAAGGGCACTGCCCCGCTTTTGATTCACCTAAAATAACCCCCCAAACGAACCCATAAGATGCACGAACACTTTGGACTGAGCAATATAGATCATGGGAACTGATCGCGTAGTCATGGGACTCTCGAATTGAGTATATAAAGATTATTTTTAAATAAATACACTTAGCTTTAAAAAAGTTACAAAAGCTAGTGTATGAAAAATATGTAATCACAATCACTCGTAAGATATAGAATATGATGAATCAAGTGAAAGCAAATGAGAGTCAACAAGACTAAAATTTATCCCCTTCAAATCGGATCTCTTAACCCACATAGTTGTATCTACAAAAAAGAAAAAGTAGAATATGGTGATGAAAGCATTTCCAAAGCCCCTTTTATACCAAAAAATTCCATAAAAATAAATCATTAAAAATGCCACTAGTTTCCCTGCTCTAAAAGTCACACTTAAAATGTTAAAACACTTTAATATAACATCATACTGAATTTTTAATAGTGTAAAAAATGAGGATAACAATGGATTTATATATAACATACACTTTTATCTAGACTTTATAAACCAAAATTTGTCGCATATCCTCTCCTCTTTGCCAGAGATGTCTGTTTTCCCTTCTGAAGTCATTGAAAAAATGCACTTATCTGTTGTGGGTCCCCACGTTTCCTTTCCCGTGGCAGTAAGGCCATTCTCCCACTTACAATACCCCATCACGTATATAAATCATCTACAAAGGATTCTACCCACCGCTCAGTGGGAATGGTACTTCAAGGCAAAATGACCTATCTGGGGTACTTTATCCCCATGATGATCCTCTGTTCATCACGATGAGGGTAAATGAAGCAGGAGTTTCCAGAATTTTGCACAAGTCTGGGTAGTTTTAGTAGTTTGTGTATGGGGATCCCAATTGACTAAGTTTAGTGATGATTTTAGTTGACGATAATAAACCACATAAATTTGGTTTCATCCTCTTTCTCTCCCATATCTCTACTATTTTCTCTCACAATATTCATAAATTCTGCTTAGGTTCTCACTTTTGCTACAAAGTGTGAGGGTTACAAACAATTGCTTCGATGGATGTGTTTCTTGGTATGGAATTTTCTTGGGGAATATTTTTGGGGTTATGTATGTTATAATTATTAGGGTTATGAGGTAATATCTTTGAGTTTTGTAGAGTCCAAAGTATCCAAGGAATTCAAAACTATCACCTTTGACTTAAATCATTATAGTAAGGACCTTAAGATTTTCTTGACTAGACAAAAATTAGGGTAGAAACTGGAAGAATCGTGATTTGGATGAAAAATGTGGCGGCACAAAAATCGAAAGAAAACTCATTCCAATAAAATTACTATGGTCGTTCGAATCTTTGCCAATAACGAGTATAATACAACCCTCAAATGAAGTTTGCCAATAGAAAATTAAACCAGGATCCCGTGGTCATAACGTAATCTTTGGAAAAAATTATTGTACTTTAAATATATACATCAGTTTGGATATCTAAGAGATGAAATCTTGAAGGGCTCTAAATCCCCTTCCCAACGGTCCATACTGTGCGCGAATCGACCTCATGGTTCGCACGAACAATCCTTTTTACCTCTAAGGGCTCTCCAACTTAAGCAATACTTTTTACCACGGTTCGTACGATCAAATCTCCAACTTGAGAAAATCTCAAAGAGAACTTGAAAGTCTCTGAATCCCCTTTCAAGCGGTTCATAGCATGCGCGAATCGGCTCACAATTTTCACAAATGACCCTTTTTACTCCGAAAGGCCACAAGACACTTTCGAGACCTGTTTAATCTCGATCAACTCTCTAACTGAGAGATGATCGATGAAATCTCTTAGGGATGTGAATTTCCTATCAAAAGGTTCATGTCGTGAATGAATCATCCTTTTTGTACGCACGAATGACCCTTTTTACTCCGAAAATCCCCCGTCCAGAGACCATTGGATGATTTTGAGCCCCGTTTGACTTTGGTCAACTCTCGAAACTGAGAGTAGCTCAATGGACTCTTGTGAGGATCTGAATTCACTTTCCAATGGTCCCAGGCATTCTTGATTCAGACTTATGGTTTGCATTTTATTCCCATTTCCCCCAAAAGTCCATTCTGGACTGCCTATAGGCACCCCATACCCTTGCCTATCGGCATGGTGTACTATCCTTTCCCAACAAATCAGAAACTGTTCCAATAGATAGGACAAAGGACATGCCAATCGAAACCCCAACCATAGAATGGAACTATTTAAGGAGCCCATGAACTCACTCCTAAGGGGGGTTCTCTCGAAATCAGAGCACCGTCATTCCCAAGAAATCATATTTTCCAAAATTCAATCCATTTCTCTTACCTCATTGGCTACCACCTTTAGTCACTTACCTCACCCTTTCACCCTATTTTACTACCCCTATGCCACTAACAAATCAGCCTACGTTCCCTCTAATTTCAGTAGTAAAAGTCTTTTAGGAGGTCTATTCCTACTCTTTTCTAGTTTATTTATTTAGCATTATTTATTAACTTTATTCCTTTTTTGGTATCTTTTAGTCTTATTTTTGTTATCTCACTCCAAATAATATCCATATTTATTATTAGTATTCACATAATTTGTTTTCATAAAATCCAAAAGATGAAAAAGAGTGTTTACTTGTAAACTTCAAAAGTAAGACGTCCTCACTTTTTCACACTTTTACACTTGGGCATACTTTCTTCAAAAATATTCAAATAGGAGTCTTAAATTTGGGTTTATGGGTTAAAACCCAACCCTATGATATATTTTACTACGTGGACTTTGATGCCCCTTGGGCTACATTGGTGTCCCGGGCCAATGCTGAAATTCGAGTCCTCTCTCATTTGATGATTTTATACTATATTTTATCTATTTTCTGAGTCATAAAATCCTACATATGTGTGTCTTATTCGATATTAAGATTCCCTTTTCGATTAAGACTCATGATTCAATGAACACTCACATTATGCTTATTTTTATGTTATTTTTGGGTTCACTCCTCGAGATGATTCCGCTCCGTCTCTCCCATGACACAAGTCGGATGATTTCCTTCTCTCATTATTTATATTGCACACATTTACACACACATCAAACTTTGGAGAATAGGAGAATATTAACATAGCCCATAAGAGACCGAAATGGCGAAATGGGTGCCTAACACCTTTCCATTCCGTAACTTAGTCCTCGAACCCTCAATTCACTCGATTTTGTATGCATCAGTATGACCTAGATGACATTCTCTTAAGGTGTTTCTTTTGCCTACTTTGAGAAAAATAGGCTAGAGACTCCTTTACTTCGTTTTATGCCCTTTTTACGCTACCAATTTTATATTCAAGGCAGCCCGCGAAGATACCAATGCGAGTTGAGAAAAAAGAAACCCCATATATCCTCGAATCACCTACACGTGCATGGAGGGAAGAGAGGGAGACTACTCTGATTTTCCCTCCCGTCCCAATTTTGGGGCAGGCCCGCGCCAGTGGAATTCGACCCGGATGGCTAAAGTGGCGCCTCTGTTGGGGACTTTTTAGAGGACTAGACTATATTTTCACATGGGTGTTATTTTCTCTCTCTCCTACTTTTGTATATGTGTACATGCGCCTTCACTTGTGTGTTTATATATATATATATATATATATATATATATATATATATATATCATTCTTATCATGATGATTATCCTTACCATGCTTTTTTTACCACATGTATATATCACCTTCTTATCACATGCTTCAGTTTTTACTCACTTGTACATGTTCATATGTTCCAGCATATGATTACTTGTATATATTCTTTACACTTAGCTTTACTAGCACACACCCTCACTTTTTTCTCACTTGTATATCTCCATGTTCATCTATGCATATTTCACACACCAGTTGCAGATTATCCACGATTAATCTCACTAGCACACAATTCCACATTTTCCCACTTGTATATATTCACATGCTTTTTCACACATAGTATTCTCATATCACTATCTCACCTTACAAATATTCTTCACTTGTATATTCACATATTCACACTCTATCACCATGATTTGTAGTCTCCATGCCCCGTTTATATACTTGCTAGCTTTATTATCCATGATTATCCTCTAATCTCAAGCTATTTGTATATTATCCCTTATAATGATAGTACTCCCTTTACTTAGCATACAAAAATTCTCCATAAAATACTAATTAAGACTCATGAATTTTTGCACACTACAACACCTGATGATGACAATATTGACCAAAATTTTATCCTTTAATGGGGGGTCACTTCAGGATGGGTGCCAGTCCTTCAAGGCACGTTTAACCTAAGCGATATATTTCCTAATTTCCATTGGCCTAATACCTTCGACGTATATCGAACGGTTCCAACCGCATCGTACCGCTTGACCGAAATCATAACGAGAGGCATATAGTAGTGAACTCATTCATGTACATCGAATATATCAAATTTTCTCTCACATTTGCTATCCCCACGAGGTATATCGTGAGGTAATTCACGTACACTCAGGATATCAAATGGCTTATCCACACATACCGATGAATGATTGCCCTTATATGCAAGAGGTATATCGTGCAAGTCATGACAAAAGGGGGAACCCTTCCAATAACCCACCAAATGCATCAACCTCATATAGGCGTCTTACTTAGGACACTCATATGCAGTTTGCCGGTTACTATATGGAACTCTGCTAAAATTTCGGTAGCCATACTTCCCGAATTTTCACGATTTTTTTATAGTTTTTAAAACAGGACCCTCTCCATGAGCCTGAAAACAAGTCAAACAATGTCTTGCATTTTATACCCTATGCTTTCTACAGGCTCGAGTTCTGTCGAGTATTTTTTTATTATTTTAGGCAAACAAAATAAAGTGGAACCTAATAATATTAACCATAATGAGGATTTTCCTTTTTCCCTCTTTTAAAAAAATACACCAAAAAACATATCCTCCCCTTTTCCTAAAAGAAAATACTAAAAAAATTCTTTTTTCCATCATAAATAAACCAAAATCGCTTTTCCTCCTAGTTTGATTTAATACCCAGATTTTGGTTTGGCTCCCTATTGGCTCCGATCTTCCATCAAACCACCTCGAACCTCTATCACTTTCTATGTTTCTTCCATTGAATTTCAACTCTACTTCTCTAAGTTATTCATAGAGAACGTAGATCGAAGACTTATTACCTCCAGGCTAGATTTGATGGATATCCTCGATTAGCTCAGTGCCAAGACTTATAACCTTCAGGCTAATGTCCAAGAGATGTAATAATATTGAGTCCAAACTCCCAAGGCTCATGAACTGAAAATCCTCTTTCTCGGCGCCATGGGTCCACTGCCCTTGAACTAGTCTGGGTCCCAGAAGAGTATTAACATCCCCCACGTGCCCTGCCTGCAAATGGGCCACCACCAGCTTAACTATTGATTTGAATCTTTCCCAGCCAGGGGCTGATTTGCCAGCGCTTATGGTTTTTATGAAAAAAAATTTGAATAAGGTTAAGAAAGACCTCAAGCTACTGTCAAAGAAATTTTACCAAGTTAAGATCTCAGGGAATTACATGGACTATACTCATATGTCCCCTATTCTATAGCTAGACTACCAGAGAAGTTCAAGATGCTTTATATTGAGAAATTTAGAGGCAATGGCCACCCAATTATGCATTTATGTATCTACTATCGAGCCATGACCCTCCTTGGGGCTTCAAAAGAGATAATGTCCCAAATGTTTCAGCAAACCCTGAAAGAAAGTGCCCTCAGGTGGTTCCTATCCCTCGAGGGATTCAGAATCCAAAGTTAGGAGGACGTGGCCAGAGAATTCATGTCACAGTACAAGTACAATAAGGAATTGGAAGTTACACGCAGAAACCTAGAGCTACTCAAGCAGAATACGAAGTTTTTAGTTGGTGGTTTTGTTGAAAGGTGGAAAGAGAGAGATGTTACCATGACCAATATAGAATCAAAAGAAGAACAAGCGAGTATAGTGAAGAAAAATTTCCTGCCCCATATCCGAATATCGATGGGAGAATAGTACTACCCACACTTCAGAGCCCTTAAGGAGGCTATATTGTGATTGAAGAAGGGGTTGCTAGTGACAAGGTGGAATCTGAACTAAAAATGCTGACCGGGCAGTTTGCATCGAAGAAGTATGACAAATCGACTAGCACCTCACTCTCAATAATTAACAACATATCCCAACCTTCCACTGCCTGGGCACCTGAAAATCATCCCAACCCTACCATAAAAGAGTATAATGAAATCCATGCTCCCTATTAAAAGTATACCAAGACTTGCTTGACCAAACTTTCATCAAGCCTTGACAACCCCCACCGTTGCTAGATACCCTTCCCAAAAACTTCAAATATGATGCTCACGACGACTTTCATCAGATCACAGGACATGCCACTAACTTGTGTTTCCACCTCAAAAATATGATCCAAGGTCTCAATAACCAAGGAAACATCGCTCCACGAGCTAATCCTAAACCCAACACCACTCATAACCCTCTCCCAACACATGAAACTGGGGTGAATGCCATCTTCCCATAAGGAAACCCAGAATTCAACCATTCTACCCAAATTATGCTCATAAAAACTCCAAGAAAACCTTAAATCTCACTCGAACCCATTAAGGTTTGCCCATACATTATCCTACATCCCATGAGCTTCACCGATCAAGCTCTGTCACTCATCACTTGAGCCTGCATTGTTGTCCATACTCGATCAGGGGGAAGCTTTGAATTACGTGCAATTTCAGACCAACTTTGGAGGTATGGGCTGAAATTGCCCACAGAAATGACTATTGACTATGAGAGATACAACAGTTTATTCATGAAATATAGAAAGTGGGCTTGAGAGTCAAATGAATGGGTTATGCTCGTGGAAGAATTCATCTTAGATGACATCGTACAGATCATGTGAAATGTGTTAATACAAAAGAGAGAGATATGTAGAGCCTCCAAGTTACTTATGATCCTAAATCTCCATGGGCATTTAGTTCCTTATTTCCATCACGTTCTCGATGAGTGGGAAGATCTATATGATGAAGTCATGAAAGTTGTTGAGTGTGTTGACTACTCTTAGAAAGATTACATCGTCACCACTAGTTGGGGTGATGATTTTGAAGGTTTGAACGATGAATTAAAGGGTGTGGATTTCCCCTTCTGTGGGTTCCCTGAACCGTGGTATGACCCTGCTGACAAAAAGATGAAATTAGGGCTGGAAATGTTTTTTGAGAATAACATATCTTGAGACGAAGGGCATAAACATGAGATAGAGTCTTCGATAGACAAAGCCATGGAAAGCACTGAAAATTCTAGGGATAGTGACACCGATGAGTCATTAAACTTGAAACACTGGGGCAGAGTCTCAGCATGATCCGCTAAGAGGCTGTGATATCTGACCTTTTTACAAAGATCGCTATTGCTGAAACACCTCTTCTTAACTAGCATGTCATTCCAGTCCAACCCGCTGAAACCAATATAAGCCCTGCTATCTACTCTCTTCGAGAGATCCCTGAGCCTATAACTTATTTTCTTGTTTCTGATATCATTATAGACGAGGCCTCTTTTGATGAGGTTTTCATTATTTTATATTCGAAAAAACTCCTTTAATGAAATAAACGAGGATTTTGGGTATCTTCATTTGCCTTACATTAATTTTCTTGATTCCAATTAAAATTTTTATGATGACGATTTAGTAAGTGAAAAATTCTTAACTAATCTCAATAAGGAAACAAATAAACAACACAACCGTATTCAAACTAATGATGAGGCTTTAGTTATTAATCCTGGTTCTAGTAGCCATCTACGCAAGATTAGGGTAGGGTCTGCCCTCGATGAGGATGAATGGGTGTAATTTAAAGAGATTCTTAAAGAGTTCAAGGTGCTTGATATTGATCCAGTGATATCTCAACACGAGATCCCCACATTCCCAGATAGCAAGCCCATCAAGTAAAAACTAAGGAAGCTTCAAGAAGAATGAACCCTCAAGGTCAAAGAAGAAATGGTGAAATAATTGAACGTAGGTTTCATTCGCATAGTCGAATACCCTACGTGGATTGTAAACATTATCCCCATGCCTAAATTGGAATGAAAAGTCCACATGTGTGTTGATTATCGAGATCTGAACAAGGCATCCCTAAAGGATGATTATGCTCTACCTAATATAGACATAATCATAGCAAACACACCTAACCATGCTGTTAAGTTATTTATCGATGGTTTTACTGGTTGTAATCAGATTAAAATGCACCCTGATCACTAAGAAAATACCGCCTTCATCACCCCATAGGGAACCTTCTGCTATGCAGACATGCCATTTGGGATTAATAATTCTGAGGCTACCTATCAAAACCCTATACGACTTCATCAATAAGGAAGTCAAGGTATGTGTCGACGAAACAATTATCAAGTCCAAGTTTCCAAAAGGTCACATTCATTCCCTGAGGAAAATTTTCAAGCGATTGCGAAGTGCCAGATGCGACTCAACCCACATAAATGTGTCTTCTGCATCACTAGAGGGAAGATCGTTGGGTTCATGGTCAATGAGAAAGGTATTAAAGTAAACCCACCAAACTAAAAGCCATACTCGAGATACCACTACCCCGAATGGAGAAAGAAGTGTGAAGAAACATGGGTAAGTTGTAATACATCAGTCGGTTTATCAGCCAACTGACCTCTATCTACAAACCCATTTTCAAACTTCTATAAAATGATTTGACTAAAGTTTGGAACGAGGCGTGCCAAGAAGCCTTTGATCAGATCAAATGATACCTCACCCGACCTTCGGTGATCATACCTCCATAGCTAGGTCTCCCCCTCCTTATGTACTTGACTGTCACCAATACTGTAGCAAGGACTTTATTGGCCCAATATATTATAGAATCTCATAAGGAGGGAGCAATCTACGCTAGTTAAAAACTAGCTCCATACGAAGTCAACTACACTGCCTTGGATAAGGCATGTGTCGCCCTGGTCCTGGTCACGCAACAACTATGGAACTACTTTCTTGCATTCCCGATTAGACTAATATCTCGAATGGACCCCATAAAATACCACCTAGAGAAATCGGCTTTGTCAAGGCGAATGCCCCACTGGATAATGTTATTGGTCGAGTTCAACAATGTGTACATCATGCAGAAGGCTATGAAGAGGAGGGAACTCTCTAATTATCTTGTCTCCCATTATTTGGGAGGAACTGAAGTTTAGGTCCTCAAATTTCCATAAGAAAACATGCTCTACACCTCTCAGGAGGATCTCAGGTGGCAGATGTTGTTCGATGGAGCTACTAACAAGAAAGTATACGGTATTGGGATAATCCTGATCATTCTCGATGACTCTTACATCCCTATTTCCATTAAATTGAGATTCTCTTGCACCAAAAATATGATAAAATACGAGGCACGAACCGTAGGGCTCAAGATTGCCCTTGAAAAAGGAATCAAGCATATGGACGTCTATGGAGGCTCAACCCTCATTATCAAATAAATTTTTCGAAAATGAAAAGTCAAGGATGAGAAGATCTTACCCTTCCACTCTTTCCTAGAAGATATTTCCTGCTAATTTAAAGATATCACCTTCCATTACATTCCTTACTGAAAGAATAGCCTAGTTGACGCATTAGCACCCTTGTCCTCCATGGTCGATATACATGAGGGAATAATAATGGCCCCCTTTCTAGTATATAAACAAGATACACCTACCCACTGCTATCACATCGAGCTCGTTCGAGGAAGATACATATATTATAGGGTTATGGTACTATGATATTTGGCACCTTCTCAATTATGGGAGGTTCCCCTGAGATGCAGATAAGAAATACCGTTCGACCCTTTGTAAACTGGGCACCAAGTACATCATCTGTGATAAAGCTATTTTCAAGCGAAACTTCGATATAACCCACTTATACTACATATCAGGGGCTAAAATTGAAGAAATAAAGAAAAAGAGCCACAACGGGGAATGCGTCCCCCACATGAATAAGAAGATCATTCGTCAAGGGTATTATCAGACTACCATGGTTCAAGACTACACTGCTTATATTTAGAGATGCCTCAAATGCCAACAGTTTGTCAACCTTCAGCATTTGCCTCCTCGAGAGTTATACAACATGACCTTTCCCTAGCCCTTATCTATATGGGCATATGAATCATTGGGAAGGTCACTCGTAGGGTTTCAAATGGGCACGAATTCATCCTGGTCTCCATTGACTACTTCACAAAATGGGTTGAAGCCGAGTCGTACGCAGTTATGAATGCGAAGAAAGTGGCTAAGTTCATCAGAAGGAATATAATCTGACGCTATGGAGTTTCCCATGAGTTGGTGTCAGACAATGGACTCCATTTCAAGACTGAGGTCACATAATTAGTCGATGATTATGGAATTCAAAGACACAAGTCTTCTCCCTACCAGCCCAAACCAACGGTGTTATCAAAGTCGCCAACAAGAACCTCAAAACCATCATCAGCAAGATGACTTTAAGTTGTAGGTACTGGGCTGATTGGATCCCATATGCCATTTGGGGCTACCGTACCTCTCTCAGTACACCCACTAGGGCTACCCCCTATTCTTGAGTATACAAGATAGAGGCAGTTCTCCCTATCAAACTAGAAGTACCTTCTCTACAGGTTATGCTTGAAAGCAAAGTTAATGAGGAAGAGTGGCATTTGAGCTGTTATGATGAACTCTCACTCCTAGAAAAAAAGAGATTGAAAGATATGTACCACATACAGGGGTACGTTGGGTCGCGCAATCATTCAATGGGAAATTCAGGGGCCACGGTGTCCAAGGAAGATATTTATCCCTTAAATAAATTGTAGAACTTGTTTGGGTTCCAAGAGGGGAGTTCAAATCTAATTAGAATGGCCATTATATTGTGAAGAAAATCCTTTCAGGCGCCGCCACTATGATCATAGATCTCAACAGATAAGAAATGGCTCATCCAGTTAACCTGGATCATCTCAAAATGCATTACCTTTAATCCGAACTCTTATCGTACTATGACTCTTCTTATCCCCCTTCCGTTCTAAAAAAGAGGGAATCTCTTTATTTCACCCACTCATAACTACGTGGGACCCAATCCTCTTAGTTCACCTCTTTTTAAAGAAGTAGTTAACAAATATTCAAACCCATAGAGGTATGTGAATAGCTCATAAAACACACACGTGTGCAGTCCTTTTTTCCTCATAAAATGCTATTCTTTTCTTCTCTCGAGAATGACAGTCTCTCTCATCATTTAAACAAACAAAAGGATTATGTATAACTTGACGATTGCTATAAGACATTTCAAATAAAAATTTCATTAAAGAAACGACAACATATGCCAAAGTTACTTTTATTTTAATCAGGAATATGACTATACATGAAGTATCAACAATGAATGTCAAACAAACCACTCCCTTTCTAACCCCATACAATACCATTAACACTTCACAAAAGATCCAAATACCCACCCAAAACGAAGCACAAATTCCTAAAAAAACTAAACTAGCTTCTTAAACCTTATCTTCAACTACCAGATGGGACCATGTCATCATTATTACATATCCCTGGAGGCCCCTAAGAATCCCACTCTTGATTATGGCTCTGAATGAGCTCCATGTGAGGATAGGACTTAATGAACATTAATGGTTCCATGACACCCTCTTCCAAAGTATCGATAAAGACAAGCCATCTCTGCACATTCTCTTCCCCCAGAATCTTTTCAACTGCCCGTTTTCACAACCACATCAAGTAGTCCCCTGATATGAACCCATCCTCTCCAATAGACTGTGGCAGGAGGGTAGACGGTTGGAAGCTCTCCCATAAGGTCTCTAGTATCATCCTTAAGTACTCGGTTAAATCCTCCACTAGAAATGAGTTAGTTATATAAGGAGGAACAATATCCTCCAATCCTACTTGATGCAGAAGTAGCCAGGAAAGATAGAAGGAGTTCGGGTGAAGACCAACCAACCGCAGTGTAACACCCTGTAATTTTGAGGACTTTCAATTTAATTATTTTTGAAAAAAATAATATTATTGGGAGAAATTAAATTTATGATTTGGAGTAAATTATTTGATTTGGAGACATTATTTAAATCGGAGGATTTATTTAAATTGGTAAATTGAAGCTTAATTATTGGGATTATTTTTGTGTCGTATTTTTAAGGTCAAATAAATTAGAGAATGTTATAAATTAATTTCGATGGCAATTCTGAGTGCACAGTTGAGTCCAGATGGATCGAAATAGTTGAAAAAGAGTACCCGAGGGTAGTTAATGGGACTCAGAGTGTTTTTAGGCATATTTAAATGCACATAAGAGTGTTTGGGCCCTTTTTATAAATCCCACAAGCCTAAAAATGGGATTGAGTTATTAAACCCTACAAGTGAGAGGGTGTGAGATCCATAACACATTTTAGAAACCCTTTTTTAGGGAGAGAAAGTGGGTGCAAGTGGGAGAAGCCATGGGAGCCAAAATCAAGAACAAGTGTGTGGGTTCTTCATCAAATCATCCTCTTCTACATCAACGAATTCAGACCCTACAAATCTTAAGGCAAGTGGTTAAACTTGCTTTTAAAATAAATTGCATTTTTCTATTCATATCATAGTAGGTGTGAAATGAGTGTAAAGTTTTGGGTAAGTTCAATATCTCAATTTGGGGTTTTATGAATTTAGATTCAAAATCTGTAGAGGATTTAAAAAGTTGATTATTAACCCTCAATTTGTGTGAATGTGATATTTAGATTAAGGGTCTTAAGTTGGGGGATTTAGTGTCAATTCTTGGAGGGTTTTGGAGAAAATTTAATCAGAAAATGGAGTTTTAAATTAGAAATGCGGATGGGTTTTTGGGGGTGATGATGGAGGAGAGAGAGAACTAGGATCGTTCAAAAGACTTGGTTTCTGGTTCGAACGACGGCTAAAGTCATTCAAACGATAGGCCAAGTCGTTCGAACGACGTCATTTTTCTAACCCACTTTCCTTTTCCCTGCTACTTCCCTGGGTGTTCAATCATTGGAGGGGAATTCCTATTTGGACGATTATGATTATTTAGCTACAATAGTGGGTTGTTTTGTGAGATTTATTCATGGATTAGTAGGGAGTAAATTCAAAAGGGAATTAAGGTTTAACTTGAGTGAATTAAGAACCTTAAATTAAGAAGTCTCTTAGACTTATTGAAAGGAATTTTAAATAATATATTGTGGATATTATATTTTCGGGCCAAGTGATTGAGTCCGAGTATGTTGGTTGAGTGACGCCAAGATAATAAAATTTATTAATGCGTGGTTAATTTAATTTGAGTCGGGATATTGACTCGGGTATAATTTTGGGGCTAGTGCTACGAGGGCTTAGGCACGGGCTTAGCGAGATTAATTTATTATGGGGTTATCTAATAAATTATGAAATATTCAAGATAAAAAGGGTGTTAACCTTAAAATGTGGGATTTTAGGAATAAGTTCTACAGGACGAGATTTCGGGCTGAAGGTGCAAGTCCGAGTAATTTAGTTGGGTGGCATAACTTGTGTAATAAATAAATAATTGTGGGAATTATTTAAATATCAAGTTGGTGTATAGACTTGGGACTGTTAGGCTAATGTTATGGTAATTGTGCACGAGTAGCCTGGATTTAATTAAATATATATACGTGGTGATGTTTAGTGTATATATATATATTTGTGATTTATGTGTGAATAATATTTATAGGAAATCATACCCCTCTAGTGCTATCATGGGAGGTTGTGCAATGTGGGTGAATCCCCTGGCTTGAGGAGCAGGGTGAGTATAGATCTCAGGTCATAGCGTTCGAAATCAAGAATGAGATTCTTTGGGTATGATTCGGTCTCATTCCAGGGGAAACTATGACTGCCTCCAATGCATTTATTTGTTTTTTTACTGATTCGAGGAGCTAACCACGTCAGGGGTCTGGGTGGATGAGTATACTTGGAAATGATAGCATTTTAGAGAACATCCGGTGAGTGCCAACTCGGGAGGATGGTTATATATATTTACTACATGTGTGTGAATGTTGTAAATAGTTGATACATATGTATGGTGTGAATAAATATATACGGGTAAAATACATATGTTGAATTGTATTGATGATATATAAACTATGAGAATGTTATATGGTTCCAAATGAGAGATGATTAATTATGTTAATGTGATAAACAACTTATAAATCTTATAATAAACATACTCGGGGTAGATTAGCGTGTCAGGAAGGGTATTATCGAGAACTATTTAAGGGGTAGGTGACTAGGTAGGTTATATAGAAAAGTGTTAGGCGTGCACAATAGTTGAGGGGTGCGCCGGTCCTCAAGAGAGTGCGATACTAGCTTAAATATGAAGAGCTTTCATGAATTTTAATTTACTGCAATTTAATTCACTTGCTAAATATTTTCAAAATGTTTTGGGTTCAAACCTTGCTATAAAATATTTTCAAAACTTTTTAGGTGTCCAGCCATAGGGATGCCAAAATTATTTCTATTCCAGGGTTACGCAGCTATGGCATATGTGGATGTTGCAAGATTTTGACTTAGCCACATTAGTCATTTCATTACTAGAGTAGGATGCAGTCAGTTTTTCAGTTGGGCATGTCGCCCTAGTTTTTTTTCCCTTTGTTCCATCCTGATGATGTACTCATTTTATCATTCTTGTATTTTATATTTTTATATTTGGGTTGTAGTCAATGGTTTTCTAGGCAAAGATTGTAATTATTCATTTTAGGGTCCGTTTGATAAGAAAATGGAAAAATGCAAATAATTCCGGGACAGATGATTCTATGGCAAATAATTCCAATGCAAATCATTATTTTCCAACATGTGTGTGTTTGATACAAGTTGGAAAATCATCAATTTTCCACATTTTCTATCAAACACAAAAGTTGGAACGTAGAAACAATTGTGAAAAAATTATTTACGGAATATATATTAAAGAAATTATTTGCGAAAAATATATTAAATACATATTAAAAAATATATATTAAATAAATATTAAAAATAAACAACTAAAAAATATATTAAATATATATTTAAAAATATATTAACAAAAAAATACATGTAATATAAATACATGTAATATCCGAAATATTAGAAAAAATATACAAAATATATTAATATTTAAAAAATATATATTAAAATATGAAATATAGGAAAATATACAAAATATATAAAGGTACAAAATATGTACATATATGGAATATATTAAATATACAAAATATACCCAATATAAAAATATACATATATACTCAAATATATAAATGTACGGAATATATAAAATATATGAAATATATAAATATATATGAAATATATACGTATATGAAATATACAAAATGTCAAAAAAATAATATATGAAAGTTATGAATTATACAAAAAAATATATGTAATATAAATATATGTAATATACGAAATATCAGAAAAATATATTAATATTTAAAAAATATAGGAAAATATACAAAATATATAAAGGTACAAAATACTTACATATATGGAATATATTAAATATACAAAATACGCAATATAAAAAATATACGTATATACTAAAATATATAAATATATGAAAAATATTAAATATACGAAATATATACATATATGAAATATATAAATATACATGAAATATATACATATATGAAATATATACAATATACGAAATATACATATATACTAAAATATACAAAATATATGAAATATATATTTACAAATTTACGAAATATATATTTGTATAATTATAAAATATACTGAGTTTTAAAAAAAATCACTTTAAGTTATTTGCCACCCAAAGGTGGCAAACAAAAACTTGAACCCCTCCCCCAAAGAATTGGTTTCCACCTTAAGGTGACGAATTGTGCTTAAGACTCGTGTACATAGAAAATGAATTTCAGGGCAAATTTTCGCTATCAAACGACCTAAAAGTTGGAAAATCTTGAAATTTTTGAACTTTTTAAAATTTGCCTCGGAATTCAAGTGCTATCAAACGGACCCTTAGTATTGTTTGAATCAGTGATTGTGTGAATGGTTTATTATATATTCTTTCGCTTGTGGTGAGTGATGTTTAATAAAAAGATAAAATTTGACACTATGTCTTTTGAATACTAGGTGGTTAGTATGTTTTAAAAAGTTTTCGACAGTGTTGCTAAGAATGAACCAGATGAGATTCCTGTTTAATTTGATATAGAACTGATCACCCAGTATTTTATTAGGCGGGGTGTCACATGAACATACGGGTAGGCCTCCAACTATAAAACGATAGGTAAGTCCCCCCATAATGGAACAGACCAATGAAGACATTAGGCCCTGTGCTCCACTAACCAACTAACCCAGTTCTCTGTCGACTGGCCAAAGCTAAACAGGGGCCTAGAAAAGAAATGCGGAATTCCCGACAGTTGGTACTCTGGAGGGGTCACCATGCACTGTCTCTCAGAAAGCCACATGGACAACATAACAGGTCTCCCTCGCAAAAATCCATTTAGGCCCTCCTTCCAGGCATCTAGGATTTTCAGAGTCTCTACTAATACGGCCACAAAAAAACTATAGTGGTAAGACATCCAAAATGCTATTATGGCCACCCGAGGGTCAGTCGTCAGATCGTTCATCACCAACAAAAGCCTAGCAATTAAACCCAAGGCCACAACACTGATAAAGCCATTATCCATAAAATCCCTTTGACATAATGAATTCATGACTGTTGGGAGGACGATGATTCTTCCATGAACCAGCGACCGAACAGCTGAAAGGGAGATGTGGAGCAACTCTGCTAAATACACTCGAAGAGAACTGGATTAATCTAACATAGATGCCGCTACATTAGGGCTAACACTTGGTATTACAAATGACTCTTCATAGGTAGGACACCCCTCATCTAAGAAGAACCAAACAAATATGGTCACCAGGGTACAAAAAGTGTACCGTTACTTCTAAAAGGCACCAGTCTATGGGACGGTTACACCACAAAGAGACCTGACACAAACCAAAAGCTTCATAGTTGATGTTGTACATACATATGGCCTCTAAACCTTCAAGGTAAGAGAAAAAGGCCTCGGACACTAGAAAATACATTTATAGAACTAAGAAGAAGAGAACAACAAAAAGGAGAAAGAAGAATGTGGTGACGAAAAACCTCCAAAGGCCCCCTTTTATACTAAAAAATTCCACAACAAATAAATCATTCAAAACGTCACTAGATTCCTCGCTCCAAAAGTACCAAGAGTACGCAGAAAGTATAATCAAAGCTAAGGAAGTGATTTAGACTTCACCCTTATGCTGATAGATAGGCCAAGGGGTATGCTGATTGGCAACACCCCCTTTTGGAGATTAATCACTTTCCTCTTTCATACATATCATTTCTAAAATGAACATTTGCTTTTAAAAATAAATCTTCGAGTTATCCCCCTGAAAATTCCTTATTTTCTTATTTGTACATAATTTTTGAAATAAACATTTTTCTTTTACTTATGTGAAATCAATCTTCAAGCGCCTTTCTTATTTATTTTATTTTACCTTATCTTTACAAATAACGAGAAACCTCAGCAGCACATTAAAGTGCATGTAGAGTAAGCCATTAAGCCAAGATAATGACCCCAAAATGCATTTTTTATATTTAGCTTATTTGGAATTATTAAATTCTCTTATAGGTACAATCAGAAAAGAAAAAAAGAAAAGAAAAGAAAAAATATACATCGGGACGCAGCCAAGATCCCTTTATAATCCCTCTCAAAATCCCCACCTTCAACTACCTCAGCGAACGCGCTTTCCTCGATGATGAACAATGGACCCCTATTCTTAGAACCAGAGCTCTCATCAGACGTGGCTGGTGGCACCAAGTGTGCACTGGTCAACTTTTTCACATAGTCCGACATCGATGCCATCCAATTCTTGATATCCCTCAGCCAAGTGGTCGACACACAGACAATCTGCAAGAAAATAGAACAGAAACACCAAAATCAAAACAAGTCATTAAAGAGAAACAAAGGCAAGAGATGAAAAAAAGAAATAAGTGATTATACCTCACACTGGAGGACCACCTCGAAAAGACCCGCCAACCCTTCCACCATTGCATGAGGGCACTGAAGTACCAATACCGCATTCCCACTGTTTAGTCAAATGTGATAATTGGGAATGATGACATAGGAAAAGCGAAAACTTCCCTGCTGCTGCTATCATGCCTCCTTTAGAACAATGGGCTGATGCCGTCGGTAAGCTGGTACCTATCACTGATCCCACCATAGGTGGAGGTATATTCTCCACATCATATATGCATGACGACATCAACTATCTGGCTGCGAAGTCCAGATAGTCATAACCCACTATCATATCCGTGTAATGTGTATAAGGTTCACCCTCCATCGCTGACCTCCTGACCTCGTTAGTTATCTTCTTCACCCACCTCACTTACCTAGGGGGCACCTATGGTGGGACCTTCACCTCTACCTCCATGATCTATCGTACCATCCTTTACCTAATGTACCAGATGTACCCAAACTCATGCACCAACAACCTCCTTATCTGTGCATGCTTACCCCTAAACCCTGCGAAACTTGAGGGTAAACTCCATGGATAGAAGGTTACCTATTTCCTAACAAAGAGTCAGTAGTCCAAACAAAATCAAAGTTCTAAAAATTCAAAATGAGACAAGGATCAAAAGCCTAACCTAGTTGATCGTCGGGGCATTTTTCCCCATTCTGATAATCGAGCAACCGTTTATTAGCCTGGATTTTGGCGGGATTAATCCAAAAAGCTTCTGTCACAGTTGTAACTTCCTTGAGCTCCATCTGAACAACATTACCTTAGATATTCTTGAGGTCGAATGCTCTATGTATGATGGATAAATCATGCCCCATGTCCTCATTTATGATGTTATTTGATTTCTAGTTACCATTGGCTACGACCTGATCAGATTTCTTCTCAATAAACTCGTTCAAGTGCTCTGCTTGGGCCAACTCCTCCAGATGGGCCTTGAGTACCTAATAATTTTCAATCTTGTGGCCTTTTTCTTTATGGAACACTCATCACAACGTGTTGTTCCTTTTGGTCGGATCTCCTCCTATCTTCTTTGGCCACTTGACAAATTGCTGATCTTTGATTTTTGCCAAGATCTTGTAGATTGGCTCTTTAAAATTTATATTGACTGCCTTGGATGAATCCTCATTTCCCCAAGTATTGATACCATTATGTTTTTATTCCCTTTCTTGGGATTACCCTCTTTCTCACCCCTTTTGTTAGCATTGGCGTGACTAGCCTCATACTAACTGATGTGGAGCACATCCTCTACATTGGCATATTTCTCAATTCATGACATGCGATCATGAGTTGTATTAACTTCCTTTTTAGTAAGGGATTTATGCAACATGGATGTAGGGGCAGGCCTATTTTGAAGGATGGTATGACAACCGAGTCCAAGCAATCCTCCACTTTGTTGAAAACCTCCCAATAACGCTTGACGTACTCTCATAGAGACTCCTGTGACTTCTTCCTCATCGTTAGTAGTGTATTCATTCTCTTGGGATGAGCACTATTAGTGATGAATTGAGCAGTGGACGATTTAGTGAAACACCTTGAAGCTCTTGATGGACTTGTAAGGCAATCTTTCAAACCATTTCTAGGCGACATCGCCCTGACTAGAGGGGAAAATACGAAACATGAGCGAGTTATTATAACTCCAAAGAGTCATAGCCAATCTGTATTACCTAACATGGTTAATAGTATTGGTCTTTCCATTATAGACCTTGAACCTGGGGGTTACAAACTTCTTAGGGGATTTCTCATCTTCGATAGTTTTTGAGAAGGGAGATTTCATCGAGGTGACGAAGGCTCTCCTTGCTAGCTCCTTGGTTGACCTGGCTCCCTCTGAGCGGGGTGTTGGTACATTTACTTTATAACTAAACTCCTTATGTCATCTTTGTAGCACTCATCGTCTCTATGGTGCCTGCCTTGATAACTTCCATGCGCTGAGTGCTCTTGGTCATGCCCGATGCTCCTTCCTCAGCTACGAATCTTGCTCTCCTAAATGCTAGGAGTTCAAGGTCGGTATTTTTTATTCTGGAGAATTTCTTTATCTATCTATAAAAGGGGTGATCGTTTAAATATGTTCTGATACCAATTTGTATAAAACTCGTATGTGTGATACTGATTAAATCAAAATCGCAAGTTTACAAATTAACCTTATTTAACCGGTGTTAATTTTTAATCTAATTTTATTCACCCCTAAAACATGCAACCACGTATGGATAAATTAAATCAACATAAATAATTGTTGACACGCAGATTTCAGGAAAAAAAACCTTTCGGGTAAAACCTTTATTTCACAAATAATACTCACAATGATTATAAGTGAAATCTGCAATGGATTAACCTTAGAAAATCCACATAGGCTACAACCTAAACCAGTAATGATACTCCGAAGGAACTCCACACGAATCGCAGTTCAGTCAGCCCAGGAATACCCACGAGCACTCCTATTGACACGCAATCACGTCATCCCAGTACCTTCCTCAAGTGGCACTTAGATTAGCGGTATAGATCTTCTCTATAAGAGAAATTTCACAAAGTTGTGTTCTTGGGTTCCAAAATAATTCACATAAAGATTGGGATGATTTGTGAATTGAAAAGAAAAAATGATTAAACTCTAAACGAAGAAGACAAGGTGTTCTTTCGATTTGAAGTGTTTGCAGAAACTAAAACGCCAGGTCTTCTTAACAAAAACGGAGTGGTTTAACATGCTTTAAATAAAAAATTTAAGGTGGTATATCGCTTAAACGAATTTTTTTTTTCGCTCGAATGTTGACACGTGTCGACATTGCCCTGTCGCTCGAACGATATCTTCTGTCGCTTGAACGAGATTAAAGAAAAAATAAATTTAATTTTCTTCTTTAAAAATACGCCTCAACACTTAGAAAAATATTTTTGATGAAAAACTCTGCTTCAACACTTAGAAAATATTTTGTAAAAAATATCCCAACACTCTAAGTGAAATGCTAAGGTACTTTAAACCCAACCTTACCAAAATAATCTCGTGGAGGCTTTAATGTTGAAGAACTTTGATATTCGGATCCGTCTTGATGCATGATTGATCTTGAATAAGTCTTCAACAGTTGTAGCAGTATACGACATACTCACATGTAAGCCGAACAATAAAATAATGTCCTTTCACCATCTTTTTTAGTCACTGTTAGAGGATAGTATTCTCTTCAACTTGGAGGCGAGTTGCCTCCTCATACTATTGAAGCATTGCTTCGTAGGCGTTAACCAGGCGTGAGATCTGAGTAGATCTAGGCTGCCCGTGGATTTCCTCCGAAAGATGTTATTTTGGTTAAAACCTTGGGTTCCTATCTTGACGGACCTCAAACCTAACTCTCAGGAGGGCTAAGTTAGCACGCACATTTCCAGGTTGAGGCGTACTGTTTGGTTATTAATACATCACAACTGTTCTTTGAGAAGATTTCTCTCGTGGAAAGGAAAGTTAATTCCCACAGACGGAGCGAATTGTGAGTGCAAATTAATCACAAAAAGATTCCAGAAAGCAATCTAAGAATGAATAAAGTGATTCCAATCACACAGCACAAGAATATACGTGGTTCGACAACTTGTCTACGTCCACGGAGAGGTCACTATTTTTCTATTTATCTCTTTATATATCGAAATTATATCCCCTTTGACCTGAGGATGAGGGATACATTTATAATAGTGTAAAGTGGTTGAGTTGTAAAAGGAACTCCCCTAGCTTGTTATTGGCTCGTGTGGTATCCTTGAATATCTTATCCGAGATTTTTGGTAACCATTTGAGCTTATCAAGTTTGATGTGATAAATATTTTGTATTTATCCACATGACAAATGTGCTTGCTTATTTAATAGAGAAGTTGGGTCGGACGTGCCCTATATTCTGTTGGGCCTGGTCGGCCAACTTTCATATGGGCATAATTAATTATTTTGGTCCCCATAGTGTCAGTAATAAAAAACAAACTATTGGATTTCTATAGAGAGGAAAACTAAGACCTATTTTTAAAGTGTGAGGCCCCAAAAACTCCATTGAAGCAAACCTGCAAGCAGTACCTATTTGAGCCAAAGTTTCTAACTCAACCCATTATGTAGAAAAGTGTTAAACCCAATACACACTTTTGATAAAGATCTAAAATAAAACCCATTTGATTAATATACTCATGATTACTTGTTTTCTTATATTTCTAGAGAGAGAAAGTAAACCCATTTCACCATTGTTTTTACTCAAGAAACTTTATTTTACATTTTGGTTATGAATTTAATTATTATTAATTATGGTTGAACTTCATTGTATCTTCACAACTAGTAATGCCATTATTGAGGGGATTCATGGCGTAATAAGACCATGGGATCTTGCGTGAACAACTTGGGCAAAGACGAGTATAGTTCCCGTATTGGTTGTGATTTGTAAGGTGTTATAATTCCTTATGAGGTTTTTGGTTCCTCCTTAGTGAACCAAAGATCGTGAAGTTTTTGGAGTACTGTCTTAAGCATGGATGTGGGCAAGCCAAGCCATACTAAAACATGAGTTTTTAAACTTGTTCTAAACCACCTCTCTTAACTACTTATGCTTGTTATTGATTAATTTCTCATATTTGACTAAATTTACCATATTGCAATTGACCTTTAAAGAAAGTTAAGAAATATTTTAAACCATTAATTTTATAAATGCCCAATTCACCCCCCTGGCGTGTTTATCAATGGGACAATAATTGATATTAGAGCCTTGAACATAAATACTTATTTTGAAAAGTATTTTGTGAGTTTAAAGATAGAAAAATAATCGCAAGTGTTTCGAAAATTATTTTGCAAAGAAATGGCCTTCCCATTTTTTTGAAGGATTTTAAAAGCTTTAGAAAAAGGACGTGTCTTATTATTTAATCTGTTGATTACTGTTTATGGAAAGTGGGTTATGGGAAATACTCACCTATCTTATCTAGAGTGGGTATTGGAAAGAAAAATGAACTTAATATTGAAGCTTTGAAGAATTTATCCACATTTTTAGATCATTATGTTTCAGAAAAGGTGTCTCATTTTACTGAAGCAAATGAAATGTGGAACTTACTTGTAGAGGAATTCGTAAAAGAAAAGGATCCTTTCAGATCGGAAGAAAATAATGTCGAAGAAAAAATCCCTTGATTCACTCATTAAACCATTGTAAATTTCTTGTTCACAAAACCAATAAGAAGAAATGCATTACACAATCTCAAACTCAAAATACGAAGTTATTATGGAAGATTGCACAAGTTTATCTTCTGACAAGAAATTGGAATGTCATCATTGTTTACAAGAAGAACTAATAAACGATGAGGTAAATTAAAAACCTTTTGATATGGATAACATTTATAAAGAAGATGTCGTAATTGACTATGATCAATTAGATTAACTTTATAATACATAGGTAGCTTGTTATAAAAAACACATTGATTGTCACATTTGTGTACAAAATAAAAAAGACCTTTATATATCACAATAAAGGGTTTCAAAAGAAAACAAGAAAATGATCTAATAAAATGATAAACCGAGGAAGGAAATGGATACTTTGAAGAAAGATAAAATAAAATACCCTCCTTTTCTTTAAACTGAAAACAATCAAACTAGAAAAGAAAATGATTTCTCAAAATATTATTTTGTAAAAATTACTCATACTAGTAAATGCCTAAATCATCCCCATGAAGACAAAAAATAAATGCCTAAAAAAAATTATCTTGGATATGCAAAAGAAAATTAGAATCCGAATGGTAAAACAAGTTTTGTGAAAGACAAAGAGATTACATAAAGCTCACATTGCGCATTTTGTAAAAAGGGGAATCATTCTCTTGAAAAATGTCTTGCTCAAAAAAAGAATCACTTTTGCTTAATTTGTAAAAAGAACAATCATACATATGTTGATTTATAATTTTTTTATCTAATGATCATTGCACGTATTGTGGTAAAAATAATTATATGCCTGATGGTCGAAAAATACGATGATTGAAAAATTCATAAGTATAGACAAAGGTGATCATCATACTCCTTCATTAACAAACAAAGAGACAAAACTAAAAGGGTGCCGTAAATGAATGTTTGTTCATCATATTTTATAGGTACTCAAAGAATCCCCAAATGACCTTATGTTAATGATACGAATATAAGGCAAGAAGGATCTTATAATGGATAAATATGGAATGTCTGGAAGACAAAAACATGATGAAATAGAAAGAAGTCAAATGATGATGAGATACCAAAGCTTGAAAATGTCCTAAAGAACTAAAAAAATCACAAAGTGGGTTACATCTAATCTTAATTTTCAAATTCGTATTTTTTCTCCCTTGCATCTAAATGTAAAGCACGTGATACACACGACCTCTAGGAAGCACCAATATAGTAATCATAATAACACATGTAGATTATAAACTTGTTTAATCATATTGATCATTGAAGTCTTCATCACATCTCAACATATAACCATATGTTTGAAAAATACCAACAATATGAAAATGGTGAATATTCACGATTAAAATCTAATTGAGGAATTTACACCATGAATCTTTCCAACAACTTAGAAGTTGAAATATTTAAATAGTTTGATCACACATATTTGGGAAAGATTGTTGAAATAGTAAAATGCGTTGCGAGAGTATATTTTAGAAAAATATTGGAAAAGATTTTAAGTAATTGGCCGAGAAATATTTGGATAAATGTAAGGACATTTCCAATCGAGTCAATTTGTATATAATTAGATTAATTCCGGACAAAACATTTTAGTCATAGGTTAGGCTATGAGTTGTTGATCCCATAAGCCTTTGACATATTTGATGAAGATGTAGCAACCAACTTCAAAGGTCATATACATCATGCAGTGTTTAGTGCCAAGTTTGTCTTCATGTTTATCAGGATCTCGTAGGTATGAATGCATATTAAATATGGCCCCTTGGATATTTTTAAGGTTGTTTGTTTATGTACTTAAAATCATTTGGAACTATTTTTTAAAGATTTTTTTTTGTTTTAATCTTGCTAGAATGAGAATTGAACTCGTTAAAACGAAATTGAGTTTCCATTCGAATGATTTCAAAATGTGCTTTCATTAAAACGAATAGCTAATCTCATTTGAATAAACTAGTGTTTTCATTCGAATGAGTTCACCATCTTGAAATTCATTTTTTTTCTATTTAAGGTGTGTTGGACTTAGATTTTTCAAGAACTTTTGGCAAAAAAATATTTTCCTATTTGTTTAACAAAGTTCCAAAACCCAAGTTTCACCATTTAATTTTAAAGATTCAAGTTCTTCATATACATATGGTTTAAAATACTTAGTTTGGGTACCAAAGTTTGATTATCTACTTCTGAACATAATCTATTTCGTGCTGTGGACTTGATGTTTATAGTATTGCAGTGAAGAAGCAGTGGATTCTGTGTTCCTATCCATAGACGGTTGCTGAGCCTTATCGATGGATATCGAGACATTCATGGACTCGAGCACTGTGACAACTTACGTGGGTGAACTCGTGTTGCACTATATAGGAGCGGTGGATGATAAAAGAGTGTCAAGTCTTGTGCAGATCAAGTCATTGCGTAAATCTATTGTCCGTGCTCTGTAAAATCGTATCAAAATGATATGTTGGTTGGCCCGTCCGAGTTTTTTACCTTTGTGATTTTTTTCGTATATCGATGCATTATGTATGGTTTATTTATTTTATCTTCTTATCACCTAGATGCATGTTTTTTGTTAAAAAGATAAAATTTGATAAATTGTGTTTTCACAACAATGGGTTTAAAATTGGTGCTACGTTTAATTAGGTTTAATTTGTTTAAAGTTTCAATCTTTAAAAATTTTGAAAAATACAAAAAATGGACTTTTTGTTTGTTAAGAACATCTTTGCCTAGGCACACACTGTTAAGGAGAGTTTTCAAATTGGTAATAGATCTAGAACATTCAGTTATTGTGTTTTGATCCCATGTTGTTAGGCGTGAATATTGGAGGATTTGATGGTATTGGAACCTCGATGTTTTGATGGGTAAAACTAAGCATACTGAAAAATTCTTATGAAATCAACACTTAAGGCTATAGATGAGCGGGTGTGGTTAGCTTTAGTTAAAGGGTGGTCTCCACTTGTCATTAGAGATAGATAATCAATCCATTCACAATTCGCATAATCACGGGGTGAGGCTAAGAATGGGTTAGAAAGTTTAAATTCTCGAGGTTTAAATGCTCTATTTTGTTCTGTCACCCCAGAGGAGTACCGCCATATTATGACTTGTGAGACATCTAAAGAGGCTTGGGAGATATTCCAACTTACCCATGAAGGAACTAGTGTTTTTAAGGTTTCCAAACTCTAAAACCTCACCACTCAGTTTGAAACCATTAGGATGTTAGAGATTGAGTTATTTGATGAGTTCTATGCTAGATTGTTTGATATAGTTAACTCGTCTTTTAACTTAGGAGAGAAGATACCCGATAATCGAGTAATCAAGAAAATCTTAAAGTCATTGCCTGGAATATTTAATCCTAAGGTGATCATTTTGAATTCTTTGGGTAGTCTAGATTCTATGCAACTTGAAGATTTGTAGGTGATATACAAACTTATGATCTTGATATGTATACCTCTAATAATGCGTTGAAGAAAGAAAATAGCGTTTCTTTGAAAGCCCAAAAGGAGGAAACACCTATTTCAGAGGATAAGTCTGACATTGAGTCCGAAGATTTGGCCATGTTGGATAAAAAATTAGAGAAATATTTGAGATTCCAAAAGTAATCAAAAAATACAAAAAGGTTTGAGAAAAATATGTATAACAAGGCCGATCACATACCTAAGAGTCGGAAAGATAATTTTAAGAGGGATGAGTCATAGAGATGTTATGGTTGTGAGGGTTATCGACATATGGTAGCTGAGTGCCCCACTAAGCTAAGGAAGGAGGGTGAGAAACTGATATCATTTAATGCCACCCTTAGTGATAGTGATTCGAAAGAGGAACCCAATTCCCCCATTGAGCGCAACTACATCGCGTTCATGGCTAGTCATGTGATCTTTAATGAGAAATCTTCCCACAAGATATTTCATTGCATGACACTTTCGAGGCCATAGTTTGTGGATCCCAAGTGAGTGATGCTCGAGCGAGTGGAGATGAGAGTGAGGATGAGGATGAGGAAGAGGAAGAGGACAGTGAACTCCAAGTTGCCTTCCGTGAGTTGTATGAGAAAACTTTGAAGGTGAAGAAGGCTAACTTGAAGTTGGAATCTATGTTAAAAGAGTGTGTCATAGTCAATGATGATAGTGTTTTGATTGAGAATCTTAGGTCATGTGATATGAATTTTTGAGAGAAGATAGAGTACGTTGAGGATGAGAGAGATAGTCTTTGTGGTTTGATGGAGGCTATAAAGAAAGAGATTCTTAAGTTTAAGGAGTCCAGAAATTTACTAGAGTCGAGGATAGTTAATTTTGAGGAGAGATTGAGAGATTCGAGTCGTATTGATAAGCACCCAAAACTGTACAATTTATGCCCCGAATAGATGTATTTTAGTTGCTAATTCTCGGTAATATGGGTCTTATGCGCGTAAATGTTTATTATGCAGGTTTAATGCACGTTGCGGTGTTCAAACGCGTATTTCAAGGCAATTGTGCATTGTATGGAGCTAAATACCAAACCCGTAACCTTACCCGAGCCTAAACCTAGCCTAAACATACCCCCGAACCCCGTGTGTGTCTAATTTGCCCTTTTATTAATTTTTTAGATTTTTAGTTTGAGTCATTTATATTTTTAGGATTTATTTTAAATTTATTTAATATTTTCTAGATTCTATTTTCTATTTTTATTTTTATTAGTATAATTTCATTTTATTTTGATTTTGATTAGTTTTTAGTTTTATTTTATTAGGATTAGTTTTAGGAGTTTATTTTTAATTTATTAGATTTTATATTTTTAGGACTTCAGTTTTTATTAGATTTTTCATTTTTTTTATTTTCTTTTGTTTTATTATTTTAGTTTTTAATAGCTTAGGATTTTATTTTTAGTTTTAATATTTTTATTATTTTTAGTTTGTTTTATTTTTTTTAGTTAAATTTTATTTATTTTTTTTAGTTTTAATTTTATTAATTTTTACTGAGTCTTTTTATTATTTTTAGGGGTTCAAATTAAACACACACACCCCACACTCACACACTTAACCCCCTTATCCTACACTTATCCTAAACCCAAATACCTTATCCTAAGCCCCTCACCCTCACCCCTTACCATACACCTCACCTACACCTTAACCTATCCATACCTTTCTTCAACCTCCCAACAACCATCTCATTCTCTCTCCTCTCTCCTCTCCACCATTACCACAAAACAAAACACACACTAAAACCCATCTCTCTCTCTCTCTCTCTGAAAACTCTCCTACCCTTGTGACCCACCACTGCAGCTCGTCGGCACTCACTCCGACCCTCCTCTCTCCTATGCGACGCCGGCGACCTCGCGATCCAGCCTCACCTGCCGACCACCCTTATATCTCCGATCGCCGCCGCTGTCCCCATTTTCGGCGACGAAGCTCCGGTTAGAACCTGACCCCGGTAACTTCCGACCTCCGGTGACAACCCGACAGCCCCTCGCCGGCACATCTCCAATCCCGGCGACCCTCTCCCTCTACTCCGGCGATACCACCGTCGCCCAGCAGTACCCCATCACCACTGCCCAGGTCCAAGCTCCCTTAAACCGCCAATCCATATCCAGTCAAGTTGCCACCTGCAAACCCAAACCAACTCTTTGACCCAAATACCCATTTTAACCATGAAACTAAAGCCAAATGCCAAAAACGTGACCTGCCATAAACCAAATGCAAACCAACAAATCTCCACATGTGCTTTTAACTTCTTTTAACCCAAAATTCCAAAAATGACCTCAACTAGCCACTTATCCCTTATTTCCTATATTGCCCCTCTAAACCAAATCAGATTTTATCCTCCCCAACCTCACCCACATGACCTCACACCCCATGCTCCCCTCACCATTCCCAAGCACACCCAAGTCAATTCCCAAAAGTACCCCCATGCTCCATGCCTCCTATATATTGAGGATGAAGACCCATTTGAAGAAGGATCTCAAATTAGTTTTAAGCTTGGTGTGATAAAATTCTCCCCACCCCTCTATGCTGAGTATTTGCATTTTTAGCAAATACCTCAATATAGAGGTGTGTGTTGAAAATTATCTCTTGGATGAATTTCACCCCACCCATCTATTACGAATTTTTGCATTTTTTGCAATTATTTCATAATAAATTGATGTAGTGAAATTTATCCCTTATGGGAGATAAATTCTAACCCATTCATTTATGTTGAGATTTTGCATTTTTAGCAATTGTCTCAATATAAATTAATGATCTAGAATTTATTTCTTTGGGTGAATTCTAATGTATAATTTTATAATTTTAGGATTTGCATTTTTAGCAAATCTCTTTTATTATTTAATTATCCATTATGAATTCATCCACTATCCTTTTTATTTTTATTTTGTAATTTTTAGTTTAGATCATCAAATATCTAGAAATTGAATTCTAGATTAGAGAGCTTTAGATAGGAAATTAGAGAGAGAGAATTGTAGAGAAAATTTCCCTTGTAAATAGTTTTTCATTTTTTTTATTTTTAGATTATTGTGAGTGTAAATATTGTAAGAGAGTTAATTGAGTGAATATTTGAATTTCAAATCATTTGGATGCTCAATTAAGTGGTGTATGCTTCAATTTGGAAGATTAAAGTTCAACTTTCTCAAGGAGACTTGGTTTGCTTGTTCTATTCTCTTCTCTTTTATTTTAGTAGCCTTGATTATTAATTTGTCATGTTTCATATCATGTTAGGCTAAAACCCCTTTCAAGGGGTGGGGAAACCCATTATTTTGATGTTAATGTTAATTTAATTAGTTTAATTAAATTAAAATTCCCTTTGATGATTATTTTTGCAATCTTACTTTTAATTTACGCCTCGAGAGAGGGTAAATGATTTTCGAGAGAAAATCGAGATTCTAGTCTTAATTTCTATCTTAGAATCGAACTAGAGATAGGTTTTTCTAAAATGTGAAATTATTTCTTTGAATTTCAACTCTAATCATATTTTTATGATCTAAACTAATTTAGTAAATTGATCCTAGCGGGTGATTTGTTAGATGTTGTTTAGATCTACATTTTGTGAGTTGTAGGATTATAAATTTAATCCTCTAAAAGATTATTATTGAAATTACATTTGCAACGAGAGTTGATTTGTAATTTCAATATTAATTTGGGAAGTTTAGTTTGAATAAATTAATTAAATAGATTAAATAGAAATTATGGCATAACCCCACTCATTGATTGTTCTCACAATTATTTTCCTCACTTTATCTCTTATTTTTAGTTTAGACTTTAATTTTCATTTTAGTAAATTTTTAGTTAGTTTTCATTTCACATTTAGTTTAGTTTAGTTTAGACCTCACCTCACCCTTTTGTTTTAATATTGAAAAAGCTAAAAAAAATTAGAAAAGTGAAAAAGCACAAAAAGAAGATAAATAGTGAATTACAATTGAAATTGTTCCATGTGCTTTACTCCCTAGAAAGTGGATTGATACCCTTACTTACCTCTACACTTGAGTTGTTATTATTTGTAGGTACATAAAGTTTTGATTAGAAAGGGCTTTTCAACAACGACACAAATATACGCAAAAGTCTTTCTATCAAATGGCGCCGTTGCCGGGGATAGTTTTAAGGATAGTTTTAGGATAGTTTTAGCAAATCTCTTTTAAAAATCATTTTACTTAACATCGAGGACGATGTTCCTTTTTGTTTGGGGGTGGGAAAATTTATCAAAATCGTACCTCTTTTGAAAAATTTTGATTTTTAAACCTGATTTTTAAAATTTTCGTGCAGTTTCTTTCATCTCAATCATTGATGTGAATTTTCAATCATCCATCTTTCAAAAGTCTAGGAATCAAGCTAGAGAATATATTTTTTAAATAGCTTATGTAATACGTAACAAGGCATTTTGCACCATGAATTTCTAGACTCAACAAAATTTGCGCACTTATCACGTCATTACGTTTAGAGTTGAGGAATACTACAATTCTAAAGAGAACCTTAAGGATCACTAGTAGAGACTTTAGCCCGCGAAAGTGGTACACTTTTGGTTACTTATCTTTCTCTTTCTCTCTATCTTATTGCTCGAGGACTAGCAACGCTCTGTTTGGGGGTGGTGTGATAAGCACCCAAAACTGTACAATTTATACCTCAAATAGACGTACTTTAGTTGCTATTTCTCGACAATATGGGTCTTATGCGCTTAAATGTTTAATATGCAGGTTTAATGTATGTTGCGGTATTCAAACGCGTATTTCAAGGCAATTGTGCATTTTACGGAGCTAAATACCAATGTCCCTGACCCCGTAACCTTTCCCGAGCCTAAAACCTAGCCTAAAACTATCCCAAACTGTGTGTGTGTTGAGTTTGTGTCATTTTATTATTTTTTAGATTTTTAGTTTGAGTCTTTTCTATTTTTAGGATTTATTTTAGGTTTATTTTAGAATTTTTAGATTTTATTTTCTATTTTTCTATTTTATTTTTTTATTAATATATTTTTATTTTATATTGATTTTTATTAGTTTTTAGTTTTAGTTTTTAGGAGTTTGTTTTTAGTTTATTATATTTTTTTAGGACTTTAATTTTCATTTAGGTTTTTCATTTTTTTATTTCTTTTATTTTATTATTTCAGTTTTTTTAATAGCTTAGGATTTTATTTTTAGTTTTAATATTTTTATTTTTATTATTTCTAGTTTATTTTATTTTTAAATTAGATTTTATTTTATTTTTAGTTTTAGTTTTATTAATTTTTAGTTGAGTTTTTATTTTAGTTGGGGCCAAATTGAACACACACAACCCTTATTACACACTCACTCACTCAAACCTATCCTACGCCCACTAACCTATCCTACACCCTAAGCCTCACCCTCACCCACCTTACCCTACACCTCACACACACAATTACCTACCCTTCTACTTCTTCCCAACAACCCATACTCTCTCTCTCCTAACTAACCTCCATTGCCAAAATCAAGTTAAACCTCAAACCCATCTTTCCAAATACCCATCTCCTACTCCACCACCATCACCCAAACACATCCGGCAACCACTGCCGGCAACAACCTACAGCCCCTCCGGCCCATCTCCGACCTCTCTCTCCCCGGCGAACGCCGACCCTTGCACCGACCGCTCTCAACCCCGCTGTCCAGCCTCTCTCTCTCCTCGCCTATACCCCGTCCTTGCCATCTCTTCCCGCCGGCGTCGACCACACCTCTTACCTACCCGTCCCCGCCTCCTGCCGGCGACGGCAGCTCCTCTCTCTCGCGAACTCGGGCAACCATACCCCTGTCCGGTCAAACCCATTTTCGGGTCAGCCCCATTCACAACCCACATCCACCATCTTTCAACCCATCCATTCCACTCCTTACCCATTTCACCATCTCAAGACCCACTTTCAACTCCCAAATTAAAGCCACGATCTATCCATCTCCTGCCAAACAAACCAAACCAACTTCAAACCCATTTCCATTTAACCCACGACTTATCTCCTGCAATGTTCCAAAACCAACTCACTTCCCACATGTGCCTACTATTTAAAGAGGATCAATACTCATTTGCAAAGAGATCTCAAAATTAGTTTTAAGCTTTGTGTGATAAAATTCTCCCCACCCCTCTATGTTGAGTATTTGCATTTTTAGCAAATACCTCAATATAGAGGTGTGTGTTGAAAATTATCTCTAGGATAAAATTTACCCCACCCATCTATAATGAATCTTGGCATTTTTAGCCATTAATTCATTATAAATTGATGTAGTGAAATTTATCCCTTATGGGAGATAAATTCTAACCCATTCATTTATGTTGAGATTTTGCATTTTTAGCAATTATCTCAATATAAATTAATGATCTAGAATTTATTTCTTTGGGTGAATTCTAATGTACAATTTTATAATTTTAGGATTTGCATTTTTAGCAAATCTCTTTTATTATTTAATTGTCCATTATGAATTCATCCACTATCCTTTTAATTTTTAGTTTGTAATTTTTAGTTTAGATTCAATAAATACATGAGTGAGGGATTATGATTAAGTGATTTTTAATGTGTAATTGAGAGATTGTTGATGCAAATGAAGATTCCATTTCAATTCAAGGGTCAAATTGGTTTGATCTATTCCTCTCTTTTACTTTTAGTTTAATCCTCACATGCTTTCAATTATGTATCTCATATTTTTGGATGATGATTATTGAGGGCTAATCTCCCATTTATGGGATGAAATTTTGAAGCCCTCATGAGTCCAATTTAGTTAGTTTACTTTTTAGCTCAATTTTATTTACCTAATTTTTATTAGCTTTTGCATCTTAATTAGTAGTTATAAAAATTAGTATAGTTAGTTAGTTAAAATATTCCCTTGAAAAATTCATAAAAAAACAGAAAAAGTAAAAATAGAAAAAAATATAATAAAATGCAAATGAATCTATTTATGTCCTCTCCAATTTTGTGTTTCTCCCTTAGATATGGATTGACTCCCTTACTTACCTCTACACTAGTTTTGTTATAATTTTGTAGATTCAAGGGAAAATTTTGATGGATAGAGAAGTTGCAACAACGACAAATCTACAAGAGAAGCAATTTTTCTTTCTATCACGTATCAAATTTGATTTGGAGTCTAGGTAAAAAATATTGGATAAAATATTAGGAACATTCCCAATAAAAGATGACAAGTATGGAATTGGATTCGAAGATCATAATTATTCTGCTACCCAAGTCAAGACCATGCATTTGAAAGAGTCGGCTAGGAACATTAGGAAATTTCAACCTTTAGGTAAAACCACCCGTCGTGTTTACTCTAGAACCCATTGAGGTAGGAAATGTTATCTTGGGAAGTTTTCTTATGATCTCAAGAACAGTCCTAGGAAGTATAGGAGTAGAGTCACTAAGGTTTCTATAACTTGAGAGCGTCACGTTATACCTACATGAGTTAGGAAAACGGATTCGGAGACTTTACATATTAGACTTGTTGATTCTCGTGTGCTTACACATAATCTCCCCATGATATATCTAATGATTGATTGTGTTAGTTTGTTTGTCGTAATCAAGTTTATGCTTCATGATATATGTTTGCTAGTTCTATGACATGTGTATCTTTTGTATTTTTCCTTTTCTTTTATTTAGGCATATTGAAAATTACAGAATAATTTATTTGTTTTTTAAGTTAGAGTTTGTTTTAAAAAATTGGTATTTTATTTTGAAATTTTTTAGAAAGACTCAAAAAGATTTTTAATTTTTGTGTATTTTAGTTTTATACATTTTGTGTGGCATATTGGTGTGTTTAAATCCAATTCATTTCGTACTTTACATGTGTCTAGGACATTTGGTTATGATCATTAATACTAATATTTCTTTTAATCATGTTTGCATGGAGTTGTTTCGAACTTAATTTGCTTTGTGGATTCGACTTTGTATATGCCTCCACACACATTTGCATGAGCTCTTTAAACGTTAACTTCACATGTATATTTGAGCTATGTGACATGTTCTCCCATCAATCATGTCATCTATATATTTTATGACTATGGGAGATTTATGCATGAAAGAACTGTTGCATGAGCTTATTTGTTTAGTGTTGAAAAATATGAGGGTGCACAAGAAAGGAGAAAATCTCCTTTGTGGGAAAGCCACCATTGGCAAGAACTTAGTAAAAAACACGAAGGCGATAAAAATAGCAAAATTAACAAAGGCCAACATATTTAGTTTGTTTGATCGTTCAAAAGCAATAGCTTCAAAATAATTAAGATAAGAAAAGCAAATATGTTATGAGTTTATCTTTTGAGTGTGTTTAGTTGAAGATCAACGGGCTTGCACAATGATACCTAGTTATGCTTATTTTGTCATGACACTATTAATTTGTAGAATCATCAATATTCTATGCTTGTGTGCAATGTGCTTGTTTGTTCATAAAGTTCACTTTATCTTATCACTTGAGGCTAAATCTTAGTTTGATAAAGTTTTACGATCAATTAGATATTCTTGAACATATTTGAGTGTCTGGGTCATATTCATTTGTATCTAGTTCATGCCATTTATTCCATCCCATATGTTTAAACACATAGATAGTATGCTAGTGTGTAAAGCTTATGTATTTTATGTCGATTTTTGGGGTTATATATATGTGTGTGTGTGTGTGTGTGTGGAAGATTTTTATTGGTATATTTTGCATATATTATATATGGTATCGCGTCTTGACTCTTTGCGGTTTGTATATAGTCCATGTTTGCCGTATGCTTTATCATTGTATTTTATTTGGCATGATATATGATCATATTAATATCACTCATTATGTGCATTGAAATGCTTGTTCTCAATTTGGTAATTTCAAAATTTAGTATCATACTTCATTTTTTACTCATATTGGTATATTTATGCATTTATGTTCATATTGTTCATAATAGTTTGGACTATTTGTGCTTGATTTGCTATGTTGTGTGTTTGTTTCACTTTACACCATCACATGTTTTATTCCCTTCTCCTTATGTTTAAAATTTGGTATCTTATGATCACATATTTAGGGGGAGATTTGTTTTTTAGGGGGAGTAATTATTTTATGCTATCTTGCTTTGTCTATTCCTGAACAAGAATTAGGAGAAATGGCATCTTCCTTACATGGTTAGGATATCTATATCTTACGGGGAGACATATTACCTAGGTTAAGATTGTTTTAGACATTGTTAGATGTTTATACGTTTGCGAATTTGTACTTGTTATATTATCTTTACATTTGAAGGTATGTTTAAGTGTATATATTTATAGGTTTATAAGAATGTGGCAAAGTTTTCAAGTAAAGCAAAGCTACTCAATTTGTGTGTTTGTCGAGCATCTGTATTTTTTTTTTGCTTTTTAGGGTTGAGGAATGAGTCTTTTTTGAGAGCTTGATGGCCTAGAGGGTTTTTGTTTTGGTTTTGTCTCGGAATATCCAAAGGAGAAGTTTTATAAGGAAAAATTTCCAATAAAGATGTTATGTTTGTAATTGTCTTAATTCTGGACAAAACATTTAAGTCATAGGTTAGGGTATGTGATATTGATCCCATTAGCCTATGATGTGCTTGATGAAGACATAGCGGCCAAGCTTCAAAGATTGGATACACTGTGCCGTGTTTAGTTCCAAGTCTATCTTCACGTTTACCAGGATCTCGCAGGTATGAATGCATATTGAATATGGGTCCTTAGATATTTTTAAGGGTGTTTGTTTTTTATACTTAAAATCATTTGGAACTATTTTTAAATGTTTTCTAAAGAGAAATACTTTTTGGTTTTAACTCATTAGAACGAGAATTGAACTCGCTAGAGAGAAATTGAGTTTTCGTTCGAATGACTTCTGATCTCATTTAAACAAAATTCTTATCTCGTTGGAATGCCATCTAACAACCATTGAATGAGAATACGCTACCAAGGATTGCAAAGCTCGTTAGAAGGACGATCGAACGAGTATGTTGTTTCGTTTGAACGAAATGTGTTATTATTAGAATGAAAAGCTAATCTCGTTCGAACGACTTTGAATTTTCATTCGAACAAGTTCGCTGCCTTGAAATTCGTGTTTTTATTTAAGGAGTATTGGACTTAGATTTATCAAGAACTTTTGGCGATATTTACCAAAGTTCCAAAACCACAGTTTCACCCTTTGAGTTTAAAGATCCAAGTTCTTCAGATACATATGGTTGGAGATATTTAGTTTGGGCACAAAGGTTTGATTCTCTACTTTTGAAGAGAACCTATTTCGTGCGGTGGAATCCATACTCTCTATTTATATGCGGATGACTTTGTGCTTGTGGTGTTATGATGAAGAAGCGGTGCATTCCTTGTTTCTATCCGTAGACATTTTTTGAGACTCATTGGAGGATATCGAGACATGCGTGGACTCATGTATTATGACAGCTTGTGTGTGTGGACTCTTGCGTTACATCGTGAAGGAGCGGTGGAAGATAGAAGAACATCAAGTCTTGTGGGGATCGCATCGTAGAGTAAGTTTACTGTCTATGCTTTGTAAAACCATATCATTGTGATCTATTGGCTGGGTTATCCGAGGTTTTTCCCTTTGTGGTTTTCCTCATACATTGGCGTGTTGTGTATAGTTTATTTGTTTTACCTTATTATCACCTAGATGCATGTTTTAGGTTCAAAATATAAATTTGGATAAATTGCATTTTTACAACAAAAGGTTTAAAATTAGTGCTAAGTTTAATTAAGTTTAATTTGTTTAAAGTTTCAATCTTAAAAATTTTGAAAAATATGGAAATTAGACTTTTTGTTTGTTCGGATCATCTTTGCATAAGCAAACACTATCAGGGGCATTATCAATTAATATGATGAGATTCTAGATAAAAATATATATGTATCAGAAAATAAATTGAATTTGGAAATGCCTTTGAGTAATAGAATTTTTAAAAAAATAGGAGAAAACAATTTTTTAGAATATAGTTTTACAAAAAATCTCAAGTTGTCACACATGTGAAACGTGATTAAATGGAATACATTTGGTCTTATGATCATAACCAAATTTTTGCCAAAATTTTCGATTATCCATTGACACATCAGAGACTAGATGAAGATATTGTTATACTAAATTGATCCCACGTGGCTCTGCCATAACAAACTCTAAGTGATTTACATTTCAATCACATTGGAAATAATCTCGATATTCACAACACTTGAAGTGTGGCCTTACTAAATTCTTTTAAAACTCATTCATACTTCCAAAATTAGGTTACATAGATATGAAAACCAATAAAAATCAGTCTAGAATACATGATATAAGGGTCCGTTTTTGCAAAGAGTTATGGTAGATATAAACCAAAGGAAAACATTTATATTATTCCTTCTATGATATAAAGGGGGATATAAAATTTATGAAAAAGAGTTTTGGATAGAATAAACCATGTAAAAATTATAAACTTTGAAAACATGGGAAGTAGAAAAAAACTCAATACAAAACAAAACTGAGAGGGAAGGATATAAATAATGGTCTTAACAAAGTCAATTTTTAATTTTTTTTCCAAATTAAATATTCAATTTAAACATAATTAACCCTGAGCTCCAATTACAAACGAAGTTGTGTAAACCAATTTTAGCCAAGTTTATTTGATCCTAAAGCATGCATTTAGGTGATAGCAGGATAAAGTAAAACAAAAAATACACATCGCCCGACGTATAAGGAAAACCCAAATGGAAAAAACTCGAACGACCCAACCACGCAAAATTTACTAAGTATGAAATTACAAAGGACGCGACAGAAGACTTTCAACACAGACTCGATGCCCTCGCAAGCGTTGACGATCTTCGTTCCTCAACCTCCGCCTAATGTCACACAAGAGTCCAGTTATATATTGTCACAATGTGTGAGTCCACACATGCCTCAATATCCATCAAGCAGCTCAACAACCTTCTACGGATTAGAACATGGAATCCACTACTTCTTCACCGCTACACCACAACATGAAGTCCACTGTGCATAAACAACAAATACATAGTCCACTGTATGAATTGATTCTCAATAAGATCAAGAAAATGCATGAAATGTTTCCAAAATAGGATCTTAAATCATAATAAGATGAACACTTGAATCCTAAACAACTTAGGTGTAAACTATGGTTTGGGTAAAGATGGAGAGCTTTTTGGAAGAGTTTGGTAACTCAAGAAAATGAAAAAGTATCCAACAAAACTCCTGCTCCTCACACCTATTCATAAGAGGTTTTCCAAAAACGATATTAGGATGAAGCACTTTGAAGAAAATCGAGAAATATTAAAAAATATGATGGGTCGTTAGAACGACGTTGAACCTCGTTTTAACGAAGTATAGGATCTTGTTTGTAATAATATCCAATGAGATATCAAATGAGATTCTAGCGAAGGCCAAAGTTGGTTCGTTCAATTTTCATTGTAACCTTTTCTAACGAGGAGCCTTATCTCGTTCTAACATACTAGTTCTCGTTTTAGTGACGTCACGAAAAAAAATTCTTTTAAAAAAATATTAAGAAAAAAGATAAAATCATTTAAAACCATTTTTATAAAAACACACTCAAAAATAAAATCTCCAATGATCAAAATATTTACGCATTCATACATGAGAGATGCTCGAAACATAAAGACGAGACATGGCACTAAGCACGACACGATGATGCATACCTTTTAACTTAGCCGTTATGCCTTCAAGAAACCACGTCATAAGCTTGAAAGGTCAACACACACACACTTAACCTTATTTAAAATTGACTCTGTTCGAAAATTTGTCCTTAACAAAGCCTTATTTCAAAATTTATGAAATATTGGAGTTGAAAAACTATCTTGAAAACAAGATAAAGTTATTAAAAAATTTTAACTTTGGAAACCCTTGTAGAATCTTAAAACTCCATTGGCCTTGGACTCTACTATTCAACTACTTTAAAGGATTAATTGCCTATATCTTATAATCCTCATATGTCACTTATAGTATCAAACATTATAGTTAAAAAATGGTTGTAAACGTTATAAAAGATTGGAAGAGAATAATATTTTTGAAAAAGAGATGTTGGGGTTAGAAAAGTTAAAACTTGGAAACCAATGAGTATCTTGAATATTTATTAGGCTTGGACGCATTGTAAAATTCCTTTTAAAAAGGAGGGGGATTGATAATCTTTGAAAATAACTCTTAGAAGGTTTATCAAAATATGTTTGATTCTAATTTAACTTTACTTTGACTTATGATATTTGAGACATGACTAGTGAACCTTTGAAATATCTATAATTAAATAAGTGATATAACCCATGTGAAAAAGATATCTTACAGATCTAACCATCAAATTCTCCATTAATTTCCTGATATTTTCATATGGGTTTATGATTTGAAAAAACTTCATATATGATGCATGACATTAGTAAATGTTTGGACACATGCTTAATGATATTATATATATGACACATGACCATGCGTAAGATATGTTGTCCAATTTTGGCTTAAGTTAATACTTCCATTATTACTATTACATTCTTGAATATAAATGCTTACACCTACGACATCGGTGTATAAAAGATATTAAAATGTATTATTGATATACTCTTGATATAATCCTGATATGTTTCACCTCACAATAATTAATTGTTGCATATTCACGTCCATGCCTTGTAAAAAATATATTGTTACGGAAAACCACAAGATGGTCAATTTATCTTTTCTAATCTTGCATATATTTTATCCATGTAAACAGAGTGGTCATCCAACATGGAGTATTATCATGAAAACATACAAAAAGAAGAAGAATATACACCATGAATAAAAGAAAAAGGGATTTGGAAACAAGTACACATTAATCATTGCTTTAAAGAAGCAAATTCAGTAGCTGATAGTCTGGCCCATCATAGTATTTCTTCTCAGTCTTCTTTCCTCTTCAGTCATGTCAAGGATCAACCTCACATTATTAAAGGTTGCTTTAATTTGGATAAACAAGGATTTCCAAATATTAGAGCTTTATAGTCATGAGAATTTTGATTTATGTTTTTTTCAAGTTTCTTTCTCTCATTCGTTGTAAATGCCACTTTGTTAGGGCTTTTCTACCATCAATTAATAAATTAGTTATTTTTCTTTAAAAAAATGCTAATTATGAATTATCACTCGATGCCACCTTAACCTCTCATTCACTTTTGATTCATGGTCCACACTTGCTCTCTGAAATATTCATGATGTTATACCTTATGAATGAAATATCTTGCTTTCTAGTTTTCCACTAACTCACTTTTGCATTAAATGATTAGAAACTCATCAAAAAAGGAAAAGGCAAAATAACATTACAAGAAGCCATAAATTACCATACTAACCTAAAAGAATGTCTAGGTGGCTAAAAAAATAACGGTTAGTTTTCAAATTTTGAATTCCAAAAGTCCTAAAAATTATCATACTACCCTCCAACGATTAGTTTTCAAAATGGCCTATAAAAGGACCCTATGGGATCCTTCTTCAAACACACAAGGTTTGTACACCATATTCTAAAGATCAAAATTCCATATTGTAACTTGTATCTTTCATACTTGAGATTTCTAAAGAGAGAAACCAAGTTCCATTTCCAAAGGGTTGACACTTATACCCAAAATCTCCATTGAAGAAAAGATTAAAAACCTAAAATTCGTTTAAGTAAAGTTTCAACCCTAAAGCATTCTTGATCTAATGTCAAAAATACATATTGTAAACTGATGTTGAAATGCGATGCCCCCGAATTTATAAATTTCTTTTAATAAAAATATTTATTATTTCCTTATATATATATATATATATATATATATTCAAGATGCGAAAGCGTTAGGATGGTTCAATAAAACAGACGAATAACAAATTTTAATTTTCTTAAACAAATTAAAATTAAACACAAGTGAAAATTCATGAAACACACAAATATTAATTTCACTTAAACCAATTAATTCAAGCCCTAGAATTTGCCTAAGTCATATTTTTCATTTAAACAAATTAGGTCAAACCAACTTTAGCAATAAAATTAAATGACTTGAATTAAATGAACTTTACCCAATATTTAATTTAGCACCAAATTTTATCTTGAATTATCCTAAGAATGCATTCTAAATTATTATGCAAGATAAAATAAATCAATCACACTACTCTGCGATGTACGAGGAAAAACCCAAGACGGGAAATAACCTCGGACGGCCCTAGCCTCCAATCCACTAGATACGGAATTTACAAATACAAGACACAAAGGCTTACATCACACGACTCGATCCCTCTCAAGCCTCGACGCTTCTTCTTGTAGATACCTCTTCCTAGCGGATAACCACGGAGCTCCATCGCGGTCTCGGAGTCCACAGATCGGACTTTGTATGGTCATCGTCACCTGAACATGGAGCCTTTCTCCAAGAGGGTAAATCAAAGTAAACAACTTCTTCTTTGTTTATGGGATGTAGAAGAAAACCCGAAACTTCTCTTCTTCAAATCGGTAGAGAAAAATCGGTGCCAAACTCCAAGCAATTGATATGTATATAGGTGAACTTGGAAGAAACTAATTTGGGTGTAAACTAGAGTGGTAAGTGAATTTCTCTTTGAAAATAAACACTCAAAACTTGATCTTTTTCTCTTTTTGTTTTTGCTCTCTAAACACTCTCTAAGAGTTAGTAGGATATGAAAAAGATGTCTTTAGAAAAAGGTTTCCTGCACATCATAAAGTCTGGAAAAAATCAGTTAAGAAACAAGTGGGAAAGTGGGTGAAAAACTGCTTAAAACTGCCAAAAACTGTTCCCGCCTGACATCTCGTTCGAACGAGACTTATAACGAAGTTCCAGATTGAAATCGTTAGAAATCTCATTGGATATCTCGTTCGAACATAAGGTTCGTTCGAACGACATATCGAACGACATTTCAAAGGCCTATACTGGGAACTCATTGGCAAACTCGTTCGAACGACATCTGGTTCGAACGAAAAACTCGTTCGAACGACCTATCGAACGAACTTCCAAAAACTTTGGAAAATTCGATTTTAGCCCAGAAAACTTATATACTTTATTTTAAAGTTCTAATTAATTCTTTCTGAAAATAAAACACAATTTTTATTAAACCTAACACCCAATAAAACTTGTTCCAAGCTCCTATATATATAATATTGCATTCATACCTTGGGAGCATGGAACTATGGTTGATGACGTAGAAACGATGCACGCAAACTGGCATATTGATGAAGCTTTATACTCTTTGCCGCTACGTCTTCAACAAACACTTCATAGGCTTGAGAATATTACAATTAAATACTATCCTATGAATAAATGCTTTTGTCCGGAATTGAGCCAAAACTATATATGGACTCAATTGGAAATTTGTGTCCTTACACATATACCATTTATGAGGAGAATGAAAAATAAACTCTTGGATTTATAAAGAGATAAACTAAAACCCATTTCCAAAGTGTGAGTTTAAACCCCTAAAATTCCATTAAGGCAAAGCTCTAACCAAACCCATTTGAGATAAATTTTATAATTCAACCTTTTTTTTAGAAAAGATTGGAAAATAATACCTACTTATGCTAAAGATCCCACCTAAAAAACGTTTGAGAATTATACTTATGATTAATTCTTTGTTTATATTTTTAAAGAGAGAAAGTAAACCCATCTAACCATAGTTTTAATGAAAAAACTTTTATTTATGTTTTGGTTACGAATCTTATTATTTTTACTTATGGTTGAACTTCATTGTATCTTCAGGATCGATAGTTCTGTTGTTGCAGGGAGTTAAGGCATAATAAGATCCTGGGCTCTTCTATGTACCGATTATCCAATGATGATTATCGTTCTCTTCTTGGATCCGGTTTGCAAGGTGTTATAATTATTTGTGATGTTTTTGGTTCTTCCTTAGTGAACCGGAGATAGTGCAGTTTCTCGAGTAATTTCTTGAGTGTGGATGTAGGCAAGGTCAAACGAGTTAAAACCTTGGTTTGCAAAGTTTCTCTAAACCCTATCTCTTAACTACTTATGTTTGTTGTTGATTAATTGATCCTTTTTTAATCAATTTATCTTATTCTAATTAATTTTTAAATAAAGTTAAGAAAGATTTAAATTTTCATTGATTCACTTCTCTTAGGTATATCTATGGTCTAACACCGTGAACACATCTCTTTATAATTTGTGCTTAATTTATTTCTATATTTTACTTATCTAAAAAATATATTGTGTGATTTACGAGTTTGCCATTTTTCAAAACTCACTTTCACGTTAGGATTTTTACATACCTAGAAAATGGTATTACACTTTTTATAGACTTATCAACCTTATTCTAAGATTTGGAACATATATGTTTTCTTCTATATAAAAATGAGTATTATTTATTTAGTATTAAAGTTGATTGCGACCAATACCGATGGCTGTTGTGAAACGTTCTCCAACTGTTGACTCGTTCCCATGGTGGAAGATATGGTGTGGAATAACATTAAGAGGAAGTTATGCATTAGGGTCATAATAAATAGTTCCCCTTTGTAAGTCTAACACACATCATTCGTCTTTCGTTCGACTCAATTTTCTTTCGATTGTGACTTTTTTCTCGCATGCCTTGTTGTTATGCTATATTGTTTTCCATTTTTTCTCTTAGATTAATTCACCTAATATTGAAGATAAAACTTGGTGTGATATATTTGTTAAATAATGCATCACATAGACCCTAGGTGTTGTCTTTATTACACTTAATAAGGAGTTAACGGAAAATATTATTTCTTTATAGACAAGTGGTTTTAATTGGGTGCCTTTTGTTCATCTTGGTTTCAAGTAAATCCACTCTCATTACACTGAAAATATGGCCACCTTTTATTTTATAATGCTCTACAACCATATTACAACTCCCTAGAAGAAGCAATCATTTAACCTTGTCTTTTTGCAGTGAATATTTTTCTTTCGCTATATCTCATAAGAGACTAGATTAGAAGAGTCCTTCCTGTAGGAAGGCTCAACCCCATCCATAAACTCCTAATAAACATCCTACTTATTACGTCATTTAGAATAACGCCCTTATACAATCATTGGGCCCTGTCCTGTCATGGCCCTCTTTGGCTCGGCTGCAACAACAATAGGCTCAATAGGCTTCTTCTTGGCCTCCGCCTACTTCTTCTTCAGAACAAATATGGTTCTACGGTCTACCACTTTTGGTTCCATCTTACAGGTGGAGTGTGTTGGGATTTAAGAGGATTGAGTAGTAGAGATTAAATAAAAAATCAAAGTGTTAGCATAAGAAGAACATATATCAGATGAACAAACACTTGGAAAATTATAGACACTTACTCTCTACGGCTTCGGTCTCTGCCTCAGCTCAGTTTGTTATGGAAGGGTAACCAAACCTTGTGATATTTTATAAAGAAAATATACCTTCACACATAGGGGGTCGAGTTGGAAATACTATTCAACTAGACTTTTCTCAACCGGAGTAATCCGAGGAGATTCTTTCTCCGTCAACAAGGAAAAGCGAAAAATGAAAAAGGTTAGAAGAAATAATAGGAAAACAAAATCTAACATAAAGATAAAGCGCTAGCATAGTACCACTAAAAGAAGGATTGTCGCACTCTCTGAGGATGGTTACAGTCTTATCGATTTCATAGGAGCCAAACACCGACCGACCTCTAATGAAGAAAAACTTATTCTTCCCAAAGTGGCTACAAGATTTAATTAACCCTAACCAGTTTCTGGAGGGGTTTTTGGGGTGGGGAAAGTAATAAAATATGGGGGTCTTGACATTGTGTTTTAGGCCATGAATAAGTCTAAAAATATTTTTAGTGATGTCTCATCCAAACGTTTCTCTCCAATACACCATGCCCCTAAGATTTTCATGTAGGCATTGGGGCCAAGATGAGTGGGGTAAATCCCATAGACCTTCAATATTCCTCTGATAATAGGATATAAGGGAAGACAAAGCTCCACTGCCAAGGCTAATTAGGAGATATCCATATCGTCCTCGTAGATCAAGTTATACGTCTATTCGGATAATTTTTGCAACCTATAGGGAATGTTAAGTGGGATGATATAGGAATCCCTAAACAAAAGAAGTTTATACAAAGTAATATCACATGGGAAACTGGATGCATTTATTCTGGTTGGGTCATAAGAACTCCAAGATGAGGATGATCTCCCATACTCTGATTCTATTGGAAACACAATAGGAGATTTAGTTAAATAAGAAGAAGTGAAAGAATACAAGGATTCCTAGTTTGACTCAATAGTGGTGGGTATGGAAGACTCAAAATAGGTCACTTTTACCCAATTCCTTTCTTCATTATTACTCTCGGAAACTAGGTTGTGAGACGCCATAAATTCAGGTTAACTATATTGGATGTCAAAAGGAGGAGGAGGGCCATAACCAATGGATTCAGAGGGGTTAAACTCAATGATATTTGGGTCCTTTCTAAAGGTCGCTTATTTTAACAGTGATTAAACTACTTCTTCGGGGACAAGTCTAAGAGGAATATGAGAATCGATAATTTTAATTACCTCATGAAGCCTTCTCAAAACTTTCTCTATCCAATCACTCATAGGCTTTTGCATTCTAGAAATAAGGAAGGCAACCCAAAGGGTTCCAATCCATGACTAAGAAAAAGGTAAAATCATCCTAACACTAAAACCTATGCCAACCAACTCAATGGTATTCTAAATTTTAACCCACCAACTTTCAAATAACACATAACATCAAGCCACATAATTTGAATTCACCAAAATGCCAAAAAGACGAAAAAAATTCCAACCTTTCCTTAATAAACTAGAAAACTAAACCCTGGTTGATTGAAAATTGAAATAAAAAATTAGGTCATATATAAGGATACCTAGATATTAACAGATTAGGGGAAAGGACAAATAACCGTGACTAGAATACATGAAAAAAAAACCTTCCCTAACATAAATAAATGGGCCAACAAAGAAATTCAGTTCTCACAATCCCATTCTCTCTACATAAATGGAATAATGAAGATGGTGAAAAATAAAAATTAAGTGGCAGGAAAGGTTAAAACAAAAGTGACGGCTTAATGATGCAAATGGCCATAGGAAATTGAAAAATATTTCAAAATTATATGCGTGTTGACCAAGGAGCATGTGCTATGATAATGGCCTAACATGTCAGCTAGCTATCCACACATGGTAGAATTAAGTCCATAGAATGACAATGATATTAGGATTTTTTCTCGGTTCAGTCTAAAGCAATGAAGTCGAGAAGATCATGAAATTCACATAAAACTTCATCCACTATAACCATATTGCAACTTCCTAAAAGAAGTGACTCTTCAAGAAACTGGCACTTCAATCCACTTCCTAAGTGAACTTTTGAGGGAAACCATTATACCCAAAATATAGCATAACATGTAGAGGAATTAGGGAACGACACCTGTCATAGGAGTCAACCAATCCAAATACCCTCAAACAATGTAAGGCACTAAACATCTTAGGGTCAACCTCGAACTAGTCGATGTAAAAAGTGTCTCAAGAATGGAATCCTTTCAAATAACTCCATTATTTAGTACATCATGGACCATGTGACTATATAGCGACAACATTAAGAGCGCTTGCGTCATAAGGAAGATGTGAAGATATTCTCCCATGTACAATGACTTGTGATTATTCCTTTCTTTTCATGCAAAGTTTGATCTCACCTAACTTTATAAAGGTGAGACACGTGTCCAAGGGACCACATTCTCTCACCTCACTTACATATAAATAGAAACTCATTAACCCATAAAGGGTTGGGATATATTTTGAGTACTGTTATGTTGTTAAAGTGAAGTGAGAGCAACTGTAAACAATGGATCCAATGGATATTGTTTATTAAAGGAATAAAACTCATCGTACCATATGCACATAAGCACCAAATTGGGTCGAACCATGTAGATCTGGATCATCTCTCTATTATTTTATCTTCTTATTTATGATGATACCCTATTAAACCCTTGACCTTCCTAAGTCTTGTGAACTCCTTCAAGCAGTCTCAAATAAGAAAAGAGGCCCTTCAACTGACCTCGGACCTCATACATAGTGATACTTGGTTCTATCGACGACTATCACTCTTAAAGATAAGATATGGTACTTCAGCAGACATTAGTCATGCATTCTCTTCCTTTAAAAAGGTGTATCGATCCATCATACCACTCCAAGCAAGCTTAGATTCCTCAAAACTGAAGTTTCATCAAGTTTGACACCCATAACAGACCTCAATAGGAAGGAAAGTGTCCTTCTCGAGCTTCTTAGTCCTTAGCACTAAGGTGTATCACCCCAAAACATCCCGAGAATGATCTAAGACTAACCTATGATAGGTCCTGAGCTAAAAAAAACTCAGCAGCGCTTCTTCGACCAGTCTAGCGAAGAAGGTAAAAAGAGGAGCATTGTTCCACCTACGACCACTATCCAACTCCACTCGCATTGTTTGTTCCCATCAACATTTAATGCGCTAAAAAACCATCTTACACCACCTGAAAATACTTTGCCCAATTCTCCTCCTCTTTGTTGACCCCGATAGACCTTAGGACACATCAACCATGTTATGACAGTCCACTAGTTCTCTCTGTAAGAGTTCTACTATAAATAAGAAGATGGTAAAAGGTGAAGGGGACCAATCTCGAGCATTCAAGGAGATTAAGACATTCAAACCATCAACCTCACATGAGTTTTAGTCTTTCTTGAGTGTTTACACTCCGTTCCTCACTCACGACTCACTGTTTTGAGCTTATATTTGTACCTTGGAGTAGTTCCATTACTTAAACCATTTTTATATCTTTTAGAGACCTAAATTGGTACCTTGTCACCCTTATATAAGTTATTCAATTACAACCTAAGTTCATTTGTGCTGTTGACAAAGGACGTAAGACCTCAGACTCTCTTGGCCAAAGTTCAAGAGGTCTCTTACACTATAATACCTCATTTGAGATCTAATTAAACTAGTGGAACACCTTTAGCAGTGGATGTAGGATCCTCATATGAGGTCCGAACCACTTTAATTCTTTGTCTATTACTTTGAAACTTCTCTCCTCTTACTCGTTTGAGTTCCATAGGGGAGCACTTGAAGTCACTTATGATTTTAACACCATCACTTTACTATTCTTTTTGTCACACTACATGTCTATCTCTTAACTTTTTGATTGATAGTTTATTGATAGAATATAACTAAGATCGATATAAATCCAGTTTCTAGCATCAACAATGACTTTTTCCTCTAATTATGTCAACCATCTTAACCCTGACACAAATTCCACATATATAAGTTTGTGTAACACTCCTCTTAATTAAGATAATCTAAAAAACTTAATAATATGCCAATGTATTATACCAGTAAATATGTCATACCATGAACCACCCTAAATCATATTGTTATGTGATATTATCCTTGTCCAACATGTTTATTATCTCTCTAGTAGAATCCCTCACCGCTGACTAATTGAGATGACACTTAACATTTTAAATACCCCGACATTATAAAACTTAACTTCACTATCCTCATCAATCATTCCATTCACCATCTTCTTTGCAACCCGAAGAAGGATACATATCAAATCTATATATACTTTAATTAATATAAAAGTCCTCGGTGAGTTAAAAAAATAAAAGTCTTGGGACTCTAACAAAATGTTTACGGTCGTAGTATAAAAAATAATCATTTTATATATAATGGCCACATTACAAATGATTTTCATGCATCAATGGAACCAAAATAAAATAAAACAACCATGAATAAAATCTCTAAAATGTTTAAATGACTTACCCCAAATGGGAATGCTTATATTTATAGTGCAAAAAAGATATAAGTATACAGACGAATATCTTTAATTGGGAATATTTTAGCATTTGTGAGGTTATAGATAATGTGACATGAGGGTGCCATGAGACATGTCACATTAACTAACTATAATATATAACTAGTAAAAAATTAATCAATGATACAAAAATAAAAGAATATAAATAAATTAGATTCTTATATTCTCGTTCACATCAACAAAACACTCGACCTTATTATTATATGATCCATAATAGAATTTGGCTCCAAATATAAGTATAAACTAACTACATTATGAAGACTCTGCAATAACTCATCAAAAACGAATTAGGATTTAAAGTCTAAGGAAGTCAAAGAATAAGGGGAAATAGGAAAAATGGATCATTAAGGTAGTATAACAACTCTAACCTCAATATCTCCAAAGAAGGATTCATTTGAAAAATATCACAAAAAACATTAATAGACTAAACATTAATCATGAACAATATTGTAAGGACAAATTTCCAATCGAGTCAATTTGTATGTAATTAGCATAATTCTGGACAAAACGTTTGAGTCTTAGAATAGACTTTGAGTTGATAATCCCATGAGCCTATGATGTTGTTTGATGAAGATGTGGTGGACAAGCTTCAAAGATCGGATATTCCAAGTCTTGTTTGTCGTGCCAAGTTTGTCTTCACATATTCCGAGGATCTCGCAGGAATGAATGTATATAATTTATGAGTCCTTGGAATTTTTATTAAGGGTGTTATGTTTTACTTAAAAACTTTTGGAACTTATTTTAATATTTTTTCAAGAAAAATATTTTCCTGATTTTATTTTATTTAAATATGAGGCCAATTTTTTATTTTCAAAGTTCACGTATCTCGTTTAAACGAGATGGGAATCTCGTTCTAACGAAATCTGCTTTTTGTTCGAAGTCTTGTTTGAAGTTTGCATCGATCAAATATCGAACAAGGGAGTACTATTTTAGGTCGTTTAAACTTTGTTCAAATGAGATATCTTGGTTGTTCGAATGAGTTCATTTTCATTAGAATGAAGGGATATTATCCTTTGAACGAGACTCAAATGTTGTTCAAACGAGCCATAACCTCAATAAATAATAAAAAGGTGTTTTAGACTCAGTTTTTCAAAGGACTTTGATGAAAACAAAAAGCAGACCTGTTTAAAAAAGTTCCAACTCCCAAAGTTTCACCCTTAGTCTACAAAATCCAAGATTCATAAATCATATACTTTGAGATACTGTTTGGGCACCTTGTTTATTTTTTCCATCACAAGAAGAACCTATTTTTGTGTGGTGGAATCCGTACGTGTTGATTGCGATGAAGAAGCGCTGGACTCCATGTTCTAAATCATAGACGGTTACTGAGCTACATCAGTGTATACTGAGGTGCACATAGACTCGTGTGATGTGGACACTTACATGGGTGGACTCTTACATTTCACTATGCAGAAGTGATTGAATATAGAAGTGTGTTAAGGTTTATGGTGGTTTCGAGTCGTTGTGTAAGTCTATTGTCAATGCTTTGTAAAACCATATCATAGTGATTGTCTGGCTCGGTTGTCTGAGGTTTTTTCCCTTAGCGATTTCCTCGTACAACGACGTCTTTCCATTTGATTTATTTTACCTACTAGCACCTAGATGCATGTTTAAATTTGGTAAATCGGTTTTCACAAGAACAGTTTAATTAGTGTCTAGTTTAATCGGGATAATTTTGTTTAAAGGTTCAATATTTAAAATTGGAAAAACATAAAGATATTGAACTTGTGTTTATTCGAACCATACTAACCTATAGGACATAGTGTAGGGGCATTCTCATTTATAGTTAAGAAAATCTCACTAAAGATAATAATTGACATGACCAAGTGTGACCTCGTCCTAGGATGAGGGACAACAACATCCACACTCGAGTTCCCAAAGGACCCCACTTGGGTTGTACGCAAGACTCGTACAGAGTAGGGTCGACCTTGTCATCCACAATCTCAGTCCTCGTGTGAGGTGAGACCCCAGGGAGCATTTCATCAGTGAAGGCATGCCTCATCCTCTATTTTAGTAGACACCTGGTAATAACTTATATGGCACGTCTCGGCCTGACGCATTCAGTCGAGACCACACTTGACACTTTTCAGCATGTGATCTTGCACTACGTCAACAGTCTCGTACTTGGCCAGGCCGAGACCTCCCCAAAAGAAATCTACTGTATGAGTAGTACAAAGTTCTAAGATGGAAAATTCAACGTGGACAAGTCTGTTACCCTAATATTATCCCTTCACGTGAGGGAATATTACGTCATGATTAGCCATACGTGTAGTGGACAGGTGTCAACTCATTATTGGGAGCCTTCCCATGCACATGTTGATTACATGCTTGGGGGAAGATTACACCCCCAAGACACTATAAATACACTTCACCTTCTACATTGTAAAGGATCGATGATTCAAAACCCTAGCATAACTCTATCAAATTCCTTAGTGGGAGAGAAAAGCTTGAGTGTTGTATTTTATAAGCATTAGTGCCATTGTTATAGTAAAAACCACCATTCACACTGCACAGTGGACGTATGCTTCGACCGAACCACTTAAATTCTAGTGTTCTTCCTCTTTGCCTCATCTCTCTCTCTCTCTCTCTCTCTCTCTCTCTCTCTCTCTCTACTGTTATATTGCTTTATTTCTGCCATTGTTATACTGGTATGAGCTCATTCATCACTTTGATTTGGCGATACAAATTCTCGTATCATCAATCTGGCACCGTCTGTGGGAAGGAGGATTATCATCTCTTCCCTATTTTAGCTTATACTCGTCGGAGTCTCTGGTGGTGAGCCAGTACTCCTTCTTATGGAGCTGTTTCACCATTGAAAGATCTCTTGTTGAGCTTTTAGGCTCTAATTATTTAGTTTACAGTTCATCCACCATGTTTAAAGCATGTCATGAAAATTTCCACCACCATATGGTGGTCCTAGCTTTAGAAACATGCCTCCTCAATTAGAAATGGTGAATATGGAAACGACGTTTAAGTCGTTGGTGGCTAGCCAACAGGTATGCAAGAGCAACTGGCTGCCTTCAGCCAACGTGTACTGATGAAACCCGTTGGGGTAACATTGGAGATGATTACTCCAGCCGCTATAGAGCAGCAACGAGATGCCAGGGCCCAAGCACCGCAGGTGTTGCTACCTTATAAATGATAGAGGGACATTACTGATCCTACGCATTTATGCTTGGGGAGGCAATGTCAACCTTGCTCGGAGGATCAGTACAATGACAATGAGGTTGGGGATGCACAGGCCAAATGCTGGGAACCATATAAAATATCAGGTAACACTGTATGCCCGTTCAGGTCAACTGAGGGAACAACACGAGGTCATGTCAAGATGCACAACTAAGGGGTTCAACATTTGATCAACTAAGTTGAGGGTCGGCCTTTGAAAGGCTCATCCTAGTGGGTGATCTCAGAGATCAGCTATTTAGGTCAAGAAGTATTGCTAGCTCAAGAAGAGATTAAGCAGAGTGTCGGTGCCCATGTGGTCGAGACGAGGGTATTAGAGAAATAAGTAGTCGACAAAGGTCAATGGTAAGGGAACCTTCAGTTCGTACGCTTGATACAGTCGAAGACAATATTGAATAGGCTGAGGCCACTGCTATAGTCGAGAGTCCCTGAAATGACTCAATCCAAAGGTTGGAAGACAAAATAGGGGATATCTTGAAAAGCCAAGGTACCTTGGAGATGGGATACTCTGAAGGCTCCTCATTCGTGGCTAGGATCGTCAGTTATCCAACCCTGATCAAATTCAATCCGCTAGTAGTCACTCCCAAGTATGGTGGATGATCTGCGAAAGATAGATGAGGTCAGTATTGAAAAATTAAAGAGATACGACACAACAGTTGGTAAGAAAAATCACTTACGCATCTCGGCTAGGGGGTCAACCCCCTGACCTATTTGAGCCAAGTAGTATGGGGTCATGAGAAGACCAAACTTAAAAATATGACCACCATCACCTTATTTATGAAGTTTCTTAATTTTTTCAATAGCCTTAGGGTTCAATCCCAGATCAAGTTTGGTCGACGCCGAGACCTTAGCCCATCGCTGAGGAGTCCTAGGCTCAAAGGTTCCACAAGCATCGTTGGGACCAAATTCCTAAGCACCAGAGAAGAAAAATATCGAGGTTTATATTTGAGATTAGAGGTCTGAGTGAGAAACAAATTTTTTTTTCTCATATTTCCTGCATGCGAGATGATAGTAGCCAGGTTGAGTCTTAGAAGACGATGCAGTATAGTAAGCTATGAAAATATTAACTAAAAGGTTGGTTTGGAGAATAATCTTCCAGATAGAAATGAAACTGAGAATAACTCTCTATGCATTCAAAGAAAGTTTATATGGGGCAATTCCTAGGAAAGCTAGGATGACTCATATGGTTGGGTGAATGGGTAGTCAGAAGACGACCTTAAATATTTGTTCATGGACATAAACTCCACCTTATCGGCTATGAAAGGATATCTCATCTTCAGAGGGTTTCCTCATAGAAATAGAAGGTTATATGCCATAAAGGTGTATCCGAACCATAAGGTCAACCTCAAAGACATTGATCTTATAGGACTCAACGACAGAGTTGTCAATTTCACTCTCTTCACCACTATCTTCTAATAGTTTGGCCTGGGGATTGTTTGGATCACCACTTGAGATTTTTTGGACAAACTCAACTCTCATCGTGACCAAAAGAGTAATGGCATCTATTGGAGGTGGATCGGCAATACTAGGTTTAAATATTTTGATAAAAGAGTCAGATTGATCTGACGTACTTGCCTCATGGGAGGACGAGATATGAGAAGAAGCTTCATTTACCTCAAACTCTTCAGCATGGGATAAAGGGTTTGCGATGGCTTCCTCAAAAGAATCAACACTCTCAGTCGATTGGGAGATGGACGTATTATCATCTGCAGAAGAAGAAGACTCATACATAAATTCACTTAACTCAACAATTGGGGGATGAATGATGGCCAGTGGGTGAGGATAAATGGGATGAAATGCATCGGATTTATGCCTCTTGATTTCCTCAGCCTCTACCCTCCTAATTTCTTGAAAATACCTATCTTTGAGGCTTTGAAACTCCTCGAATAGTTTATATAAATCCCTTAACATTAACAGGACGAGGCTCAACTTGGTTGAAAATTGAAAGAGGGATAAACAAGATGCAAGTTGACTTTTGCTAGAAGATTAATCGTTTTGCTTAAAAGCAACCAAGAATAGGAAGAAGTGTTGTCGGAGAAGATGATCGAAGCTATACCAAAAACATCACTAAGGGGCAAAACTACCAGGAAAAGGGGAGATAAACCCAAAGACTACCATAACCCTATCGTGAACCACACCCTGCAGGAGCTAAAGCCACCAGTGGGGGTCTTAAAACTCGCCGAAAAAAAACAAACATAAAATTAACCTAAATCAGTGAAAAAAGCACAAAGGAGGAAAACAGAGGTTACCTGGAAGTGAATCTTGCAGGAAAAAAACCCTAAGAATGGTTGAAAAATGCTTGATAATGGAAGAGAGATATGGTTCCTAGAAAATTGGAGATTATAGAGAGAAAGAGTGATTTCGCAAATAATGAGGAAAGTGGATGAAATGGGGTTTGAATCATTTTTAAAACTCATAATGATTTAGCGCAAGTTCCAAAGCCCGTCATTGAGGGCATAAAGCCCTAAGCACCCAGCCGTCAAATTAACTTGGGGCAGACGCTACCCAATTAGAACTAAGACACATGTCACTCTCCCAGCCTATAAGCTGTAAGTATCCGACAAATCAAAGACATATCATCAAATATTCCTTTAACTCGTATCCCTCACCCAACTCTTCACATAGATGTCTAAGGGCTAGGGGGTGATTGATATGACCAAGTGTGACGTCGTCCTAGGATGAGGGTCATCTTCATCCACATTCGAGTTCCTAAAGGATCCCACTTAGGTCGTACCCAAGACTCATCCGGAGTAGGGTCTGCATTGTCATCCACGATCTCGACCCTCATATGATTCGAGACCCCAGGGAGCATTTCATCAGTGAATACATATCTCATTCTCTATTTTGATCACCTAGTAATAACTTGTATGGAACATGTCTTACCCTGACGCATTCAATCAAGACCACACTTGACACTTTCCAGCATGTAATCCTTCACTACATCAACAGTCTCATACTCGGCCAGGCCGAGGCCTCCCTAGACGGCATCTACTATACGAGTAGTACAAAGTTCCGAGATGGAAAATCTAACATGGATAAGTCAGTTACAATAAGATTATCCCCTCATGTGAGGGAATATTACTTCATGATTAGCCACATGCTTAGTGGACATGTGTCAACTCATTATTGGGTGCCTTACCATGAACATGCTGATCACATGCTTGGGGGTACATTACTACCCAAGACACTATAAATACACTTTACCTTCTACGTTGTAAAGGATCTATGATTCACAACCCTAGAAAAACTCTGTCAATTTCCTTAGTGAGAGAGAAAAGCTTGAGTGTTGTATTTTACAGGCATTAGTGCCATTGTTAGAGTAAAAATCACCATTCACACTACACAGTGGATGTAGGCTCTGTCCAAACCACTTAAATTTTGGTGTTCTTCCTCTTTGACTCATCTCTCTTTACTATTATGTTTCTTTATTTCTACCATTAGTGATACCAATTATGTTATGATCATTAATGATATCAATAATAATGATAAAACCATGATAAACCCACTAAAGGATATTCTATGATCCAATTGAATTTCATCCCAATGGGCATCCGTCGACCAACATGTCGACACTTATAAAATGGCATCAACAGATTCTAAAGGAATCGCAACACATAATCAACTCCTATAACCCTTAACTATCTTTATCATCCATATTATTTTTGGCTCTGGTTGGATCCTTCTTGGACTTATCAACCTCCTAAATATATTCCACATTCTCTTGTTTAATTAATATTGTTGAGGTGTTATTATTTAAACCATGTATGACGTTTATTTTTCAGCAAAAGTGTGTCAATTGTAACGCCCTGACCTGGATTTATGGGTTATATGTAGTCAACCCGGTCCGACCCAAGCGTTAGGTGTGAAGTGCAATGAAACAACCTATATAATATTGCTAGTCTAATTTTACTTCAATTAACATTTCACTTGTTTAGCATTCGATTCCAGTTCCAAAACAAACTATGTGAGGGATCCATGGGGAACACTCCTTATTTCAGGTGTACAGAGCTACTAATGTAAATAAAAGAAAGTACTTACCTGTATAGCACTCTCAAAATAAGAAATCGCTCCCAACCTACCATAACCAAGCGAGGGTGTGAGCCGATGCTCAGTGGAAATATATAAATGTAGTATAGCATCGAACGAAAGAAAAGAGACTAAAAATGTTATGCCTATGTGCACATGCAACTACATAGTATATATACACACAGACACACACACACACCCCCAATACTTAATGCATGAAATAGTTTTACTTACGAAACCTTATTACTCAGGTTAATTTACCTTAATCTTATAAAAGACTTCCTTTCTACTCATTTTAGCATTTATCTCTTCATTTAACACACATGGTTCAACACTTGAAACCACTACATTTGATTTAACCGAAAACATTCCTTTACTGAAATCGCCCTTCTTATTTCATCCAACATACTTTAGTATTTTCGTTGAAACTCACCCTTTCAATACACGAGACGCAATGTTAGAAAATACTCACTTAATTTTTGATAACCTTTTACAACATATTTTTGTGTTAATTATGGATTTAATCACCCATTTACCAACTTACTTTACCCTTTTTCTCTTACTTTATGGACATTAATCAATTTCACATTTACTTGTCCATTTTAACCTTTACCGGAACAATTGTTAATTCATTCAAGTTAGGTTGTATTAACACATTTTACCACACAATCCATTCTTCACATGTTCATTATTCCTTTATCTTTTCTTGGAATCTTCTAATACTGTATACCTTAATGGGCTCCACACCGCCGGCTATGCTCACCATATGCTCTAGCTAGTGGTTTTGGACTTTTCACTATAGGGCTCTGAGCCCTTCTTGCTTATCTCGGTGCCATCCGAGTTCCTTTTAAGGTGTTTTACTATTTTACAAATGTCTATATTACTCCACTTTTCCTTTTTACCCGATCGAAGACAAAACCCGGGGTTACACCCCTACCTGTGTTACACTTTAAAATTATCATTTCATGTCCTTTACACTTTAATCTTGATTTTATTTCAAAAATCATATTCATTTAGGACCACTTTGTCTAACACCATTTCCCATAATTTTACTTCATAAAAATGTACCACATTAAGTAAAATCACTATTTTATCCATTTGTTTCCAAAATCACCTTGTACTCCATTTTCACAAGTGTTAATTTTCTAAAAACACTATTAAGTCATCCATATTAACCTCTTAAGTGTTTTAACACATTAACACCCTTTTTAACCTTGGAGTAATATTATTATTAATTGAAAACACCTTTACCCATAATTTCCTTTCCAATTTTATAAGTGTTAATTCTTTACAACATTACTAAGTTATACACTAACTTTCCCAAATCACGCTTTTCTTTAGTTTCTTTATTCAAGAAATTCAATTACACTTAAGACTCATTTTATAAGAAAATACCATTTCCTTTATTTTACATGTAATCTTACAACTTAATGCTTATCAATTTTTAACCCCTTTTTCACACACTTTAAAGGCTATAATTTCTACTTTTCTTATTTCATGTTTAAACCCAAAAAAATCTTCTTTAAACTTGTTTGTGCACTTAGTGCTAAAGTACTACAAGTTTATATGTATGAGATGGTGGACTTTAAACCTTAAAATACTATCAAATGGTTTAAACACTTGTTTCATTCTAGAAAATCATCATACTTGCAAAAATACATTTTTAATTCAAAAAAGACATTTAATTTCTTCAAACTCACAAAATTTTCATTTTTTATAAAATTTTCATTTTGCCAAGAAATATTATTTCACCAATGTTTGCCAAAATAAATCATTATTTTCAACATTTTAATTCATAAAATGTTTAACATCATTCATTTTAGAAAATACACCATTTTCATAAAATACCAACTTTTGTACTACAAAATCTTGAAATAATTCTTCATTAACTATTTTGAACAAAATATCAATTTTCTAACATTTTTATTTCATAGAAATCTTTCTTATTCACTAGACATAATTTAATTATCTAATCATACGCATATTACTCTTGTAATCTAACTACAAGACTACAAATATTGCCAAATAGACTCTTAATGCTAAAGATAGATGCAACACCCCGTATTTTTAATGACTTTTAAATGTCGGATTAATTAAATTAAATATGGGAAATTAATTAGAAATTAATCCAGATTAAAATAAATATTAACTAGAAAGACAAGGGTTAGTATTTATTAATGTGAATTATAATGAATGTTACTTAGTGAATAAAGTAATATGGGATTATGAATATATTAAAATTATTGCGAGTGAAATATACGACAGTTAAAATAATTTAGTCAGGACACGCGTGTTAGTCGTGTCGGGACTCAATTTAATGAAATAAAAAGTAATTTATTTTAAGTCATCCATATGGTCATTTCGGGTGAGCCAAAGTGTTCGAAAGGGTCAAAATAGTCAGAAAATTGCACTCTGGGGTTTTATTTGGGTCCCGAATCAATTTTAGACAAATCGACACCCCGGAGGGGTATTTTAGTCTTTTGAAGTTTTGGAGAAATTGAACCTACAAAAATTAAAGAGTTAATATATTTGATATGAAAATTAGTTTAAGACAAGTATATTACTCCATTTAATTTATATAGTAATGGACTGGACATAGGGTGTATGGGCACCCTAGCAAGTTGGATTTTTAGCATCATCTAGAGTCGAAAAGTGTAAAATGGTATGTATTATAAGGGTGAATGGATGCGGAAACCAAAACATCAAGATTCGGCTAACAGATCATTCATATCAGTTATGACCATCACACCAAGATTGTCACGAGAGTGGTACATGCACAGACAGCAGATTCTTTTGTCAGGATCGGATTAGACAGTTCCAAGCTAGGGGAGTCGAGTTGTATTTTGTGAGTTTTGAGGGAGGTATAAAATTTAATTGGAGGTTGGTTATCCCAGAGGGAGAGGACTAACGACATGTAGTGATGGCAGAGTCACATGGGTCACGGTTCGCGGTACATCCCGGAGGGGATAAGATGTACTAGGATATGAGATGAGAGTATTGGTAGAGTGGGATGAAGAGAGACATACCCGAGTTCGTATCAAAATGTGCTACCTAGCAGCTGGTAAGGGTGGACCATCAGAAACTAATAGGGTTTTTTAAGCCGTTAGAGATTCCTATGTGGAAATGGGAGAGAATATCCATGGATTTCGTTATTAGGTTGCCTCCTTCACATAGGGGTCACGATTCTATATGGGTGATTGTAGATCGGTTGATCAAGGTAGCTCACTTTCTGTCAATGTGGAATGATTATACTACGGGAAAGTATGCCCAGATCTTTATAGACGAGATAGTGATATTACCATGGGTTACCACTTGATATTTTGTCCGATAAGGTTAAGATATTTATGTCTGGATTTTGGGAGAGTTTCCAAGAGGTCATGGGTACCGAGTTGCGATTGAGTACGGCTTATCACCCACAAACGAATGGAAAGACAAAGAGGAATAATCAGGTATTGGGGGATAGGCTACGGATGTGCATTTGTAATTCACAGGGACTTGGGAGCAGTATCCTCCACTAGTCGAGTTGTGTAAAATAACTCGTATCAGCTTACGATTGACATGGAACCATCCGAGGCATTATACGGGAGACCTTGTCATTCGCCCACTTATTGGTTAGAGGTGGAGAATAACAAACTTCTCGAACCAGATTTGATCTCGGACATTTTGGTCAGGATCTAAGATAGCCATCGGTCTCTCCTCCATGCCAACTTTCCCTTCTTACCAAATCTCATTATCCCCTTCATTGAAGATACTCGTAGCGAGAGGAGATTAAGGTCGAAGGTAGCTCCACTTATGCGTGTCCAATGGGAGTAGGCTAAGATGACTAGTGTCGATGTCATCAAGCTTGATGTTTACGAGTTGAGTCAATGCTTCCAAAATAAGGGAGCAGGAGGGTTGAAAAACCTAGCGAATGGGCAAGATGGGATTTAACGGTGTTGGAAAAACACCATATGAGGGTATACCCAGTTAGGAACCCATCTAAATAACTCAATATAATTCCTCCTAAGTGAAGATGGATTCAGTCAAGACCATTCAGGTCGACATCAAGTTACATTGAGCCAGTGGAACTAAAGAGATAACGGGAGTAGAAATTAGGACTAAGACTGTCAAGTCCGAGAGAAGGACACCCTGAAATGGCCAGTAGGATCAGTGAGAAGGGAATAACATAGAAAGATATTCTATGCATAGAGCATAGGACCACTTGTATTGAACTTATATGCAGCGAGAAAGCAAGACCAATAAGACGAGGAAGGAAAATGGGAATGGTGCAAGTAGGGCATAACGACAGGAGGAGTGAGATTTCTAGAAAGGGAATTGGTCTAAGAGTTAGGCCCAAATATTTTCAACCGAGAATGATGAGTGCAGGCATGACTAGTGGGGTCCTCAACAATAGTAACCTTCTACCCCTCAAGACCGTCAGGGCCAAGGAAATAATGGGGGAGGTTAGTAAGACCATGATCAGAGGCCTAGATATTTTGGGCCAATGTTTCAAATATGGGCGCGTATGCCATAAAAGGAAGAATTAACAACAGCAAGACAAGGGGAAACTACGGGATGAGATCTTAGATGTATAACCATCTCAAATGATCATGGGTCGGTTCGGCCACGAGAGTTATGTGCAGGGACCCAATGATCAGGCGAGGCAGATGTCCCAAAGAGATAAAGTTTTGTTTCATCCTTACGAGTATGGGATTAATTCGAGTGACATGGGTGTATCAAAATATATATGATTTATTAACATTAAAATTCGAGTGAGATTCGAGTTTAGTGGGTACGTTGGCTGTAACAATTTGGTTATAAAAATATTTATCGCGGGGAACGGGGCTCTTTAGTGTCGCTTGTAAGGGAGCCGAGTGGGCACTACGAGAATTTTATGTTATTATTTGCTACTTTGGAAGTTATGAAATTAGGACTTATTATATTGTGTAGTGACTGAATACCGAGGGTGTGATCAATAGCAAATTGTGTGATGAACTATCATGCTTGTTATTTCAGAGTGAGATATGTTATTTAGTGAAACATCACCTGAAAGAGGGTTGAACCTATATATATTTATGAAAAGTGCATTGTATTATAGACTTTAGCGAGTATGTTGTCTTGTTATATTTGATCCCGGTGTGTAGGGACTTATTACTGATGTGATTCAGGGAGCTTTTTGTTCATTGTCGAGTAGAGAGATATAGCTCGATATTTACATATAGCTCTGAGAAATCGTGATAGTGAGAGAACCATGTTTTATGTCGTCATTAGGGCCTTACGAATATCAAAAATTGGAAATGTTAAGTAGTAGTGTATCAGGTGGGTTCCTTGTTTGGATTTCGCTTGCGAGATATCCCACGCATGAAACTAGCGAACATTGGGAGTTAAGAAAAGTTTGGTCTTTAGGATATGAGTTTATTACCTTAACTATTATGTATACGCGTGATTATAACTGAGTGTTGATAGTTATATTATAAACTAAAGTCGGTAGAGACGTATAATTTTAATGTGAAAACTAGGGAAGAATGCTTACGCTATGAGTAGATCGGTGAAACAACTCAGGGAAATATTAAATTACGACTAATGGAGTGGTTGCATATAACCTTACTGTACGATCATGCCAGGTGCGTGAGAATTTGTTTAATACAATTATATTATATCCATTTAATTTGTATAGTAATGCCAGGGGCATAGGGTGTACGGGAGTCCTAGTTAGTTGGATTTTTAGTATCATCTACATTTAAAAAGTGTAAAATGGTATGTATTATAAGGTTGAATGGATGAAAAGGCCAAAACATCAAGATTCAGTTGACATATCATTCATGTCAGTTTTGACCATTACAACCTGATTATCACAAGGGTAGTACAGCCACAGGCAATTGATTCTTATTATCAGGATCGAATTAGACAAATCCTATCTCGGGGAGTCGAGTCATATTCTGTGAGTTCCAAGGGAGGTGTATGCTTTAACGGGAGGTTGGTTGTCTCAAAGGGAGAGGATTTACGACACTTAGTGATGGAAGATTCACGCAGTTCACGGTACATCCCCGATGGGATAATAAGTACTAGGATATGAGACAAGATTATTGGTAAAGTGGGATGAAGAGAGACATCACCGAGCTCATATCAAAATGTGCCTCCTGTCAGCCGGTAAGGTGGACCATAAAAAATTGGTAGGGTTTCTTCAACTGTTAGAGATTCCTATGGATCATGATTCTATATGGGTGATTGTAGATCGGTTGACCAAGATAGCTCATTTTCTATCAGTTATTACGGGATAGTATGCCCAGATCTTTATAGCCAAGATAGTGAGATTACATGGGATGTCACTTGATATTGTGTTCGATAGAGACAAGATCTTTATGTCTCGATTTTAGGAGATTTTCCAGGAGGCCATGGGTGCCGAGTTGAGGTTGAGTGTGGCTTATCACCCACAAATGGATGGGCATACATAGAGTAATAATCAGACGTTGGAGGACAGGCTACATATGTGCATCTGTAATTTGGAGGGCAGTATCCTCCACTAAGCAAGTTGTGTAAAATAACTCCTATCAACTTACGATTTGTATGGCACCATTTGAGGCATTATATGGGAGACCTGGTCGTTCGCCCACTTATTGGTTAGAGCTGGAGAACAATAAACTTCTCGGACCAGAGTTGATCTAGGATATTTTGGTCAGGATCAAACCTATTCAGAATCGAATAAGTATAACTCAGGAAAGGCAGAAAATTTATGTCGATGCTAAGCTCTTATTCCAGGATTTTAATGTAGGGAGGCCAGGTGCTACTATGAGTATCTCCTATGAAGGGGATAATAAGATTTGGGAAGAAGGGGAAGTTGATGCCGAGGTACGTGGGGCCATTTTCTATCATTAAGATGATTGGACCGATGGCATATAAACTTGGGTTATCGAAGCACTTGTATTGTATTCATGATGTGATTTATATTTCTTCACTGAGGCGATATCTCCAGGATGAGTTGACTCACACTCGCATTGCATTGAAGGAGATAGATTTATAGCCCGACAGTTCCTATGAGGAGAGACCGATGGATATCTTAGATCGTAGCAAGAGGAGATTGAGGTCGAAGGTAGTTTCACTTGTGCGTGTTCAGTGGGAACATCATAATGTCGAGGAGTCTACTTGGGAGCACGAGGATGAAATCCACGAAAAATATTTAGATTTGTTCTTACCAGTGTATACTTTTATTTTCCAAATTTTGGGATGAAATTTCGTTATTAGGGGGAAGTAAGTAACACCCCGTATTTTTAATGATTTTTAAATGTGGGATTAATTAAATTAAATATGGGAAATTAATTGAAAATTGATCCGGATTAAAATAAATATTAACTAGAGAGAGAAGGGTTAATATTTATTAATGTGAATTATAATGAATACGACTTTGATAAAGTAATATAGGATTATGAATATATTAAAATTGTCATGAGTGAAATATGACGATTAAAATAATTTAGTCAGGACGCGCGTGTAAGTCGTGTCGGGGCTCAATTTAATGAAATAAAAAAGTAATTTATTTTTACATAATTCGTATGGTCATTTCGAGCGATCCAAAGTGTCCGAAAGGGTCAAAATAGTCAGAAAAGTGTACTCTGGAGTTTTATTTAGGTCCCGAATCAATTTTAGGCCAAACCGACACATCAAAGGGGTATTTTAGTCTTTTAAAATTTTGGAGAAATTGGACCTACGAAAATTGGAGAGTTAATATATCTGATATGAAAATGAATTTTGGGTTATCACTTACCAAAATGGAGAGAGTCCACAGGAGAAGGAGGAGATGTATTCCTAAGGGTTCCAAGGCCAAGAACCCCCTTCTTGCACCACAAACACCAGCATCATATAGATCAGGGGAAGATAAATGCTGCCAAACCTTTCTTCTGTAAAGAATTAGACCTACAATAAGAGGTAAGTGTTTATCTTTCTCAATCTAATAAGGATATAACATCCATGTTAGAATAGGATGAATTTTATATGAATATTGCATGTGTATTGACATACTTACGCTACTTGCTATCACGAGACATTTCACGTTGTGGTCAGTCTTATTCTGAGGAGCCCATTTGGCCGGGGGGTATTGACTTGTACCTTAGGACACAGAACTCTGGTAAATGCACAATATGGTGATTTAGGGCGTGCTAGGTCATTTGGGTGCGTAGGTATGTGCATATCCCAAAGGCTTAGGACTACGTTTGCCTCCAATATGTGTGAAATGTTTTTATGGTTTAAGAGTGATTCTGAACTAGTAGTCCTTTATTTTGTACGTGATGTACCGGTACTTCATAGCAGAGTATGCCGCATCACAACTTGGCCTTGGGGTGACGTATTAATATATATAATATAGAGTGATAAATATATATACTTGTGATATATTCAAGCACCGCAGCTCAGCCTAGGGGTGTCGCACAGCAGCTTAGTCTCGGGGTGTCGTATTTGTGTGTATATATATATATATACTTGTGAATATTCTACTGCGTGCTTAGTAGATGAGAAAGATAATGACATCTTAAATAATTTAGTATATGGAGAGATAAACATATATTAAGAATTTCATAATTGGCTAATTGATGTAAAGAATTTACTAACGTACAGTATGGGCGAAATGAGAGGGCACAATGTGTTAGCATATAAAGAAATATAAATATTTGTTCAGACTAGTTAGGTGGGGTAGCATAATTAGTTCGGGTGGTAGAAACATACGTTAGGTGTGCACATTAGTTTAGAGGTGAGGATCTCAAGAGAGGGCACGTAAACCTAACATGTATATAATATATGTTGATTTTGCATTTTAAATCACTTACTAATTTTTTTTAAACTGTTTTCACTCGAGCTCTGACCCATTGCAAATCTATTGTCTTTGTTTTTGTAAAACCATTTTAGGTGCCCAGCCATAGGGACACTAAGAATAGGAGTTCCTTTCCTTTGACGTGTTGCAGCTACTGTGTAAGTTAAAGGACATCGGTAGTTGACACCTCCATATATATCATCTCTTCCTTATGAGTATCTATATTAGTTAGGTCATGTCGCCCACTCTTATTCAGATAGTATTTCGGAGACAGTGAATTTATATTTGGTTTTTAGTTTATTGAGACTTGTCGTATTTACTTCATTATGGATTTGATTATTATGGATGTTTAACTAGAATGTTTATCCAGTCATTTTATTTATTCAGTTGGTCAATTACTTATTATCTGATGTGTTGAATGGTGAATGTTTTGCATAAGTTTAAATTGATGCATGTTAATAAGAAAGATAAAATTTGACGCAATCTTTTTAAATACTCGGTGATTAGTAAGTTTTAAAAGTTTTCGACAGTGATGCTAAGAATGAAACCACTAATGATTCCTATTTAATTTAGTAATGGACTGATCACCCATGATTTAATTAGGCAGGGTGTCACAGGTAGTATCAGAGCATCAGGTCATAATGTCCTTAGGATCTGTGTGGCTTTCTATATTTCAGTGTATCGTTATTTGATATAGAGCCCTATCATTAGGATTGTTGTATTCCTCTACGTATCATGACCCTTCTATTAGGTGTAAGTGATGAGATTTATATACGAGTTCGATTGGACTTTGTATGTCGAAGATTTTTGAACGATCAGTGAGGGCTATAAAAAGGATTGCAGGAGGAGAGGCTCAAGAGGAGACTTAGCATATTCTGGAAACGGTGATCGTGATAAAACTTCACCATGATTATTGTTCAGGTTGATGACAATAGAATAATTATAAAGAAATATTAGTTCCCCTAAGCACTATCACAGATAACAGTGGTGCAAATCTCAGATACACCCAATGAAGTCGACAAGGGGTAGGAGAGTCAGAAAAACTCTTTTAAAAAGCTATGTATAAGATACGGGGAAGGAAGAAGAGTAAGGGGAAAATTGAAGTAGGGAATCCAACGACAATTGTGTAGGGTGGAGTGTAGTGATACCTAGGAGAAATTTTTATCTCATAGGGAGCAACATAAAGTGGTGAGATCTAGTCAACATATATCAAGAGGTATATATGGAATTAAACGAGAAATTTGGGAGAGAATTGATCGTAAGATCTTCCATCTTTTATTCAGACAGAGTTGTGAATAGGGTTTCTAAAAATATCATTGGGGGGGGGGGGGGTCAGATGAACACAGATCCTGAAAGAGGAGTCGACTTACTTAACGAACCTTTTACCCGATGAAGGAAAGGTACATATGATATAAAGGGCCTATATTTGATAAGGGAATCATGAGTAGAATACACAAGTGCGAATGGAAAATCAGGTTAAGATGACTAGAGTCAATATCGTCAAGCTTGTACATTTACAAGTTGAAAAATGCTTCCAGCAGAAGGGAGCAGGAGGGTTGGAAAACCTAGCCAAGGGGCAAGATGGGATTTCACGGTGTTGGAAAAAAACCACATGAGGACATAACTAGTAGGGGACCCATCTAAATAATTAAATTGAATTCCTACCATGTGATGATGGATTCAGTCAAAACCATCGAGGTCGACATCGAGTTCCATAGGGCCAGTGGAGCTAAAGGGACAACGGGAGTAGAAATTGGGACTAAGACTGTCAGGTCTGAGAGAAGGATACCCCAAAATGGTCAGTAGGACCAGAGACAAGGTAATGACACAGAAATATATTCTATGCATAGAGCATAGGACCAATTGTATTGAACTTGTACATAGCAAGAAAGTAAGACCAATCTGACGAGGAAGGAAAATGGGAATGGTACCAGTGGGGCATAACGGTAGGAGGAGTGAGATTTCCAGCAAGGAAATTTTTCTAAGAGTTAGGCCCAAAGATTATCAACCGAGAATGATGTGTTTAGGCAGGACCAGTAGGGTCCTCAATAATAGAAGCCTTCCTCCCCTCAGGACCATTGGGGCCAAGGAACCATTGGGGGAGGTCAGCAAGACCATGATCAGAGGCCTAGAGATTTTCGGCCTAATGTTTTAAAGATGGGAGCGTATGCCATATAAGGAAGAATTTCCAACAACAAGAAGGGAGCAACTACGGGATGAGATCCTAGATGTATAAATATCAGAAATGATCATGGGTCGGTTCGGCTGCGAGAGTTACGTGCAGGGACCCGACGATCAAGTGAGGAAGATGCACTATAAAGATAAAGTTTTGTTTCATCCTTGAGAGTATGGGATTAATTCGAGTGACATGGGTGTATCACAATATATATGATTTATTAACATTAAAATTCGAGATAGATTCGAGTTTAGTGGGTGCGTTGGCTGTAACAATTTGGTTATAAAAATATTTATCGCGGGGAGCGGGGCTCTTTGGTGTCACCCGTAAGGCAGCCGGGTGGGCACTACGAGAATTTTACGTTATGTGAAGATGTGTGTGCTCGCATTCAAATGATCAAATTATATATAAAACCCTTTTAACACAAACAAACCCTAAACATGCAGCAGTATGTGATTTGAATAAATTGATAATCTACGCAAGAACATTCAAACACATGCAATTAAGGAAAAATCCCCCACAGGGGCAAAACCATTTATTTTCACTATAATTTGTAAGAAAACGGCTTACAATCGGATTACAATGAAAATACAAGTTGACTAAGAATTACCCTCGGGTATCGGATTCTGTAGTCGCGGCTGGAACTATCCCTTTCCAGTAGGGCTGCAATGGAGAAGAGAAACGACTTCTCCACAAGGGTTGAACAAACCAAAGTTGTGTTCTTGGGTTGCAAAAGGATTCAAAAATATTTGGCAAGGATGTGTGAATCAAAACATGAGTCTTGGGACTCAAAAATATGAAGACTAGATGTATTTGGACTCTCAAAAACGTCTTCTAAAGTCTTGCAAAACAACTCCCCCGAAGTTGGTATTTATAGGGAAATACATGAAGAAACCCACGATTTTAAAACACTGAAATTCTATCCAGCGTACAGGTACCCCTAACCGGTTCGGGTACCCTGCGAACCGGTTCGCCCCCCCGAACCGGTTTCGGACTGGGTTCGGGAAAGTGTGTTGGGAACTGGGGATTAAACACTTAGAAAAATTCCCAGAATTTTCTATGTAAATATCTCCATTTTCAACGGGCCATAACTTGTTCACCGTAGCTCGGATTGAGGTGCAGTTTCTTCCAGTATCTTTGTTGCGGCAAGCTCTTCAACTTTCCAGTTGACCGGTCCTTCGGAAAGTGGCTGTAAAATTACCAATTTGCCCTTGCACATCCCTATCATGCCTTATTTCACTGATTTGACTTCTCTTGCGTACCACTTGCATTACGAGCCTAGAATCATGGAACGTGAAGTGGTTGATGCAGATGAGGGACACAATAATGGAGATAATTCATGCTTGATTCCCAGAATTCGGATAGAGGCCGTCATGTGAGATCGTGAGGTGACGTGCCAAATGTAGCGGCGTACGACATAAATAAATGAAACATTTCGGACATGAGAAAAATGTCCTTACAAATCTCCCCTATGTCTATGCCGGTACATACATAAAAAATCCGAATTATTAAATATGAAATTGCCTATACAAATCTACCCTCCCATGAACCCAAAACTGGAAAAGGTACAAGTGAATAGTCTTCATCGTTTGTTCTTCAAATCGTCAGGAATCTCAAATCTTTTCTCATCAGGGTGTGCAATTTAGTGATCATCAATGTAGTACCTACACACATGAGATAAAGCAAAATACCAAGTGACATATCGAGTTTGAAATGATGAGATAAACATATATATATCAATTTATGAGCAAACTCAAATTTTAAATCTCCCCCATAATAAGATAATTCATTCTCCCCCTTTTTATGATGTCCCCAAATAGACAAATGAGAGAAACAAATCAAATAAGCATGACCGGGGTGACACTAGGATAAAACCACACCATGAATGAACACAAAGCAACCAAGTCGATGATAGCGTAAATGAAGTGGTGTGATCAAATTCGATAGGAAAAGCAATGCATACAAACATGACATATGTGCACGATGAATATTGGATATTCCTAGCGAATGAACTCAAATGCTTCCTTTGGTGTAAAATAATGACAATATAAGATATTGACTCAATCAAATCAACAAATCAAAGCTCAAAATGATTTTCACACCAATAACGTCCAAAATGATTTTATGCTTTTTCAGGACTTTCAAGGAAGTGAAAACCCGTTTATATTCTCCAACCAAACTCCCTCAGATATTATTTTGAATAGAGGCATTCTAAATTCTCAAACTTTGGAGAATTGAGGGTGAAACCTAAGTGGCCCATATTTGGCATGAATTGCTTTTTATTGCCTGTAAATTTTTTCGGGCTCTTTTAACCTTTTTGGACCTCGGATATTAAAATTCCTCCATTTTTTAGGTCTTTTAACGGTGGCTTTTGCGCAAAGGATAGATGATTACCTTTCGCAGCCCCTCCCCGTTATACAAAAAACACACAGTCTCACCAAAATGGTTTTTACATTCATTCCAATCTTGTCAAGTTTTATCGCATATTGTGCATTGTATAGACAGAACTGAGATGGAAACACTCAAGCCAATATGAGATAGACAAGTGAAATAAGCAAATATAGCCGTGCATGTGTGCAATAAAGGATATAGGAGTCAAACATGTAGGAATATATCACTAATTACATCTCAAAAACTCCAACCAATGTAAAGCACATGGATGAAATGATGTAGCCTCTCAAATCTCTATCAAACAGTCACATGGATATATGGAATGAAGTTGTGACTTGGCAATCTTAAATGCTCATCCATAAAAGGTGCTTAAAAGAACAAAAATCTTTTTGGTCTTTTTCAAAAAATTTATCAAAATAAAATCTTTTTGTGCTTTTCTTAAACAAAATAAAGAAAATCTTTTTGTATTTTTCAAAAGAAATATAAAAAGCAAAAAGAATAAACAAAGCTGTACAACTAAGCAATGGTACATATAAAACAGACTAGCAATAGGAAGCATATGATATGAACATGAAGAAGCATCCTATTCTAGACATAGACCAACCCCTCAGTCAACTGTGCAAATCCCCAAAGACTTCCTAAGACTCTCAAATCTAAGGGCATCTAAAGGTTTCGTGAAAATATCGGCTAACTGACGGTCGGTGGGAACAAAACTCAGGGATACAGTGTTCTCCTCAACTAACTGACGAATAAAGTGCTCACGTATCCTGATGTGTTTTGTGCGCGAATGTTGAACTGGATTGCGGGATATGTGTATCGCGCTCGTGTTGTCACAGGAAATGGTCATGGTGTCCTGTGAAATCCCATAATCCTCCAGCACTTGCTTCATCCACAAGAGTTGTGTGCAACAACTCCCGGCAGCTATGTACTCAGCTTCCGCAGTGGACAAAGAGATGGAGTTTTTCTTCTTGCTCAGCCAGGAGACAAGAGCAGAACCAAAATAGAAACACCCACCAGAAGTGCTCCTACAACCATCTACATCCCCAGCCCAATCGGCATCTGAATAGGCGGACAGACGGTCATTGGTATCAAAGGAATACCAAATCCCGTATGAGAGAGTCCCACTCACGTATTTAATAATACGTTTTAGAGCAAGTAAATGTGACTCTTTTGGGGATGCCTGATATCGCGCACAGACTCCAACACTAAAGGCGATGTCGGGACGACTGGCAGTCAAGTAAAGAAGACTACCTATCATACTCCGATATAAGGTTTGCTCTACGTCCTTGGCTGAAGTGTCCTTACTAAGCTTGGTAGTGGTACTCATAGGTGTACGTGCATGCTTAGCGGAGTCTAAACCAAATTTCTTCACTAGGTCTCTAGCATACTTGGATTGGGAGATGAACATACCATCCTCTAGCTGACGAACCTGGAGACCAAGGAAGAATGTAAGCTCGCCAACCATGCTCATCTCAAACTCACTTTTCATCTCCTCCTCAAAGTGGTGAGCATGCTGGGAGCATGTGGATCCAAAGACTATGTCGTCCACATAGACCTGGGCAACCAAAATAGCACCGTCATCTCTCCTGACGAACAACGACATATCTACTCCCCCTCTCTTGAAGCCACGAGCTAAGAGATAGGAAGTAAGCCTCTCGTACCAAGCACGGGGTGCTTGCTTCAAACCATACAAGGCTTTCCTAAGATAGTAGACGTGTTCTGGGCGCTTAGAGTCTTCAAACCTTTTTGGTTGTTCCACATAAACCTCCTCCTGTAGAATGCCATTCAGAAAGGCACTCTTGACATCCATCTGATACACCTTGAAGCGCAGATGACATGCGATGGCGAGCAGAAGACGGACGGACTCAAGCCTCGCAACAGGAGCAAATGTCTCCCCAAAGTCTACACCCTCTATCTGTGTGTAGCCTTGAGCGACCAACCTAGCCTTATTACGGATTATGGTACCATTTTCATCCATTTTGTTCTTAAAATTTCAACAGGTACCTATTACATTAATCTCACTAGGTCGGGGGACAAGTTCCCAGACATCATTCTTTCTAAACTAAAGCAACTCATCCTGCATAGCAGATATCCAGTGTTCATCCTTGAGTGCTTCTTTATGGTTCGTGGGCTCGACTTTGGACGTGTAGCAAAGATGGCTAACAACGTTCTCTAGCTGAGCACGAGTCTTGACCCCTAGAGTGGGATCGCCAACAATGGCAGATGGGTCATGACTCTTGCGAACCCAAGCAGGTGTGGCCCCTAATACAGGAGTAGGGTCCACAGAGTGTGAGAGAGGAACAGGTAAGTCACTGTCAGAACAGTCGTCATCCTCACACTGAAGGTTAGGATCAATAACCGTCGGAGGTTCGTCATCTTGCACGGTAACGTTTATTGATTCCATAACCCTAGAGCTCTTCAGGTTAAAAACTCGGTATGCTGTGCTATTCGATGAATATCCTAGAAATATTACCTCGTCGCTCCGGGAGTCGAACTTTCCTAATTGCTCTCTATCCCGTAGGATGTATCATTTACTCCTAAAAACACGGAAATATGCCAGGTTGGGCTTCTTTCCAGTTCACAACTCATAAGGAGTGTGAAGTGTGTGTGGACGCAGATACACCCAATTCACCGTGTGGCATGCAGTAGACACTGCCTCTGCCCAAAATCTCCTAGAAACTTTACGACCTAGAAGCATAGATCTAGCCATCTCTTGGATCGTTCTATTCTTTCTCTCAACAATCCCATTTTACTGAGGATTTCTCATAGCAGAAAACTCATGTTTGATCCCGAGGCTATCACAGTAAAGGTCTACCTTTGCTTCTGTGAATTCCGTGCCGTTTTCACTACGTATTCTGTTAATAGTGACACCGTGTTGATTTTGCAGGACACGGCACTTGGTCGTTAAAAATTCTACAGCATCGGATTTCTCTCTCAGAAAACCTACAATGGAGTACCTGGAGAAATCATCTACCATCACGAGGATGTACCTCTTACCACCTAGACTCTCAGTACGAGTGGGACCCATAAGATCCATGTGAATCAACTCAAGAACACGAGAGGTGGTAATGGAATGTAACTTCCTATGGGGACTACGAATTTGTTTTCCCAACTGACAGGGTCCACAAACGGTCGAAGTTGACTTTCCAAGGGATGGTAAGCCACGTACTAGGTCATTTTTAGCCAAGCGGTTGAGATCTCTAAAGTTCACATGACCTAGACGTTGATTCCACAGATCCATAGGAGTGATCGTGGCGCTGTTGCAGACAAGTGAGGATGTGGGCTCAGTCCCATAGCAATTATCCTCGGTCCTCACCCCTTGCATCAAAAGTTTACCGGCTTGATTATAGACTTTACACGCGTCCCGATCAAACTTTACTACAAAGTCAGTGTCGCACAGCTGGCTAATGCTGAGAAGGTTTGCTTTCAAACCTTTGACGTACAAAACATTTCTAGCTTAGGAAACCCAGGTAGCTCGACAGTACCACGTCCTATAATGCTAGACTTGCTCCCATCTCCAAAGGTGACTCTGCCATCCTGATAGTCCTCAAGAGTCGTAAAAAATGAGGTATCACCTGTCATGTGTCTGGAGCACCCACTATCAAAATACCACTGTGAGGTATTATGTGCTTTGAGAGCAACATGAACAACAAAGGCCTTTTTATTTTTCTTAGGCACCCAAGCAGAGATGACCTTTTGTTTGCCTTTGTTGTTGTTGATTTTAGCTGGAATGTGAGAAGCATTCACTAACGGCGAAGACATCCGTCGGAATTCTTTCATCAAACTCTGAGTCGTGGCAGCTAAGAACTCAACTCGCTCTCTCAGACTATAAAATTTATCAGTATGACATGGTGGAGTAGTAGTACGTCGTGTTCGACCCATACTATAGCAAGATTCCCTAAGGTGGCCTTTTCTTTTGCAATAAGTACAAAAGAGCACAGTCAAAGGCGGACCTTGGTTTGCTTTTCTTGGTCGAACTCTCCTTCGAGGTTTTTTACGGTGACCATAAGGAGTTGTAGTAAACTCAGGAACTGGTCCAGGTGCAATTTGGGACGTGGAGGCACCATCATAACCAATTCCTTGACGATCACCAAAACCTAAAGCGGGGCCGAGGAGCATCTTTCCCATCTTCCCAGATCTGTCCTCGATTTGTACCTTGACTTCCCGTGCTTTCTCAAGATCATGAGTTAGCTGGGCAACAAGGGCTTCAAGTTTCTTCCGAGTCTCCACGGAGGAATGGAGCTGACTCGTAAGACTAGCCACTTGCTTAATCAAGTCCCCTCTCTCTTTCTCTAAAACACTCTCTCTCTCTCTCTAAACAAATTCTCATTCTCGACACATGTAGAATCTCTCTCTCTCAAGGCGGTGCAGGTGGAGAACTCTATTTCTTTCACTTTCTTTAAATCTTCCTCTAAGCAGGTGATCTTAAGAACTAACGCTTTATTACGCTTTTTAGTTTTAAAAGACTCAGAATATAACTCAGCGTAGGCGCGTTGTATATCACTCTCGCTCTCACTTGTGTCATCCTCCCCCTCACTCACATCGATCTCACTGTCGAGGTGTCCCAGTGAAGAATCATCCTCAACGTCGTGAGGAGAACTAGGAGTGCTCACTTGGCTGGCCATGAATGCAGTGAAGTTACACTCATGCGGTGACTCATCTCCTGAATCCACCGTCTCGACCTCACTGTCGTCACTAAGGGTAGCATTAAGGACAGCTTTCCCTTTCTCTCTATTCAGACGATTGGCACACTCAAAGGCTCTATGACCCCTACCATCGCACTCAAAACATCTCTCACTTTCTTTCAGAGGAGGATTTTTGGAATCTTTTTCATTTTTCTTTTCAAACTTATTTTTCTCAAATTTCTTTTTATCTTTAAAATTGCCATTTTTCTTAAATTTGAGAATCCTCTTGAATTTTTTTGCGAAAAGAGCCAAATCATCCAAGTCAAAATCGCACTCAGAATCTGACGTGTCAGTCTCTCTTTCTAGATGACTCTACCCTCTTTCTAGCTGACCCCTCACTCCTTCTCTCTTGGGCTTTAAGAGCAATTCCCTTATCTTTAGATTTAGCATTTTTAGGGAACATATCAATTTCATAAGTTTGCAAATCTCCTACAAGTTCTTCCAATTTTAGCGTATTTAAATTACCCATAGAATTTAGCATAGTGACTTTAGGGATAAAACGCTTAGGCAAAGAACGAAGAATCTTTTTAAAAATTCTAGCATTTGGAATATGTTCACCAAGATTAAAACTAGTATTCACAATGTCAGAAAGTCTAGCATAATATTCATCAAAGCATTCAGAATCATGCATGGTGATTGTTTCAAATTGAGTTGTCAAGTTTTGCAACTTAGACTCTTTCACAGCATTAGTTCCTTCATGGGTGAGTTGTAAAACATCCCATGCCTCTTTTGACGTGGTACACATCATTATTCGTTTGAACTCATCAGGTGTGACAGACCCAGAAATAGCACTTAGACCCTTAGAATTAAAAGATGACCATATAAATTCCTCATCAGTCCAAGAAGTGTCAGGTTTCAAGTTGGTCACATTATCAACAGTCACGGTGGGAGGAGTCCACCCTCGTTCAACCAAAATCCAGACACGTTCATCAATGGCTTTTAAAGCCGACCTCATACGGGCTTTCCAATAAGCATAATTTGTCCCGTCAAAAACAGGCATTTTATAATATGACTTCTCCATTTGAACACGCACTTTTTCAAAAATTAATTTTTCAGAAAATTGATATCTTAGAAAAATTTTGCGGAAAAAGGAATACGCGATAGATTAGCGTAACCTGCTCTGATACCAATTTAAAGACGTGTGTGCTCGCGTTCAAATGATCAAATTATATATGAAACCCTTTTAACACAAACAAACCCTAAACATGCAGCAGTATGTGATTTGAATAAATCGATAATCTACGCAAGAACATTCAAACACATGCAATTAAGGAAAAATCCCCCACAGGGGCAAAACCATTTATTTTCACTATAATTTGTAAGAAAATGGCTTACAATCGGATTACAATGAAAATACAAGTTGACTAAGAATTACCCTCGGGTATCGGATTCTGTAGTCGCGGATGGAACTATCCCTTTCCAGTAGGGCTGCAATGGAGAAGAGAAACGGCTTCTCCACAAGGGTTGAACAAACCAAAGTTGTGTTCTTGGGTTGCAAAAGGATTCACAAATATTTGGCAAGGATGTGTGAATCAAAACATGAGTCTTGGGACTCAAAAATATGAAGACTAGATGTATTTGGACTCTCAAAAACGTCTTCTAAAGTCTTGCAAAACTACTCCCCCGAAGTTGGTATTTATAGGGAAATACATGAAGAAACCCACGATTTTAAAACACTGAAATTCTATCCAGCGTACAGGTACCCCTAACCGGTTCGGGTACCCTGCGAACCGGTTCGCCCCCCCGAACCGGTTTCGGACTGGGTTCGGGAAAGTGTGCTGGGAACTGGGGATTAAACACTTAGAAAAATTCTCAGAATTTTCTATGTAAATATCTCCATTTTCAACGGGCCATAACTTGTTCTTCGTAGCTCGGATTGAGGTGCCGTTTCTTCCAGTATCTTTTTTACGGCAAGCTCTTCAACTTTCCAGTTGACTGGTCCTCCGGACAGTGGCTGTAAAATTACCAATTTTCCCTTGAACATCCATATCATGCCTTATTTCACTGATTTGACTTCTCTTGCATACCACTTGCATTACGAGCCTAGAATCAAGGAACGTGAAGTCGTTGATGCAGATGAGGGACAAAATAATGGAGATAATGCATGCTTGATTCTCGGAATTCGGATAGAGGCCGTCATGTGAGATCGTGAGGTGACGTGCCAAATGTAGCGGCGTACGACATAAATAAATGAAACATTTCGGACATGAGAAAAATGTCCTTACATTATGTTTTTCTACATTGGGAGGAAGTGGAAGACCACACGTCTATCTCTCTCTCTCTCTCTCTCTCTCTATATATATATATATATATATATATATTTCCGTTTCTCCCTACAAATAACCTCAAACACACCCGTATAAAACCCTTTCAAGGCCAAAATTCCCATTTTGCCCAATCTAAACTGATCTGGGCATTACATCACACAAAATTAAGGATTGGAATCATGACAGCGCACAAGGGCAATCTGATTAAAGATTTTTAATTTATGTCATTTGAACGACAAGACCAAGTCATTAAAATGACTTATCGATCTCATTCGAAGTATGGATCACGCGACCTTTCGCATGACCTTCCACTATAAAGTAGTGGCATATCGTTTGAAGATTTGCTTCTCGTGACCTTCACGCGACATCCCCATCTCGCTTCTAAAAACATCCCCATGTCGTTAGAATGACCCCATTTTCGTTTTATTTTATTTTTATCTAATTTTACCCACAAGTCTTCTATAATTATTATTAACCCCACTTCAGCAAAATTCATATAAAATTTAATTGAATTATTGGGATATGGTATTACAAACTTCCCTCCTTGGGGAATTTCGTCCTCAAAATTCTTGATCCTTAAATCCTCAAGCTCATGGATTCCACCAATTTCTATTCTAAATCCTAGAAATCCTCCAAGATAATTTATCGAAGTCCTTAACACTACGGTCACCAAATGCTCGATATGCGACATGCTCTAACGTTCACCATTTCGCTAACCATGACATTACATAATCGACTCTGAGTCTCCACTCGCCTTATGACCAAGTCCAAACCATTTCTAGCACCACCTGTGCTAGTGCCTAAGGCGTACTGACCTCTCTATGGGCAAGCCCTTTTTCTAACGGTCTAAACTCTACCAACGTGAATCATAATACAACCAAACATTGCATTCATCATCCAAATCAATTTCGTCTTAGGACCGTACATCCAGTGCTCCACAAATTTTCAGGTTATGCTAACTACACAAATCGCATGAGCTTACTGATAATCGTCCTATGTTATTCTCTCACTCCAAGGAGGAATATTCCCATCAGATCATCACCACACTCCCGATTTAAACCTTCTGATGTGTCACTCTGATGAATCTAATGCTACCCTAGGTGTTTCACCCTAAAGTGCTCTGTAGAGTATCACTCTAGTCCATCCACCGTGGAAAAGCAACATCATATGCTGAGTTTCCTCAATTACCAACATTATACTATATCCTGAAGTCACCATCCTTCTCTTTATAACTTGAGCTACTGATTGTCGATCTGGACAATCGAATATCCACTAGTCCTAAGAGATATTGATACTATGAGCAACCCGTGTGGTCGAAAATCCAACCACCCGTATGCAAAACTTTATGCAATGGCAAGAATACCTCAGATGGTCACACCCAGTTATCAAGATGCATTGAACAAACCCTGTCCACTGCACTTTCCCGTGCCCAACTGTGTTGTACCATGACATGGCACCAATTCGAGTCACTTCATATGTGAGAATACCGATTCCCAATTACCGAAACTGAAAGAGACACACTAAAGTCAGAAGGATCAAACAAATGTCCTCAGAAATTTTGCCCATAGACGTTAGACTATGATCTAAGAAATTGAACCTACGTCATATATTTTAAGTCATGCAACTCATTCCTAGATTTCTCACCGAGCATAAATCCTAGCCACACACCCTGACTTGGGTCACTAGCAGTGGTGAATCTAATCGCAACCATTCATTTTCACAATACGAAGAAATTTACAAATCTGTAGTGCTTTAGGAAGTCAACGCCCAACTTCCCTCCTTGGGAGTAAGGCCCTACCTCTCACATCCTTGGATTACATAAACCATTCCTATTTACGGGTACTTCACGCCCTTGTCCACATTGACCTTGTCCAATTACTAGCGACGACATCACCAACCCACTACACCTTAGTTATTATCTGATTTAACATACCGTGATTGAAATTCCAAACCCTAATAGTTATTACTTAGTTCAAGTGAGACACTCACCTTTCTGTGTCTTATGACCACACTAGATTGCCACAAAACTTATCGTCACTTTATACCCACACAGAATCTACATGACGTCACACCCGCTGCCATTGGCATTCCAAGGGTAGTAAATACCACACTAGGCTATATTTACTAACCTGTACAGGATTAGCAAGACGTGCTAAGAACTAATCCTTACATTGCTAAGGCTACCCTAGCATATACTGTCAACATAGTAATCATGTTTCGATGTTACCCCACTTCGGTTGTCATTTTCAAGTCTCCACATGGCGTCATCACTCTAAGACTCGAATACATTTCCTAGTACATCCCGAAACTGAGTATCACCACATCTCTACTAGTCATTCCATGACATCCAAGCATCACCCTTATGTGGACACAACTATCACTCTACCTTAGGGATTACATCACTCATCTGTGCCGATTTGGAAAGCCATACCTGGCACGTACACTACATGACTAGTAATCTGGGAACATCATCTGACCCTCAACACAATCGTTACTAGAATTCTACTGCCTCTTTTTTTCAAACTTAATTGGTCTCCTAAGAAAACAAAACACATCTCATGTAAAAGTCCCAAACCTCGATAATATTTTATCGTCCATACATTTATAATTAGAGGTGCACCCTACAAACCTTTTGATACCCACATTGCAATTACTTGGTGCACTCATAAATACACTTGTATAAAATCTTCTATCTATAGTGTACCTTAACCCTCAATCACCTCAAGGCATCACAACATTCGATCTTTATCCTCAATGACGCCATACACAATTTGTCCTATGGGAACCTCAAAGTTCCTATGAACAACTCTCACACTAGAATTACCTTGCACCCATCCATTACCTAAGCAGCTAAAACGAGTCTCTACACCTAGATAATTATCTTATCTTCCTCCCAAGCGGTTGTGATTATACGCCACATACAAACCACAACAAATGATACTACAGTTTGGGGCAGGATACAGGATGTCACCTGCAACCTATAAACCTCAAGGTCTACCCCACCTAATCCTTGATGAATGCTCAATCGTGACAACTATATTGCCTCATTATGTCAATATCACCCCATGGGTTAACCTAAAAGTTAGCACAACTACACATATCTTATTAGGATATGGGACATCGGGTATTGCCTATAAATACCGAGGCCTACACCACAGACGCCACATGATATCCTATTCCTCAACACCACCTTGTGATCAAGATACACTAAACTCAAGTTCACAACCAAGGGGCTCAAATACTTTCTCATTGCAGGATCAATACCTATGAATGTTATTCGGTTATCTTGTCTCCATAAGTGAAATATACAACCTTTATAGTTAGGTCGCAACAGGATCTACATGTTATTGCTACTACTAAGATTACTCTCATCAACAAAGTCATCACACAACACATCTCACACGAGGACCATGACATTGCCACTATTAGTCTACATAACTTCATGTGTTCATCGAATCACCATCAACTACGAAATCACTCGAGAGTAAAATTTGTCTAATTATGTTACCGGTGTTAACTAGCCATAAGTGCCGCACCTGAGGGATATATACCTTTGAACCACCAATCATTAATTTCTAGTCATGACATCCTAACCATCAACCTATACCGTTGACTATATGCATCTCGTGCCACTTTCCTAATGGGCGTCATCTCAATCTATCAATACCTCAAATCATCATATATCATATAATTCAATACAAGCACCTCATCTGAAAAACCACAGTGTCACCACTATAGGATAACATGGACACCTGTAAATTACCACAATTATAATCATAAGTGCAGAAGAGATTAATAACTATCAACATGATTGTGTGTCACTTGGAAAAAACTCACTTGTCGTGCTAACCTTTTTTACCTTACCGTTGAGGTCACGAAATAAACCATCACCAAACTAACATGACCGACCCAAACCAAAACCGACGTCGAAGATTCGATAGAAACGTCATCACATCACTCCCAAAAGGAACCTTAACACTAGAGCTCTGATACCATTTGTAAAGCCCCAGTTCTGGATTTATGGGTTACCCATAGTCAACCTAGTCCGACCCGAGCATTAGGTATGAAGTGCAATGAAATAATCTATATAATGTTTCTAGTTTAATTTTATTCTAATTAACATTTCACTTGTTTAGCATGCGATTCCAGTTCCGAAATAAACTACGTGGGGGACTCATAGGGAACACCTCGCAGTCCAGGTGTATAGAGATACTAATGTAAATAAAAGATAGTACTTACCTGTATAACGCTCTAAAAATACGAAATTGCTCCCAACTTGCCGTAACAAAGCGAGGGTGTGAGCCTATGCTCAGTGGAAAATATACAAATGCAGTATAGAAATCGAACGGCAAAAAGGAGACTCAACACATTATGCCTACCTGCACATGCAACTACATATTATACATATATATATACATACATTTACCAATACTTAATGAATGAAATAGTTTTACTTTCAAAAACCTTATTACCGAGGTTAAATACCCTACTCTTATAAAAGACTTCCTTTCTACTCATTTTAGCATTTCTCGCTTCATTTAACACACATGGTTCAACAGTTGAAACCACTACATTTGATTTAACCGAAAACATTCCTTTACTGAAATCATCCTTCTTCTTTCATCCAACAGACTTTAGTATTTTCTTTGAAACTCACCCTTTCAACACACCTGACACCATGTTAGAAAATACTCACTTAATTTATGAGAACCTTTTACAAAACATTTTTGTGTTAATTATGGGTTTAATCATCCATTTGTCCACTTACTTTACCCTTTTTCCTTACTTTATGGGCATTAATCAATTTCACATTTACTTGTCCATTTTAACCTTTATAGGAACAATTTTTAATTTATTCAAGTTAGGTTATATTAACACATTTCACCACACAACTCTTTTTTTGACTGGTTTCTTATTCCTTTATCTTTTCTCAGAATCTTCTATTACCGTATACTTTAACAGGCTCCGCACCACCGACTATGCGCCCCATATACTCTGGCCAGTGATTTTAGGCTTTCACCCTAGGGCTACCGGACCTTCTTGCTTATTTCGATGTCATTCGAGTTCCTTTTAATGTATTTTAACATTTTACAAATGTCCACAATGCTCCACTTTTCCTTTTTTACCCGGCTGAAGCCAAAACTCATAATTACACCCCAACTTGTGTTACACTTTGAAATTATCATTTCATACCCTTTACATTTTAATCTTGATTTTATTCTAAAAATCATATTTGTGTAGGACCACTTCGTGTAACATGCTTTCTGACATTTTTACGTCATAAAAATGTTCCACTTTAAGTAAAATTACCATTTTATTCATTTGTTTCCCAAAACCACCTTTTTCTCCATTTCCACAAGTGTTAATTTCCCAAAAATGCTATTAAGTCATCTACATTAACTTCTTAAGTGTTTAAACACATTAATACCCTTTTTAACCTTGGAGTAATATTCTTCTTGATTGAAAACATATTTACCCATCATTTCCTTTCTAATTTCATAAGTGTGAATTCTTTACAACATTACTAAGTTATACACTAACTTTCCCAAATCACACTTTTCTTTACTTTCTTTATTATATAAATCCATTTACACTTAAGACTGCGTTTATAAGAAAATACCATTTTCTTTATTTTATATGTAGTCTTACAACTTTATGGTTATCACATTTTTAAACCCTTTTTCACACACTTTAAAGGCAAGAATTTCTACTTTTCTTATTTTATGTTTAAACCCAACAAAATCTTCTTTAAACTTATTTATACACTTAGTGTTAAAGTACTACAAGTTTAAAAGCATGAGAAGATGGACTTTAACCTTAAAATCCCATCAAATGGTTTAAACACATGTTTTATTCTAGAAATTCGTCATACTTGATTGGTAAGAAGCTTTTAGCGTATGGTCGTTGTCTTCAAAAGTCAATCTCAAAATCCCTTGAATACCTACAAAACTTGTCTAAAACAACTTGTATTGTGGTAAGTACAGGTATCAATCCAACTTCCGATGTGAAATAATTATTGTGAAAACTTGTAATTCAATTTTTTTTTCTGAAAATATTTTTTTTTATTTTTTTATTTAAAACAACATCAAGGAAAATTAACTAATAAATGCTAAAAATTATGGAATGACTAAATAACGAAAAATAATGTGCAGTCGAGTGTGAAAAATGTGAGAATGTCAAGAGATGGAATTACAACGCATTATCAGTTATTTTAATTTCTTTATTTATTAATTTGAAATATTTCGAGATAATATTAAATCGATAATCTAACTCTCGTTTCAATTATAAATTTAATAATATCTTTTTCAGAAAACTAATTTAAAATTGTCACATGATGAAACATTAAGAATTATACTATTTTCAAGAAAATTACCAGCTAGGATCAATTTAATAAACACGGTATCAATCCTCAAATTTCAACACTGGATTAAAATTTAATTTTAGGAAAAATATATCTCTAGTTCGATTCTCAAAATCAAACCTTAATTTTTAAAATTAATCAATTTGGTTTTAAAGGAGATATTGGTGGGATTTTGTTGTTGGCAAAGGATTGACTATGTGGGTTTTGTTTTGTTCTGAGTTTTTTGGAGATATGGTTGGTGGAGAAGTGGGTGATGTCTTCGGATGGGTTTTGAAGTCGGGTTGGAGCAGGATTTCGAGTTGTAGGTTTCGGTATTAGCTGGGTTTAAACCGAGTGTCTCGGGTTGTGGGGTAGGGTAGCGTCAGGTTTACTGGTGGTTGGGTCTAGTGATGGGTTCAGGACGGCAGCGAGGCAGGGATTGGTGGTCGCGGGTTACTGGCTTTGGGACATGGAGGTATAAGGGATTGTGTTGGTTGTGTATGGTAATGGAGGGAGGAGAGTGTGTGGGGTGTTTGTGTTGGGAATATGAAGTGGGATTTCTTTGGTGTGGTGAGAGTGTAGGTGTTATGGTATGGGTGAGTGGGTTAATGTGGTGAGTTGGTGTGTAGGGGATAATGTGTGTGTTAGTGTGCATTGGTTTGTGACCCTTAAAAAAATGACACTACCTAAAAAATAAACTAGAACTAAAATAAAAATAAAAAAATAAAAATCTAAAAATAAAATTCTAATATATTACTAAGAGACTCAAAAATTAAAAGTACTAAAAAAAATTTAAAACTCTATAAAAACTAAAAACTAAAAATCATAACAAAAGAAAAATAAAATCTTATAAAAATAAATTCCTAAAAACTAATCCTAAGAAAAAAAATAATATAGAACTAAAAACTAATAAAAACCAAGATCTAAATAAAAATACACTAATTAAAAAAAATAAAAAAATAAAAATAAATCCTAAAAATAAAAACGACACAAATAAAAAAATCTAAAAAATAATAAAGGTACAAACTCAACACAGACCGAGCTCGGGGTATGGACTGGGCTCGATCTCGGCTAGGTTAGGGTTATGGGACTGGTTCGGGGCATCGAAACTGATCTCGGCAGGCTCAAATAGGACTTCTGACTTCACGGTCTCTTTAATTTCTTCAATGCACTCCTTTAATCGCTATTGTGTCGCAATTATACTTATTTAGTATTATTTTTACCGCAACTGCGTATTGACCTGAGGAATAAACAAATACGAACATAATGCTATTTTTAATCAAAACGAGTGACTAAAATTCTTCTATTCAGGGTATAAAATAGACACTTTTGGGTGCGTATCACTTGCAAAAATACATTTTTAATGCATAAAAGACATTTAATTTCTTCAAACTCATAAAATGTCCATTTTTCATAAAATCTTCATTTTTGCAACAAACACTATTTCATCGTTGCTTATCAAAATAAATCATTATTTTCAAATATTTTATTTCGTAAAATGTTTAATATCAATCTTTCTAGAAAATACACTTTTTCAACATAATATCACTTTTTCTAGAAAATGCCTTGAAATATTTATTCATTCACTATTTTCAACATAATATCACTTTTTCATCATTTTTATTTCATAAAAATGTTTCTTATTCAGTAGACATAATTTGATCATCTGATCATATGCATACTACCCATGTAATTTAACTACGAGAGTACAAATAATGCTAAATAGAGTCTTAATACGAAAGATAGATTGTTCCACCTCTAATATCTCCAATAGTGGTAGAAATATTGGTGTAGGAGTAGCAACCCCCACCTCCAAAGGTGGCCTCAAGGGGTTATCAAATGCATCCTGCAAATGCTCCAAAATGTGCTCCTTCTAATCTTTCAAGCAAGACCTACTTCAAACTCCATGAATACCCATCTTCATATTCTCTAAAAATCTTCCAAAATTTCTCCAAATTTTTAGCTTTACCTCAATAATGGTAGAAATGGGTATTGTGGACTTGAACATGGTGGAATACTACATAAAATAGTGGTGGAATGGTGGAGGGATGGTGGCTTGTGGTGGGAGGAGGTGGAAGATCACCCACCTCTCTCTCTCTCTCTCTATATATATATATATATATATATATATATATATATATATATATATATATATATATATATATATATATATATATCTTCTTCCATTTCTCCCTACAAATAACCCCAAACACACCTTTATTAAACCCTCCCAAAGATAAAATTCCCATTCTGCCCAATCTGGACTGATTTGAGCTTGACATCACACAACATTGAGGGTTTAAATTATGACAGCCTATAATGGCAATCTGATTAAAAAAATTCGATTTAAGTTATTCGAACGACAAGCCCAAGTCATTCAAACGACTTATCCATGTCATTCTTTGTATGGATTGTGCAACCCTTTGTATGACCTGTCACCGTAAAGCATTGTCATGTTGTTTAAAGACCCGTTCTCGCGACCTTCGCGCGACCTCCTCATCTCGCTTCTAACGAAATTCCCATGTCATTAGAACGACTCAATTTACTTTTTCTTTTATTTTTCTCCAATTTTACCCATAATTATTATATAATTATCATTAACCCAACTTTAGCCTAATTCATATAAAATTGAATTGAATTGAATTATTGGGATAGGGTATTACTTCAATTCATATTGACCTAAGAATCTTCATTATGAGAACGCCCTATATTTATTCTTTAAATATATTGTACAAATATCGATCAATTATACTTAGTAGGAATTTCGATGAGTTGGGTTCAACTTGATCAAGGGATATTGGAATTTTTATTTTAGTACAATTAAACAGTTCAAAACCTAGATAGGGGGCTGGCATCCTATCATAATGGTTTCATGTACAATCCTAATTGTTTATCTCGAACTATGGGAACATGTCTGAAGGTTTGGGAACTTTTAAAATAGTTCAAAAGAGGATTGTGAGGGATACATTCAGGATTGTATTAAATTGGACCGCTCGTGAGATTTTAAGTCTAATGGTTATGTGGACATCCCGGGTGGCGCGGCGTTCATTTCAGGGGGAAGAAGGAGGATCCCTCGAGAAAGAACTGCGTCGCGATCTCACACCCTTCTCTTCGAAAGGTGATTCAGCTGTCATCGATGCGAGGTGAATGTAAAGAGATGGAGTCTCCAACCTATTTTGCTTAAACAAGCAAAATAACATGGTTCCACTTTGAGAGAGCGGTATCAAGGACAAACTGATGCATACGAAACCAATAGATCTGAGGTTGGGGGGCTAAGTTATGGAATGGGAAGGTGTTAGGCACCCATCCCGCCCTTTCGGTGTCTGATGGGAAAATATTAATATTTTCCTTTATCCCCATGAATTGTGTGTATGTGTTTATATAATGGGGATTGGAATTGTTCGACCCATACCATGAAAAAGGTGGGGTGAGGTCATCCACGGGAATATTCCCAAAATAATAATAAACTTAGAAGATAGAATATGAGCGTTCATCGCGATATTAATCGTTATTGGGAAACGATAATATGTGTTGGATGAAACGCGAACAAGCATATAATATATGTATGTATGAAAATGATGGATTTGAGAAATTTAGAAAATAAGAAAAAATGGAAAGTGGGAAAATAGGACTCGAGTATCGAATTTTAATCCGAGACGCCTACGTAGCCTATAAGGCATCAAAGTCCATATAGATCGAATGTAGAATAGGGGCAGGGTTTGTCCCATAGATTCGAACATAATTTTATTACGTGTATACTTGTAGAAAATGTGTTTTTGGTTTTGGAAAAAGTGTGATGGATAATTTCGTTTGGATTTTGCGAGTGTAACCCTATTTTATTTGTTTTTGGGGGTTTTATGAAAAATAAAATATGTGCAATATAATAATAAAAGTTTGGATGTTAATATGTATGAACTAAAGTGAAAGTAGATTATGAATCTAATGTAACTTATGCAAAAACAAGAGATTAAAAGAGAGGGAGAAGGAATTGGACGTTCCTTAGAGCTTGAGCTTGGATATTGGATGAACACCTTTAAATGTTGATGAATGTTGATGAGAGAGTAGGATATTTTCCAAATTGGGTATGAAAAGGACGGGTATTTAGGCTTGAATGGAACTTCTCATATGAAACTTCGCTGATTTCGAGAGAATGTTGCTGAGATCATTGATACTGATAGATTTCTTCTATGTCTTAGGAGTGAGGACATGGCCCCTATTTATAGGGATAAAGGAGGGTGACGACCGACCCACCCTAGGGTGTGCCTATAGGCAGGTCACCCTTGACACTGTGCCGATAGGCAGGGTTCAGGACCTATCAATTGACAGTCTCGTGTGGACTTTTTTGGAAAAATGACCGTAGCACACAATCTGTTGATTCGAATCGTGCATGGGGCATACCGTTCAAAAGGTATTTCAAAGACCTCCGAGAGCCCTTTACACCGCTCCCGAGTTTAGGAGTTAAATTTGGGTCAAATGTGGCTCGAAAGCGCACGTCGATCTTTTGGACGGGGGACCGTCGAACGAAAATGTATCATTCATCCGTATGGTAAGTTAGAATCGCACACGGGGTGGACTGTTGGAAAGGTTAGGAGATGTACTTTGACATTACAAAGTGTTTTTCTTGGTTCAAAAAGTTGACCTTGGTCAAATGTGGCCCAGAAGCATTCCATGACCTCTCGGAATAAAATGTATCATTCGTCCGTATTGTAGGTCAGAATCGCACACGGGGTGGATTGTTAGAAAGGGTATTTAGTTCCCTTTAGAGATTCATTCGATCTGAAGATTTGACTTTGGTCAAACAGAGTCCGGGAGCACCCAGTGGCCTCTGAATAAATTTTTGGGGGAAAACTGATCGTTCTTCCGAATGGTTATGCAATTTGCTCACATGATGGACCGTTAGAAAGGGTTTTGGTGCCTTTTGAATATTTAAAGAGCTTTCACTCTGATGGTGAATTTGATTGGGGTCAACTCGGGGCCCGAGTTCGCCTAATGGCCTTTAAATCAATTTTTGGTAGTGAAATGGTCCGTTCGTCCGAACCGTTATGCCAATTTGGGCACGGGGCAATCCGTTAGAAAGGGTATTCGAAGACCTTAAAAGATTCAAAGATCTTTCACTCTGAGTATAGAGTTGACCAGAGCCAAATGGGGCACGGGGGCGCCTGATGGCCTCTAAATTTGTACTCAAAATGCGACCTAGGTTTGTGGTGGAATGGGGAAGTTCTAAGGGTCTAAGGAGAGATTTAGGGGGTCCTAGAGTGTGGTGTCTATAGAGAGCCTTGACGGGTAAGCTTGGAACAACTGATGGTCGTCGAATAGACACCATATGATGGAGGGAGGTCAGTCATGTGGACCTAAGGGATGTGGAAGACCGATTCAGAGGGTCAGGGTCAATTTTAACCTAAAAGAGGTGACGACTGAGGATCGATGTCAATTTTGACCTAACTGAGATGACGATCCAAGAATGAGGTCAATTCTGACCGAAAAGAGGTGACAATCGAGGACCGAGGTTAATTCTAACCTAACTGAGGTGATCGAGGTCAATTCTGAACTAAAAGAGGTGACGATCGAGGACCGAGGTCAATTATGACCTAACTAAGGTGACAATCCAAGATCAAGATCAATTCTAACTTAAAGGAGGTGATGACCGAGGATCGAGGTTAATTCTGACCTAATTAAGGTGACGATCCAATACTGAGGTCAGCTCTGACCTAAAAGAGGTGGCGATTGAGAACCGAGATCAATTCTGAACTAACTAAGGTGATGATCCAAGATCGAGGTCAATTCTAACCTAAAAGAGGTGACGACTGAGGATCGAGGTCAATTCTGACCTAACTAAGGTGATGATCCAAGACCGAGGTCAATTCTGACCTAAAAGAGGTGACGATCAAGGATTGAGGTCAATTTTGGCCTAACTGAGGTGACGATCCAAGACTGAGGTCAATTTTGACCTAAAAGAGATGACGACCAAGGACTGAGGCCAATTCTGACCTAACTGAAGTGAAGATCCAAGACCGAGGTCAATTTTGACCTAACTAAGGTGATGATCTAAGACTGAGGTCAATTCTGACATAAAAGAGGTGACGACCGAAGACCGAGGTCAACTATGACCTAACTAAAGTGATGATATAAGATCGAGGTCGATTCTGACCTAAAAGAATGATGACCAAAAACTGAGGTCAATTCTAACCTAACTGATGTGAAGATCCAAGATCGAGGTCAATTCTAACCAAAAAGAGGTGACAACCGCGGACTGAGGTCAATTTTGACCTAAAAGAGGTAACGGAGGTGACGATCCAAGATCGAGGTCAATATTAACCTAAAAGAGCTGACAACCGAGGATCGAGGTCAATTCAGACCTAAATGAGGTGACAATCCAATACCAAGGTCAATTATGACCTAAAAGAAGTGATGACCAAGGATTGAGGTCAATTTTGACCTAACTGAGGTGACTATCCCAGATTGAGATCAATTCTAATCTAAAAGAGGTGACGACCGAGGACTGAGGTCAATTTTGACATAACTAAGGTGATGATCCAAGATTGAGGTCAATTTTGACCTAAAAGGGGTGACGATCGGGATTGAGGTTAATTCTGACCTAACTGAGGTGACGATCTAAGGCTGAGGTCAATTTTAACCTAAAAGACGTGACGACCGAGGACCGAGGTCAATTCTGACCTAACTAAGGTGACGATCCAAGATCGAGGTTAATTTTGACCTAAAAGAGGTGACGGCCGGGACTGAGGTTAATTCTGACCTAACTGAGGGGATGATCTAAGGTCGAGGTTAATTTTCACCTAAAAGAGGTGACGACTGAGGACTGAGGTCAATTCTGACCTAACTGAGGTGACGATCTAAGACCGAGGTCAATTCTGACCTAAAAGAGGTGACGATCGAGGACCAAGGTCAATTCTGACCTAACTAAGGTGATGATCCAAGACTGAGGTCAATTCTGACCTAAAAGAGGTGTACTTATCCTTTCGAGAAATTTAGGGACTCCACTGGGGATGAGGATTGGATTTTAGGTTCCGCTGGGGGATAGTGAATGATTCGAGAATTTTGTAGTTGGGGAGAATAATTCTCTGGAGTTCCGTTGGGGGTGTAAAAAATGCTTTCCTTGGTGAACAAGGTACTAGAAAGGATCTGGCAATTTTAGGAATTTTTCGATAATTGTTAGGGATTTCCTGGTATTTTTTTGAACTTTTTTGTACGAAATTTTAAAAGGTGCGCCGACCGGCATAGATGAAAGTGTGTCAATCAGCATTGGCACGACCTTTTAGGGTACCTTAAGTAGGTGGAGGGTCGATGCGAATGATGAGCAGCACGATAAATTCTTTTTTCCTTGAGACTAATTTTTTCTTGTGCTCTTGTTGGGGAATTTACAGGTGACCTTTTTATCCCTAGGGGCAGCCATCTAACACACTGGGTTGACTGGGGGACATGCATATATGCTCCTGGTATCTAGGAGAGAGGCTAATGGGGCAGATGAGGTGACATCCAATTTTGGTTATTTCCCTTCGGGATTTCTTACAGATTCATTGCTAACTGTGGGAGCTTAGCATTTGCATGCTTGATGTAGCGGCCTTGCATCTGAAAAGAGACTAAAAAATGCAAAAATATATGCACATTTTGTTTTATTATCTTGATTTAATGGCTTACTCTACATGCATTTTTAATTTGCTGCTGAGTTTTTATTTTGAGACAGAGTAAAAGAAGTACATTTTTGGAAAATTTTGAATATATTTGAGTAGAAAATGGCCTCGATGGCTAGGTTGAAAATGAGCTTCCTTTTTGAAAGGATTTATTTTGAGAAAAAGTAGTAAAAATGAGTTTTTAAAATTTTTGAGTGAAGGGGTCATCATTCTGGGCCTTGTTTCAAAAGTTATGTTAGAGACTGGGGAGTCGCAGGTGGACCCTTTACTGGCTGCTATTGTTTCTTAGATGCCATACTATCACAATCATACGGTGATGATACTGGAAGAGACCTTGAATGGCGGGATACTTGGCGGGAGGGTCGTTCGAACTTTCTGAGAGGCAGCCCCGTGATGTTATTTATATGGTTATCTGAGAGATTCTGCATGGTGGTTGAACCTGAGTATCCCTTTCCGATGGTTCTAAACTGCTTCTCCCGCTATTTCATTAGCATAGGCCTGGACATTGAGATCTGGGAGAACTGGTTTGCTGAGCGTGGAGATTTAGGCCTACACTGGTATGTGCCATGGTGGGGAGAACTGTTACCCATTCTAGAGATCGAAGAGTATCAGTATGTCCACCTGGATGGCCTTAGGTAGATATCTTTCTACTTTCCTTGGCGGCATCTGAATCAATATGGTTAGGAGAAAATTTTGCCACTGCAGACACTAAATTTCTTCCTTGTGGAGGACCTGATGGAGAGTATACGCATGCATCTGGGCTCTTTGTGGGAGAATCGACGTTCTTCAACTCGTCCCTCTCAATCTGTTGGGCTATTTTGGCATGTCTTAGGGGACTACATGAAATGGATGTGGAGGAGAGTGGTCGCTAAGATGCTGGTTTTGGAGATCGGTCAAATATGGCTTGCCCTCTTTGACACATTGGAAAGAGGTATTGTAATTTTTCCAAGGCTAGTTCGGGCTTATCGCTCAATTGAGCGTCAACGGCATTCCCTCCAGTCAGGGGAGGTTTGGGTACCCTAGGATGTGGGAGATGGAGGTAGTTCTTCTAGCAGCTGTGGGTAGACTTTGTGAAACTTTTGTATGGTGTTTGGTTTTGTTCGTGGTTTTTTGTACTGTATGGGTTACTAAGGAGTAGTGTTTTTTTTTTTAGGAAAGTAGGTGTTGGATGGAAAGGGAATTCATTTGACTCCTTATGCCGATGTAATTGTACCAAAATTTCAAGCAATGAAATAAATAAGTTTTTGATCATCTAATTGTGCCTCTTGATGACTTTTTGCATTTTGAACTATCTACACTCATAGATAAGGAATACATAATCCTTTCGTTCACGTACATGTTAAAATGAATTGTCGTTCTCGGGATAAGAAAAGGATAGTATTTTGTGAAAAGAAGGGGGTCGCGCTCTTGTGAAGTGATGAGCTGCCTACGTACCTCTAAGGATTTTGAAAAAAATTTGAAATTCAGTTTTGAAAATGTTTTTAGAGGATAAAGCCCACATAGTTCTGGGTAGGGGGAAATGAAGAGGTTTTTTTTAAGAATAGAAGGGAGATGAGAAGAGTCGTAGCGCACCTAGATTTTGAACTAAGGGTGGAATTTTTGAGATGGTCCAGGTTGATTGGAAGCACCATTTCTTCTCCCTCGAGGTCGATACGCACAACGGTGCTACCCGACAGGTTCTTCTTCACAATGTAGGGGTCGCTCCAATTAGGCTTGAATTTCCTTCTGCGGTCCCAAATGGGATATACTATTTCTTTGAGGGCTAAGTCCCATTCTCGGACACCGCGGTCATTTACTCTCTTATTGAAGGATCGTGCTATATGGTAATGGTACCCTTGTATGTGATATAGAGCTTTCAATATCCCATCTTGCAATAAAGGATAGCTCGTCAAGACGGCTTTGGTACCAGTCTTCTTCACTGACCTTGCTCTCAAGAATAATACGCAGCAAAGGTATTTCCATCTCCACGGGTAGGACTGCTTCCATGTCGTAGACTAGAAAATAAAGGGTAGCCCCAGTAAAGGTTTGAACTGAAGTGCGGTATCCCCAGAGGGCGTAAGGGATCCTATAGGCCTAATCCCGATAACTCTCTGTCATCTTGATGATGATAACTTTGAGATTCTTATTGGCTGCTACAACCGCCCCATTGGTTTGAGGTCGGTAAGGAAAGGATTTGTGTCTTTAAATTCTATACTCGTTGACCACTTTCGTAACTTCAACCTCAAAATGTAACCCATTATCTAATACCAGCTCGTGTGGGACCACATATCGGCAGATGATGTTTTTCATAATGAATTTGGCCACTTTCTTGGCATTTAGAACTGCATATGATTTTACTTTGACCCATTTGGTGAAGTGGTCAATAGACACTTGGATGAACTCATGCTCGTTGGATGATTTCGGTGTAACTTTCCCTATTATGTCGATACCCCATGTGGAAAATATCCAGGGAGAGTCCATGTTGTACAATTCTCACAGAGGCAAATGTTGTAGGTTGGAGAACTGTTGGTATTTGAGACATCTTTGAACGTAGGCTGTGCAGTCCTAAACCATGGTAGGCCAGTAGTGCCCCTGTTAAATGATTTTTTAACGAGCATATGGCCATTTATGTGGGGTTTGCATTCTCCACTGTGGATTTTCTACATCATTTCTTCAATGTTAGCCCCTGCGATGCAGTGTAAATGGGTTCCATCAAAGTTTCTCTTAAATAGTACTAGCAATCCGCTATTTCGGGTTCTTTCTCCGTACTGAGCTCGATGTGGTAGCAGTGGGTTGGTTTGTCTTATTTTGGATAAGGAAAGGGGCCATGGCTATTCCTTTGGGCATGTCAATCATGGAGGCTAAGGTGGCAAGGGCATCATCTAGGTTGTTTTTTGCTCGAGGTAGATAGTGGAAGGTGATTTATTGGAATTGGGAAGCTAGTTCTTCAAGGTGGGCATGGAAGGGTAAGATTTTCTAGTCCTTAACCGTCCATTTCCTGATTATTTGACCAATGATGAGGGCTGAATCCCCGTAGACATCGAGGTATCTAATTCCTTTCTTGAGGGAAACTTTGAGGCCTACCGTACATGCCTCGTATTCATCCATGTTATTAGTGTAGGGAAAATCCATCTTGATGGCAATGGGAGTGTGGGAGTCATCAAGGGAAATTAGGAGGATTCCAATGCCATATCCTTTTTTGTTGACAGCGCCATCAAAGAAAATATTCCATCGAAGATCTTTTCGGGAGGTACAAAGGACATTCTCGTCTGGGAATTCAAAAATCTAGACATCGGCTTCTTCCATAAGGTAATCAGTAAGGTAGTCAGTGACGGATCTTGCTTCATGACCTTCTGTGTGACATAGGTGATATCAAACTCTATTAGAAGCATCAACCAGTGGGCCATTCAACTGGATAAGTTGGGATTCTCGAGTAGGTACTTGATGGGATCCATTTGGGATACGAGTCTTATAGATAAGGAGGGCATGTAGTGCCATAACTTTTGGGTAACCTAAATAAGAGCGACACATGCTTTTTCTAAAGTGGTGTATCTAACTTAGTAATCGACCAATTTTCGACTGGAATAGTAGGTAGCTTTCTCTTTGTAGGTTTCTTCAAGGTATTGGGCTAGCAAAGCCCCGACTGCAGGTAACGGTTAGGTATAGGAGTAAGGGAAAACCAGGTTACGGTGGCATGAGAACCAGAGGTTGGGTTAGGCATTTCTTAATTTGGTTGAAGGCTTCTTGGCAAGCTTCGTTTCAAACCTTGGTTGAATCGTTTCCGAGGAGTTTGAAGATGGGTTCACAGATAGAAGTCAATTATTAGCTGATCAATCGACTGATGCACTCTAATTTCCCAAGGAATCCTCAGACTTCTTTCTCTGTTTGAGGAGGTCGCATCTCAAGTATGGATATCGTCTTAGCATGATCTGCTTCTATCCCTTTCTCACTGACCATGAATCCCACGATTTTTCCTTTGGTAACGTCGAAGACACATTTTTATGTGTTAAGCCGCATTTGGTACTGTCGCAGTCGTTCAAAGAATTTTTGGAGAGCAGGAACATGAACGTCTTTAGTCTTGGACTTGATAATCATGTCATCTACATAAACCTAGACTTCCTTATGTATCAGATCATGCAGAATGGTTGTGGCAACCCTTTGATAGTTAGCCCTTGTGTTTTTACACCAAATGGCATGACAGTGTAGCAAAAGATTCCCTAAGGGGTGATGAATGAGATTTTCTCTTGATGATTAGGGTGTATCTTGATCTAGATATATCCTTCAAACTCATCAACGAATGACTTAAGAGCATGACTGGCTATATTGTCCATAATCATATCGATGTTGGGGAGCGGGTAATCATCCTTTAGAGAGGCTTTGTTCAAGTCTCGGTAGTTGACACCCATGCGGACCTTCCCTCCTAATTTCGACATGGGTACGATATTGTCTAGCCATATGGGATATTGAATTACTCGAATGAACTCCATGTTCAATTGCTTGACCACTTCTTCTTTTACTTTGAGTGGCTATTCGGTGCGGAGCTTTCGCAGCTTCTGTTTGACTAGTTTACATTCTGGGAGAGTTATAATCTCATGATGTGTTATCTTAGGGTCAATGTCGGGCATATCATCGTATGAACATGCAAAGACATCCATGAATTCCTTCGGTAGTTCTTCGAGTTGCGTGCACTCGTGCTTATAAAGGGTATCCCTTATCCTAATCTCGTGCTTTTAGATACTAGAATCGAGATTAATAACAACAGTTTAATCTTCATTAACTTGAACATGGTTATGTTGTTTGTTATTAACCTTATTTAGATCAGTTAAGAATTTTTCATTTGTAAAGTCATCATCATCAAGAGTTTGATTAGAATCAAGTCAGTTAATGTAAGGCATAACAAGATACTCAAAATTTTCATTTATTTCATTGATAGGAAAAACAACATTGAGAACCTCATCATAGGAGGTCTCGATTACATCAGAGTGATAGGAAACAACTAAAGGGGAAAGGGGATAAACATCAGGGTTAGGTTGAATATGAGACCACTAAGATAGTTATTCCCGAGATAATATGTTATCTTCATTTGAAATCTGTTTAAGATGAAAGCCTTTTATGAGATAACAGATAATGAAAACAAAAAAAATGAGATATGGAAAAATAAGCCATATTTCGTATATTCATGACCTTGTTAGAAAAATAAAAAGTTTGAAGAAAACATCTAAATAGAGTTTTTTAAAGGTAAAACATAAACATAGAGTGGAAACTAAGGTAGATATGACGCATGTGGCCTGTCAGGAAATTGAGCGTAGTAGTTTTGAGAGTTGCTCCATCCCTCATGGTGTCTTCAGGAATTGCTGTAGAATTCCCTGCCTCACAAGCCTTTCGATTTCATCTTTTAGTGAGAATCATTTGTCAGTGTTGTGGCCATGGTCTCGATGAAAATCACACCACTAGGCCCGTTCCTTTTGTGGGAAGGAGACTTCATCTTCTCAGGCCACTTGAGCAATTTGTCTTCTTTGATGAAAATATCTTCAATTTGACAAGTTAATGGGGTGTAGGCTTCAAAGCCTTTTTATGCCTCCTCCATCTTCCTCTTTTGGTTATTGCCTGTGGCCTCTGAGGCAGTGGCTTCTACAGCTGAGGCAACGATGGTTGGAATGATAGCCTTGGGTCATAAGAACCCTTTGGGTAAAAAATTTGACCTGAGTTCGGAGTGAGGCATGACTGTCATATAGATGGTTGAGGTAGTTGTACAATTGTGCTATCTCATCCTTTATTTTGACACTTTGGCTGGATTCTCCTTCCATTTCTGCTTTGTTAGTCTTTAAAATATATATATATATATTAGATAAAACTAGCAAGAGTGAGTAATGAAAGAAATGTTGAGGAAATAACTATGTACAGTAGCAAGGATGTAGTTTTTGGAAATTTGCCAATCTATACTATCGTGGTCGCGGATTGTAGAACATATAAGGTTAGTGTCGAGGCCTCTCTAAGGCAGTTCACCATATATAAGTCCGAGGACGGTTTTACCATGTCCTCCTAGGTGATAAAATGAAGCTATATAGCATCCTCAATTAAAAGGGTTGTGGTACTCCAACAATTTACCTGCCAGGCTGCATCCTGTTTGTTGCAACGTGGTGCGTTTTTTAGGACCCACAATCTGGGTTTAATCCATCTAGTAATATAAATATTAAGCCTACTAGGGGTCTACTAGGGACAAAATATTCCCCCAAGTGAAAAGAATTGCACAATTTTGGTAGAAAATCCTAGGTCATGGGTTACGAAAGCAGTGAACGGGCAGAATCCTCCCCTAGCTACCCACCTTTGTAAGGCTATAGCCTTCTTGTGCTTCTTTATAGGTAAGGTAGCATCATTGGGGTAAACAAAATAAATCTAAGGTCATAAAAAAGAAGACCTGAGAATAGATATGAAAATATGCAATACCTAGCTATGGGCGTATGTACAAAATACGAGCTCAATAACCAAACCTCATCAATGGGATGATGACCCAAGGGGACATGAGTTAAATAAGGTGATAAAAACCCGAAATGTAAAGAAATAAGATAATATATCTCATTCCCATAAATAGCGTAAGATTGATGATACGAGAAATTGGACACACGTCGTTCTCATACCAACAACTCAAGTGTAAAATAGATATAAGCAAGTGAAGAGAGACAAAACACAAGATATAGAGTGGTTTGGATATTAAAATGAGCCTACATCCACTTTGTTGCCCAACTCTCATTATATACATGTTGTAGTATAAGATTACACACCCATGATAGGCGTACAATAGAGTTAAGATAAGAGAATACATGATCGTAGAGATTTCGGGTAGGCTGGGGTGAGATCTGCAAGGTAAATGTATAGCCCCCAAGATGGATTGGGGTTGTGTAGAGAGTTTGACAGGGCTTCGCCTAGGGTGATTGTCTCAGAATTCATATCTCGAACCCTGAACCCCCTTTCTTGAGGTGTGGACCTTTATTTATAAGAGGCACATAAGCTGTGTCACGTGCTCAGAGCACATGACATGTGAACAAGTCTGAAGAGTAATCCCTTTGATGGGGTAGCAGCTGTGAGTAAGGGTTGTCGTCTGTTTGGTCCCAGGCGACAGCTATGTATAGGGGCTGCGGCCTGTTTGGTCCCAGGCGCCAGCTATGAATAGGGGTTACAACCTATTTGTGCATAGGTGGCAGCTGATCTGAAGGTGCTGTGGCCTACGGGGTAGACCAACTAAGTGTCACGGCCTGTCTAGGACAAGGAAGCATCCAGTGGCTAATAAAAGGGGGGAGCCATATATGTATAACGCCACGGCCACCTTGTTCAATGGCAGCAGCCTTTTGTCAATCTTTGCCGCGGTAAGGGACCATATTAGTCACATCACAAATGGGGTGTTGGATTAATATAAATCCAATCTTATGTTGGTCTAAATAAAAAATGTTATTATAACGAAGTGTATTATAAGTTGTAGGTTTCAACTTTTATGCATTTTCTCTGGATAACACAGTTTTAGGAGTTTAGATTTACTCTTAAAGTCAAGTTATCCAGTTGGCTCGTCGTTTGGAAAGATAGAAATGAGGACACGCTTTATCTCATGGCTAAGATCAATGCTCATATTGACCTAACTGTAATCAATTTCTCTACTTAAAAAATAATTCCAATAAATTTGTTTCCCAGTTTATTCAGTGGCAGGAGATAGTAATAATAATTTTGTATTGTGATGTTGATTTTAAAAGTCTTGGGTTAAAAGAAACCATATTGAGTATTAAGCAAGTTTGGACTAATGGTGCTCAAATTTTTTGGAATACCCGAATCATTTATTCACGTTTGTGTTGTTGAATACGTCATGTGTCTTGAGTCATTTGGGTTCGTGACGAGTATAAGGTTGGTTAAAAGTATCTTTTTGATTGAATAATTTCTACATAGATAAGCATTTGGATGAAAAGGTTGTATCCCTTCATCTTGGGAAGCTTGGAGCAAAGAGCACTAAGCTTTCTACTGAGCAGTTTTCTTACATTGGCATTCCTGTTAAGGGTCCTTACAAGAAACCTCACTACAGGTACTGAGGACAAAAGAAGTGGACAGTGATTTGGGTCAATTTACAGTTGTGTGTTGTAGTCCCTCTAATTGTTATCGTTGGGGATGTTGTGTTGCTTTTTAGGCGTGGTGTCACTTTTCAATGGTGTTTTTATGGTTTGATTATGTTAAGGATGGGAATGAGTTGAATGAAACCAGAAAACAAAACAGAAAGTGGGGGATTTCTTCCCCTTACCTCATTTTTTGTTCTTTTTTGTTTCAATTTCCTATAAAGGCCTTAGTGAGTACTACATTAATTGTCCTTTTGCTAGTAGGTTTTTCACATTTGGCCTATTATTGTTGTGGTGATAATATGTGTTGGCAGTCTGCCTTTGGTAACTCAATTTATTTTTTGATACATGGATTTTTAAAAAAAATGATAAGGGTTCTTGATTGTGTAATGGTGGCTTGATTTCTCATCTTCGACTTGGATGATTTCAGATTGATTTATTTTTTTATACAACATTTCTGTGGAAATACTTGCCATTGAATGCGGATAATTATGTTTATTGAGCATCTGGAGTGAGGTTATATATATATATATATATTGTTTATTGATTTCTAGGCTATGTTGGTTGCCCAATCTTCTCCCATTTGTATGTATTGTGATTATGTTAATGATGTATAAGCACTGCGAACTCATTTTTCTCTTAAGAGTATGAAAGTGCTGTAGCTTGATTGACAGTTTGTGGCCCATCACTTTATCTCTGAAAACACTTGATGTTTCTCCTTGAAACATTTAGAATTTCAGGAGTGTGTTCGAGTTTTTTTATCTCTTTGTTTGATTTAATATACAAGGTTACCTCCTCTGAAATATTAAGATATTTATTTTCTCTGCAATATTAAGACCTATGCAGCTCTAATATTAAGATATCTTAGTTTCCTTCCCATCTTTTAATCAAAGTAATTAGTGAGAAAGCTGGTAAAGATTGTCATGTATGTGCATCAAACATCACTAGCGATACTAAGAAGAAGTGGTTTGGTTCAAGTCAAATATGCTCTATTTTAAGATTTTTGATACTGAAATTAGTGTTTAGTCTTGCATTTACCAGTGTTTGTGTTCAGTCCTGTTGCAGTTACTGTCTTATTTTTGTTGTCAGTGTAGATAGACTAGTTCATCAAATTAATATTCCGTTTATAGACTAGTTCACTAAATCCATTGTCAAAATATAGACTATTTCATGATCCTAACAATAATGGATTCTTCATTCGGGATGGAATATTATATTCTGTTGATATTAAAGATCTGATGATTAAGTTGTCATTTAGGTTTTAACGAGATATTATTGAGATTATATTATTGTGGCTACCCAAAATTAGAATGATGAGCCTGGACGAGTAGCCCAATTGTAGAGGCCCAAAGTCCAGGCCCCTTATACCTTGAACCGATTATGATTTAGTCTCTTCCCACGTTCCCATTAAGGGGCACTCTAAAAGGAGATGGGAAACGTGGAGGAGTCCCACACCCCCACTCACTAGAATGAACATGTATATAACAAACCCTAGGTCCAGGGGAAAGGACAAATTGTATTCTCTGTAATCACTCTCCGAATAACACAGAAATAATACTGACTGCACCACCGTGGACGTAGGCATATCTTTGCTGAACCACGTACATCCTTTGTTGTGTGATTGTCATTTTATATTCCTTATCCTTGCTGGGTGATTACCTTTCTCTTATATATTTGTGTTGCATAATAATTATCATCACAATTGGCGCCGTCTGTGGGAGCGTTTATCTTCCCTGAGAAAGCCCACACAAAAAAAGGAGTTTAAAATGTCCGGTCACAGTAGCAATGATCCCCAGGCAGGGGATATTCAAGAACCACCTGTTCCTCGCAGGATTAGATCTGAAATTTGACATTCATATCAGAGGGCTCGCTTAGAAAGGCCAGCCTCAGAAGAAAGCCAAGGACCAGTAAGGTCCACGCAGATATCCTGACTGATTGATGCGTATGAGGCAAGGCTCCACGAGCAGAGGGAGTCTTCTCGCAGTCACGAGGCTTAGAATGCTCACCTGAAAAGAAGATTGGAGAGACTGGAGAAAGAGCTCCATCATGATACCAGGAGATGTCCATACCGCACTCCCATCCCTCAGGCGAGCAAGTCTCGTAGTCGAGGAAGGAGCCCCAGGCGAGGATCCCAAAAGATTGAGGGAGACAAGTCAGAGGATGACCTACGCGAGCATTTGCGAAAAGCTCGCCACTACAAGAGCCCTACTCGCAGCAACGAGAACATACGAAATTTGGTCCGAAGGGATATGGACCAGCATCCTGCCCATCACGGTACCAGATCGACCCGAGAACTCGCTAGGCGAGCTCTCAAAACCCAGATGAAATCACCTTTCTCGAGGGAAATAGAAGAAGAAGAAGAAGAAGAAGAATCCCCCAAGAAGTTTGCCATTCCAAGGTTCAAAATTTATGATGGTAAGATTGATCCCATTGATCACGTCAGGCAGTACCGACAGGCCATGACCCTATAGAAACACCGGGACGCACTAACGTGTCGAATTTTCCCCTCGAGCCTGCAAGATGTTGCGCAGAAATGGTTTGAAATGCTCCCCCACCGGTCCATCAGGAGTTTCAAATCCCTGGCCGAGCTCTTTATGTCCCGATTCATTACTAGTAGCTCCCATCCCAAAAGGATGAATGCTTTGCTGACAATGAAGAAAACGCCTCAAGAGACCCTTCGAGACTACGCGAAGAGGTACTGAGAGTTATTCAACGAGGTTGAGGATTTCTCAGAACAAGTGGCAGTGGCCTCTTTCAAAATTGGGCTACCCAGCTCTTCCCTTCTATACCAGTCCCTGACAAAGAAGGAGGCTATGACTATTGACGACCTAATGGCTCGCATTGAGAAATACGCTAAGGTGGAAGACGTCACCCGCCTCAGTACAGGGGAAAACGGTCGAGCCAAACTCACTACCAAGGGCAGTGAAAAAACTGAGAACCAGAAGAAAGGAGGAAAGAATGGGGGCAAAAATGGCTCCAAAAACGGAGGCAATAATGACGCATCGAAAGCATTTCAGGCGGTCAACACCGTCTTCAAAGAACCAATTTACAAAATTCTCGTAAAAATCAAAGACGAGCCATTCATCAAGTGGCCCAGGAAGATGGGAGGAGATCCCTCAAAGAGGAACAATGCGCTAAGAATCGCCTTTAACAAAGAGGGAGGACATAAGACTGAGCATTCCAAAGCTCTTAAGTCCCACCTCGAAGAGCTGGCCCAATCCGGGCATTTGAACGAGTTCGTGGAGAAAAAGGCAAAGAAAGTGACTGCCAATAGAGAGGCGAGACCCGACAACGTACTCGACGATGATGCTGGACATGAGTTTGCGGTAATTCATGGGGCCTCTGATGCCAGACAGATCCAAGGAAATTTAGCTCGAATGGAGATGAAGAAACTTACAGCGGTGATGCAAGCTTTTTAGATCGATCCAGCAAAGTCACAATTAGGAAAACGTCGATGAGCAGATGACGTCAACTATAATAAGCATATTGTTTTCACAGATGAAGATCTGGTGGGAGTAAGAACCCCACATCATGATGCATTGATCATTACCCCCAGGATAGCTAACTTTGACGTCGACAAATTTTTAGTCGACCAAGGAAGCTCGTCCGAGGTAATGTATCTCGACTTATTCAGAAAATTGAAGTTAAGCGTCGTCGACCTAAAGGAAGATATTGTCCCTTTGGTTTGCTTCGCTGGAAAAATAACTATGCCCCTGGGAAAAATTGTACTACCAGTACGTGCGGGAAACGTCTCCAAGATGATTGAGTTTTTGGTGGTTGACATCGACTCGCCATACCAAGCCATCCTCGGCAGAGGATGGCTCCATGCGATGAAAGCAGTCTCCTCGACCTACCATCAGAAACTCAAGTATACAACCGAGCGAGGAGTAATGGAAATCCACGGCGATCAAGCGATGGCAAGAAGGTGCTTCATAGCAGCCATTCGACCAAGGCCAGAGAAGAAGGCCGATCAGCCCAGCGAGAAAGTTGAAGAACAAGAAGGTCTGACACCTTCTAAATAGAAATTAAAGTACGAAAGACCTGGAGTAGAGGAGACCAGGCTCCTCCCCTCTGAAAGGGTCGTCGAAGACCTGGTAGAGGTTACAGCTGGTGGTAGCGACAGTAACAGAGTTTTCTTGATTGGAGCCTCTCTCACTGACCAGGAATAGAAGGAATTGACAACTCTACTGAGACGCAACGTAGATGTTTTCGTGTGGGAACCATACGAGCTGCCTGGAATTGATACTAGTATGGTCTGTCATCAGTTGCACGTCAATCCCACCTTCAAACCAGTCACGCAGAAGGCACGGCGAACTACACCCGAGAAGGCAAAAGCCGTAGAAAAGAAGTAGAAAAACTGCTGGATGCAGTATCTATACGGGAGGTACAATTCCCCGAGTGGTTATCGAACCCAGTAGTAGTTCCAAAGATCAACGAAAAGTGGATAGTTTGCATCGACTTCACTGACCTCAACAGAGCGTGCCCTAAAGACAGTTTTCGTCTCCCAAAAATTGACCAACTGGTAGACGCCACTGCAGCTCACGAGCGAATGAGTTTTCTGGACGCATACTCAGGGTGTCATCAGATCCCTTTATATGCCCCAGACCAAGATAAAACAGCATTCATCACCACAGTCGGGTTATACTGCTACAAAGTCATGCCCTTCCAGCTCAAAAATGTAGGGGTAACCTACCAGCGGCTGGTCACCAAGATGTTTAAGGATCAAATGGGAGACACAATGGAAGTCTACATCGATGATATGCTCGTTAAAAGCAAGAAGAAAGAAGACCACCTCTCAGACCTATCAAGCACCTTCGAAATCCTCAAGAAATACCGAATGAAACTTAACGCGAGCAAATGTTCTTTCGGTGTCCAGTCAGGAAAATTTCTTGGGTACTTGGTCAGTAAGAGAGGCATCGAGGCCAACCCAGACCAGATCGATGCAATAAACAAGGTACAACCTCCTCGTAATATTCAGGACGTATAGAATCTCACCGGTATGCTCGCTGCCTTAAACTAATTCATTTCAAAATCCTCTGAGAAATGCAAGCCTTTCTTCTAGCTTCTAAAGGGAAAAAAACGGTAGAATGGAACCAGAATTGCTCGCGGGCACTGGATGAGCTCAAGGCTTACCTCAGTTCCCCACCACTGCTCGTCATACCATAGGAAGCAAACCCCTTGTACTTGTACCTCTCTGTTTCCAACCACACTGTTAGTTCTTCCATAATGTGCGAAGTTGCAGGAATCCAGCACCCCGTTTATTACGCGAGCAAGACCCTACTAGACGCCGAGCAGAGGTACCTACCCCTGGAGAAGCTCGCCTTTGCACTAGTGGTGGCTTCGAGTAAGCTCAAGCACTATTTAGAAGCCCACACTATAATCGTCCTTACATCACACCCCCTTAAAGCGATCCTGAGGAAGGCGGATTTGTCAGGCAGACTGTCTAAATGGTTAGTCGAACTCGGACGATTTGACATCCAATTTCAACCAAGGAATGCAATCAAGGGGCAGATCATTGCTGATTTCATAGCCGAATTCACAGGCGAGCAACCTTCCAACCAACCTCCACCAACAAGACAAAAGGGGAACAACGCAACGAAGGAAACCTGGAAATTATTCATTGATGGAGCCTCCAACTCAAAGGGGGCAGGTGTAGGAATTGTCCTCATTATTCCAGAGGATACAATCCTTGACCAAGGAATCGAGCTTGGATTTGCAGCCTCCAACAAAGAAGCATAATATGAAGCCTTAATAGCCGGCCTCCAGAAGGCGCACACTTTGGGAGCAAAGCATTTATAGGTGTTCGGCGATTCTCAATTAGTCTCCAGTCAGATAAGTGGAGATTACAGTGCAAAAGATGAAAGAATGGCAGCGTACTTCGCCTTAGGGAAAAGACTAATGGCGAGCTTCGAAGAGATCAATGTCCAACAGTTTCCCAGAGGACAAAATAGCCATGCTGACGCCCTAGCAGCCCTAAGCTCAGCAATCGATTCCGACTTAAAAAGGACAATCCCCATCGATTTCCTCTCTCACCCAAGCATTAACCGTAACAGCGAGCTACCAAGCGTGGAGTAGGTGCTCCAAATTTAGCTTGTACCCAGCTGGATGGACCCATTAAGGGACTATTTGAAGGATGGCACACTTCCAGATGATAAGAAGACTGCTCACCAGATAAGAGTCAAAGCTTCTCGCTTTCACTTATCTCCTGAGGGCAGGCTATACAAGAGATCATTTTCTGGTCCCTACCTCCAATGCGTTCACCCAAAGGATGTCGAGCAAGTTCTACACGAGCTCCACGAAGGAATCTGTGGAAGCCATATTGGAGGAAGATCTTTAGCTTTTCGAGCAATGAAGGAGGGCTATTGGTGGCCATATATGCAAATGGACTCTGCAGGCAAATGGTTGAAATGCCAGCTTCACGCTCCCATGGTCCACCAACCTGCTAGCGACCTAAATCATTATCCAGCCCATGGTCGTTCTCCCAATGGGGGATGGACATCGTAGGACCACTTTCTACCGCCACCGGCAATCATAAATATCTGCTGGTCGCGACTGACTACTTCACCAAATGGATCGAGGCAGAACCCATAGCGAACATTCGAGATGCAGATATGATAAGGTTCATATGGAGAAATATAATTACCTGCTTTGGTATCCCCAGAACCATCATCACTGAAAATGGAACGCAGTTTAAGAGCGGATCCTTTCAGAGTTTCTGCGACGAGCATGGAATCAGACACCATTTTAGCTCGGTGGCCTATCCTCAGAGCAGTGTCCAAGTCGAGGATTCCAACAAGACAGTGATCGATGGGTTAAAGAAACGATTAGAGCAAGCCAAAGGTGCATGGGTAAACGAATTACCACATATTCTATGGGCCTACCGAACCACTCCACGACGAGCAACGGGGGAAACTCCATTTTTGCTGACATATGGAATGGAAGCCGTCATCCCCTTAGAAGCAGGCTTACCAATAATAAGGACCGGCCTTGTCGACCATGGCCATAACGATGCAGCATTGCTCAGTGAGCTTGACCTAGTCGATGAGCGCCGAGAGCTAGCCCTAGTAAAACTAGCGAGCTATCAGCAACAACTCTCAAGGCATTATAACAAAAGGTTCAACCTAAGGGCATTCCAAGTTAGGGACTATGTCCTAAGAAAAGTCTTGGGCAGCGCAGTAAAACCATCAGACGGCAAGCTAGGTCCAAACTGGGAAGGACCATTTAAGATAATTAGAGACGACCTGCAAGGAGCCTATCACTTGGAAACAATGGAGGGAAGAAAGATACCCCGAGCGTGGAATGCATCCAACCTTAAGAAATTCTATTTCTAGATTCTTCTTTTTATCTTTGATTGTGAAACTGTAAGTTTATTTCCTTGTCATTAGTAAAAAATTGTTTGGCAGTTGCATTCAACGAAGTATTAGTCAACTAACTTGCATTTTATGAGCTGTCAGTAAATAAATTTTATGACACACACCAATCATTACACCATAGCAGGGAAATGCCCCTCCTCAGGTCTTCGTTATGAAACACGAAAGACCTCTTAGCATTGCCCCTGGCAATATATGAAGCCCTACAGGAGATCCTTAGGCAATATGGCCGAATTAAAACTGGTCGCCAAACCATCTTTGATTAAATAAAATCTTGATCGGATAGAGCATCCAACACCAGGTGTGTCCTTGCCAATTGCCACACTTAGGCCTAAGGGAGTGTGACGACATGACCTAAAAGGTAAAGTAGTGCACAATGGTATCTTGATAATATACTGGACTGGAAGGACACTTGCGTAATAATACAAATTTAAAGATCCTAAATGAGCGAGAATATGGAGAATATAATACACTTGTTTAGTCAGCTAAATTAGCCCAAAAAATACACTTGTTTAGTCAGCTAAATTAGCCCAAAAAATAAATTTTATATTAATCCATCATATTTACAACAAGTACTGTACATGTTTAGTCGGCGAGCTTGCCCAAAACATTGACATGACATCACTTCAATACAAACTACACAGAGTAACTACAGGCAAAATCTCAGTGGGGGTGAGGCCTCTGAACGAGATAATCAGCCACTTGAGCTCTTCGTCCATCATCAGGAGCAGGAACTAACTCTTCCTCGACTTCGTTAGCAATCGACTCCAATAACTGCCGAGGGATGGCATCGATAGGTATCCACTGATCATCTCTCCGACAGGGATTGGGCATCCAAGTGGAAGGAGATATTTCATGGAGATACCAAAGCATTGAGTTCCTTGGAACTTGCATCTCCTTCAAAGAACTCAACCACCCCCTGATGAAGGTAAGCTCTTCAAATTCTATCAGCCTCCTCGGAGCATCTAGCTAACCCTAGTCATAACTGTCGGCCCATACTATTCAAGGTCCCTTTATAAATAAGTGCCGCAGCCGAGTAATATCCCTTTGAAGCCCAGCAGCGATCACATATGCTCGCTGGACATCACCGCGAAGCTCTTCCATTTCCTTATATGGACCCTTGGTGCTCCTTCCAGCTCGAGGAACGGATGGACCAGTAGAGCCTCGCAGCACAGGAGGAACGTCGCTCGAGCCAGCCCCAGCTCGCGACGATGAAGAGCCTCGCAATACTGCAGGAGCGATGCTCATCGCATGCTCCCTAAGACGCGAGACCTCTTTTCTTAAAGCTTCATTTTCTTGCTGAAGAACCTCCCCGACCTGATTGATCTCAGAGGCATCCAGGAGCCTCTCCCTCAACGTATTCACCTCCTCTTAAACTGAAGCACCAACTTCTTCTATCTCTTGAAGCCTGTCCTTCAACTTGGCTATAAGCTCAGACTGATCTTTATACTTCTGATTCCTTGCTCTAAGAGATTTGTAAATCTTAATAAAGGCTTAGCGAACTTGAGGACTCGCATTGGGACCAAGGGTCCTGCCTAATTGAGATGTGGCGGGAATGTACTCTTCTACATCAACCAACTACAAGACATAAAAGAGCAAGGAAAGACAGATTTATTCTGCACACTAAGGAAACGTGAAACCTTTTCCATTTCATTAATAAAGATCAAAGTACATCGAGCAGCAAAAAGAAAAAATTACAAACGGAAGAAGCAAAGATACAAGGTAGTCCTAGAAACAAAAAGTTAACTAGCAACCTCAGGCTGTCCAGAAGTCGATGGCTACTTCACTTTATCGGCGTCAGCAGGAGCACCCCTCTCAGTAGGAATGACCTTAGTCACCTCGCCAGGGCGAACATCGGTAGGAATTATCTGAGAGGCAGAACCAAATCCTTCGATGGCTAGGGCAGGGTCTTCTTCATCCAAAGTTGGCCTCGGGTTCGGGTCGTGCTCGTCAAATAAGGGAGAGTCAGCATCAACACCAGCAGCTGAGAGGGATTTGTCCCAGCCCTTCTTGAAGTTCAAACGATTGATGTAGCCTATCTGAAGCTCGGCGTCATCGCAGCCCACCCTAAGTTATATGAATCCTCTTTGATGGTGGTTGCTTGAAACTCTTTCTCCTTCAGCTGCTCGACCAGTACCTTGTTCTCCTCTATGACGACCAACTTTCTCGAACAGACCATATCATAGGCCTGCCTCAGCTTGGTCAACTCTTTAACCGCCTCATCCCTCTCTCGGTTGGAATTAACGAGAGCCAAGTCAGAAGAAGCTCAAGCGGTGTCAGCAACCTTAAGAGCAGCCTCGAGCTCCGTACCCTTCAACTTTAAGGCGGTATTCTGCTGCTCCATCTTGACACTTTTTTTTACCAACTCGTCGCGAGAGCGATAAAGCATGGCGAAGTCAGTCACAAACTGGAGAAATAAAGAAGATATTAAAAGGAGGAAATAAACATGAATTAAAAGATATTAAAGAAAAGAAATTGACTTACTAAGGCTAGCCTATGGCTCGCCTGCAGGGCTAACTGGTCAGTCCCTATCGCCCTTTGACGGTCAGCAGGAAGAACTGCCCTCTCAAGCAGCGCGGGGGCCAACTAAGGTGAAACAGCAACTGAGGTCCCATCGAGCAATACGGACACCGGGACTAAGGCTTACCCAGCCTTCATCCTCGACTCCACCTTTCTCCTCTCCTCCTCTTTTTCCTTCTCTACCCTCTTCTTTTCCTCCATCATATTCCTCTCATCTTCCTTCTTTCTCTCTCTCTCTTTCAATTGTTCTCCTTCTTTCCTCTTCCTCTCCTGCTCTAGAGCAGAAGATCGAGAGCCAGTGGCAATAGCCCCTGTACTGGACTTCTGCTTCTTTGACCTCTGAGCAAGGAGCATGTGATCGTCGTCATCATCATCCCGGATCAAGTTTTTCCTTGGAGGAACTATCTCCTCGCTTGAACTGCTAGATGTGCTCGAAGATTCTCGAGCTTCAGATACTTCCTCCGAATCAGAAAAGCTAATACCACCGGAGCTCCCTTCACCAAAGTTGACTTCAGCACCACCTGCGATATCCCTCTCAGAACTGCTCTCCTCCTCGTCCAACTGAATAGGATCAGCAACAGTCTCTTCAGAGGTATCAAACTCAGGGAGACTGTCCACCGGCCTCGCTATGAAATTAGAACCAACGTTCTTATATTCGAGCAGGAAAGCAGCAGACCGGGGATGCTCGCCGCCAACTAAAGGCTCCCTGATATTCCAGGCCTTGACCAATTCAGAAAGATGAACTTCACTGAGAGAAGGTTCCAAGTTCTTCAACCTCGTTGAAGAAAAAATAGGAAAAGTCAGAACGATCACAAATCAGTAAAAGAAATTGAAGGAACAGAGCAAAATCTACCTATGTATTCTTCCCTAAAAAAGGGAACAGAGAACCTATCAGTCCTCGACCCCTCAAACTGGGGAGAAAACTGCCAATTTCTAGTAAGGAATCCCTCTTGCCAATAGTCCTTATGGGAATCAGGTAAGTTTACTACCAATACCCTGTCAAGACTCCTGGCTTTAAGATAGAGAACACTAGAACTAGTCCGAGAAAAAGAATAGCAGAAATAGACCTCGGCGAGCCCTAACTTAGTACCATATAACTGGTTTATTCTATGAACACCATTGATTGTCTTCCACACATTGGGCGAACACTGTGCGGGAATAATGTTGAATTAACCAAAGAAATGCAAGAATAGATTGTTGGGAGGAAAAGTAAGTCCCCCTTGGGAAAGCAACAATACATGGATCCAATGGGCATACTCTATCTCTCTAACGTTTCTAGGGGGAGAGGCGCACTCAATCTCTACCCACTCAGAAATATTGTAAAACTTCCTAAATTCCGAGATCGACCTATTACCAATCTTTGCCATCGGAAAACCCTAAAGGAACTACAAATTCAAAGAAAAAATACAAAAAGAGGGCACAGGAGACTTACAAGATGAAAGTTTGACTTGAATAATGGAGAATCACAAGCCCAAACGACAAAGAAGATCGAAAGCGATGAAAATGAAGACTGGACGAAGAGAGTGTGAATCGCTAGAGCTCACAGGAAATGGAAGAGTGCTGAGAAGGTTGAAACGATGGTCGAAAAGTGGATGCTCTGAATAAAACCTTGAAGTACTACTAATCATGTTGCACAGACCACGAAGCGGGTGCCGTCAGAATCAGTCCTCAAATTTTGGGAAAGCTGCACGATATACGACTCAACCATTATGACAAATTATTTAAGTTTATTGATCCCAAAGCATCGCCCAACAAACTTCGGGGCAATTGTGGGTACCCGAAATTAAAATGATGGGCCTGGACGAGTAGCCCAATTGTAGCGGCCCAAAGTCCAGGCCCCTTATACCTTGAACCGATTATGATTTAGTCTCTTTCCACGTTCCCATTAAGGGGCACTCTAAAAGGAGATGGGAAACGTGGAGGAGTCCCACACCCCCACTCACTAGAACGAACATGTATATAACAAACCCTAGGTCCAGGGCAAAGGACACATTGTATTCTCTGTAATCACTCTTCGGATAACACAAAAATAATACTGACTGCACCACCGTGGACGTAGGCATATCTTTGCTGAAGTACGTACATCCTTTGTTGTGTGATTGTCATTTTATATTCCTTATCCTTGCTTGGTGATTGCCTTTCTCTTATATATTTGTGTTGCATAATAATTGTCACCACAATTATTATAAAAAATATAGGTCCATCATCATTTATGCAATGATTGTCATAATAGGAACGGAAATTCTACGCTATTATTATTTGAGATACGTACATTCGTTATTTTAATTGTTTGTAGGCTTTTTGTTACTTCTTTGGGGTTTTCAAGAATCGAATTGAAGGATGATACTTGACGAGTAGAAGAGAAGAATGTCATTTATGTTATAGAATATTTAGTAGTATTGAAATAGGTTGTCACAAACTTTATGATATGATTTGTGATCATATAGAACTTGTTTTATTAGCATCATGAAATATTGAATGTCATCCTATTGGTGATTAATATTTATTAATTTTTCTTTTATAATCATTGTTGTATTTATAATAAAATATATATTATTAGAAAAGTTTATCCCCACACCCTTATATGCTCCCCCCACACCCTTTCAATGTCTAAAGACATTACTATCCTTCAAGCTTTTAACTTTCTTTTCTTAAGCTAACTTTGAAAATAAATAAATAAAAATTTATAACTAACTTTGATTAAAAAAATGTTATTAACTTTGATAAAAAAAAAAGCTACAACCAACTTTGATAAAAAAAAATACAACCAACTAATTATAGCTAACTTTGATAAAAAAAAAAGAGTTTAGAGTTAACTTTAATATAAGAGTAATGCTAAGGCGACTCAAAAATCGGGACTCAAAATCGCGACTCGCAGACATGGCGTGTCGCGATTGGTTACTGCTGTTGGCGCGGACTCATGTTTATAAAGGATCAACCAATTACAACACGCCACGTAAGCGGGAGTCCCAATTTTGAGTCTCAATCAAGAGTCCACCAAGTGTTATCCTTAATATAATAAAAGAAAAAGCGGCAACTAATTTTGATAAAAAAAATGCAATAAACTTTGATAAAAAAAAAAGCTACAATTAATTTCGATAAAAAAAAAGTTAGAACAAACTTTGATAAATAAAAACAAACTACTAACAATGGTAAATAAAAAAAATTACAGCTAACTTAGGGTCCGTTTGGTAAACTTGTTTTTAAACATAGTTTTTTTAAAATTGGCAAATATATATATATATATATATATATATATATATATATATATATATACAGACAGGATCTCATGCATACCCACTTTGCATACCCTCCGTGCAGACCATTTTTTTAAAATAGTAAAAAAAGTAATTTTTGGTTGATTTTGTTTTTATGGTTTTTAAATATTTCAGTAGGACCATGAAAAAATAATCAGCTCAAAATGAATTGTTTTGCTATTTTAAAAAAATCGGTCAAACTTTGTCAGTTTCTAAGTTGTTAAAAACTGACAAAATTTGACCGATTTTTTTTAAATAGCAAAAAGATTCACTTTGAGCTGAATTTTTTTTATGGTCTTATTGAAATGTTTAAAAACTATAAAAAAAAAATAGATCAAAAATATTTTTTTTACTATTTTATCAAAAATAGTCCGCGCCAGCGGTATGCAAACTGGGGTATGCATGAGAACCTCTCTCTCTCTCTCTCTCTCTCTATATATATATATATATATATATATATATAGCTCTCCAACATACCTCCTAGCAATATACTATTTTTTTTAAATAGTAAAAAAAATAATTTTGAGATGATATTTTTTATATGGGTTCATGATATTTTAATGTGCCACTATAAAAAAAATCAATTGAAAATAATGGTTTTTTTTATTTTTAAAAAATAAGTCAAAAAAGCTGCCAGTTTTTTTTACCTATTTTTTAAAAATATCAAAACACATTATTTTGATCTATTTTTTAAAAATATCAAAACACATTATTTTACAAGGGCACATTGAAATATCATAAACCCATATAAAAAATATTAACTCAAAATTATTTTTTTTACTATTTTAAAAAAATAGGTATGTTCATAGGTATGTTTAATAAGGTATGTTGGATAGCCTAACTCTCTCTCTATATATATATATATGCATAAATGTATACATACATACATACATAAATTATATGCATGTATATTTAATATCATCATAAATTTTGTGTACATGTACATATATATTATTTTTTTCATAAGAATTACACACATATTATTGTATTATACATATACACACACACACACACACACATATATATATATATATATATATATATATATATATATATATATATATATATATATATATATAGGTATAAATGCATTAAAATATTAAGAATGAATAATTTTGAGTTGAAAAAAAAAACAGAAGTTATAAAACACTCTCAACCCATTTTCTGAAAAACTTGATTATAACACAGATATAACATAATTCGGTATTTGAAAACAAGTTACCAAACGCTGATTTTTATCAGAATTGTATTTAAACACAAAAAAAAATTATAGTTGCAAACCAAACATGCCCTTAGATTAAAAAAAATTATAGCTAACTTTGGTAAAATTAAAAAAAAAAAAAAAAAAAAAAAATCTACTGATTTTGATAAATAAAAAGCATTACAGGTAACTTTGATAAGAAAAAAAGGAAGAGGAGATAAAGGTGTGATTCATAATTAATTAATTGAGCGCAACTAATTCATAAAGGTTCCAATTAATTGAAGCTACTTCAAATTAATTGTAGCTTCACTTTCTAATACTCCCGGACTCACCCTATTCCCCGTATTTAAACCTTTATGAATTAGTTGCGCTCAATTAATTAATTATTTGTCACACATTTATCTCCTCTTCCTTTTTTTTTAATCGTATTGTTTTTTTTTTTTATCAAAATCAAAAGTTTTTTTTTTAAATTTTACCAAAGTTAGCTGTAATTTTTTTTATTTACCATAGTTAGTTGTAATTAGTTGGTTGTTTTTTTCTATTTATCAAAGTTCGGCCTAACTTTTTTTTTTATCGAAATTAATTGTAGTTTTTTTTTATCAAAGTTAATTGCATTTTTTATCAAAGTTAGTTGCAGCGTTTTCTTTTATTTTATCAAAGTTAACTCTAAACTTTTTTTTTTTTATCAAAGTTAATTGCAGTTTTTTTTTAAATCAAAGTTAGATGTACCTTTTTTTTTAAAATCTAAGTTTGTTGTTTTTTTAATTAAAATTAGATGTAATTAGTTAGTTGTATTTTTTTATCAAAGTTAGTTATAAGTTTTTATCTATTTATTTTTAAAGTTAGCTTAGGAAAAGAAAGTTAAAAGACTTAAAGGGTCGTAATGTCTTTAGACATTGAAAGGGTGTAGGGGGAGTATATTAGGGTGTGGAAATAGACTTTCCCTATTATTATTATTTTAAAATTCATCAATATTAGTAATAGATATATACCATTAGAAAACTTAATATATGTTACAAAAAATTTCTGTAGAAATGTGTTATGAAATGTTGGTAATGATAAAAGTTCGTCAGGATCTGAATTAATTTGTAACACTTTAGTAACGGTAAAGATGTGTTAGTAACACATAATTTAGTAATGGTAAAAAGGTGTTAGTATTTTTCTCCCTCGCGTCTTTCTTGTAATGGTAATTTAGTGTTAGTAATTATTTTTGTAACACTACAGTAACGTTTGATATATCCAAGCATGACCTCGTCTCATCTTGGGACTCACTCGGCCAAGGCTGACCTTACAAACCATTATGGCAGACAGTTATGGGCCTTCTACAGTGGTCATATATCAGCAGTCTCGGCCCCGTCCAGTCTCCTGGGCCAAGACCTATCAATTGGCTCGTTGGCCCTCATAAGTCTCGTCTCACCCTGGAAACTCCAGGCAGCCGAGACCCATCAACGAGCTCATTGACCCTTCATAAGTCTCATATCATCTTGTCACCTCCAGAGAATCGAGACCACACTTCAGTCTTACTCATCAGTTGTTAAAACGGAATATTAGAGGTGTCATCCGCGGCCAGGCAGAGACCTCCCAAGGCGACATACAGACACGTATGACACAAGTTTCTATCATGACCAATCCACGTGGACATGCAGTTATAACAAGATCACAGGATCATGTGAGGTGAATATTTGCATCATCATTACATACTTGTGCTCAGAACAGGTGTCTACTCCTTATTGGATGCTTCATCAAGGACACACTCCATGCATGCTTGGGGGTGCATTGTGCACCCCAAGCACTATAAATATTCATCTTCTTCACCAAAAGAAAGGATCCAAAAAATTGTAAAACCCTATTAAAACTCTATCTCACTTTCACTAGAAAGGAAGCTTAAGAGTTGTATATAGCTGGCCGTTAGAATCTCTTTTCTAGTGAAAACTACACTCACCTGCACAGTGGAGTAAGCTGATACAGCTGAACCTCTTAAATTCTGGTGTTATTCCTCTTCTCCTCACCTCCTTCTCCAATTTACATTATTGTTCTGTTTCATTCACCGGAGACAATAGCCTCCAATTTGCCTCATGGTGCTGGCCCTATCTTTATCCAACTGCCTCCTCAGTCAAAAATGGCTGAGGTGGCGGCGATGCTGCGCTCGCTGGCAGCCAGTCAGTAGAAAATGCAAGAAAATATTTCTGCTTTTAGCCAAACTATGATGGCTAGACCTATCGACGATGTAAAGGAGATGATAACTCCAGCCACCGGAGAGATGGATCCGATGACAGGGGGACCACCCCCCTACACAAAGAAGTGCCACAACAACAAAGATGTAGAGATGTGGCTGACCTTAAGCGATTATGCCTGGGAAGACAGGGCCAAATGTAGGAAAACCCAGACGACCAGTGTTGTGATAAGGATGACAAATGGGAGCCCTACAAAATTTCTGAAAACACACTGCACCTAGTTCCATCTAGTAGAGGAAACAATGGTCGTCCGAGCCAAGATGGCCAGTCCAAGGCTTCAGGATGTAATAGATTAAGTCGAGGTTCAGCTTTTGACCGACCTGCCCAGTCGGTGACCTGTGAAATGAAAAAAATAATGTCACTTAAGTTGTTTAAAATATTTAAAACAGTTTAAATGGCTCCAAAAATTTTGTTTGAGAAACTCTTTTTTACACAACAAATTCCTAACACAAGATGTGTATAAAAGGTTATGAACGAGATATTTCAGTTATTGGTGACCAAGTTTTGAAAACCAAAACTAAAAGAGTCTAAACCAGCACACAATCAGAAGGGGATGAGAAGAAGATTAAACATGCAAGTACACAGGTATTTTAACGTGGTAAAACCTCCCCAATTGGGAAAACATCCATGAAGGTCTATACACCTAAAAAAAAATCCACTAAAAATGAGTTAACATGTTACAAACTATTAACAAATTAAACATACAATAAAACCTATTCTAAGTCAAGAATTTATACCAACTATATTAGGTAATTCTGACTTCTCTGAAGGCTCTGAAGTTGTTCTTGTTGTTCTCCCCGCTTCGTACCTCCTCCTCGTTTTAGCTTTACGTCAACTCTAAAGTCAAAAATCTCTCAAACAACACTATTTTAGTGTTGTAGTGTGAAACATGTATTGTGGTGTTGTGCCTAATACATGCATGAACACACACACACACTTATACAGACAAATAATCCTACAAATTACAGCTCTCTTCTAAGAATGAAATGAAAAATTTTGAGTCACAGTATATTGAAAACTAGACTTCTCTATTTATGATAGATCGAGTGACAATCTTGCTATTATAAAGATCCAAGATCCTATACACTTCCTTTTTATTTATTTACAAATATATTTCACAAAATGTGAAATATGAACAAATAAGTGTAAACGTCTCAAGATGTTTAAAAGTTTTGAAGTTTGTTTTTCTCAAAACTTGAAACAGAAAAGGTATTTGTTGGTAAATCAATTAAAAGAAACATTTGAGTATAAAAATGAAACAGAAATCAAACTAAGAAGATCTAGGTGAGTTGAATCACAACAGAAATCAGATCTACGTTTTCCAGGAAGAAGAAAACAAGATCCAACTACGTGATAAGTTGGAAAAGATATTTAAGACTAGAGAGGAATGAATCTTCAAACAGGAACAACTCTCAAAGGTAATTTTTTGAGAAAATTTTTCAGAGTTTGGCTTGATTTTGCAATTTATCTCTCTCTCTCGATCTCAAACTCACCAAAAGATTGTAAATGTTAACCCCACGGCCTCTATTTATACTGAACGATGGAAGGGTCTGGAAACTCTACTCACAATAACAGTTGAGATTAATTCCTGCCAAACGAAGTAAATCCAAGGGCTGTAAATGCACCGCAGTTAAACTCTCTCTTATAAGTCCAATTGATAAAGACAAGGATTGAGTTAACCAACATGCAGACTATCGATTAGATTCATCCAACGGCTGATATGTGCTCTGAGTTATGTGAGAGGAAACAAATACAATCTTGACAAATGCAAAGCAAACACGAATAGGGCTCAGATCTCAAATGAAACACATGTTTTTCACTACACCAAAAAGGCCAAATTGCCAACCTTCAGTCGGTCACCCATGTCACGATCAATGACCATGACAAAAAAGCACGCATTTTTTGTCACGCTCATTGACCGTGACAAGGTATTGTCACGGTCAATAACCGTGACAACATTAGAAAGTTGTCACGGTTAAAGACCATGACAGGTCCGGGATAACTTTCTCAGTACAAAAAGCCCTTCCCTCTTTTTTCCCACCGTTTTGTTCCCCCCCATTCTCTCTCTCTCTCTCTCTCTCTCTCTCTCTCTCTCTCTCTCTCTCTCTCCTTTTAGGTACATATATCTCTCTCTCTTTCCTTTATGTGTATATGAATATGTGTGTGTGGTGTGTTGCGTGTGTGGGTGTGTGTGTTGCATGTGGGTGTGTGCTGCGTGTCTGGGTGTGTGAAGAGGTGTGCGTGTGTGTGGGTGTGGGAGGGGGGCATGGTGTGTGTGTTTGTGTAGTGTGTGTAAAGGGCAGTGTGTGGGGGGTGGGGGCAGCAGGGGTGGGTGTAGGGGGCAGTGTGTGTGTAGTGTGCATGTGTGGGCAATAGGGGTGGGGGCAGGACGTGTGTGTGTGTGTAGTGTGAGTGTGCATGTGGGTGTGGGAGGTAGGTAATGGAACAAACATTGTTGGCTAATACATAATGATAAGTAATTAACCCTTGATTTCATACGTAAATGTTTAAATGATGATTCTCCCCATGTTTAAGAGGCTTAAAGTTCAATTTGAGATTTTTCTCACGAAATAGTCGTAATTGGAATTGGAATTAGAATTGGAATTTATAATTATTAATGTTAAGTTAATTATGACTTTAATTGGATATAAATGAGTTAGGAGCCTTTATATTCCCCTTATTAATTGTTGGTTGAATTGATGTTTAGGATTTTTAGTAATTGTACATATTATGGGTTAGGTGTTGTTGTTTTGGAATTCAGAATTAAGTTGTTAAACATTAATATTACACTGTGACAGTTGAAACAGATAAATTGATTAATAAAATATAGCTTTAATTATAACTTTAATTGTATAGATTTAATTGTATAGCGGTAATGATGATATATTTATAAGACGTGATGAAATGAATTAATTGAGTAGATGAATTAGAAGGAGTACGGGATACACATTTGTTGGTTTGTTGTTGCTATTGTTGTTGGATTGTAGTGGACCGATGTTGGTTTGGTTAATTTTGGAAGTGGCATGACCACTGGATTATTATCCAAATGGGGGGGGGGGGGGGAGTTTTCAACTTTTTTCTAAAATTACTTTATGTCACGGACAATATATCATTAATTTATATATATAGTATGTTTCATTTATGATAATTAAATGAACTTGAAATTACATATAGTGCACATAGATACTAGCCTTATAGTTCTTATGCGTATGCATTCAATAGCCCTTAGACCCGTTCGAGAATCATTACCCCTGTAATGAGATCTCTGGAATTGTCCCATTTGGACAGTTAGGGACTGCATAATTTCTATATAATAATATTCTTAGTGGCTTAAACTTGTTGCTTTTGGAGGAAGTTTTGCAGTCGTATCCTAATGTTCTCTGGGTACATACTAGATTGGCAAGTGTATATTTCAATTGATAAATTGAAATAACACTCACACTTGAGAATCTACGTCGTGGACTTGGAGAACTATAGGGATATGCTGACGAATTTTTCTCAAATCGTAACAATGTGCATGAGCTGTTAAGTATAGTACAAAAATATGCGGTCTTGAATGGGATAGGACCACTCACCCTTTAGAGGAGATAGAGGAAATAGGAATTAATATTATAAATTGAATTTGAATTTGAAATTTAAAAATTGAATATAAATAAGACATAATTAAATGAAAATACTATAAATATAATTTTTGTTTATACTAATCCACGAATATACACTTCTTACCTTTAATAGGTGATTATTTGTAGTAGTTGTGATGGGATATCCTAAATACAAAGAGTGGATGGGTGAGACAAATAGATTGGGGGATGTGTTAGCAAATGTGCTAATGAATTTGTGAAATACGCAAAGAGATGTCATAACGATGAAGAGTTTTCATGTCAGTGTGTTAGGTGTGAGAATGATAAGGTGTTTGAGTGGAAAACAGTTGACCTACATTTGTTAAGATGGGGTATGCAAGATAATTATTGATTTCAAATTTTTCACAGAGAATTAAAAGTTCCTTTTGTCTCAGCCTTCACAACAACCTTCAAGAAGTAGGATAGATGTAGAAGGGGACAACGTAGATCATAATATGTTAGAGGATTTAGTTGATGACGCATATGGCGTTCATGAAGTGGAACAGAATGAGGTCACTGGCGATGTACAAGTTTCAGGTGCTCATGAAGATATCAGGATAAATCTTGACGATGACTACCAAAGTTTAAAATTTAAGGCGACCCATTCGTTATGCTCTAGATGTGAGAAAGATCAAACAACTTTATATTCCATGGTGGGTTTGCATAGTTTGAAGACCTAATACGATTTTTCTGGCAATAGCATGGCAAGAATTCTGAATTGGGTGAAGGACTTGATACCTAAGGAGAATATGCTTTCAAATAGCTATCCTGTTATGAAGAACAGTTTCAAAGGTTTGGGAATGAAGTATAAATTGATTCATGATTGTGTGTATGACTGCATACTATACCGAAAGGAGTATGAAAATCTCGATCGGTGTCCAGTATGCGATGAACCTAGATATGTCTGATCTACTGGAAAGGAAGGCACAAGCTCAAAAGTGCCTCAAAAAGTGTTGAAATATTCTTCTGTTGGGCCTGGATTAAAGTAATTTTACACAGTACCATGGATAGCAGAGGCAATGACTTGGCATGCTGGGGAAGAAGTAGGGGATAATCTTATGCGTCATCCTATTGATTCAACAGCTTGGAGGAGGATGAGTTATAAGCATCCCAATTTTTCTCGAGAACGGCGTAACATTCATTTGGCTATATCAACAGATGGTTTCAATTCATTTGGAAATCTAAGCACCAATCAAAGTGTATGGCCAGTGATCCTAGCCCCACTCAACCTCCCTCCTTCACTAAGTATGAGACCTGAATTTTCGATGTTATCTTTATTGATATCGGGGCCAAAGTCACCAAGTAATGACATCGATGTTTACCTGGCTCCTTTGGTAGAAGAATTAAACAGTTGTGGGAAGAGGATGTGCAAGAATTTAACTCTTTTAGAAAAGAAGAGTTTACACTGAAAGCTATGTTGATGTGGGCAATTCATGATTTTCCAGCACATGGTTATTTAGGGTGTCCTATATGTGGAGAGGATACTAAATCTCTTTGTCTCCCTGCTAGCTCAAAAAATTTATACCATTGACATAGGAGGTTTTTACCCCCCCCCCCCCATAGTTTCGGATTTGACAAAGGTTCCAATTTTTTATTAGGCGGGGGTTGAACATAGGCTATCGCTGAGAAAACTTTCAAGTTCAGAAATTGAAAGTAAATCTTCTTATTGTGGCCCTAATATGCCAGGTAAGAATCCTAAATTTAAGAATGTCAAGCATAAGAGACCCCAACTAGGAATGAAATTGAGATAAGAAAGGAATGGTATAGGAGGTCAATTTTATTTGACTTGCCTTATTGGAAGAATAATCCGATGTGCCATGTATTGGATGTGATGCATGCAGAGAAGAACATCACTAAACATATTGTGGTCACATGCCTTAGGGGGAGTCATTCGAAGGATGGAGAAAATGCACGAAAAGACCATAAGTCGTTGAAACTTAAGCCACAACCATGGTTGAAAGAAGATAGTAGGGGAAGTACAATAATTCCCCCTGGTGCATTCACTTTGACGAATAGGGAAAGGAAAGTGCTTTTAGACACAATATATAATTTGAAGGTTCCATCTAATTTTTTGTACAACTTACAAAGGATTGTTAATTATGCTACCCATGATTTACATAAGTGTAAGTCCCATGATTGGCATGTGATCATGCAATTGGTTCATCTATTGTTTAATCACTGTTTCTCCAAGCACAAGGATTTGCGGAGGTCTATTATGCAAATTAGTATTTTCTTCTCACTTTTATGTGAGAAGGTAATCAATCAAGAACACATAATGGCCGCAAAATTAGTGGTGACCGAAGAGATTTATGTGTTGGAGAAGTACTTCCCCCATCATTCTTTGACATAAATGTTCACTTGTTGCTACACTTATGCGAAGAGGCACTTCTTTGCGGTCCAGTTAGATATCGGTGGATGTATCCGTTTGAAAGATTGATGAAAGTTTTCAAAGATTACATTAAGAATACATGATACATTGCAGAATCAGTTTCAAAGGAATACATCACCGTGGAGTCATCAATCTATACTCCGAAATATATGCCTGAATCGACCATCGTTGATGACATTGATGAGTTCATCGATGAGGGTGGTCATATGATGGGCAAACGAGTGAAATTAATGAGTTTTCAACATGAACAAGTATCTCGTTATCTATTTGACACACATGAAGATGTCGAAGAATGGAAAAGTAAGTTTAAATTATTTTAAGTTTTATATTATATTAGATTATTTTATACATGATTAATTTTGTAATACGTTCATCACATTAATTTTATGCAGATAATATGAAGCCTGTGAGAAAAATAAAAGATGAAAAATAATGGCGCAATCAGACAGCAAATTTAGGTTGTGGTTGTCACATAAGGTAATTATAATGAAAATGGTTGTTATATAACATCACATTATAATAAAACTTTACAACTAACCTGATTAATTTATCTATATTCTCAGCTCTTAAAGACGGGTGATGTGACATCAAGGCTTGCTCATCTAGCTACTGGACCCTTGTTCATAGCACAAGAGTACAAAAAGTATCGATTGAACGGTTACATATTCGGCACAAGAGTGTACGAGGAAAGTACAAATGTACAGAACTCAGGCATTTCATACAACTCTCTTACTTTCTTTCGAGCGAGCACAAAAGATAAAAACCTCGTTGAAGCTGAAATGACTTACTATGATGTAATTCGAAATATATTTGAATTGGACTAGGTAAGCTTCAAAGATGTTGTATTTTACTGTGATTGGGTAAGAGTTGAAAATAAAAATGCCTGTAAAGTAGATCCTAGAACCAATTTGATCGTGGTTCACTTGTCCAAATTGAAGAGCAACGAACACGTGAGCGATGAGCCATTTGTTTATGCATTTCAAAAGGTCAAGCAAGTGTTTTACTCGGAGTATATCAATAACGAGTTGTGGTCAATCGTCCAACATGCGCCAAAGCGTCTAAACAGTAGTGTGGATGATTTGGCTGCTCCTATTGAATATCAGTCCATTTTTTATGAAAACCCAAATTTGAAACAATTTTAGATTTGTAATAAGTATTCCAATTATTGGACAATAGTTTAATGCTTTTAATTCATTTGTGCTTGATCAGTTTAGTGCATGTACTATTTAGATTTAATTCTTAAGCATTAATTCAAAGTCCATGTCTAGTGGGTGTATTATTCTAGTGTTTTATTATTATCGGACATCAGTTTAATGCGCTTTTAATTCATTTGTACTTGATCATTTTCTCTCTTTCTCTCTTTCCTTTGTATGTGTGTGTGCATGTGTGGGGGGGGGGGGGAGTTTTCAACTTTTTTCTAAAATTACTTAGTGTCACGACGCATTCGAGAGTGACACGACCACAGAAAATGTTTGTATGTCTTCTTCAGGTGTGTGTGTGTGCAGGTGCGTGTGTGTGTGTGTGCAGGTGTATTTGTGTTCTTCTAATTCATTTGGATTTGTACTAATAACAATAATTTTTTACAGAAAATATATCCTTCAGGGATTAAGGCAAGGATGATGATGATGATGATGATGATGATAATGATGATGTCTTCTTCAGGGCTCGACGGTAGCGGAGGCGACGAGGGCTCCTCGGTTCAGAACAAGACTAGCATATTGGCTAGATCCCTCGAACTGGTGAAGACAATTATCGGCCCGGGGTACAACAGTTGGAGGGAGGTGACAAATGAGCTCAAGTTAGCTATTTGGGCGGCACTACCGGTAATGTATTTATATTTATATTTATATTTATATTTATATTTATATTTATATTTATATTTATATTTATATTTATATTTATTCGCAACTAACACTTACATTATTTTTGTTTTGTATTTGTTTGACACGAACAATTCAGCCTGCCCTCAAAACTCCGTGCTTTGTGTTGGAGCAGTTAAGGGAGCAACACAAAATATGGAAGAAGAATTTGGGCCCGGTACTTTTGGAAGACCCTGGAGTTCATTAACAGAATGAGTGAGTTCGTACTGCCGAAAGAGCCGATCGCATTGGCACAATAGCAAAAGTTCATTGGCAATTAGCATCTTTCCAATCAAGGAGGAAAACTGGGTGAAAAATACGGGCGTGCACTACTCCGGTCGGAAGTCTTACGCAGAGGTAGAGCACATGATGGTAAGTTTTTATTTTTTATAATTATGGAAGCATGTTATTCTGTATTATTTTACTTTGCGTTACTTACTAACTTTATATTATTTTATTTCAGGGGACGGGGAGTGGCCCTGGGAGTAGGCCACATAGGCTCGATGCCTATGTCGCAATTCAGACGAATAAGGGAAAGGATAAGGAGGTGTCCCCGAGCGTTGGGGCCACGATTGTAAGTAATCCGATAGTTTAATTTTTGTGAATTACATTATAATTTTTTTATTTACTTATTTAACTAATCGTGTGCTTTTTGTCGCTTCAGGCAAAACTTAAGGAAGTGTATGAGTCACAATCTGATGCCAACAATGCATCTTTATCCACGGACGCACTCAGTCAAGTGCTTGGTGCTGATCGCAAGAGGAGGACTAGGGGTGAGCTCACGGGTGGGAAAATCTAGGATCATTGAAATGGAGACGAGCAACTCCGAGTTGGCTCGTCAGGTGGATATGCATGACCCGAAGCTATCAAGGGAAGCGACGATCCTACATATGTACGCATTCATGAAGCGTTAGTTGAGCGAAAAGGGAAATGTGCATCGACTTCACTAATATGAACAAAGCTTGTCCTAAAGACAGTTTTCCTCTTCCTCGTATCGATCAGATGGTGGACGCCATGGCTGGGGATGAGTTAATGAGCTCTATGGATGTATACTCAGGCTATAATCAGAATTTTATGGATAAATTCGATGCATATAAGACTTCCTTCATCACCGATAAAGGAACCTACTGCTACAAGGTCATTCCTTTTGGCCTTAAGAATGCAGGGGTAATCTATCAGAGGTTGGTCAACAAAATGTTTGAGGAGAAAATCGAAAAAACTATGGAAGTCTATGTTGATAATATGCTGACTAAGAGTCTCAAGATCGAGGATCATGTGGACGATATTGAGAGGACATTTGATACTATAGATCTTTACCAGATGAAGTTAAACCCATCCAAGTGTGTGTTCGGCATGGTTTCAAATAAGTTTCTCGGCTTCATTCTCAACCAAAGGGGATTAAGGCAAACCCGGAGAAAATTAAAGCGTTGATTGAGATTAAGACTACAAAGGATGTGTAGAGGCTAATGGGAAGAGTCGCTTTACTCAACAAATTCGTCTCCAGAGTGACAGATAAGTGTTTGCCTTTCTTTAAAATTTAAGGAAAGATTTTACTTGGGATGAAGAGTGTGAAAAATCTTTCCAAGATCTTAAAGTATATTTGGTTTCCCCCGTGATCCTATCTCATCCCCTTCAGGGAGAGAAATTATTTTTGTATTTAGCAGTGTCTGAGTCAAAAATTAGTGCATCTATCGTTCGAAACGATGAAGGCGTTCAGATGCCAGTGTACTTCAACAGTAAGGCTCTTCAAGAGGCCGAGCTGAGATATCCAAAAATGGAAAAGTTAGTGTATGCCTTGATTCATGCCTTAAGGAAGATGAAGCCCTACCTTTATACTCATACTATGTTGGTGCTCATCGACACTCCGTTGAGGCAAGTCATCCATAAACCTAAGAAATAGGGTCGGCTAATGGCTTGGTCAATTGAGCTATGAAAGTTTGACATCATTTATGAGCCAAGAATCGAAAATAAAGGGCAAGCATTGGATGATTTCGTAGCTGAGTTTACCTTGGAAGAGGTCAATGATAAAGGAGACAACACTACAGCTATGACTGAGAAAGTAGTCCAGGGTTCGGCCACAACCGACGGGTTACAAGCTGGCCCTTCTGAGAAGGATATTTTGTTTAAGAATGGAATAACAGATGAAGGGCCTTTCTCAATCGATAACCCAGTCTAGATTTTATTTATAGATGGATCCTTATATGAAAGGGACAATGGGATAGGGCTCATATTGTCGGGTCTAGACATGATGGACATTGAATATGCGTTGAGGTTCATCTTTAAGGCTTAAAACAACGAATCTGAGTACAAAGCTTTGCTAGTAGGCTTATCCCTGACCGATGTATTGAATGTAGGCTATATGATAGTTCACAATGACTCCCAGCTGGTGGTGAACCAAATTTAAGGGATTTATGAAGCTAAGGACAAGAAGTTGGCCAAATACTTAGCCAGGGTGAGAAAGGCTTTGATGTACTTCAAATAGGTGAAGGTGAAGAGAGTCCCTCGGCTTGAAAACAATTGAGTTAATGCATTATCAAGATTAGCATTTACCACTAGAACATAAATTAGGACAACCATCCTAGTTAATATCCTACATAGATTGAGCATTAATGAAGACAACTGTAAACTTGAGTTTTTTTAATTTGAATCTTGGAGCTTCATGGATGGACCCTCTCATCAGATATATCACAGACGGGGAGGTCCCATAATCGAAGGACGATGGGAAGAAATTGCTATACAAAGTAGTAAAATTCACTATCATAGGAGATGTCCTATATAAAAAGGGCTTTCTGCTCTCCCTATTAAGATGTGTCCATCCCTCAGAGGTGGAGTATGTCTTGAAAGATGTGCATGAGGGATCAAGCTCCAGACATATTAGGGGATGGTCTTTGGAAAAGCGGATAGTGACGCAGGGATATTAAAGGTCGACCCTTACAAAGGACGCGATCGATAATGTAAAAAAGTGTGCCAAGTGCGAAGTGCCAAAGATAGGCCTACATCCCCCATCAGCCTATGACATCCATTATAGCCCCTTGGCCATTTGCGGTATGGGTGATTGACTTAGAGGGACTTCTACCTAGAGTTGTGTCCACATATAGATACTTAATAGTGGAGATTGACTACTTTCCCAAATAGGTAGAGGCTAAGGTCATGGGTTCCATCACAAAGACGAAGACCTTCAAATTCATTTAGAGGAATATCATCTGTAGATATGGACTACCTCACACTTTGATCTTAGATAACGAAAAGAAGTTCAAGAACAAGTCCCTAGAAGCTTAGTGTGAAAGGGTCGACATCAAAAAATTCTACTCAGCTCCAGGTTGACCCCAACTAAACGGACAGACAGAGGTCACTAAATGAACAATTCTAGATGGGATCAAGAAGAAGTTAGAAAATGCCAAAGGTTTGTGGACAGAAGAGTTGCATGTTGTCCTGTGGGCTTACAGGGCAGTAGAAAGGACGCCGACAGGGGAGACCCCCTTTATATTAACTTATGGTTCGAAAGCTATGATACCAACTGAACTCGGCCTGTCGAGCCATAGTGTCCATACTTACAATTCAAAGTCAAATAATGAAGACAGAAGGGTGGAATTAGATCTAGGGACGGTAATAGGTCGGTTTGGGGTCGGGTTTTAACTCCCCGTCCCCGTTAAAAATAGCATTCCCCGTCCCCGCCCCGTTACCCGTTATAATGGGTTCAGGGATCCCCGTCCCCGTTTAAAACGGGTATCGATTTCCCCACGGGGAACCCGTTTCTTTTTTTTATATATATAAATTCATTTCTTTTTTTTAATATAAAAAATTCAGTATTAGATATGCTAAACAAAGAGAAACATCTGATACTAGTTATGCTAAACAAAGATAAAACATCAAACAAATTGATGTTTACATAACTAGGTTTCAGAGTAGGTGGCATCATCACTATTTAAATATAAACCCAAATCTCAATTTTCTTAAAGAGAAGACAGTAGAGAAAACCCAAATCTATAACTATTATCAGTGGCAAAACATTATACATTGAATAAAACTCAAATCTATAACTATTATCAGTGGCAAACCCAAAACTCAACTACATTATTTCTAATCAATTCATACATATACATTGTATTACCTTTCTACTTGAAGCTACGGGGAGGAGAAGAACTGCTGAAAAGAGTAGACCTTCTACCAGCAAGCTCAGCTCGTGACCATTCCCCTTTGGATAGAATAGGGGAGAAAGAATAGGGTCATCGTGGGAGGGAGATGAGGTCTCCGCCGGCATGGGAGGTCACTTCCAGCGTGGGAGGTCACCGCCGGTGTGGGAGGGAGATGAGGGAGCAGGCGTGGGAGAGAATTTGGGATGAGGTAGGCGTGTGTATCTGTTAGGTTAGGCACCGTGTGTATATGTTAGGAACTTAGGAGGTTAGGGTCACATCTTTATATGTTATATATTTATTAAAATATAAGTATATATATTTAATTATATATTAATAATTTAGGTATCCCTGTGGAGACTCAAGGCTATACCCAAAACTGACCCGAAATGTTTTGGGGATTTTTTTAGCTCCCAAAACCCGCCCCGATCCCTGAATTTTCGGAGATTTTTTGGGGATTTTTTTCGGGTATCCATGGGGACCCGAAATTTTGGGTAAAATTACCATCCCTACTTAAATCTAATAGAAGAGATAAGGGAAGATGCTAAGGTGAGACAAGCAGTGTACCAATAGAGAACGACCAAGTAATATAACAAAAGAGTCAGATCTAAGTCGATAGTTGTGGGGGACCTGAATCTAAAGAAGGTTTGGCATAAGCCAAACAAGTTAGACCCTAATTGGCATGGTCCATACGGGGTCACTAAAGAGGTTGTCCTTGGAACATATCGGCTGGAGAACCTAGAGGCAGAACCACCAATCCATGGAATGATGGCCATTTGAAAAAGTATTATCAGTAGATTTGTATATACAATTTTTGTAAATTTCTCTTTGTACGTGAAAGATTAAATTTAATGAATGACAAGAGTTCCAAGTGCTCCCTCATATCTTTCTTGTACGAGTTTTCTAAGTGTATGGTTTGAATTGTCTTTAACTAGACAACATTATTTTTTTTTATTAGCATTGACTCGCTCTCGGTGATATGAGAAACCGTGTCAGACTCATCTCGTCCACGGGTTCTCAATAACACCAAAAGGGGGAATGGTGTGATAACATCACTAAGGTGGCGAAAAACACTAACTCTATTAAAAATCATTAAGTTGGTAAATCATCTCGGCTAAGGATGATATTGAACAAGAGAAATAACAACATTAATTTGATGATATCCTATTTGCAATTATTTCGTTATGGTTACCTTAAACATAATTAATTTGATTATTTTCAAATTCACAATCAATAAGTTGGTTATTTGTCTCTCGGCTAAGGACGAGAGTAGACTTGAGATAAACATCATTAATATGGTGGTATCCAGTCTAAAAATTATTGAATTGGTTATTTATCTCTCGGCTAAGGACGAGAGTAGAAAAGTTCATCAATGGTCATACAGGTATAAAGCAAGCAGATATGACATAATGAGAAAAAGATGATAACACATCAAATCCGGTAAGAAGAGATTCTTAATTGCATTCACCACAACGCAAAATTAATATAGACATGATGTTCTGACGATGATACGGATTTATAAACCATCAAATATTGTTCAAAAAATTACATAAGATAAGGGCAAGTTAGGCCATAGATGGACGCCCAAAAAGTATAGTAGAAATAAAAATCAGAGAGTCTCTTCCAGAGGAGCATCGTCATGGTTGGTGGCAATTTTATCAACTGCGGGTTTAGTGGCAGCCCCATAGTCATTGATTTCACCTTCGATCGCTTAGCCCCAGTCTGCTCAATCATCTCGACTGTGGGATGCTCGTTTGTCTCTGTAGGGGCACTCACAATGTTCTCGGCATCGGTTAGAGAAGTGCCGAGCAGGGGTCCTGAAAGATCAAGGCCCTCAAAGTGTTCGGGGGTCAGTGTCCCAACCTTGGCTTATTTAAGGATGGTCTAACGACAAACCGCCTTCACGCCCCTCTCGAGGTATTCAAAAGCATACCCTCAAAACTCCTCAAAGGCCTTAAAAGCATCCACAGCTTGTGCCTTAGCGTCGTCCAAAGTTGTCGTGACTGTTGCATCAATATCGCCTTATTTCTTGTCGACCCGCTCCTTTAGGACATCAGCATGCTCCAGCTTCAGCCTGTTCAACTCATCTAAGTGCCTCTTTTATTCTGCACCCATGGTCTTCTGATGGGTGACGTCCTAGGAATCCAGCTTCTCCCTTAAGCTCCTCTTCATCTTCTCAACATCCTTCCCCCTTTGGATTAGGGGAAACCTCTACTCAACCCAGTCACCAAGATGAGAGAGGCTAAAAAGAGACTGCCAAAAGTTAAAGAAAATGGGTTAGTATAAAATAAAAATTCAAAGAAAATAGGCTAGTTAAATAACAAAAGTTACAAATGATTACCTAAGTGGCCCTATGGATACTGAACTCAATAAGTCGAGAGGCATCCATCGCCTCAAAAATGCGCCTATCAACGTTAGGCACCATGGAAGAAATAGCGGATCGTGACCTCCGAGCATCACCAGTCAGAGTCTCGTCGTTGAGATTTAGTTAGTTGAGACGGGTGGTTAAAGCATCGTTAGATGATATTGGGACCGCCCTATTGGATCCTCCCTTAGCCAGGACTTCCTTCCTGTTCTTTTTTAGAGGGCGGTGAACTACAGTGTCGTCCACCACCTCTTTCCCCTTTTTAGAAGCCTCGGGTTTATTGGGGACGCTTACAATAATTTTTTTTATCGAGGAAATAGGATCCGACTTCTTGCCAAATTTGTCAAGCATTGTTGAGATGCTAGGGGCAGCTATATTCCAAATAGCTTCACGAGTAATGTTCGATTGATCTGTAAAAATTTAGATCATGTCAGAAACGATATATTCATAGATGACATCACAGTTCAGAATCAAAATTGGTAAGCCCTACAGTCAAAGTCAATTAAAGATGAGACTATAGTTGAAAGGAAAGACTTACGCATTTATGTCAGGGGATCAACACCTAATCTAGTCTCGTCTAGGACTTTGGGTGTCATAAGTTGCTCGAATTCCATAATCCCACCATCGTCCCCTTAAAATCTGATTTGTTCTATTTTATCTCGATTGTCTACACTCAGGCCGAGGTCAAGTTTGGCAGCTATGGAAGTATTTACCCTTTATTGTGGACCCTTGACTCTGAGGCAGAGCAGGAGACGTTAGAAGGGAAATCCATACACCAGATATGAAAAAAAATCTCATGACAGACCCAATCATGACCATGTCCATCTTGGAACTCACTTGGCTAAGGACGACCTTATAAACCATCATGACAGATAGTTATTAGCCTTATACAGTGGTCCTATATCAGCAGTCTCAGCCCCGTCCAGTCTCTTGGGCCAAGACCCATCAACTGGCCCATCAGTCGTCACAAGTCTCATCTCGTCCTGGAAACTCCACGCAGTTGAGACCCATCAATTATCTCATTGGCCCTTCACAAGTCTCATCTCGCTTTGGCATCTCTAGAAAGATGATACCTTACTTGAATCTTGCTCATTAGTTGCTAAAATAAGATATTAAAGGTGTCATCCTCGGCCAGGTTGAGACCTCCCAAGATGACATACAGTCATGTGTTACATAGGTTTCTAGTATGACCAATCCACGTGGATAGGCAGTTATAATAAGATTGCATGAGCACGTGAGGGGAATAATTACATCATCATTACAAACTTGTTCTCAGGTTAGGTGTCTACTCCTTATTATATACTTTATCATGGACAAGCTCCATGCATGCTTGGGGGTTGTGCACCCCATGAACTATAAATATTTATCTTCTTCCCCTGAAGAAAGGATCCAAAAAATTATAAGACCCCAGCAAAACTCTATCTCACTTGCACAAGAGAGAGGAAGCTTGAGAGTTTTATATCACTGGCGGTTAGATATTTTTTCTAGTGAAAACTACATTCACCTGCACAATGGAGTAAGCTGATACAGCTGAACCACTTAAATTCTGGTGTGATTCCTCTTATACTCACCTCCTTCTCCTATTTATATTGTTGTTATGTTTCATATCTCCATTGTTGTGCTGTGTTTGAGCTTGAGCTGCTTATAAAAATTTAAATGATGACTTCTTAGCATCATCACTGTTACTAATAGAATATTTTAGTGTAGTGAATCCTCATCTCATCAGTGTTCACCTCATCTGGCACAAATTTTTTCAAACGAGTGAACTACTCCTCATACTCGACTATAGTTCAACCCTCCTGCAAGAGATCTAGAAATATCCTTCTCATCTCTGTCTGTACAACCGATAAAAAGAACTTGCTATCAAATTGCACCCCGAACTCCTGATAGTCATCGAATCTCTCTCCTTTGATGTGGTAACTAACTCCTACCACTACAGAGATGCCCCAACTAGATTGAACGTAGCTAGTAACTTCTTCTGAGTATCGATGCACTTAACCATATGAATATACCTCTAGATGTCCTTCTTTTATTAGCAAGCAACTATTGCATCCGCCCTGCCTTGAAACTCGAGCGGATGGCCCTTTTAGAAGGCCTCCCTAACTCGCTCCCACACTGATGGGACTGGGTGAGTCAGAACTGGTGCTGCCACTGATGGTTGTGGATGTACCTAGGGAAAGTGTTGCACCATGATGGTCATGGCAATGTTAACCGCCTGTGCTACTATAATTGCGACCTCTGCTACGATCACAGTCCCCTGAGAGGCCTGTGGCTTCAATAAAGCCTCCCCTTTTGCAACTCTCCTCGCTACATGTACTGGTCTCTCTCTCTCTCTCTCTCTATATATATATATATATATATATATATATATATATAATATGATTCAATAGTCCAAAACATAGGTCTCTGCATAAAAGAAACGTAACACTGACAAATGCAGCAGGTCTGCACAAATCCTAAAGGATGCTAGAACCTGATGCACTGATACAAATTGTGACAGCCCTCTTATTCTAATACCTGGGGACCAATCCTTTATTAAATTAAAATAAGAATCCATCATGATTTCATTCCAAACATCACTGTCGAAATAAGCAATATAAATATAAACTTAATAAAACCATACATTCGCATGAACAGAATAAACGAACAAATAAATAAATGAACGTGAACTGAATAAACCATCGGTCACTAACAATAATCATCAAACCAAAATAAAAAATGATAAATGAATATGTATATCTGACATAAAAGTAAAATCATATCCAACTACGCGATTTCTCTTCAAACTAGAAGGTGTAAATAGTGAATTGTAGAGGTTACTCACTATTGATTTTAGAGATAGATCAAGTTTGGAAGTTTTTCTCTCTTTGTGCAATTATTTACCTATATAGTGGAAAGTGTCGATTTGACCCAAGGTTTTCTACCGAAAGGTTTTCCATTCATAAATCCTCATCTCCAACTTGTGATTTAATTTTTCGCATTTTGATTCCTTTATATGCTTAATGAAGATTTGCTAACAAAATAATTATTTTGGGAATCACATTTTGTTACTTAGATGATAGGATTAATTTTTTCTTAAATTTGTATTAGAAAAATATTACCTCAAATTTGGCAATGATTTTCAATTTGGGTAGTTTATCGTAATCATTATTTTCTTTGATTTTTCCTTAATCTCATACACTACACATACACGTTTAACAACAAGTATCATATCTAGACCTTATTTTTGTAGGTTTAATCACCTTGAGGTAGATCTAGTGCATGTAGAAATGAATTTTGATTGTGAAATCTTTAAGATTTTTCTATGAGGGGCAATCACGATTTTTTAGTAGTTGTTATTTTAAATAATATTAGTATATTTGAATATGCTCCTATTAGTAATCTTGATCGTGATTTCACTGAACTTATCAAGTTAAAGAGTTTTAAAAGGAGAACAATGATTTACAATTTAAGTCATATCTTGTCGATCAACTTCAAGTTGATATTGCGCACATGTGTGTGGAGATTTATTGTTGCAAAAAGAATTTTAAAAGTTGATTTGGATTGAACAAAGTTTTTAAAAAATAAAAAATAAAACACTTTTTGAAAAATGTACAAACTCTTAAGAAGAAAAAATATGAGTTTATAAATGAGATTGAACTATTAAATATAAAAATAATTTTTTTTGTTCTTTAGAAACTCAATGACCTATCCCCTTTGAATAGTTTAAATTTGATGATGTCTCTTTTTGAGATCTTTTAAACTTTCTTAATTAATCAAAAGATAAGATCATTTTTTCAAAAGAAGAGGAGAAATTTTTTTATCAATTTTGAACAGGATCATCTCTTGGTAAATTAAAAATGGATCTTCATTTGTGTGAAAAGTCCAAAATTATTTTTGAAAAAATTGAAAGTCTTTAAAATAATTGAATCTCCGCAAAAAATGTGAAAGTTAATTAAGATTGCAAAAACTTAAAATTTTAATTTTGATTCCTTCAAAATATAAATAATAAAGGAGTATTAGGTTTTCACAAATAGTATGTTTTAACTTCCAAAGGAGACCCAATTTTTGTGAAAGCTTCTTCTCAAAATGACACAACAATAAATGATAAGATTCCTTTAAATTTCAATAAAAGGGGGAAAATGTTGTTAATAATTTTAAAAGCTAGAAAGAACTTTTTCATCCCAAGTTTGATAGTAAAAAATATGTGCTTAATCGTAATTGGACTGAAAGTAAATTTGGTTATTCTACTTATCCCAAGAAATATCACCTTAGAGATTTTTGTTACAAGTTGAATACAGCTCAACATCTTAAAAAACAATTCCTAAATCCAAATTATTAAAACAAAAAACTTGTGAATTTGATCATTACGATAAATTTGGTCATTTGAGGGAGTTTTATCTTTTACTCAAACCAACTTTTCCTTTGAAATATGGTAGGAGTGGTAATAATTTTGTGAGGAATAACATGACTTATAAAGTTTTTTATTCAAATAATTTTCACCTAAATCCGTTGGAAGAAAATTATTGGTTAAAAAATCAAATAACTTTTGAAAAAAATGATCAAGAAAATAAAGGAAAATGATTATAAAGTGTGCCTCATGTACTGCATTTTCCCAAAGCTCCTCGTGTGAGTCAAGTATGGGTAAGAAAGGAAATTAAAATTAATTGAAATCCAAAAATTCCCCTACCCCACCTCTAAACCTTTGAGTTTGTTTGGTTTAGCAATAACCTTTGGTAGCATTCGTATTTTATATATCTTGTTCCCATATGAGTTTTGTGTATCATGTTTATCTCTTTGATATCTCATATATGAATTATTTATCTTATTGATTCATTTGATTTATATCTTGAATTATTCAAAAGGATTTTATTTTTGAGAATCTTGTGTTTGTTTGGTATTTCTAACAATGTGCTTTTAGAATTGTTCCATCTAATGGATGTATTTATGATCCAGTTATGTTATATATATATCTTGAATATTTGAGGGTTTTCATCAGTAACATGGATTAATATTATTTGCATATGATTATTATTATTAGTTGACCTATTTTATATGTAGGTCTTGCATGATCATTTAGCCTTAACCTTTGTGATTTTTCTAAATTGATTATCTCATAATTTCATTAGTTATTTTTATAATTGGTTGAGCATGTTTAGAATTGTTTTATTTGCGTATATCTTTTAGTCTTACAACATTCCTTTATGTTTATACCTATCTTTCATAAAAAAATCAAAAATATTTTTGATACAATCATGTTTATTCCTTTTAGATGATGTACTACTTCATATCATACTTTCATGTATTATAATGGCTATGTTTTTTCAATTTTTCTTTTGGTTGAGAATATAATGTGTGCTTCCTGATATGGATTTTATTTTCTTTTAGGTCTTATAATTTTGGATAGAAATTGTATTATGAAATTCATTCTCATATCTTATTTTACTTTACACTGCACTATATTTATTAGATGCCACTTTATAAGGGATGACAAAGATTTATGCTAGTCTATAAAGAGTTTAAAACTTCTTTATACTTGTGGAAGATTGTCTAAACTCCTAAAAATATGTATGTATAGAATTTTATTTCATGGTTTGGAGAAATTTAAAAAGGCTTGTGCTATCAAAAAAATCATGATAGTTTTGTTTGGTATATCATTGCTCTATTTTTAGTCTTAATTGATCTTAGGATTTAAGTTTATTCATATCTTTAGAGTATCTTGTATTTACGTTAGTATTAATGACAAGTTGTCACGTATGTTATGGGATATTATATGTGTAGTCTAGGATTACTCATGCACTTTTATTGTATGTTTGCAAAAGTTATTACGATGTCGTTTTAATCATCTTTTGTTTTTGTTTGCATGATGCTTGTATAATATTTAACTGCATAATGTTTTAATGTATCATATATTGTAGAATAAGACGACGGAGTGTGATACTGATTTAAACTAATTCGCAAGTTTCCAATTAAACCTTGCTTAATTAGAGTCTATTTTTAAACCAAAGTAATTCATCCCCTAAACATGCAACTACGTATCAAATCAAATAAGATATAGCATGCGACACAAATTTAAGGAAAATCCCCGCAGGGCAAAACCTTTTATTTCTAAAACTTTGAAGAATTCACAAGATCATTGACTTCATACAACCTGATAATCTCCCACAAGTGTAACGCACGGTGTCTTCGTCAAACCTCCAAAGCAATGGCTATAAATCTGCAGTGGTTCACGCGCAGCTATACCACAAGGACCGTAGCCCAAAAACTCCGTAGAGACTCCCTCCACAATAGCTCGTAGATCTCCAATTGTAGAGTTCTCCCCACAAAAAAAGAATAAACAACAGCAAAGCAGTGTTCTTGAACACTAAAACAATTCACCAAAGCATATGGGATTTTTCTGAATTGAAAACAAAAAGGGATTAAACCCTAAAAGAAGATGTCAAAAGAATTCTGCAGTTTCGCAGTTTTCTGTTTTTCAAAGCGCTGGGACTTCTTAATGAAAATGAAACCATTTAATGAGTATTTATTAAAAAAACGTGTCGCCTCGCTATTCGAACTCATTCGAAAGAGAAAGTCATCTCACGCGAATGAGATACACGTATCGTTTGAACGACATCGCGCGACAATGCAATGTTCGTTCAAACGATAGTGCAAAGTCGTTTGAACGATTGTTGCGTCAAAAAATATTATTTCAATATCCGCTCCAACACTTCGAAAATATTTTGTAAAAAAATCCCAAAAGCTCTAAGTGGAAAGTTAAGGTATTAAAAACATAACCTTACCAAAGTAAACTTTGCGAAGTCTTTTTGATGAAGAACTTGATTAATTCGGATTCGTCTTGATGTAGTTGCTCTTGAATGCTCTTCGACGGTGTAGTACAGCATAATTAATTGATAATGGACTTATAAAAATATGTCCTTACAAATACCCCCCTATGTCTATGCCGGTACATACATAAAAAATCCAAATTATTAAAAACCAAAATGCCTATACAAATCTACCCTCCCATGAATAAATTTGTAAGATCTCAAACTGCTCTTCCAAAATCTTCATCAAATCTCAAAACTTTTCTCATCAGGATGTGCAACATAAAAATCTTCAATCTTTATACCTACACACATGAGATAAAGCAAAATACCTTCGTGACGCATCGAGTTTGAAATGATATAAGAATAAATCAATCAATATAATCAAATCTCCCCCATAATACAAAAACTCCCCCATAGCATGATAATTCTTTCTCCCCCTTTTTATGATGTCCACAAATAGACAGATAAGAAGAAAAAATCAAAACATGGAGTGTCACGATAAAATGCATAGCAAACAATGATCAAACTATGCGCATGCAAAGGTATATCCCAAAAACATCCACAAACTATTTTTGGATTTTTTATTTTTTTTTCAAAGCAAAAATAAGATACAAAAAATCACACCATGGATTTATACTCAAATAACCAAGTCATGGAAATGGAATGAATGGGTGTGAACACATTGGATAGGAAAATAAACTCAATCAATCATCTGCGCAAAATGCATACGTATACTCCTAACGAATGAACATCAAAAGTATCCTTAGGTGTAAAAATTGTTGAATTTAGATGACATCGTCTTATGCAAATCAACAAATCAAAGTCAAAGTGATTTCCACCCCAATAACGTCCAAAAATATTTAACGCTTTTTCAATATTTTCAAGGACGTGCAAACCCATTTTAATTCTCCATACAAACTCCCTCATATATATTTTTTTTAGAGGTGTATAAACAAAATTCTCAAACTTTGGAGAATTGGTGCAAAAACCTAATTGACCCATAATTGGCATGAATTTCTTTTTATTGCCTTTAAATTTTTTCTGGCTCTTTTAAACCTCTTTGCACCCCAAATAATAAAATTCCTCAATTTTTTAGGTCCAATTAAACGGCGGCTTAATCGCCAAGGATAAATGATAATCTTTCGTAGCCCTTCACCATTTTCAAACAAAGCACACAAACTCACAAACTTCTTTTACATGCCTAACTTTCTTATCAAGTTTTATCGCCCTTGGTTTATTTTAAGGATAAGATTGAAGTGAAAACACTCAACCAACATGTGATAAGACAAACATAATAATCAAACAAATCCGTGCAAGTGTGCAATAAAGGAACTCATGAGTCAAACACGTAAGAAGTAACATTTAATTACATCTTAATGACTCCAAACATTATAAAGCACATGGATGAATTGACCTATTGTCTCAAAACACTATCAAATAGTCACATGACAAAATGGAATGAATTTGTGACTGGGTCATCCTAAGTTTTCATCCATAAACGGTGCAAACAAAATACAAAAATCTTTTTGAATTTTTCAAAAAATTTATCAAAATAAAATCTTTTTCTATTTTTCAAAAACAAAAATTTATACAAAAAGTACATGTCAATACCACGAGTAAATATATATCATGAAACCACAACTAGTGTATGATAAACATGCAAACACAATCATCTATATGATATGGCAAGAAAAGAATCATCTGCAAGCAAACGGGAATCAACTTGTCTTAAATCTAGTGCCTCTAAAAGTGATTTTCTAACCCAAATAGATGTGAAATGTCGGGTGGGGGATTTAGGAACCAAGGAAACACTAGACATAAACTTCCAAGGACATTTTTCAAGATCAAAACAAAAACGCCTAAGGTGCCTTTCCTACCACAATATGAACATGTGTAAACGGGTGGAACGACACCTATGGGTTGACCTTTTCTAATATCCTTGAAATTGGTTAACCCTCTAAAACAAATAATAGTTTTGGCTTTAGCAGTAGAAGCATGAGAACAAGATGAGCCATTACCATCACTATCAAACCTACTCGAGTCTGTCAAATTATTTTTTAACTTCAAAATTTTTTACTCAAGCAAAGAATTAGACTCTTCCAAAGACAGGGATTTCTTTTTCAAATTTCCAATTAAACTTAACAGTTTATCGCGCTCCCCCTCAATTAAAATAAACTTATCCCTAAGAGTATTTTCACGTGCCGTAAATTCATCGATTAATTTTTTATTCTCGACGGCACATACGGGAACAATCGAATTTTTAAAGTCCTCCAATTCTTTTTATAAAAATAGGACTCTATCGTCACTCTCCTTTTTGGACAATTTTAAATCATTAAAGTCTCAGTCCAAAGAAACAAGTTTCTCACGATAAAAATCTCTTTGATTTTGAATCGTTTGCAAAAGATCCATAGCGAATTTAAAACAGGAATTTTCTTTTTTCAAAACTTCAATTCTTTTCGCAAACGTCAAATTCAAACTATTTAAATCATAAAAACTTTGGCTCGTTTCAATAGGAGGGGGCATCAAACTAGATAAGTGCTTCATTGATTATTGCGATTTTTCACAAAAGTGAATTTTTCAAAAAAATCAATATCACACAAATTTAGCGAAAAATAGGAATAAGCGATAAATTAGCGCAACATGCTCTGATACCAATTTGACGACGTGAGAAGTCAAATTGTATCATGGAAAAAACTTTAAAATCAGGATCACTCGATAATTTAGAGTAACCCACTCTGATAACAATTTGTAAATTATGACAACGGTGTGTGATACTGATTTAAACTAATTCCCAAGTTTCCAATTAAACCTTATTTAATTAGAGTATATTTTTAAACCAAAGTAATTTAGCCCCTAAACATGCAACTATGTATTAAACCAAATAAGATATAGCATGCGACACAAATTTAAGGAAAAATCTCCACAGCGCAAAACCTTTTATTTCTAGAACTTTGAAGAATTCACAAGACCATTGACTTACATACAACCTGATAATCTCCCACAAGTGTAACGCACGGTGTTTTCGTCAAACCTCTAAAGCAACGGCCATAAATCTGCAGTGGTTCACGCGCAGCTATACCACAAGGACCGCAGCCCAAAAACTCCGTAGAGACTCCCTCCACAATAGCTCGCAGCTCTCTGATTGTAGAGTTCTCCCCAAAAAGAATAAACAACAGCAAAGCAGTGTTCTTGAACACAAAAACAATTCACCAAAGCATATGGGATTTTTCTGAATTGAAAACAAAAAGGGATTAAACCCTAAAAGAAGAAGTCAAAAGAATTCTGCAGTTTCGCAAAAACGATACCATTTAATGAGTATTTATTGAAAAACGTGTCACCTCGGTATTCGAGCTCATTCGAACGAGAAAGGCATCTCGCGCGAACGAGATACGCGTGTCATTTGAACGACATCGCGCGACAATGCAATGTCGTTCGAACGACAGTGCAAAGTTGTTTGAACAATTGTTGCGTCAAAAAATATTATTTTAATTTCCGTTCCAATACTTAGAAAAGATACTCATTCTCAAATTTTGACGAAAAAGTCCGCTCCAACACTTAGAAAATATTTTGTAAAAAAATCTCAAAAGCTCTAAGTGGAAAGTTAAGGTATTAAAAACATAACCTTACCAAAGTAAACTTTTGGGAGACTTTTTTGTCAAGAACTTGATTAATTCGGATTCGTCTTGATGTAGATTACTCTTGAATGCTCTTTGACGGTATAGTGGTATACAACATAATTAATTGATAACGGACTTATAAAAATATGTCCTTACATATATGCTTAGTGGTTTTTATGCGTTGCCATATTCGTGATTCACCTTTGGATAATTTATGACTTTTGACTTGATTATTGATTCTTAAATAATTCATAAATACTTTATTTGTAATGATCTTAACAAATGGTATATATGCTTATGTTCAATGAGATTATAATTTTAAATTAGTTATCTAAACAATCGGCATATCAATTGCTATCTTTTATAATCCTAAGCTTTTTATTATTCTTATCTTAATGTTAAGTATATTTTCAGAATTTATGTTAAATTCGTGATGATGGTTTTTATATATTTGGCTTGTTATATCATTATTTACTAGTTGTACCTTCGTATATTGTAGCATGTGATTAATATCTCGTATTACCATCATCTACTTGTGTTTATTGTCATATATAGCATGTTTAATACTATAGATTATTTTCATTAACTTCTTCGTATAGTTGTTTTTCTTATGTTCATTTTGATTCATTTTCTTAATCTTTTCATCCTTCATGAAAGGGGAGAAGGTTTCTAAAAGGAGCAAATATAATATTAAGTGGGAGAATAAATTTGGGACAAAAGGAGTGTTAGGACATAATTTTATAAATGTCCGGGGTAGAATCTAGGAATTTTCTGTTTTCCCTAGATCACAGTTTGTATGTCTAATACCGCTACATTCGGCACATCATCACGATCATCCACGACGGACTTTATTCGAATCCATGCATCCATCCATCATCTTCACATGTGCATCATGCTCATGTGACGTGCTTCTCAACTATTTCCATTACTCCACAACGCATTATTGGCAAAATGATTTAATGGAGTTGTTTATATTTACATAAATATTTGGGAACTTTTTAGAAAATATGTTTTGAAGTTTGAAATGTTTTTTATCGAAAGCGGAATTTTTTCTAAGTGTAGAAGCGGAATGCCTCAGCCGACGAGCTCATTCAAATGAGCTAGCACTATCGTTCGAGCGAGATCGTCATCTCGCGCGAAGTCGTTCGAATAACACATGTCCTTCGTTTGAGCGACGTCGTCGCCTCTATTTTCATATAAAATCCAGTGTGCCTTCTACACGTTTTCCGAAGTCTTTTTCCAACACGATTTCTACGAAAAACTACCCACAAACAGACTTCACTTTTTAAGGTTTTACACCTTCTTTATTCACATAAAAACTCCCATATATGTATGTGAATCATTAAACCTTCATGAGGATCGTTTTTACTCATCTGGAATAATTTGTGCAGAATCCGTTCTCTTCTTCATTGCTGCCCACCTAGAGTTCCTGAGGGAGATTCCAGCTGACGACATCGAAACCGACACCCGAGGGTATTTCTTTGTCACACTTATTTTTATTGTAACCCGTGTAATCATATTTACAAATTATAGTGAAAATAAAAAGGTTTTACCCCTTTGGGGGATTTTTCCTCGTTTGTGTGTTTTGTGTGTGATTAATTATTCTTGCATAATAATATTGATTTCAATCACACCTAGATGCACGCGCACTCTTCAAATTATTCTTTCATAATAATAGGATTTAATTGAAAAACTGAGATTTAATTAAATAATTTCTTAATTTGAACGCAAGCGCACTCTTCAAATTGATATTAGAGCCAATTACACAATTATACCGTGTAATTTTCCGTAAGATTTTTCTAAGATATCAATTTTCTAAAAAAAATTAATTTTTGAAAAAGGGCATATTCAATGGAGAAATTATATAATAAAATGACAGTTTTTGACTGGACTAATTATGCCTAGTGGAAAACCCGCATGAAATCTGCTTTAAAGACCATTGATGAAAGAGTCTGGATTTTGGTTGAAAGAGGCTGGACACATCCCTCCATCACTGTTGAGAACGTGACTAGTTTAAAATCTGTCAATGCTTGGACTGAAGAAGAATTTAAATGGTCATCTTTTAATTCAAAGGGTTTAAGTGCTATTTTCGAATCCGTCACACCTGACGAGTTCCGATGCATAATGACGTGCACCAAGTCAAAAGAGGCATGGGATGTTTTACAACTTACCTATGAAGGAACTAATTCTATGAATGAGTCTAAACTGAAAAATTTAACAACTCAATTTGAAATAATCACCATGATTGAGTATGAATGTTTTGCTGAATTTTATGCTAGACTGTGTGATATTGTTAACACTAGCTTTAATCTTGGTGAACACATTCCTAATGCTAGAGTTGTTAAAAAGATTCTAAGATCACTGCCTTAGCGTTTTATCCCTAAAGTCACTGTGCTAAATTCTATGGGCAATTTAAACACGCTTAAATTGGAGGAACTTGTAGGAGACTTACAAACGTATGAAATTGATATGTTTCCTAAATCTATCAAGCCTAAAGATAAGGGAATTGCACTTAATTCCCTGGATAGAAAGAGTGAGGGGTCGGCAAGAAAGAGGGTAGAGTCATCTAGAAAAATAGAGATAGAAAAGTCTGATTCTGAGTGTTTGATTTAGATGAATTGTCCCTGTTTGCTAAAAATTTCAAGAAAATTCTCAAATTCAAGAAAAATGGTAATTTCAAAGATAAAAAGATTTTTGAGAAAAAAATTGAAAAGAAAAATGAAAAAGATTTCAAAGACCCCCCTAAGAAAGACAGTGAGAGATGTTATGAGTGCGACGGTAAGGGACATAGAGCTTTTGAGTGTGCTACTAGGCTGAACAGACTTGCTAACGAAAAGGGCAAAGTTGTCCTTAATGCTACCCTTAGTGACGCCAATGAGGTCGAGTTGATGGACTCTGGAGACGAGTCACCGCATGAGTGTAACTTCACCGCATTCATGGTTAGTAATGTGAGTGCTTCTAGTGCTCCTCAAGACGCTGATGATGCTGCTTCACAGGGACACCTTGACAGTGAGAGCGATGTGAATGAGGGGGAGGATGATTCAAGTGAGAATGAGAGTAATCTTCAACGCGCCAACGCTGAGTTATATAATGAGTCATTTAAAACCAAAAAGCGTAACAAAGCGTTAGTTCTTAAGATCACCGCGTTAGAGGAATATTTAGAAGAAGCGAGAGAGAGAGAGTCCTCCACCTGCACTACCTTGAGAGAAAGAGAGTTTGCCTGTGTTGAGAAAAAAAGTTTGTTTAGAGAGAGAGAGAGAGATTATTTAGAGAGAGAGAATGGTTTTGAGAAAGAAAAAGGGGACTTGACTAAACAAGTGGCTGGTCTTACGAGTGAGCTCCATTACTCCCTGGAGACTCAGAAGAAACTTGATGCCCTTGTTGCCCATCTTACCCATGATCTTGAGATAGCACGAGAAGTCAAGGTTAAAATCGAGGACAAATCAGGAAAGATGGGAAAGTTGCTCCTTGTACCCTCTTTAGGTTTTGGTGATAGGCAGGGAATAGGTTATGATGGTGCCTCCACGTCCCAAATTTCATCTGGACCAGTTCCTGAGTTTACTACGACTCCATATGGCCATCGTCAAAAACCACAAAGAAGAGCTCGACCAAGAAAAGCAAACCCAGGTCCACCTAAAACTGTGTTCTTTTGTACGTACTGCAAAAGAAAAGTCCACCTTAGGGAGTTTTGCCATAGTTTAGGTCAAACACGACATACTACTACTCCACCACATCGTACTGATGATTTTGCCAGTTTGAGAGAGCATGTTGAGCTTTTAGCTGCTATATCACAGAGTTTGATGGAGGAATTCCGATGGATGTCTTCGCCGTCAATGAATGCTTCCCGCATCCTGGCTAAAACCAATAACAACAAGGGTAAACAAAAGGTTACCACTTCTTGGGTACCTAAGAAAGATGAAAAGGCCCTTATTGTTCATGTCACTTTCAGAGCACATAATACCTCACAGTGGTATTTTAATAGTGGGTGCTCCAGACATATGACAGGTGATGTCTCTTTTTTTACCTACCTAGAGGAGTATAAAGAAGGTAGAGTCACCTTTGGAGATGGGAGAAAGTCTAGCATTGCAGGATGAGGTACAGTAGAGTTACCAGTATTTCCTAAGCTAGAGAATGTTTTATACGTCAAAGGTTTGAAAGCAAACCTTCTCAGCATTAGCCAGATGTGTGACCCTGACTTTTCCATAAAGTTTGACTGGGACGCATGTAATGTCAATAATCAAGCCGATAAACTTTTAGTGCAAGGGGTGAGGACAGAGGATAATTAATTTGGGACTGTTCCCATATCCTCACTTGTCTACAACAGCACCACGATCACTCCTATGGACCTATGGCACCAACGTCTAGGTCATGTGAACGTTATAAATTTGACACGCTTAGCGAAAAAGGACCTAGTATGCGGCTTATCATCTCTTGGAAAGCCAGCTTCCATGGTTTGTGGACCCCGTCAGTTGAGAAAGCAAATTTGTAGCCCCCATAGGAAGTTGCATTCCATTACCACCTCCCGTGTACTTGAGTTGATTCACATGGATCTTATGGGTCCTACTTATACTGAGAGTCTGGGTGGTAAGAGGTATATCCTCCTGATGGTGGATGATTTCTCCAGAAATTCGATTGTAGGTTTTCTGAGAGAGAAATCCATTACTGTAGAGTTTTTAACGACCAAGTGTCGTGTCCTGTAAAATCAACATGGAGTCACTATTAATAGGATACGTAGTGATAACGGCACAAAATTTAAGGAAGCAAAGGTAGATCTTTACTGTGACAGCCTTGGAATCAAACATGAGTTTTTTGCTCTGAAGACTCCTTAGTAAAATGGGATTATTAAGCGAAAGAACAGGACGATTCAGGAAATGGATAGATCTACGATTCTAGGTTGTAAAGTTGCTAGGAGATTTTGGTCAGAGGTAGTGTCTACTGCATGCCACACGGTGATTAGGGTTTACCTGCGTCCACACACACTTAAGATGCCTTATGAATTTTGGAATGGCAAGAAACCCAACCTTGCATATTTTCGAGTCTTTGGGAGTAAATTCTACATCCTAAGGGATAGAGAGAAATTAGGAAAGTTTGACTCCCGGAGCGACGAGGGAATATTTCTAGGATATTCATCAAATAGTAGAGTGTACCGGGTTTTTAACCTGTAGATCTCTAAGGTTATGGAGTCAATAAACGTCACCGTGCAAGATGACGACCTTCGACGTTAATTGATCCTAGCCTTCAGTGTGAGGATGAGGACTATTCTGGCAGCGATTTACTTGTCCCTCACCCACACCCTATGGAACCTACTCCTATGTTAGGGGACACACCTGCTTGGGTTTGCAAGAGTCATGATCCCTCTTCCATTATTGGTGATCCCACTTTAGGGTTCAAGACTCGTGCTCAACTAGAGAACGTTGTTAGTCATTTTTGCTAAACATCCACAGTCGAGCTCAAGAATCATAAAGAAGCACTCAAGGATGAACATTGGATATCTGCTATACAGGATGAGTTTCTTCAGTTTAAAAAAGAACAATGTTTGGGAACTTGTCCCCCAACTTAGTGAGACTAATGTGATAGGTACCAGGTGGATTTTCAAGAATAAAATGGACAAAAATGGTACCATAATCAGAAATAAGTCTAGGTTGGTCGCTCAAGGCTACACACAGATAGAGGGTGTAGACTTTGGGGAGACATTTGCTCCTGTTGCGAAGCTTGAGTTCGTCCGCTTACTACTCGCCATCGCATGTCATCTGCGTTTCAAGTTATATTAGATGGATGTCAAGAGTGCCTTTCTAAAAGGCATTCTACAGGAGGAGGTTTACATGGAACAAATAAAAGGGTTTGAAGACCCTAATGTAATACCCCGTAATTTTATTGATTTTTATTTTATAGGCTACTTAAATTAAATGAGAATTAATAAGAAATTAATCCGGATTTAAATACTAGCGAGATGCGAGTTGGTATTTGATTATGATGATAATATTGAATATTACTGAGTATATATGGTAATATATGAGTATTGAAAGTATTAAAATTGTCAAGAGTTAAATACGATAATTTGAGAAATTAAGTTGGGACGGGCGTGTCAGTCGCGTCAGAAATCAGTTTAATTAGAATTAAAAAGTAAATTATATTTTTATCAATCGTATGGTCATTTTGAGTGCGCCAATGTGTCCGAAAGGGTAGAGATAGTCAGAAAATACTAGTCGGGGGTTTAGTTTGGGTCCCGGGGCATTTTCAGGCCAAATCGGCAACCCGGAAGGGTATTTCGATAATTTTAAAAATTAAGGAATTAAGACCCACGAATTTTAGGGTTTTAAGCTGGTAGGGTCCGCGGTGGTAATGGATGTGCAGAGACAGATACTGGCTACTTTTAAGCTGGTAGGGCCAGCGTTGCAGTGGTGGGAGTCCATTACCACCGCGGAGGAGAGAGATGTTCTTACCATTCATGAGTTCTGGGTGCGGTTTGACCGCAAGTACTTTCCCTCCACAGTTCATACCGAGATGAGGAGGAAGTTGATGAACCTCAAGCAGGAGGGGAAGACAGTGGCAAAGTATGAGGCTGATTTCACCAATCTTCTGAACATCGTTACCGATAAGATTTCGACCGAAGAGAAGAAGATACAGAAATTCATGAATGGATTGACTTGGAGGATCCGTCAGCACTTGCTAGGAAATATCTCATTGGCCACTTATTCTGATGTGGTTAACGCAACTCTGTTTCACTTCCAGGACCACCACTTTCACTTTTTAGAGGGTAAGTGATCAGGAGAGTCCATCCATCAGGGAAGGACAGGGGGAATGGTGCTAACGGGGCACAGTCAGCTTAGGGTCAGCACAGGCAGAGTGATCAGAGTTTCCAGCAGGGGGATTCTAAGAGATTTCGATCTGGAGGTTTCAGAAATGGTCAGGGAGGTTTTCTTCATGGCCAGCAGGGACAGCACAGCCATCAGGGTCGGCAGGGCCAGCATGGCCAACAGCAACAGTTTCAGCAGGGCCATCATGGTCAGGGGAGGAATGACAACGGTCATCAGGGCCATGGGAAGCAGGGTCAGAGAGGGGGAAACTTTGCGGGAAAATGTTTTATTTATGGAAATATTGGCCACAAATGCCAGGAGTGTCCTGAAAGGGGCAGGGCCCCACAACAGCAGTAGCAGGATGCTCGACACAAGCCCCAGAGACCTATGTTTCTCGCCGCCCTCCCAGCACCACCACAGATGCCAGCTTTGCCACCCATCCCAGCAGTCCCAGTCCAGTAGGGACCGCTTCAGTACGGATGAGTTTATCAGCTCCAGCAGGCCGCAGTCCCACAGGATCCACCCGCTATTGAGGGTATGTTCTCTATTTAGGGGACTATGGAGCATATTTTATTTGATACGAGGGCCACGCACTGTTTCATTGCCATGAGATTTGCGCGCACTATAGGGTTATTAGACACTGCGGAAAGCACAGTTAGTTGCGTAGATTCACCATTGAGTAGGGGTTTTGTGATTTCCTTTATATTTAGAGGTGTGGGTATCGAGATCGGGAGGTTTACTTTACCTGCTGATATGTTAGTGTTAGATATGACTGACTACGATTCTATCATTGGCATGGATTGGCTAGTTGCGTATTGAGTCATGATTCATTATTTCAGCAGGAGTATTATTTTTTCCATACCCGGGCAAGAGATTTTCTTAGTGGCGATGCCTCATCCTGAGGGAGGATCGTCCACTCACTTGTACTTTATAGAGGAGGAGACCTCTAAGGAAGTGATGATACCACTCGATTCGTTTCCAGTTGTTAGGGAGTTTACTGATGTATTCCAGGATATTCCATGATTACCTCCTAGTAGAGAGATAGACTTTGTCATCGATTTGAGGTCGGGCACTCGGTTTATATCCCGCGCACCTTACCGTATGGCTCCAGCGGAGATGAGAGAGCTATGGGATCAGATAGTGCAGCTGTTGGGTCAGGGGTTTATCCATAAGAGTACTTAGCCATGGGGTGCCCCTGTGCTGTTCGTGAAGAAGAGGGATGGATCTTTGAGGCTGTGTGTAGATTATCGGGAGTTGAATATTCGACCAGTTGAGAGGAGCGGCTTTCTTCTCAAAGATCGACTTAAGATTGGGTTACCATCAGTTGCGTATCAGGTAACAGGACGTCTCGAAGACTGCTTTCTTAACGAGATATGGTTCCTATGAGTTCCGGGTTATACCTTTTGGTCTAACTAATGCCCCGGCCGTGTTTATGGATTTGATGAATAGAGTATTCAAAGAGTTCCTATATCAGCTCGTCATCGTATTCATTGATGACATTCTGGTTTACTCCCAGATAGAGGAGGAACACATCGAGCACTTGAGGCAGGTTTTGCAAACGCTACGCCAGAATGAGTTATATGCAAAGTATGAGAAGTGTGGGTTTTGGCTGAAGGAGGTTCAGTTTTGGGGGAATATCATTTCAGACAGAGGGATATCTGTTGATCCGACGAAGGTATCAGCGGTGAGGGAGTGGGGACAACCCATGACACTGACTGAGATACGTAGTTTCTTGTGACTAGTAGGATACTACAGGAGGTTTATTCGGGGTTTCTCAAAGATAGCGGGTCCTTTGACACATCTGACTCGCAAAGGTGTGCCATTCATCTGGAGCGATGCCTATCGTTTGGCATTCGATGAGTTGAAGGACAAGTTGACCTCAGTGCCAGTGCTAGCATTGCCCAGGCCAGGAGTTGAGTATCTAGTCTACGCCGATGCATCCTTACAAGGACTTGGAGGTGTGCTACAACAGGAGAGTCAAGCCATAGCTTATGTTTCCCGTAAGCTTAAGCCTCACGAAAAGAATTACCCCACCCATGACTTGGAGTTAGCGGCAGTAGTATTTGCTCTTCGGATTCGGAGACACTATCTCCTGGGGAAGAAATTTTGTTTGTTCACAGACCACAAGTCTATACAATACCTCTTCACGCAGAAGGAACTAAATACGTGTCAACGTAGGTGGCTTGAATTCATGAAGGATTATCAATTCGATATCCAATATCACCCAGGGAAGGCTATCGTGGTAGTAGACGCGTTGGGCCGTAGGCCAGTAGGTGAGATGGACGAAGTGTGGAGAGCAAAGTGGAAAGAGTTGGGACACCAGCATGCAGTGGCCCGATCATTCATGTCGGTAATGACCGTTACGCCCCAGATTGTTATGAGTGTGATACAGGACCAGACAAATGACTCATTTTGTCAAGAGCACATAGTTCGATTACTAGCAGAGGGAGTCGAGTCCTATACTGTTGGTTTAGACGGGGGATTACGCTTCAATGGGAGACTGGTTTTTCCTGAAGGGGAAGAATTGCGACACAAGGTTACAACAGAGTCGCACGGTTCGCGGTTCGCGGTACATCCGGGTGGGGATAAGATGTACCAGGATATGAGGCGACAGTACTGGTGGGGCGGGATGAAGAGAGATATTATCGAGTTCGTTTCCAAATGTGCCACTTGTCAGCTGGTAAAGATGGACCATCAGAGACCGGCAGGACTTCTACAGCCGTTAGAGGTTCCTATGTGGAAATGGGAGAGCATTTCTATGGACTTTATCACGGGGTTACCTACTTCGCAGAGGGGTCACAACTCCATATGGGTAATCGTGGATAGATTGACCAAAGTTGCTCATTTTCTACCAGCCCGGACAGACTACACTACGGGATAGTATGCCCATATTTTCATAGCGGAGATAGTGAGACTCCACGGGGTGCCTCTCAATATCGTGTCTGACAAAGATAAGATTTTTGTTTCGCAGTTTTGGGAGACTTTCCAGGAAGCCATGGGTACAGAGTTGCGACTGAGTACGGCATATCACCAACAGACAGATGGGAAAACAGAGCGAACGAATCAGATGTTGGAGGATATGTTGCGTATGTGCATCCTAGACTTTGGAGGTGGTTGGGAGCAGTACCTTCCACTGGTGGACTTTGCCTATAATAACTCCTACCAGTTCACTAATGGCATGGCTCCATTCGAGGCATTGTACGGTCGACCTTGTCATTCCCCAGCATGTTGGTTAGAGGTGGGGGATAAAAAGCTTCTTGGGCCGGAGGTGATTAAGGATACCTCGACAAAGATAGAGATGATACGGAACTGTATTCGGGTGGCTCAAGACCGACAAAAAAGTTATGCTGATGCGAAAAGATTCTTTAGAGAGTTAAAGGTGGGGGACCAGGTGCTACTCAGAGTATCTCCGATGAAGGGTATTATGCGTTTTGGGAAGAAAGATAAATTGGCACCTAGATACGTGGGCCCATTTTCTATCATCGAGCGGATTGGGCCAGTAGCGTATTGACTTGGGTTACCAGAACACTTGCATATAATTCATGACGTGTTCCATATTTCCTCGTTAAGGAGATATCTTAGGGACGATTTGGCCCATTCCCATATTGCTTTAGATGGCATCGATCTTCAGCCTGATAGTTCCTACGAGGAGGGGCAGATTGTTATTCTGGACCACAGCGAGAGGAAACTGAGATTGAAGATAGTACCGTTAGTACGTATTCAGTGGCAGCATCATAATGCCGAGGAGTCCGCATGGGAGCGCGAGGATGAGATGCGCGAGCGTTATCCAGAGTTATTTTTTCCAGGTGTTCTTTAGTTCCAAATTTAGGGACGAAATTCTGTTATTAGGGGGAAGTATGTGATACCCCATAATTTCATTGATTTTTATTTTATGGGCTGATTAAATTAAATGTAAATTAATTGGAAATTAATCCGGATTAAATACTAGCGAGATGTGAGTTGGTATTTGATTATGATGATAATATTGAATGTTACTGAGTATATATGGTAATATATGAGTATTAAAAGTATTAAAATTGTCAAGAGTTAAATACGACAATTTGGGAAATTAAGATGGGACGCGCGTGTTAGTCGCGTCAGAAATCAGTTTAATTAGAATTAAAAAGTAACTTATATTTTTATCAATCATATGGTCATTTTGAGTGTGCCAACGTGTCCAGAAGGGTCGAGATAGTCAGAAAACACTAGCCGGGGGTTTAGTTTGGGTCCCGAGGCATTTTCAAGCCAAACCGACAACCCGGAAGGGTATTTCGGTAATTTTAAAAATTAAGGAATTAAGACCCACGAATTTTAGGGTTTATTTATATATTATTAGAAAATCCATTAAGGCCATTATCAGCCAAAAACAAGAAAGTGGGCTACGGGAGTTAGATAGAAGTTAGAGAGAAGTTCCAAAAGGGTTCCAAACCAAAACCGCCACCCACCACCACAGTTTTGGACGGAATTATGACCGGAAAGAAGAGAGAACCAGCCCTTGAACACCAACAACAATTCAGAACATCAAACTTAAGTCAAGTGATTTGGTTTCATTAGTTCAATGAATATTTCCTCCATGCTTAGTGTAGAAATTAAAGACTGTCTTGAAAGATTTGATGAAAAACCCAATGAATTTGATGTACAACCCTAAACTTTGATTAGAAATTATATGTAGATCTGTTCTGGACGAATTCAGTACCCTAAACATAACTTTTGATGATTTAAAAATGAATTAAATGGGAGATTTATCAATGTTCTTGAAGAAAATACAAAAACTAGGGTTTTTATTGAAGTTTTGATCCTTATAATGCCAATGATTGATGATTAAAAGGTTTTGGAACGTTAACAATGATGTATTTTGGTTATATGATGAGCCTATAACGTTAGATTAGATTTTCATACCCTGTAATGAAGTTTTGGGACAAGTTTTGGATTGAAAAACGAAGCAGGTCGTAACCTATCTGATGCGTTCGATCGATCGATACTCCCAGGTCGATCGATCGACCTTCCCAGAATCAGTTATATTTTTCCTTTGTTGGATTTTAAAATTTTCAACCCTAGAGAATTATTGGTGGGGACTTTGTGAATACTCTTAGATTCAAGGAAGACCTATAGGCATATTTGTGAGACTCGAATTATAATTAGAAGTCAAATTGGGAATTATATTAAACTTAATAAGGCTCGACGAGTGTGATACTATTTGAGATTGAGAATTGATGAGAAAGTTTTAGAAAGTTGGATAACATAAGGTTAATGGCAGAAATGAGGACCTTAAGAATAGTGGATTTAAACGTGGGAATAATAGGAGACTTGGTAACCTCCGTGGGTTAGGCTTTAGGTACTTGAAACTACGACGTGAGTTGTGTCGGCGGTCTATATTATATATTATTCAGAGACTTAAATATGTACAAATTGGAATAACGGTATAGAAATATAGAATATACCTTATTTAATATTTTAAGATATCTAAGTGGTGTGATTGCTTAATATATGGACTTATGTGTATAACATACCTACCATACTTGCTATCACAGGAGGTCGATTTTCGAACTGGGCCATCTAATCCTTGTGTGCCTACGGGGGGACTTAGATTTGTACCTTAAGGACATACGGATGTGAATGACTTATTTGTGAGTTAATAAGTCAGCTGACCATGGGAGCGTAGGTATGTGCGTGACCCATGGGTATGTGAACTATGTTCGCCTCCATTATGTGTGATTATTGCTTATTGAAACGGTTCTGGAGAGATTCGGAATGCGTTGTCCTTATGTACGTGATGTACCGGGATTCGATAGCAGAGTATGTGTGCACCACAGCTTAGCCTAGGGGTGCCCTTATTGTATATTTATGATGAGATTAATATACTGGAAATTGAAATAGACTTTTTATTAAAGTGTAAATGTGAATACTTGGGACATTTTTAGTACAGCTAAAAATGGGAAATTCATATAATAATTATGTTAGGTAAATCTGAGAAATAAAAAGGAAGACTCACAGTTTATATTTAAATGTCTGGTATCGACCCTTATATTATATCGTAAAGTCAGGTGGTGAAATAGACTAGTAGTTAGTGACATAACTAGGATGGGTTACTGATACGTTAGGAGTGCACAAATAGTTATGAGGTGAGGAACTCATGTGAATGCACGTAACTAACATGTATTTTATATTCACTGTTTAATGTTATTAAACACTTGTTATATTTTAAACTGTTTTCACCTCGGGCTCTGACCCGTTTGCTTTAAAATCTATTTTCTTGTAAAAACCTTTTAGGTGCCCAGCCACAGGGACGCCAAGCTTAGGAGTTCCATTCTAGTGACGTGATGTAGCTGCTGTGGAAGTTACTGGACCTCGATAGTAGACGCCTCCACTTTCTACATTGACTCCATTTCAAATTTCTTCAATTGTTAGGGCATGTCACCCCACTTCTTTTAGAGATAGTTTTATCATACTCGGTTTATTTCACTGTTGGAGTTAATTAATTAATTATTCAGACTTTCTATTTGGTTTTATTCAGTATTTGGATTATTCAGAGGAGTATTCCTCCAGACTCATTTTTATTCCATTGTTATTCTATTGTGACTGTGATGTGATTATGAAACATTTAGCTCATAATTTAATTGGTTGCATGTTAATATAAGTAAATTAAAATTGACATCTTACTTTCTAAATATTAGGTGGCTAGTAATTGTTTAAATAAACATTTTCGACAGTGATGCTATGAACTGAACCAACTTGACATTTTATATTAATTTGAATAATGGAGTAGCTACCCGATATTTAATTAGTCGGGGTGTCACACCTAAGCACCCAGAGCACGTTTACTATCTGAGGAAACCCTTGTATGGTTTTAACCAAGCACCCCGTGCTTGGTACAAAAGGCTTACTTCCTATCTCTTAGCACGTGTCTTCAAGAGAGGGGGAGTTGATATGATGTTGTTCGTCGGGAGAGATGACGGTGCTATTTTGGTTGCTCAGGTCTATGTGGACGACATGGTCTTTGGATCCACGTGCTCCCAGTATGCTCACCACTTTGAGGAGGAGATGAAAAGTGAGTTTGAGATGAGCATGTTATGTGAGCTAACTTTCTTCGTTAGTCTCCAGGTTCGTCAGCTTGAGGATGGGATATTCATCTCCCAATCCAAGTATGCTAGAGACCTAGTGAAGAAATTTGGTTTAGACTCCCCTAAGCATGTACGTACACCTATGAGTACTTCTATAAAGCTTAGTAAGGATACTTCAGGAAAGGACGTAGAGCAAATCTTATATCGGAGTATGATAGGTAGTCTTCTCTACTTGACTGCCAGTCATCCCGATATAGCCTTTAGTGTTGGAGTTTGTGCGCGATGTCAGGCGTCTCCGAAAGAGTCACACTTACTCGCTCTAAAATGTATTATCAAATACATGAGTGGGACTCTCTCATACAGTATTTGGTATTCCTTTGATACCGATGACCGGTTGTCCGCCTATTCGGATGTCGATTGGGTCGGGGATGTAGATGTTGTAGGAGCACTTCTGGTGGGTGTTTCTATTTTGGTTTCGCTCTTGTCTCCTGGCTGAGCAAGAAGTAAAACTCCATCTCTTTGTGTACTACAGAGTCTGAGTACATCGTCGTCGGGAGTTGTTGCACCCAACTCTTGGGGATGAAGCAGATGCTGGAGGATTATGGGATTTCACAGGACACCGTGACCATTTCCTGTGATAACACAAGCGTGATACACATAACCCGCAATCCAGTCTAGAATTCGCGCACAAAGCACATCAGTATACGTGAGCACTTTATACGACAGTTAGTTGAGGAAAAAGTCGTATCCCTGAGTTTCGTACCCACCGACCGTCAGTTGGTCGATATTTTCACGAAGCCTTTAGATGCCCTTAGATTTGAGAGTCTTAGGAAGTCTTTGGAAATTTGCACAGTTGACTGAGGGGTTGGTTCATGTCTAGGATAGGATGCATTGTCATGTTCATATCATATGGTTCCTATTGCTAATTTGTATCATGTGTATTATTATTTTTGATTTTTTATATTTTTTTGAAAAATCTAAAAAGATTTTCTTTTTATAAAAATTTTAGAAAAGCACAAAAATATTTTTGTATTTTATTTGCACCTTTTATGGATGAGCATTTAAGATAGTCGAGTCACAAATTTCATTCCATTTATCCATGTGACTGTTTGATAGTGATTTGAGATGCTACATCATTGCATCCATGTGCTTTACATTGTTTGGAGTCTTTGAGATGTGATTAGTGATATCTTTCTGCATGTTTGGCTCCTTATCTCTTTATTGCACACATGCACAGTTTTATTTGATTATTGTACTTATCTATCTCATATTGGCTTGAGTGTTTCCATCTCAATTCTGTCTATATAATGAACCATATGGGATAAAACTTGATAAGATTGGAATGCATGTAAAAAATCATTTGGTGAGATTCTATTTTTTTTAAATGGTGAAGGGATACGAAAGGTAATTATCTATCCTTTGCGATTAAGCCATCGTTAAATCGGACCTAAAAAATTGAGGAATTTTATTATCCGAGGTCCAAAGAGGTTAAAAGAGCCCAAAAAAATTTAAAGGCAATAAAAAGCAATACCTGCCAAATATGGGCCATTTAGGTGTCACCAGTAATTCTCCAAAGTTTGAGAATTTAGATCACCTCTATTCAAAATATATATCTGAGGGAGTGTGGTTATAGAATTTAAACGGGTTTTGCACTTCCTTGAAAGTCCTGAAAAAGCATTAACTCATTTTGGACTTTATTGGTGTGGAAATCATTTTGATCTTTTATTTGTTGATTTGATTGAGTCAATGTCTCATATTTACATATTTTTACACCTAATGAAGATGTTGAGAGCATTCGTTAGGAGTATCCGATATTCATCGTGCACATATGTCATGTTTTTATGCATTGATTTTCCTATCAAATTTTATCACACCCCTACATTTTCGCTATCATCGACTTGGTTTTTTTTATGTTTCTTTCATGGTGTGATTCTTTGTTGTATATTTTGTATGAAAAAATTTGAAAATTTCAAAAATTTTAAAATTTTTACCTTGTGATATTTTCCATATTTATGCTTCATATATCTGTCTATTTGGGGACATCATAAAAAGGGAGAGAATGAATTATGGGGGAAATTTGTTTCGTTGATTTATCAATGATTTGCTTAAGCTTAATTGATCTTTGATTTTTTTCATGTCCTTATATTTCAAACTGTTGCGTGTCACGGGTATCTATTTTATCTCATGTGTGTAGGTACAAAGTTGATCTATTGGATTACACACCTGATGAGAAAAGCTTTGGGAGTTTCTGAAGAGCTAAAGATTTGAAGATGCTAAAGTTTGATTGAAGACATGTCATTTAGTATTCTCAGTTTGAGGCTTTAATGGGGATATTATATGTATGTTATTTGTTTTAGTGAGATTGCATAATTCGGATTTTTTATGTATGTACCTGCATAGACATAGGGGGAGATTTGTAAGGACATAATTTTATAAATGTTCGGGGTAGAATCTAGAAATTTTTTGTTTTCCCTAGATCACATTTTGTATGTCTGATACTGCTACATTCGGCACGTCATCACGATCATCCACGACGTCCTTTATCCGAATCCATGCATCCATCATCTTCACACGTGCATCATGCTCATGCGACGTGTTGCTCAACTGTTTCCCACTAATCCACGATGCATTATAGGTAAAATGATTTTATGGAGTTATTTATATTTGCATAAATATTTGGGAACTTTTTAGAAAATATGTTTTGAAGTCTGAAATTTTTTTTATCGAAAGTATTATTTTTTCTAAGTGTAGAAGCAGAGTGCCTCAGTCGACGAGCTCGTTCAAACGAGCTAGCACTGTCGTTCGAGCGAGACCAACATCTCGCGCGAAGTCATTCGAATGACACATGTCCTTCGTTCGAGCGATGCCACCGCCTCGATTTTCGTATAAATTCCAGTGTGCCTTCTACACGTTTTCCCAAGTTTTTTTCTAACACGATTTCTGCGAAAAACTGCCCAGAAACAGACTTCACTTTTTAAGATTTTACATCTTCTTTATTCACATAAAAACTCCCATCTATGTATGTGAATCATTAAACCTTCATGAGGATCGTTTTTACTCATCTGGATTAATTTGTGAAGAAGTCGTTCTCTTCTTTATTGCTGCCCACATGGAGTTCCTGAGGGAGATTCCAGCCGCTGACATCGAAACCGACACCCGAGGGTATTTCTTTGTCACACTTATTTTCATTGTAATCCGTGTAACCATTTTTACAAATTATAGTGAAAATAAAAAGGTTTTGCCCCTTTGGGAGATTTTTCCTCAATTGTGTGGTTTATGTGTGATTAACTATTCTTGCATGATAATATTGATTTCAATCACACCTAGATGAATATTTTAGGATTTAATTGAAAAACTGAGATTAAATTAAATAATTTCTTAATATGAACGCAAGCGCACTCTTCAAGGAGGATAGATATAGGATAAATGGGGAGAAATTTTGTGTTCTTAGGAGAAGAGAGCTAATTTCATAACACGTTGGGGAGAGTTTAGTAAAGGGTAGTAGATTTTAAAATTTAGTGATATATATTTGGTCATTATATATCTCGTAGTTATCTTTGATGCCTTATATATATTTACCTATGGTTCATGATTGATTATCATTTTTATCTCAATACTAGTTACTCTAATTCTTGATTCCATCTTTTTTCCTTTATAGATTCTATAACAGAAATGGGGAGAAAGAATTCCTATAAAAGGGAAGATGTTTCTCCTTCTTAAAAATGGGGGTAATGTATAATTAAAAAGAAGTATCACAATGAGATATTATGTAACAGTGAAATAGTGAAAGAATAAATTTAAGGAGTGGGATTTATATACCGTATCTTGTAGATATTTTAGTTAAACGTGGTTAATAATATGCAAATATTGTGTATTTCATACATTAACATACGCGTTATTATCCCCCTCGGGTATCTTATTCCCTATATTAATTCCCGTTAACCAAACAACCTCGGATTTCTATGTTAACATGCTTTGAGGGGGTTAATTGATATTTTGTAGGCATTTGGATGCTAAGTTTGAAGTTCGTACGCATTCCGGTGAAATTTTTGTACATTTCCGCACGTTCAAGAAAAATTTAGTCATTTCACAACTTGGGCACCTGGCCCAACATCTACACGGAAGTTGTATCCCTCCTCGCAAGCTTTGTGTGGAAGTGAACGGAGCACGAATCCGATCCCTAACTAAGAAGTTACGAGACTTTTGGCGGAGGAGAAAAATAAGAAACCAAAGTAGGGGAGAAGCCTGAGACCTGCTTGATCGATCAATCGACCAAAAGGGTGATCGACCCTTTAATTTTCACCCTTCGTGCTTTCGCAGTGGGCAAATATCTACTTGATTGATCGATTGACCAAAGGGGTCAATTGAACGATCCCCTATTTTCCACGAATTTTTGCCTTGCTTTTTCTTTTTCCTTTTCTTTTCTATTTTAATTCCAACGTACTCTATAAAGGATTTTTGTGTAATATTCAGATATATTTAGTTTTTAGATAGTTTAGGTTAGGGTTTGGGGGTTTGGAGAGATCATTTTTCTTCCTCATTTGGTGTGACAACTTGTAGGTTTGTAAGTGTGAACTATTCATCTTCCCTCTCCATTAATAGAGTTGTACTTCCTTAATTTCTTACTTTGTAGTTAGTTTGCTTGCTTTGTTAATTAGATTTACATGCTTTCTTTTGTTGTTTTCTTGTGTAGTTTTATCGCATTTATTTACTGTGTTTATTTACCACATTTTTATCATTCTTTCTAGCTACTTTAGTGTAGGTTATGTTGGGTTGAACTCACCTACGGTTGATGTGTTTCTTTATTTTGGTGATGGAGTTTACAGGTCTATTTCGAGTGTGTTGTCCTAGTTATTATGCCTAGGAGATTTGACGGGGTATATCATGTATGCTCCGTGCTTTCGACCTTGCGTGCGTAATCTCTGGGACATTTGTTGACGCCAAAATCTTATTAGGCTTTTATGCAAATTTAGGGGTGTTACAGCTCTTGATTTAATTAACTGTCGAAACGAGATGTAGTCTTAATAACTTGTCGACCCATGTAATCATTTTATACTAATTAACTCGGTTGAGGGATATTCGACGCAACCTATGGTTTTTATCGCTTTTATTAGTCTAGTTTAAATACATGCCTAGATTAATCTTTCCCTTTTCGTATCTTTTCCTTCTTGTGTATAATTATATTTTACACTTTTATTTAAGAGTATTAAACCCTTTAAATTCTAACAACTCATCTCTATGGATTTTCGATACCCAGACTTGGCCGCTATACTCACCCGTTGAGTGTAGTCATAAGTTTAGGTTTTTGTATAGAGCAGATGAGCCGAATTCAAAATGACCGGCGCGTAAGTGACTCTCGCGCCGCGGCAAAAACCCTACCTATCAAACTGGCGCCGTTACCGGGGATGAGTTTTTTTTTAGAATTTATTTGATTTAGTATTTTCTTTCTATTTGTATTTTTTGGCTATTGCAGGACTTCTACATTTAAGCGCCAAGGGACGCTTGAATTTCCCACGCGCATCTATTTTGTGGAATTCGCCACTTCGAGCCATTTTGGGGGTAAGCATGTCTTATTCCAATTCTTTCGTTAATCATTATTATCATTCTCAAAATGCCCGTAATCGTATGACTTTCGGTCATTACTTAGAGTCCCAAAAAAATACAAATTCAAAAATGACTTTGGGCGAGTATAACGAAAGTCAAAACTTGGGTTATTGGAATTTTGATGATGATCATAATGATTTTGGGCCTCTAATTCCTTACAATAAGAATTTTGAAATGAATTGCAGTAGCTTTCAAAACTCTTATAATAATGAGTTTAAGTATAGTTTCGATAATAATTTTCAAACTTCTCATTTGCAAGTATCTGCGCCTCGACCTATGACATTCAGTGAGGACTTGCGCATGCTTGAAAATGAGAAACTTGAAAATCAATATCGGGAAGAAAATCGTTTGTGGGAGCATGAATTGGATTTATTATTTGAATTCGACGACGATTTCTCTTCCGAGACTTTTGAAGTTGACGAATGTTTTGAAACAAATGTGTACTTTGTGACTACTTTGTAACAAACCATTGTTGACTTTCCCATCGCATAATAGATATTGAAAGTGAGGATGAAATGGAAGTAATATCCATTTGAAATGAAATGATTTCTTCTTTGGCCCCCAAAGAAGAAGATTTCATTGAAAATGATCTTATTTCCTTCAAAACTCAATCTTCAAGTGATGATGACTCATCTCTTGAATTTGAATTTCTTTTCTCCCCATTTTCATTCTCCGTTATCACACCGTCACAAGTACCCGATGAATCGATTTCAAACTTTAATGTGTTAAACCTTTTCGCCGATGAGGATTACTTGCTCGAGTCGCCTTCCATGAAGGCATCTTTTCCCTCATATGCGCCACCTCCCATTTGAATTTCAAAATCCTTGGGAGGATATTCTGTTTTTCTCGATCCCCACATGTTTTTGTCACCCGTTCAATCCAAATCCCCCATCGTCCCTCCAAAGCTTTTAATTGACGATGGCTCATTTCTTTCACCTTACACATGTCTTCCGTTGTTCAAACGGAATTCATATTTTTCGGAAGGCATGCTTGAGAGTGAGGGTGCACCAGTCACCCTCCAAAGTCAAATCATTTTCGTGGTGGACCCTCAACTATTTAGACTTCTAGTGTATAGTTAGTGTAAGCCTAAATAGTAGGTTGTATATAGTTAGATTTTTATTCTTTCTTTCTTTTTATCTTTTCTTTCCTTTTTAATTTAGCCTAGTGTAATTAGTTAAATTTTTGTTATTTGTTTTTTCTATGATCATTACTAACTTGTTTTGTAGATTCTTTGGACTTGTTCTTATGGGGATCGCTCCAATTTTGGGTAATATCGCCCTTTTTCTCTCTTCAACTTGGTTTTTAATTCACATTGAGGACAATGTCATCTTTTAAGTTAGGGTGTGTGGGATATTCTATCCATTTCGTTATTTTAGTCCATGTTTTTTCTCACATGTTAGTTACTTAGTATGCTTTTTTTAGAAAAATTAAAAATTTCAAAAAGATTTTCTTTCTTTTTTCTCCTTTTTTTGGCCATTTTGCCTTTGTTTCCGATGATAAATTTCAATAATTTCCCGATCCAATAGACAATTCAATGATACATATTCTCGATTTTAGAAGTTATTAGACTTTAGTACTCAATCATTGATATTATGAACAACTTCATGAATTAAACTTTAATCCTATGAGCACATGCGCTTTTCTTTTTCTATTGATTTGGTTTAAGATTTGTATAACTCGATAATCTTTTGTTGCATTGTATATACTTACACCGAGTAAGCTTTGTACCTTTCGTCATTTGAGTGTATACACTATTCTTTCCGCTTTGAAAACGTTGAATTCTTTGGTAATCTCTCTATTCTTTCATTGATTGTTCATTAATTGAGTTTATGTCTTGAAATGTGTTACTTGAGCATGATTTTCATATATTATTTTGACTCGAGAATTGCGTAAACTTTAGGAAATGATCATAGGAAATCTTTATTATATCGCCCATATTAGCCTTAACCTCACCATATATGTTTCCCCTTGTCAACCCCTTTGAGCCTTAATATAGCCTTTGTTTCATAACCGGAATCCCATAACCAATTCCACATTAGAGTTATACACCATACTTACTACCATCCGTACCCTTGTTTGGAATGATGTTTGTTGTGTTGCGATTGCAATTTAGGCATATGAGAGTGAGAAAAGTAAAGAAAAGAAATAAGTGAAAAAGAGAAGAAAAAGAGAAGTAAAAATCAAAAGAAAACAAAAGAGAAAATGAGAAAAATAAGAAAAGAAAATAAAAGAAAGAGAAAGTTGTAAATGTTGTATATAGTTCAATAAACTTTGATTGCTCTCCAAATGATATACCAATGCTCGTTTTGAACTGGTTTTCCAAATTTTGATATTACCCTCATTTTTCCATTATCCCGAGTTTTCATTTCTGAACACTTTGAACCCGTACATACATGTCCTTCATTTCGTACCCTAACCTAGCCTAAATTACAACCCTATATAAGTCCTATGTGATCTTAGGGTGCATTAAATTTAAAAGTGGAAATAGTTTTGATAATCTGTGAAAATGCATTTCTCCTCGTTTAATGAGCGGTATCCTTTCATTGAGATTACATTTTTCATTTTATATATAGCGTTCTTCATTTGTGACATGCGCGCGGCCTAGTTTCCATTTACATTTACTCTTTATGCCCGCATGTTCCGTGTGTTACCTCCTTATTTCGAGTGAATTCACTTGATGAGTGTAATGCCCGTGAGGATTGAAAATATTTTTGATTTAATGTTTATCCGGTTTATATAAGTTGTTGCCAAATCATTCTTTGCATGTGCTCTCTCCCCTCCCACTTTTAAGGTTTCAATTTTATGAGGAGCATTCTATAATGTTAATAATATGGACTTCTGTTTGAATTCGTTCAATGTGCTAATAATGTGTATGAAATATTTTTCGTTATTATTGAGCTTGTCGCATGTTGGTTTGGGCATATGTTGGGGAAACCATATGATGTTTGTGGGTTTCATCCCTGAAAACCCTCACGAGATGGCACTCGTCCACTAGGGTAACCTAAGGGTTTAACGACTTATTACATACGCCAAATGCAATCGTTCGCCCACGAAAGTGACCTTATCTTTTTATTGCCTTTTCTTCCCATTTTATACTTGTATCCTGCTTTTGGTTTGCTTGTAGTCCTTGTTGCATCTTATTTCATTATTAGGGACTAGCAATGTGAAAGTTGGGGGGTGTGATAATACGCAAATATTGTGTATTTTATCCATTAACATACGCGTTATTAGCCCCCTTGGGTATCTTATTCCCTATATTTATGCTCGTTAACTAGACAACCTCGGATTTTTATGCTAACATGCTTTGCAGGGGTTAATTGATCTTTTATAGGTATTTGGATGCTAAGTATGAAGTCCGGACGCATTCCGGTGAAGTTTTCATACATTTCTTCCCGTTCAAGGGCAATTTGGCCATTTCAAAGTTTGGGCGCCTGGCCCAACATCTACACGAAAGTTGTATCCCTCCTCACAAGCTTCGCGTGTCCATGAACGGTGCACGAATTCGATCCCTAACGAAGAAGTTACGAGACTTTTGGCAGAGGAGAAAAACAAAGAAATCAAAGTAGGGGAGAAGGCTGAGACCTGCTTGATCGATCGATCGACCCTTCAATTTTCACCCTTCGAGCTTTGGCAGTGGGCAAATATTTTCTTAATCGATCGATCGACCAAAGGGGTCGATCGATCGATCCCCTGTTTTTCACAAATTTTTGCCTTGCTTTTTCTTTTTCCTTTTCTATTCTATTTTAATTCCAACTTACTATATAAAGGATTTTTGTGTAATATTCAGATATATTTAGTTTTTAGATAGTTTAGGTTAGGGTTTGGGGGTTCGGAGAGCTCATTCTTCTTCCTCATTTGGTATGACAACTTGTGGGTTTGTAAGTGTGAACTATTCATCTTCCCTCTCCATTAATATAGTTGTATTTCCTTGATTTCTTGCTTTATAGTTAGTTTGCTTGCTTTGTTAATTAGATTTACATGCTTTCTTTTGTTGCTTTCTAGTGTAGTTTTATCGCGTTTATTTACCGTGTTTATTTACCACATTTTTATCATGCTTTCTAGCTAATTTAGTCTAGGTTGAGTCGGATTGAACTCACCTAGGGTTGATGTGTTGCTTTGCTTTCGTTATGGAGTTTACGGGTCTATTTCGAGTGTGTTGTCCTTGTTATTATGCCTAGGAGATTCGACAGGGTATATCATGTATGCTCCGTGCTTACGACCTTGCGTGCGTAATTTTTGGGGTATTTGTTGACGCCAAAATCTTATTAGGCTTTTATGCGAATTTAGGGGTGTGACAACTCTTGATTTAATTAACTGTCGAAACGAGACGCGTTCTTAATAACTCATCGAATTAACTCGGGTGAGGGATATTCGATGCAACCTATAGTTTTTACCGCTTTTATTAGTCTAGTTTAAATACACGACTAGATTAATCTTTCCTTTTTCGCATCTTTTCTTTTTGTGTATTAAACCCTAAAAATTCTAACAACTCATCTATGTGGATTTTTGATACCCGGACTTGGCCGCTATACTCACCCGTTAAGTGTAGTCATAAGTTTAGATTTTTGTATAGAGAAGGTGAGACGAATTCAAAACGATCGGCGCGTAGGTGACTCTCGCGCCGCGGAAAAACCTTGTCTATCAGTGGTATATGTTCATTGGTGATTTGATGAACATTTTACGTTGTTTCATGTATTCATCTAATTATTTATCTATCTCTTCCAAATTATTACGCATTGGTATCTTGATGAAATCGCTAGTGCTTTGAAAGAAATAGGTTTCAAGAGCTCTAAATGGTTGAATAATCTCTTATGATTCATCTGAGTGTGTATTTCCATCTTGTGTACCTTTAGCAAGACTATATCGCGTCATTGGTGATAGATTTGATTTATTTATTTTTTATCATTTAATTTGTGTGTTTTGTCATAGAATACACAAAGGGGGGATTATAAAAGCATATGTATGCTCATGCGGCTCCATCTTGTTAGATTATCTTATTTTTTTTCCAAACCCCACGTTGAGTCTTAGTCCAAGAGATCCCCAAAAATCTTTACAATCATGATTTTAAAATTGGACTTCATCACAGCTTTGTCACGATAGCTTTCTAGAGTGAGACAAAATTTCGGGTTTTTAGGGTGAAGATAAAAGTGACTAAGAGGGTCAATTTGGTTAAATGCTTTCTTATATTATTTTTTTCTTATTTAACCTTATAATTTTTTAGGTTGCCAAATACCTTATGCAATACTCTTCCTATACAAAAATCTTATGTTTATAATGCATCTATTACAATTAAAATTCACAATGTTCATAAGATGGACCAGCAAATTCTGAAATTTGAAACTATGAAAAATTGAGCAAACTCGCACGACCAAGTTCTCTCTAATGAAGCTAGTCCTCAAGTCCACGAAGGTCTCCCTTAATCGCGACCTATTATTTTTCCCATGCAATTTTCCCCGGTCACATGTGAGACCTTATCAACAACAAAGCCTTTATTCTCATCATTAAAGGCCAATGCAAGTTCAATAAGAAAAACTTTTTGAGATTTTATTACGATATTTGTTTCTTTACTGAATATTTTGTGTAGATTAACAAGCAAGCGTATTTTTTTTTGTTAGGAAATTCTTTAAGCTTTGAGACTTGTATCCACAAGTTTGAAAGGCTACATTAGTGCTTCTTCATTATACAAACAAAAATAAGTTTTTAAAAAGTTTTTGAGTTTTTCAAATTAATTTTATCAACATATTGAAACCAGATTTCTGAACAGTGAAACACATTCTTTGAGTATTTTTTAGATATACTTGTTTTAATTGGAGTTTAAAGTTATTTAAAGTTTGATTATGTAAGAGTTTAGTATACTCGAATTAATCCGTAGGATAGATTATCAAAATTCCTTGACCAAAACATGTTAAAGTTTTCACCCAAGAGGTCACTGGAAAGCTTCATCAGCGAACCCGATTCACTCAGTACCGAAATGCAAGCATACCACTTAGGTAAAGGTATAAGACTTAGAGGACTTATATTTACCTTGGTTAATCTGTTTTTATAGTTTTGTAATTTGTCAAATACACGTGAAAATATACTTTTCATATAGACAAATCTATTTTCTAAAGAATTGCATCTTTTTATGCATTTTAAGTATGAATGTTCATGCGAGAAACAAAGAGTTTTCCTCAAAACTATTTTTTTAAATGTTCTAAGCCAAAATGGACAAAATATCTGGACACATGTGTGAACTTCCTCGCCACAGTGATGGCTTGCCTCGCTATAGCGAAACTTGTTACTGGCATTTTCTCGTCCCTGTTTCAAAATCTTTGGACAAAGGCATGACTTGCTTTGTCGCAATTCCACCGTAGCAATGGTCTTTCTCGTTGCAGCGACACTCTCGCAAGTTGTTTATGTCCCTGTGCAATATGTATTAACATGTGTACGACCTATATCGCTTCAGATTCTCCGCAAAGATGCAATAGCTCGCTGCAGCGACCTTGAGGTGACACGCATCTGATATCACCGAAAGTCACTTTTGCACAAGATCTCTTTTTAACATCTTATTAGTAAGTGTGTCAAGTATAACTTTTTGGGTGACTAAGACTCTGATGTGACTAATTGACACCTTAAGATTGTGACACCTATCATTTAAACCTTTAAACAATTTCAAACAAAAAGGCTCTGAGATAATGTGTTTTCTTCTCTTCTAAACTAAGAAAGAGAGCTTTGAAAAAATATTTTTGTTGATAAAAACATTTGATATATTTGAGAGCACATTTTTTCACTCCTCTTCTTTGAGTTATTTTAATACATTGTTTCTAATGGGGGTATATTTTCTCACCTTGGTTCAAAAATCTAATCTTCATTGGTCAGTAAATATTTTCTCTTCCGTGGCTTGGAAAAAATCTTTTTGATTTAAAGCAACACACCCTTTTCAAACACCCGAGAACATAAATCTATAGAATTTCCATAAAGATCCTAGGTGTAGCATTTTAATTGTTAAAGGTTCCATCCTAAAACATCAGAGTTTTTTTCTTTAGACTCAAAACGAAGAAAGTTACTTATACTTTGAATCATAAAATTTGACCAGAGGATTCAAAGGCATTGGTTACATACTGAAATTGGTCGCGTTTGTATAGAGTTCTTCAGTTATTAGTGCTCTCTACAGAGAATATAGTGGGAAAGAGAGTCTAATCGGTTGTAGCATCATGAGGTTGTAAGTTTATTTCTTCTAGTTATAAAACTTTACCATAGTGCATTTGTAGTTCTTATCGGCCCGAGATTTTTTTCATTACTGTATTTTTCCCTCGTAGATCCGGTCTTGTTCTTATTTTACTCTTTTCGCATCTTTTAGAATCATTCTCTTTATTAAGAAGGTAAAACTTGAAAGTTTTTAAAATTTAGTAAAAAAAAATTGTCATATAGACTTTTGGACTGTTAAGCCCTCTATAATAATAAATTAACAAACCTTTTTCTTAAAATTAAGTGATATAATTTTTATTTTGGTAGCTACCGTTAAGAGGCACACTCTCAACTGGTATCAGAGAGGGTCTCCAAGTTCTAGGATTAAAAACCTAGGTATAGATACTTTTTATGTGCAAGGGATGGAAGTTCAACCCTTCGACCTCCTCCATTTTATGGTAGCAATTATTCCTATTGGAAAGCCTGTATGACAGCATATTTAATGTCTATGAATGACCATGTATGGAATAGTGTGCTCGTAGGATGGATTTGTCCCAAAACCGTTGTTGATGGTATCCAAATTGATAAGATTAGTTCTAGTTGGGATGACAACAATTTAAAGGAGAGTGGGTGGAACATGAAAGGACTTAACGCTATTTTTGGTTGCGTGTTCCTGGGTGATTTTATATGTATGTCCAATGTATAACTCTAAGGAGGTGTATGATGTATTACAAACGACATACAAAGGTACCTCCACTATGAAGCATTCCAATCTTCAATGGTTTACCACATATTTCGAACTTCTTACCATGAAGGAGAACAAAAATTTTGATGAGTTCTATGCCGAGTTGAACGGCATACTTTGCCTTAAAAGAGTATAAAATTGTTCATAAATCTTACAGTCACTTCCCCAAAGTTTCGTGGCAAAGTGGATGCTATTGAAGAGGTTAGATCCTTGCTTTCAAAATCGACTATTTTATCTTATCGGAAAGGAGTGACTCCTAAAGAAAAGTATAAAAACCTAGCTTTTAAGGCTAAGAAGTCATCTCTCGATTTTAGTTCCCATGATGTTAGTGAGGATGATATGTAATTTCTCAATAAATTTTCTAAGATGTGGAAAAAACGATTTCAATCTGAAGGCGCACCTAAAAACAATCTGCCTAGACTTGAAATTAGTCACGGAGGTGGAGAAAAGAAAGATAAATCTCCAAGGACCCTCACATGATTTACGTGTGGTGGTCGAGGGCATGTGTCGAAGCAATGTCCCTAAAATATGAGTCATAACGGTGACAAAAATTCATATCAAGCCACTTTTAGTGATGATGACTTAGAATCTGAAGATGAATTTTAACAATGCAACTATGTCGCATTTATGATAAGAGAAAAAATTAACTAGTTAAATGATTTAAAGGATTTTGTTGTTCCTCTTCTACCTAGTTTAGCTCCTCCTTGAGTACTATTGATGAAGAAGAGGAAAATGATCTTTAGGTGGACTGTGTTAGATTTTTAAAGGAATTCATAGACCTCGAAATGCATAACATTGAACTCTACATCAAGTTAGCTAATGCCTAGAACCAAATGTCTATGGTGAGTGAGATTTTTGTGAGTGAGTATATTGTTCCTCACGTGGAGAGTAGTGAACCACATTTTGACAGAAGTTTCATTGACTTTCTTCATATAGAGATTGAGTTCCTTAAAAATGTTCTTACACGAAAGTCAAAACTCAATAATACTCCTAGAGAAACAAATCTTTTCACTTGATACCAAACTACTATTTATAACCACTTTTAAGCTGAAATGGAAGGTAGGTCTCAAAAATTAAATAAGATGCTTTTTGGTGCCAAGTTGTCCATTACGGATAAATGAAGACTCGGTTTTAAAAGTGATCGTTCTATGTCTAACCAAGCTTTCATATCATCCCAATTCATTTTTTCATCTCCCATTGGTGAATATTCAACTCATTATATACCCAAAGAAATCCAAAGGAGGGTGACTTTCTTATGTTGTTGTTGCAACAAGGAAGGACACTTAAAGGAGTTTTGCTTTAGACTTAGAAAGCAACGCCTTAGATGCCCCATCGATCCACAACCCTTTAAGTGCACATATTTCCATATGTTAGGACATCTTAAGGGTCTTTGTGTTTTTCTTCAACCTGCTTCACACTTAGGTTATGTTGATAAGGGTAGAATGGTCGATAGGAAAGGGAAGAAGAAGGTACAAGCCCCTCAGGTTATGTTGATAAGGGTAGAATGGTCGATAGGAAAGGGAAGAAGAAGGTACAATCTCCTCAAAAGATTTTTCAAAAGAAATGGGGAAAGGAAATTGTTTTATACTCCTACACTTCCCGATTCAGTAACTAGATCCAACTCGTTGAGAATTGATCAAAATTGGGTTTCGAAACAAGCTATTGATAGAGGAGAACTAGCTACCCTAGAAAATTTGAGCCAAGGCTTGTCCTTGTTAAGCAGCAGGAGAGTCAGGCTGTAGCTTATGCTTCCCGTAAGCTTAAGCCTCAAGAGAAGAATTACCCCACCCGCGACTTGGAGTTAGCGGCAGTCGTATTTAAACTTCAAATTTGGAGACATTTTCTCCTGGGGGAGAAATTTCGTTTATTCACAGACCATAAGTACTGTCGCCTCGTTTCGAAATGTGCCACTTGTCAGCTAGTAAAGGTGGACCAACAGAGATCGACATGACTTCTACAGTGATTAGAGGTTCCAATGTGGAAATGGGAGAGCATTTCCATGAACTTCATCACGGGGCAACCTATATCGCAGAGAGACCACGATTCCATATGGGTAATCGTGGATCGGTTGACCAAGGTTGTCGACTTTCTGCCATCCTGGACAGACTACACTACGGGACAGTACGCCCAGATCTTCATAGCTGAGATAGTGAGACTCCACGGGGTGCCTCTCAATATCGTGTCTGACAGGGACAAAAATATTTGTGTCACCATTTTGGGAGAGTTTCCAGGAAGCTATGGGAACAGAGTTGCGATTGAGTACAGCCTATCACCCGCAGATAGATGGGCAGACCGAACGAAGGAATCAGATGTTAGAGGACATGTTGCGTATGTGCATTCTCGATTTTGGAGGTGGTTGGGAGCAGTATCTTCCACTGGTGGAGTTTTCCAAGAATAACTACTACCGGTTCACTATTGGTATGGCTCCATTTGAGTCGTTGTACAGTAGGCCTTGTCGTTCCCCATCATGTTGGCTAGAGGTGGGAGACAATAAGCTACTTGGGCCGGAGGTGATTCAGGATACCTCAACAAGGATAGAGATGATACGGAGCCGTATTCGGGTTGCTCACGACCGACAGAAGAGTTACGCCGATGCCAAAAAGTCCTTTTGAGAGTTCAATGTGGGGGACCAGGTACTGCTCAGAGTGTCTCCTATGAAGGGGATTATGCGTTTCAGGAATAAGGGGAAGTTGGCGCCTAGATATGTGGGATCATTCCTTATAATCGAGCGAATTGGGCCAGTTGCGTATAGACTTGGGTTACTGGAACACTTGTATAGGTTCCATGATGTGTTCCATATTTCCTCACTGAGGAGATATCTTCGGGATGATTTAGCCCATACCCACATTGCTTTAGAGGATATCGATCTACAACTAGATAGTTCTTATGAGGAGGGGCCGGTTGCTATTCTAGACCATGGTGAGAGGAAATTGAGGTCGAAGATAGTACCATTAGTACATGTTCAGTGGCGGCATCATAATGCCGAGGAGTCTACCTGGGAGCGCGAGGAAGAGATGCGCGAGCATTATCCAGAGTTATTTTTGCCAGGTATATTTTTTTTCCAAATTTCGAGATTAAATTATGTTATTAGGTGGAAAGTATGTAATGCCCCGTAATTTTATTGATTTTATTTAAGGGGAATAATTAAATTAAATGCGATAATTAAGTGGAAATTAATCCAGATTTAAATACTAGCGAGACGTGAGTTGGTATTTGATTATGATAATAATTTTTAATATTACTTGGTAAATATGGTAATATATGATTCTTAAATTTATTAAAATTGTTGCGAGGCATAAATAAGACGATTCGAAAATTAAGTTAGGGTGCGCGTGTCAGTCGCGCCAAGAATCAATTTAAATGGATTTAAAAGTGAATTTTATTTTTATCATTCGTATAATCATTTCAAGTGGGTCAGCGTATCCGGAAGGGTCGAGATAGTCAGAAAACACTAGTCCGGGATTTAGTTCGGGTCTTGAGGCATTTTTAGGCCAACTCGACAACCCGAGAGGGTATTTTAGTCATTTTGATTTTTACGGAATTTTGACCCACGAAATTTAGTCTTTATTTATCAGTCAATATTAGGGCAATTAGGGTCATTATCTGTCAAAATCAAGTAGTGGGCAACGTAAGAAGATAGGAGAAGTTCCAAAAGTGTTTTCAAGGCCATAACCACCACACGCCACCACTATCACCGGATTTGTGACCATAGAAAGGAAGAGAACCAGCCCTTATCGTCATCAATGGATCAAAACATCGAATTTCCAGGCAAGTGATTTCATTCATTAAGATTCAGCGAATAATCTATCCATGATAGTTTAGGATTTTATGATATCCATGATAATATTGAAAAGTCATGAAACTTTGAGGATAAAACCTTAAATTCTGGTTAGGATTTGTATGTAGTTTGATTGTGGAAGTATTTTATTAACGAAATCATAACCCATGTTTATTAAAAATGAATTTATAAATAGATTTATGATGATTCTTGAAGAAAATAGAAAATAGAAAAGTAGGGTTTTTCATAGTAGTATGATGATTTGATCCAAGAAAGGTCTATTTGATGATGATCTAAAATTTTTGGAACGTTAAGATTCATGTAATTAGGTTATATAAATACCCAATATGTTTACTTTAGGATTTAACATCTTGAAATGAGAAATTGGGACAAAACTAGGGCTGAAAAAGAAGAAACCCGAAACCTGCACCTGCTTGATCAATCGATCGACATTTATAGATCGATCGATCGACATTCATAGGTCGATCGATCGACCTCCCCAGAATCTGTGAACTTTTTCCCTTTTTGGATTTAATCGATTTCGGCCATTGAAAGTTGAAAGTGGGGATTATGTGAATACATTAGGACTTTATGGAGACCATTAGGGAGGTAACTAAAGCCCGAAACATATTAAAATTAGTTTGGAATGTAGTGTTGAACTTACGAGTGTCCGACGAGTAATTTATCATTTTAAAATGCGAGAGCATAACTTAAGTTTGCATGAGAGATGAGTTAGGGGTTGAGACAGAAATATGGACTTATGAGTACTGAATTGGCATGTGGGATACGTAGGAGACTTAGTAACCTTTTCGGGATAGGTTTAAATACTCAAAATGATACGACGTGAGGTTTATTGTCAAAGCACATTATATATAAGTGGAATGTTAATGACGTATGAGTAAGACTAATGGTATAGGGCTAAAATTATACGTTTAATAATATAATTACCTAAGTTGTGTGAATGCTTAGTGACGCGAGGGGAACCGAGTGTTCGTGTAGGGACACTATCGTTGATTTCGGCTCCCGCTCGACATGCAAAAGAACCTAAACTACAGCAAGCAAGTAGAGCGGTAAGTCGGGTATCGAGAATCCACAGGGAGTTATTAAATTTCAGATGTTAATTGTTTAATTACTTCAGGAATAAAAGTGTAAAAGGTGATAGGTGGTTATGGTGACAAAAGAAAATGAGAAGTTACGCTAAATTAAAGTAAAGCGAGGATCGGGATCGCATTCTACCAAACGGATCGAAACAACTACTAACTAGAGTTAAGGCTCGAAAGCAATTTAATCGAGCATATCCAATTAAGCATAAACATCACACAATAAGGAATTTAAGCCAAAGTTGCGAGATTAAACATTTAATGGAAAAATGATCACACGCGGATTAAATTCGGATTGTCGCTATAAACTCTAACGTTGCATGACAAAGAAAGATAAACGCTTAACAATCCAACTTTGATACGCGCGGTTTCAATTAAACGCGATTTTGCACTAAACCTAGTTTTCGGAGCTCGGGGCCCGAAAATGGCGTAAATGAAATCCCGATCCTTTTTATCTAAGGGTGCATGGTGAGTTAAACTAAATTATGCTAATTAGACTAAGAAAGCAAGAATTAAAGCATGTAAACTAGTTAGAAAGCATTGAAACTAAATTACAAGGCAAGAGGAGAAGAAGAACAAACTATATAAATGGAGAGGAAGTGAATAGTTCAATCTTAAAAACCACATGGGTTGTCAATCCAAGAAGAAGAAGAAAGGAAATCTCCACACCAAACCCTAACTAACTATCTAATCTGAAAATCTCTAAGTAAATAAGGTCTCTATATGATTTCCCCTCTTATTACAACCAAAATCAACTTATATAGTAAGTTGTAAGAAAAGAAAATATCTGCAGGGGAAAACAGGGGATCGATCGATCGACCCCTTTGGTCGATCGATCGACAGTATAATTCGTGGCAAAAATAATAAGAGTCGATCGATCGACCCTTATGGTCGATCGATCGATCGAACAGGGACAGCCTGCAATTCTCCCTGTTTTGGCATACAACCCAACGTCGCTCCAATCGCCGTAACTTTGTCGTTATGCATCGGAATCGCGCACCGTTCGCGGCCACGCAAAGCTAGCGAGGAGGGCTACAACTTCCGTGTAGATGTCGGGCCAGGTGCCCAAGCTGTCAAAAGACTAAAATGCCCTTGCGCGTGCGGTTGTGTACGGAAATCGAGCGAAACGCATCCGGACTTCACACTTAGCATCCAAATACCTACAAAAGCTCAATTAACACCTGCGAAACATGTTATCATAGAAATCCAAGGGTTGTCCGGTTAACGAGCATAAATATAGGGAATAAGATACCCGAGGGGGCTAATAACGCGTAGGTTAACGGGTGAAATACACAATATTTCCGCCGTATCACACCCCCTAACTTACACATTGCTAGTCCCTAGCAATGAAATAAGATGCAACAAGAAGAACAAGTAAACCAACACAGGAGAGAGTACAAAAGTATGGTATAAAAGCAATAAAAAGATAAGGCCACTTTCGCGGGCGATTCGATTGCATTTAGCGTATGCAATACGCCGTTAAACCCCTAGGTTACCCTAGTGGACGAGTGTCGTCTCGTGAGGGTTTTCAGGGATGAAACCCACAAACATCATATGGTTTCCTCAAAATATGCCCAATCAAGTAAGACAAACTCATCAGTGCGAACAAGATTTCAACATGTTATCAGCATAGCAAACGAATTCGCATGAGAAGTCCGTAGTTATTAACATTATCGAATGCACCTCAATGAATTGAAACTCTAACATGTGGGAGGGGAGTGAGCATATGCAAGGTATGATTTGGCGAAAAACTTAAATAATTCGGATACTAAACATCAAAGCATGCATACATTCAATCCTCACGGGCATTACGCTCAACAAATGAATTCACTATGAAAAGGGAGGTAATACACGGGACATGCGGGCATAAGAGTAAATGTAAATGGAAACTAGGCCGCGCACATGTCACGAAAGAAGAACGCAATATAAAAACTGAAAAATTGTAATCTCAGTGAAAGGATACCGCACACTAAAAGAGGCGAAATGCATTTTCACAGATTATCAACACTATTTAAACATTTGAATTACATCTACTTAAGATCACATAGGACTTGTAATAGGGTTGTAATGTATGGCTAGGTTAAGGTACGAAATGAAAGGGATGTATATACGGATTCAAAGTGTTTGGGGATGAAACTCAGAATAATGTGAAAAAGTGGGCAATATCAAAAGTTGGACAAAGATGTCCAAACGAGCATAGATATAACAATCGAGAGAGTAATCAAAGCTTATTGAAACACTACAAACAATATTTACAACTTTCTCTTTCTTTTTCTTTTCTTCCTTTTTCTCACTTTTTTACTTGTTTTCTTTGCTTTTTGCTTTCTCTTTTTTTCTTCTTTTTCACTACATTCTTTTCCTGACACTTCTTACTCTTTTCATACTCAAATTGCAACCGACGTCATAACAACATTCAATTCCAAGCAACAATCCAAACAAGGGTATGTAAGGTAATATATATGGTATAAAACTCCAATTTGGAGTTGGATATGGGATTTTTGGGTAATGAAAAGAAAGGCTAGTATATAGGCTCAAGTGGGTTGACTAGGGAACATATAAAGGTGAGGTCAAGGTCATATGGGTGATATATCAAAGAGGGCCTATGATCATTTCACAAAGTATACGCAATTCGCGAGTTAAAACAACATAAGAAAATCATGCTCAAGTAACACATTTCAATGATGAACTCAATTAATGAACGGTCAATGAAAGAATAAAGAGATTACCAACGACTGTAATGTTTTCAATGAGAAAAGAATAGTGTATACACTCACAAATGAAGATAAGTCTCTAATCTCACTCGGTGTAAGTATATACAATGCAGCGAAAGCATACCGAGTTATAAAAATCTTAAGCCAATTCAATATAACAAGAATGGTGCATATGTTCACGGATAAAGTTTAATTCATGAAGTTATTCATAATATTAATGATTTAGGGACTAGAATCTAATAACTTCTAAAATCGAGAACATGCATAGTTGAATTGTCTATTTGATCGGGCAATTATTAAAATTTATCATCGGAAACAAGGGCAAAATGCCCAACAAAGGAGAAAAAAGAAAGAAAATATTTTTGAAATTTTTCAAATTTTAACAAAAACATGCTTTGTAACTAAATTGTAATCAAATCCAAGGACTAAACAGCAAAATGGATAGACTATCCTACACCCCCTAACTTAAATGTTGCATTGTCCCCAATGCGTCCATTAAAGAACACAACACAAAGCTAGGAAAAGAATGATATTACCCACACGTGGAGCGATCTCCATAAGTACAAGTCCAAATGAAGCTGCAAAACAAGTTAGTACAAAGCATATGAAGAATATGTACCGATGTATCAAGTGAAGAGAATCTATGTCACAAGTCACAATAATATAGAGGGGCTGAAGTTTAAATACTAGATAAATTGATGGTGAACTTTTTGATTTTATAAAATGGAAGGTCACACACATCAAAATCCAATAAACAACCACAAACTACATTTTCATTTCTCATTTCATAAGTTCAGTACAAAATAACTTAATACATTACAACTTCTGAAATAAAAGAAATACAAATAAAAATAAAAATAAAAATAAAAAATACAACATACTATCCGATCCCCAAAATACAAAAATGAAACCCAGCACAACAACAGCCTAGTGGCCAGAACCACTAGGATCGGAGGGGTCCTGAAAATGAGGAGGCACTGGCGCGTCGGAATCACTGCGCTGCAGATAAAGATCTCTCATCATCCGCTGCATCATCCGGTACTCCTGTCTACTCTGTGCCCTGGCCTGCCTTTGCAAAGTCCACTCCCGCCGCTGCTCGGCCTGAAACTGCTCCTGATGAGCCTTCTGCTGATCCCACTACTGCCGCTGATCGGCCTGCAACTGGTCCAGGCGCGACTCCCAAGTCGCCCACCTGAGCTGGGTCTCCTCCCAGCGCTGGTCCTGCACAGCCTGGTATGCCGCAAAGCGGGCATCATCCTCTGTATGTGGCGCGTGAGAACCCTCACCAGTCTCCATCTCTCTAATCTCCTCCTCCTCGAACCATGACCTCGAAAGTGGTCGGCCCGTCACCATTCACCACCACTAATGTCGCATAAAATATTCTTACCAATTCTTCATTAATGCGCCCATTAGTGGCGAGAAAAGTCTCCCATCCCTGGCGCCTCAGAATAACACGCGCCTCACTCGGCAAATCCTCAAGCTTCCAGGCATAATTGTAGGCCAACGGCCTCTGAGCAGTCTCAAAATAGGCCTGAAACCATTCCCGTTCCTTCTTGCAACGGAAACCCTCGAAACCCAAGGTGGGCATGCACACAGTGGAGTTATATTTCTTTGATTGTGCCATTTCAACCTACAAAACAAGAATTAAGCAATACAAAAGATTGTAAGCGCAATTAATGGTTAGTTTAGTGTACGAGTTGAAATGGGGTGCGAGTGCGCAAAACCGAGGTAACAAAGTGCAACATTGAGCTAAAATATGTCGAAATACGACAACGAGTAAAAATCACCCAAGTGTGCGCCAAAAAAAATGCATTGAAAAATATTTTGGGCATTTTGGCGAACACTTGGCGTGCGCAATGTGCATCAAGGGTGAGAAATGCCAAGTTTGAACCAACAAAACCACCCCACTCATGAACAACCAACAATGCAGCAATCAAAACATGTTCATGAGTGGATTTATAACAAGAATAATGCATAAATTCAGTTGGAACAAATCGAAATCAGGGGATTCACCAACATTCCCAACAATGTGTCAAACTAGGGTTTAAACATGCATTTTGTGACACAATCCTAACAAAAACTACAAATTCATGTAGAACAAGTTAATATTATACCTGAATGTGCAGAAATTGGAAGAAAAATGAAGAATGTGGTGAGGGGAAATATTTAGGGCACAAATCGTATGGCAGAGGAGAAGAGAGAAATAAGAAGAAAGGGGAGAAATAAGAAGGCAGTTTCGGTTTTACTGGTCGATCGATCGATCGACTCCCAAGGGTCGATCGATCGACCAAGCAGAAAAACCTCACTGCGTTGGCTGTTTAAAGTGGGGGGGGGAAATGCAATTTGGGGACAATTAAGGGGTCTAAAATCAAAATAACTTTAAATATAGTATATATATATATATATACACATAAAAATATGAAATAAAAATAGAAAAATAAAAATAAAAATAAAATAAAAATAAAATAAAATAAACATAGGCCTAAATATACACACCAAAAAGGCCTAGGCTAAAGAAAATAAAAAATAAGAAATGAAAGAAAATAAAAATATGTACACGAGCAACGCACACGCATAATCACGACAACAAATGAAAAATAAAATAAAAGAAAAATAAAAACAAATGCAATTACATGAGGATGCGTGTGTGAAAAATAAAGGAAACAAATTGTTTTTGTGATTTTTGATTGTTTTCTTAACAAATGTGTGTCGGGGCGCATATCTCCTCAAATTCAAGTCCGTTGAACCTACAAAAGAGTTAGAACCAAGCATACAAAAAGAAAGAAAAAGAGATTAGCTAATTACACTAGGCTAAAATCAAGAAAAACAAAAATAAAGAAGTTAGTATATACAACCTACACTTGGGATGTGCAATTAACTATAAACTAAAAGTTTGAACATTTGAGGGTCCACCCAAAACACGATTTGACTTTGGAGGATCAACGGTGGACCCTCCCGAGCATGCATGCCTCCCGGAAAATAGGAATTCCGTTTGAACAACGGAAGGCATGTGGGCGGTGAAAGAAATGAACCATCGCCAATTTGAAATTCTAAGTGGACGATGGGGGATTTGGATAACAAGGGGGAAAAGTACACTTGAGGTTCAAGAAAAGTCGATTCATCTCCCAAAGGTTTTTCAAAGGAAATGGGAGATGGTGCACACATCGGGACAACAACCATCGACAACAAGTCCGGTAAAGAGTCCTCGTCGGCAAAAAGTGTAGAAGTTTTAATTTCTACCGACTCACAGGAATCAACCGGTAATTCTAATGGTTCAATGACGGAAAACGTATATGGTGATGAAACAAATTCAATCTCAATCGACTCATCGTCGGAAGGAGATTGAATTTCGAGGGAGAGAGATTCACACTCGATGAGAAATTCTTTGAAGAATTGAGGTGAAACACAAGTTTCCACCTCCTCGTTGTTTTGTGGAAAAGAATTAATCTCATCGCAAAGTTCACCAAGTCTCATTCCAGCATCATTTAAGCTTTCCAAACCTTGGGAGTAAAGAAGAAAAGTCTCTTCCAAAGTAGGCTTCCTCGGCTCAAGAGCCTCGGACTCCTCATTTGGTTGAAACTCATCTTCGAAAGTAATGAGATGAAGATCGTCATTGGATTCGAATAATGAATCCAACTCAAGCTCCCAATGACGATTTTCATTTCGATAAATGTTTTCAAGTCTTTCACTTTCAAGAAAATCTTGAAAACTATCCCCAAAGTATGAATCATTAGAATAACCGTAATTACTATAAAAGAAAGACATGGTTACCTCGTTGTTGAAAGATGGAGAATCCAAGAAAGAAAGTGAGCAACCTCGAATGAAAGTTTCTTAGCGCTCAGAGTATGCAAATCCTGCAAGAAAGGTTAAGAGAAAGAATACAAATAGAAAAGGAAAAGTACTACGAAATCATAAAACAATTACTATCTAAAACAATAATTCCCCGGCAACGGCGCCAATTTGACGCGAGGGGAACCGAGTGTTCGTGTAGGGACACTATCGTTGATTTCGGCTCCCGCTCGACATGCAAAAGAACCTAAACTACAGCTACACTTGACAAGCAAGTGGAGCGGTAAGTCGGGTATCGAGAATCCACAGGGAGTTATTAAATTTCAGATGTTAATTGTTTAATTACTTCAGGAATAAAAGTGTAAAAGGTGATAGGTGGTTATGGTGACAAAAGAAAATGAGAAGTTACGCTAAATTAAAGTAAAGCGAGGATCGGGATCGCATTCTACCAAACGGATCGAAACAACTACTAACTAGAGTTAAGGCTCGAAAGCAATTTAATCGAGCATATCCAATTAAGCATAAACATCACACAATAAGGAATTTAAGCCAAAGTTGCGAGATTAAACATTTAATGGAAAAATGATCACACGCGGATTAAATTCGGATTGTCGCTATAAACTCTAACGTTGCATGACAAAGAAAGATAAACGCTTAACAATCCAACTTTGATACGCGCGGTTTCAATTAAACGCGATTTTGCACTAAACCTAGTTTTCGGAGCTCGGGGCCCGAAAATGGCGTAAATGAAATCCCGATCCTTTTTATCTAAGGGTGCATGGTGAGTTAAACTAAATTATGCTAATTAGACTAAGAAAGCAAGAATTAAAGCATGTAAACTAGTTAGAAAGCATTGAAACTAAATTACAAGGCAAGAGGAGAAGAAGAACAAACTATATAAATGGAGAGGAAGTGAATAGTTCAATCTTAAAAACCACATGGGTTGTCAATCCAAGAAGAAGAAGAAAGGAAATCTCCACACCAAACCCTAACTAACTATCTAATCTGAAAATCTCTAAGTAAATAAGGTCTCTATATGATTTCCCCTCTTATTACAACCAAAATCAACTTATATAGTAAGTTGTAAGAAAAGAAAATATCTGCAGGGGAAAACAGGGGATCGATCGATCGACCCCTTTGGTCGATCGATCGACAGTATAATTCGTGGCAAAAATAATAAGAGTCGATCGATCGACCCTTATGGTCGATCGATCGATCGAACAGGGACAGCCTGCAATTCTCCCTGTTTTGGCATACAATCCAACGTCGCTCCAATCGCCGTAACTTTGTCGTTATGCATCGGAATCGCGCACCGTTCGCGGCCACGCGAAGCTAGCGAGGAGGGCTACAACTTCCGTGTAGATGTCGGGCCAGGTGCCCAAGCTGTCAAAAGACTAAAATGCCCTTGCGCGTGCGGTTGTGTACGGAAATCGAGTGAAACGCATCCGGACTTCACACTTAGCATCCAAATACCTACAAAAGCTCAATTAACACCTGCGAAACATGTTATCATAGAAATCCGAGGGTTGTCCGATTAACGAACATAAATATAGGGAATAAGATACCCGAGGGGGCTAATAACGCGTAGGTTAACGGGTGAAATACGCAATATTTCTGCCGTATCACTTAGTGTATGGACTATTGTGTGTATGACATACATACCATACTTGTGATCATGGGAGATCGTCTTTCGGAATAGGACCATCTGATATTTGCGTGCCTACAGGGGGATTTAGATTGGTACTTTAAGGACATAGGGTTGTGAATGGCTTATTTGTGAGTTAATAAGTCAGCTGACCATGGGAGTATAGGTATGTACGTGACCCATGGGTATGTGAACTATGTTCGCCTCCAATATGTGTGATTTTGTTTATTGAAACGGTTCCTGAGAGATTCGAAACACGTAGTCCTTATGTACGTGATGTAGCGGGATTCGATAGCAGAGTTTGCGTGCACCGTAGCTTAGCCTAGGGGTGCCATATTTGTATATTTATGCTGAGAATAATATACTTGTGATTATAACGGACTCTTTTCTAAAGTGTGAATACGAATAATTGAGACATTTTAAATGGGACTAAAGATGAGTTGTTCCTTTAGTAATTGTTATAAATTAATCTGAATGATATGAATAGACCCCTATATTATATTGTGAAGATAGGAAATGGCATAGACTAGTTAGTTAATGGCATAACTAGGACGGGTTAAGGATATACGTTAGGCGTGCATATTAGTTGAGGGGTGAGGAATTTGTTTGAGAGCACGTAACGAACATGTATATAATATTTACTCTTGCTATATTTTTAAACTCTTTTCACCTCGGACTTTGACCCGTTTGCTTTCGAATCTATTTTTCTTGAAAAACCTTTTAGGTGCCCAGCCACAGGGACGCCAAGCATAGGAGTTACATTCCATTGACGTATTGTAGCTGCTGTGGAAGTTATAGGATCTCGGTAGTAGACGCCTCCATATTCTGCATTTGATTTTATTTAGGGTCATTCGTTAGTCAGGGCATGTCGCCCATTTCCATTTAAAGATAGCATTCTCAGACTTTCAGTTTTGGATTTATACATTTATTAAGACTTTTGTGTTGGGAGTTATTCAATATTTAGATTATTCAGTGGAGTGTTACTCCATACTCATTTTATTTATTATATTATCATTCTATTGTGATTGTGATGTGGATGTGGATGTGGAACATTTAGCTTATAATTTAATTGGATGCATGTTAATTTAATTTAATAAAATTTGGCAACTCACTTTTTAAATATTAGGTGGCTAGTAATTGTTTAAAATGCTTTCGACAGTGATGCTATGAACTGAACCAACTTGACATTTTGTATTAATTTAACTAAAGGAGTAGCTACTCGGTACTTAATTAGTCGTGGTGTCACATGTGGTATCAGAGCATCAGGTTCTAGAGTCCTTAGAATCTGTACGACTTGTTATGTTTCTGCGTAGCGTCCTTTGATATAGAGCCCTATATTTTAGGATTGTTGTACTCTTTTATGTATCTTACGTTCTTCAGTTATTTTGAGATAATAACTGTGTAATTATAAAACTTCTCTCTCATTTCAGATGCCTCCTCTACGTGCACAGCAAGTTCCCAGGGGTGCCCAGCCCGAGCCTCAGCCTGCACCAGTTCAAGGTTCTATGAACGTTGCGAAAGTTGCCACTATTGTAGCCCGGGAGATAAATGTCGCGTTAGCAGTTGTACAGCAGGCACCAGTGGTAGCCCCAGTCTAGGATCATGCATTCCCATCTGCTTGGGAACGTGTCCGTGATGCCTTTCAGAAAGCGCAACCTCCGGAGTTTACAGGCAGCTCTGACGTTGTTGTGTCGAGCCAGTGGAAGAAGGACATCCAAAGACACTTGAGGATGTATGAGTGTACAGATGTCCAGAGGCATATACTGACTACATTTAAGCTGGTAGGATCATCATTGCAGTGGTGGGAGTCCATTACCACCACAGAGGAGAGAGATGTTCTTTCTATACAGGAGTTCTGAGTGCAGTTCGACCGCAAATATTTTCCCTCAGTAGTTCACACCGAGATGAGGCAGAAATTGATGAACCTTAAGCAAGAAGGGAGGACAGTGGCAGAGTATGAGGCCGAATTCACTAATCTTCTGAACATCATTCCCGATAAGATTCCTACTGAAGAAAAGAAAATTCAGAAGTTCATGGATGGGTTGATGTGGAGGATTTGTCAGCACTTCCTAGGTAATCTCTCATTGGCCACCTATTCAGATGTGTTTAACACAGCATTACTTCACTGCCAGGACCACCGCTTCTATTTGTCAGAGGGTGAGCGAGCAGGAGAGTCTAGCCAGCAGGGCAAGACAGGGGGTAATGGTGCCAGCGGGGCATAATCAGCTCAGGGTCAGCACAGGTAGGGTGATCAGAGTTCCAACAGGGGGATTCTAAGAGATTTAGATCAGGAGGTTTCAGGCATGGCCAGCACGGCCATCAGGGCCAGCATGGCCAGGGTAGGGGTGCTAACGGCCATCAGGGTCATGGGAAGCAGTGTCAAAGAGGGGTAAACTTTGCAAGGAAATCTTTCATATGTGGCAAGATTGGACACAAACCCCAGGAGTGTCCTGAAAGGAGCAGGGGCCCGCAGCAGCAGCATTAGGGTGCTCGACATGAGCCCTAGAGACCTATATTTTCAGTCTCCCTTCTAGAACCACCCCAGATGCCAGCATTTCCACATATCCCAATAGTCCCAGTTCAGCAGGGACAGCTTCAGTACGACTGAGTTTACCAGCTCCAGCAGGCCGCAGTCCCGCAGGATCCACTCGCGATTGAGGGTATGTTTTCTATTCAGGGGACTATGGGGCGTACTTTATTTGACACAGGAGCCACACACTATTTTATTTCCACGAGATTTTCACAAGCTATGGGGTTATTAGATATCGCGGAGAGCACTATTACTTGTGTAAATTCACCATTGAGTAGGGGTTCTGTGATTTCTCTTATATGTAGAGGTGTGGGCGTAGAGATTGGGAGGTTTACTTTACCTGTTGATATGTTAGTATTAGATATGTACGAGTACAATGTGATAATTGGTATGGATTAGCTAGTTGCGTATCGATCCATGATTGATTATTTCAGTAGGAGTATTATTTTTTCCATACCCGGACAGGAGATGTTCCTAGTGACGAAGCCTCATCCTGAGGGAGGACCGTCCACTCACTTGTACTATATAGAGGAGGAGACCTCTAGGGAGGTGGTGATACCACTTGATTCGATTCCATTTGTTAGGAAGTTCGCTGATGTATTCCAAGATATTTTGGGATTATATCCTAGTAGGGAGATAGACTTTGTTATAGATTTGACACCAGTCACTCGACCGATAGCCCGCGCACCTTACCGTATGGAACCAGCGGAGACTTTTGGGTCAGGGGTTTATCCGTAGGAGTACTTCATCGTGGGGTGCTCCTGTATTGTTCGTTAAGAAGAGGGGTGGATCTTTAAGGTTGTGTGTAGATTATCAGGAGTTGAATAAAGTCACGATACGGAATAAGTATCTGATTCCCCGAATCGATGACTTATTCGATAAGTTGAGAGGATCTGCCTTCTTCTCAAAGATTGACTTGAGATCGGGATACCATCAGTTACGTATCAGGGAGCAGGATGTCTCGAAGACTGCCTTCTTGATGAGATATGGTTCCTACAAGTTCAGGGCTATGCCTTTTGGCCTAACAAATGCCCCAGCCGTGTTTATGGACTTAATGAATAGGGTGTTCAGAGAGTTCCTAGGCCAGTTCGTCATTGTGTTCATTGATGACATTCTGGTTTACTCCCAAAGTGATGAGGAGCATGCCGAGAACTTGAGGCAGGTTTTGTAGACACTGCGTTAGAACGAGTTGTAAGCAAAATATGAGAAGTGTTGGTTTTGGCTGAAGGAGGTTCAGTTTTTGGGGCATATCATTTCAGACGGGGGGATATCTGTTGATCCGGGGAAGGTATCAGCAGTGAGGGAGTAGGGAAATCCCACGACACTGATAGAGATACGTAGTTTCTTAGGCCTAGCAGGATACTACAGGAGGTTTATTCTGGGGTTCGCGAAGATAGTGGGTCCTTTGACACATCTGACTCGCAAGGGTGTGCCATTTATCTGGAGCGATGCCTGCCAGTTGTCTTTTGACGAGTTGAACGACAAGTTGACATCAGCACCAGTGTTAGCATTGCCCATGCCGGGAGTGGAGTATCTAGTCTACACTGATTCGTCCTTACTAGGACTTGGGGGTGTACTGCTACAGGAGAGTCAGGATATAACTTGTGCTTCCCGTAAGATTAAGCCTCACGAGAAAAATTACCCCACCCATGACTTGGAGTTAGCGGCAGTCATATTTGCTCTTCGGATTTGGAGAAATTATCTCCTGGGAGAGAAATTCCGTTTATTCACAGATCACAAATCCCTACAGTACCTCTTCATGCAGAAGGAGTTGAATATGCATCAACGTCGGTGGCATGAGTTTGTAAAGGATTATCAATTCGATATCCAATACTACCTAGGAAAGGCTAACGTGGTAGCATACGCGTTGAGCCGTAGGCCAGTAGGTGAGGTGGCCGAGGTGTGGAAAGCGAAGTGGAAGAAGTTGGGACATCAGGATGTAGTGGTCCGATCATTCATGTCTGTGAGGACAGTTACTCCCCAGATCATTACGAGAACTATACAGGCCCAAGCAGCAGACCCGTTCTGTCAACAGCATATAGTACGATTACTAGCAGAGGGGGCCGAGTCTTACACCGTTAATTCTGATGGGGGCTTACGCTTCAATGGGAGATCAGTTGTTCCTAAGGGGGAAGACTTGCAACACGAGGTAATGACAGAGTCGCACGGTTCACGATTCGTGGTGCATCCTGGTGGGGATAAGATGTACCAGGATATGAGGCAACAGTATTGGTGGAGCGGGATGAAGAGGGACATTGCCGAGTTCGTTTCAAAATGTGCCACTTGTCAAGTAGTAAAGGTGGACCATCAGAGACTGGCACGACTTTTTCCAATGTGGAAATGTGAGAGCATTTCCATGGACTTCATCACGGGCTTACATATATCACAGAGAGGCCACGATTCCATATGGGTAATCATGGATCCGTTGACCAAGGTTTTCCACTTTCGGCCAGCCCGAACCGACTACACTACGGGACATTACACCCAGATCTTCATAGTTGAGATAGTGAGACTCCATGGGGTGCCTCTCAATATCGTGTCTGACGGGGACAAAAATATTTGTGTCATGGTTTTGGGAGAGTTTCCAGGAAGCTATAGGAACGGAGTTGCGATTGAGTACAGCCTATCACCCGCAGACAGAGATGAATCAGATGTTAAAGGACATGTTGCGTATGTGCATCATCGATTTTGGAGGTGGTTGGGAGCAATATCTTCCACTGGTGGAGTTTGCCTATAATAACTCCTACCAGTTCACTATTGGTATGACTCCATTTGAGGCGTTGTACGGTAGGCCTTGTCGTTTCCCAGCATGTTGGCTAGAGGTGGGGGACAACAAGCTACTTGGGCCGGAGGTGATTTAGGATACCTCAACGAGGATAGAGATGATACGGAGCCGTTTTCGGGTTGCTCAGGATCGACAAAAGAGTTACGCCGATGCCAAGAGGTCCTTTCGAGAGTTCAACGTGGGGAACCAGGTGCCGCTCAGAGTGTCTCCTATGAAGGGGATTATGCGTTTCGGGAAGAAGGGGAAGTTGTCACCTAGATATGTAGGATCATTCCCTAAAATCGAGCGAATTGGACCAGTTACGTATAGACTTGGGTTACTGGAACACTTGCATAGGTCCATGACGTATTCCATATTTCCTCACTGAGGAGATATCTTCGGGATGATTTGGCTCATACTCACATTGCTTTAGAGGATATTGATCTACAGCCAGATAGTTCTTATGAGGAGTGGCCGGTTGCTAGTCTAGACCAAAGCGAGAGAAAATTGAGGTCGAAGATAGTAACATTAGTTCGTGTTCAGTGGCGGCATCATAATGCCGAGGAGTCTACCTGGGAGCGCGAGGATGAGAAGCGCGAGCGTTATCCAGAGTCATTTTTGCCAGGTATATTTTATTTCCAAATTTCGGGATGAAATTCTCTTATTAGGGGGGAAGTATGTAATACCCCGTAATTTATTGATTTTATTTAAGGGGGTTAATTAAATTAAATTGGATAATTAATTGAAAATTAATCCGAATTTAAATACTAGAGAGACGTGAGTTGTTATTTGATTATGATAATTATGTTGAATATTACTGGGTGAATATGGTAATATATGATTCTTAAATTTATTAAAATTATCGCGAGGCATAAATACGACAATTCGAAAATTAAGTTGGGGCGCGTGTCCGTCGCGTCAAGAATTAATTTAAATGGATTTAAAAATGAATTTTATTTTTATCATTCATATAGTCATTTCGAGTGCACCAGTGTATCCGGAAGGGTCGAGATAGTCATAAAACACTAGCCAGGGATTTAGTTCGGGTCCCGGGACATTTTTAGGCCAACCCGACAACTCGAGAGGGTATTTTAATCATTTTGATTTTTAGGGAATTTTGACCCATGAAATTTAGGCTTTATTTATCAGCCAATATTAAGTCCATTAGGGCCATTATCTGTCAAAATTAAGTAGTGGGCAACGTAAGAAGAGAGGAGAAGTTCCAAAAGTATTCTCAAGGCCATAACCACCACACACCACCACTATCGTCGGATTTGTGATCGGAGAGAGGAAGAGAACCAACCCTTATCGTCATCAACGGATCAAAACATCGAATTTCCAGGCAATTGATTTGATTCATTAAGATTCAGCGAATAATCAATTCATGATAGTTTAGGATTTATGATATGCATGATAATATTGAAAAGTTATGAAACTTTGGAGATAAAACCTTAAATTCTGGCTAGGATTTATATGTAGTTTGATTGTGAAAGTATTCTATTAACGAAATAATAACCCATGTTTAGTTAAAAACGAATTTATAAAGAGATGTATGATGATTCTTGAAGAAAATAGAAAAATAGGGTTTTCATGATAATATGATGATTTGATCCAAGAAAGGTCCATTTGATGATGATTTAAAAGTTTTGGAACGTTAAGATTCATGTAATTAGGTCATATAAATACCCAATATGTTTACTTTAGGATTTAACATCTTGTAATGAGAAATTGGGACAAAAGTAGGGCTGAAAACGAAGAAACCTGATACCTGCACATGCTTGATCAATCGATCGACATTCATAGATCGATTGATCGACAGGTCTCGATCGATCGACATTCATAAGTCGATCGATCGACCCCCCAGAATCTGTGAACCATTTCCCTTTTTGGATTTAATCCATTCCGACCAATGAAAGTTGAAAGTGGGGATTATATGAATTCATTAGGACTTTAGGGAGACCAGTAGGGAGGTAACTAAAGCCCGGAACATATAAGAATTGGTTTGGAACGTAATGTTGAACTTATGAGTGTTCGACGAGTAATTTATCATTTTAAAATGCAAGAGCATAACTTAAGTTCGCATGAGAGATGAGTTAGGATTTGAGACAGAAATATGGACTTAGGAGTACTGAATTGGCATGCGGGATACGTAGGAGACTTAATAACCTTTTCGAGATAGGTTTAAATACTCGAAATGATATGACGTGAGGTTTATTGGCAAAGCATATCATATATAAGTGGAATTTTAATGACGTATGAGTAAGACTAATGGTATAGGGTTGAAATTATACCTTTAATAATATAATTACCTAAGTTGTGTGAATGCTTAGTGTATGGACTATTGTGTGTATGACATACCTACCATACTTGCAATCACGGGAGGTCGACTCTCGGAATAGGACTATCTGATCTTTGTGTGCCTAAGGGGGGATTTAGATTGGTACCTTAAGGACATAGGGCTGTGAATGGCTTATTTGTGAGTTAGTAAGTCAGCTGACCATGGGAGAGTACGTATGTGCGTGACCCATGGGTATGTGAACTATGTTCGCCTCCAATATGTGTAATTTTATTTATTGAAAAGGTTCCTGAGAGATTCGAAACATGTAGTCCTTAGGTACGTGATGTACCGGAATTCGATAGCAAAGTATGCGTGCACCGCAACTTAGCCTAGGGGTGTCCTATTTGTATATTTATGCTGAGAATAATATACTTGTGATTATAACGGACTCTTTGCTAAAGCGTGAATATGAATAATTGAGACATTTTAAATGGGATTAAAGATGAGTTCTTCCTTTATTAATTATTATAAATTAATCTGATTAATAAAAAGGTGAGTTATACGCAGGATATTTTAGAATGATATGAATAGACCCCTATATTATATTGTGAAGATAGGAAGTGGCACAGACTAGGTAGTTAATAGCATAACTAGGACGGGTTAAGGATATACGTTAGGCGTGCACATTAGTTGAGGAATGAGGATTTTGTGTGAGAGCACATAACTAACATGTATATAATATTTACTCTTGCTATATTTTTAAACTGTTTTCACCTCGGGCTCTGAGCTGTTTGCTTTTAAATCTATTTTTCTTGAAAAACCTTTTAGGTGCCCAGCCACAGGGACGCCAAGCATAGGAGTTCCCTTCCATTGACGTGTTGTAGCTGCTGTGGAAGTTACAGGATCTCGGTAGTAGACGCCTGCACATTCTGCATTTGATTCTATTCAGGGTCATTTATCAGTTAGGGCATGTCGCCCATTTCCATTTAGAGATAGCATTCTCGGACTTTCAGTTTTGGATTTTATTCATTTATTCAGACTTTTGTGTTGGGATTGATTCAGTATTTGGATTATTCAGTGGAGTGTTACTCCATACTCATTTTATTTATTCCATTATTATTCTACTGTGATTGTGATGTGGATGTGGGGCATTTAGATTATAATTTAATTGATTACATGTTAATTTAATTTATTAAAATTTGGCAACTCACTTTTTAAATATTAGGTGGCTAGTAATTGTTTAAAATGCTTTCAACGGTGATGCTATGAACTGAACCAACTTAACATTTTGTATTAATTTGAATAAAGGAGTAGCTACCCGGTATTTAATTTGTCGGGGTGTCACATTTAGGTTATATATTTTATCTTCCCATGTGTAGTTAAACTTGTTGGTCTTAGTCCTTTACTCTCATGATTATATATTGCCTAGACTAACATATTGATTATTCGCTCACTATATGATTCTTCTATATTTATTAGTTTAATTAGCAGATTTTACTCTCTTAAAATGCTTCGAGAACTTGATCCCAATATGTGCTTTGTTATTTCCTTTGTCTCTTTTCATGACAAAAGGGGTGAAGTTTGTAAATAGGGAGAGTATAGATATCCAAGCATATTAGGTTACTTAGAGTTATTAGCTTCTATATCATGTTTATATAAAGGAATTGTATAATTGAGGGGAAGTTATTTTATTTAGATATGATGTACATGTTCACAATGTTATATTCACATTTTCATATTTATCATATTTCTTCATATTGGTACCTTGATGAGTTTGCTAGTGTGTGTTAAGAAAGTTTGAATTAGCTCCTTGAAGATTGATTATGTTTATTGTAGTGGGTAGTTACTTGTGATAAATGTAACTTTCTATTTTTGTATTTTTCCTTGGCCAGGGGAGTCGTAAAATGGTATATTTCCTTCGTTTTCTAATAATTTTTTCTTTATATGTTTTATCTCAGAGTTTGACAAAGGGGGATATTGTAAGAGTATAGTATACTTTATGTGCTCCATAGGATAGATTGTCTAAATTTCTTGACCAAAACATATCTGAGTCTATGTCTAAGAGGTCACCAGAAAACTTCATCAACGAATCGGATTCACTTAATAACAAATCTCAAGCACACCACTTAGGTAAAGGTATAAGACTTAGTGGGATTAGATTCGCCATGGCTAATCTGTCTTTACAAATTGAAAAATCTTTTTTATTAACCATGATTTTGTAATTTTGTCAAATACACATGCAAATATACTTTTCATATAGACAAATATATTTTATAAAGAATTGCATCTCTTTATGTATTTTAATTATAAATGTTCCTATGAGAAACAAACATACCTGGAGTTCGCCTTAAAACTATTTTTGAAAATCTTTTGAGACAAACTGGACAAAATCTCTGGACACTTGCGTGACTTGCCTTGCCTCAGCTTCACCGCGGTGACGGTATGCCTCGCTAGAGCGAAACTTATCACTATCGTTTGCTTGTCCCTATTTCAAAATCTCTTGACAAAGGTGCGACTTGCTTCGCCGTGTTTCTACTACAGCGATGGTCCTCCTCGCTGCAGCGATATTGTCTTGCTAGTTTCTTGTGTCCTCGTGCAAAAAGTTTGAACAAGTGCGTGATATATATTGCTTCAAGTTCACTGCAGCGACGAAATAGCTCGCTGCAACAACCTTGCGGTGACACGCATCCGGCAGCGCCGAAAGTCAGTTTTGCACAAGTTTTGCACACATTGGTTCAAAAATCTAATATTTATTGGTGAGTAAATACTTTCTCTTCCTTGGCTTGGTAAAATCATTTTGAGATTTAAAGCATCACACCCTTTGCAAACACCCCAACATACATATCTATAGGATTCTCTCAAATATCTTAGATATATCATTTTGATTACTAGAAGGTTACACCCCGAAACATCATAGTTGTTCTTCAAAATCTAAACAAAGAAAGTTACTTTTACTTTGAATAAGAAAGTTTGGCCAGAGGATTCTACGGCATTGGTTGCTGACCAAAACCGATTGCGGTTGTGCAACGTTCTTCAGCTATTGGCACTCTCTGTGGAGAATATGGTGAGAAAGAGTGTCTAGTTAGTTATAGCATCATGGGGTTGAAGAAAAAGTGATTTGCGTAATGTAATTTCTAGTTCCCGGTCTATTACCCGTTGAGGTGAATAAAAGCGACTGGGTCGCTGGCTCTTTACTTGGTTGAAAGTTGTCGATAGAGATAGGGAGGGAGAGCATACGATTATCAAAAGTTTATTTTAATGTACAACCAACTTACACCCACTGTCTTTCGGCATCGTTTTCATTTGCAACACCCGTTCTTCTGTATCCTTAAGAGGATATTTCCTGACGAAAACTATTCCGTAAGTAAGCGAGATGCGCTTAGAAAATGGAGTTTTTCATGCACGCAAAAAATGATCGTTGCTATTTGAATAATTGGGTAACGGTGATCGGCCAATTCAATTGACGAGTCTATCCAAATTTTAGAGGGTACAACCATTGATACGGTGATGAGGTTTTGTAACGCGGTGTATATCATGTATTCAACTCAATGCATGTAGTCTTTTTTTTGGGGGGGGGGGGGGGGGGGGGCGGGGGGGGGGGGTACTTGTGTCGAACATATAATGTTTAATTTTATGGTTTTATTTATATATTTTCTAATTGGCTTAATTACAATTTTTGCCCTAAACTTTACTCCATTTTTCACTTTGCCACACTAACTTTTACTTCGGTATTTAGCTCCCTCAAGTTCCTACACAACTACAAGTAACCCCCTACTGTTAATACCATTAATTTTTAAACTGAAAAGAGGGTCATGTGTCATGCACGTGAGGGTATGTTTGTACAAAACAATATAAAAGTTTTAAAAAATGAAAATTGCAGAATAAATCATTTAAAAATATTTAAAAATCCAAAAATTATAAAAAATACAGTTAAAATTTTGAAAATTAAAGAAAATATTTTAAAAATCTCGAAATCACAAAAATAATTATAAATTAAAACAAAACATTTAAAAATCTAAAAAATATTTTTTTGTCAATGAAATCCAAAAATAAATTATCTCCAACTAAAAAAATATATTACGGACAAAGAAATGATTCCTAGTTGAAAAAACTGTTTTCTAGCAAACAAAATGATTTCAAACAAAATAAATTATTTTCAGCAAATAAAAAAAGATTTCCAGTAAAAAATGATTTCCAACCAAAAAAATGATTTCAAACAATAAAAAATAAGTTCAAGAAATAAAAAAATGATTTTCAACCAAAAAAATGATTACCATCAATAAAAAATGATTACCAACAATAAAAAAAATATTCCCATCAAATAAAAAATGATTTCCAGAACTAAAAAAATGATTTCTAGCCATAAATAATAATATTTTCAGCAATAAAAAATGATTTCAGCAATTAAAAATTATTTTCAGAAAATAAAAATAATTTCTAGCAATGAAAAAAATAAAAAAATATAGAAAACATTTAAAAAATATAGAAAATAAAAATTTCAACCCAAAATATATTCCAACCTTGATAAAAAAAGCAGAAAAAAAAACAAAATTTCCTAAAAAAAACATTCCAACGTTGATAAAAAAAAATAGAAAACACGAAATTTCCAGCAAAAGTAATTAAAAAAAACATTTCCAACAAAAAATGAAAACATGTTTCAGCGAAAAACATTACCACCTTTGTAAATAAAACAACAAGAAATGAAATCTCCAAAATAATATAATTTTAATAAAGACAAATTGTCTTCATTGTTGATTATTGCAAAAAAAATATTTAAGGAAACGAATTTACAGATCTGCAAAAAAAAAAAAACCGAACCCACCCGCCCAAACACACATTAAAAAAATTCAAATCGATGAAAGATCTATGAAAGGCTTTCAAATTTATTGGGTGTTGCTGAAACACAATTTGAATATCGTTACTATTCAACGGATCATGATTCTTGTTGTGCTTAGGACAAAAACCTCAATTTCACTTATGTCGTCGGATCAATTTTCACGCACCCAAACTAATTAACTTCACCTACAGCCTGACCCCATGAGGTGGTAAGATGAAGCAAGAACGTATAAGTTTATTATGGCTTGTCCCTGACTAACTACTAGATCAACCTTTCGGAGATACTAATTAAAATTAATTGACAATCTTCCAAACACTTCAATCAACCTTGTGGGCTTACTAATTGATATCCATCGACAATTACTCAAACACTTCAATGAATTATATCTACAATCATCATGTAAATACATGGATATTTTTGGTTAAATGAAAACCATATAAAACAACATTGCATACGGTATATTAAGTTGAAGTCGGCTCTAAAAATAGTGCTTCTTCGTGGTATCAAGTTTTTACCTGTGTCTTTCTTGCTTTAATTTTATGTGTATTTCTTTTTTTCAAAAAGCTGCAAATTAAGACCCATCAAGTGTTGATGAATTGTTATTGTTTTCGAAAAAAATTAATTGGAAATTCAACTGTGCATTGGAAAACTGCTGATTTTAGCTTACAAGATAGCACATTGTGTACTGATCGTATCAAACGTTGAAATTACAAAAGCTGGTGACTAAAAAAATGTGGAATTGCAAATTAAAATTTGTAGTGCCACAGCTAGAGGTCTGGCAACAACCATGGTCTAATAATCTTATGAGCATTCTGAAAAAGAAGAATTAGTATAATGCTTAAAAATCAAACTTATCTATCCTAATTGTGAATTCTTGAATAATGGTAATGACAAAAAGTCCAGCACTAGAAGCATATAAATTACCAAAGAAAAGTCAAGACATTGTTTTTGCTTTCATTGTTTTTGCTTTCAAGCGAATAAATTATTACAAAGAATTTTCTCTCGTGTAAGTTGTTAGTATCAAATACAATGACTTACCAGCATAACACTACGTATTACACCCGAATCAATGAGCCTAAAAGAATCAAAACCTCAAAAACTTTTACAAATGTAAAGAATTGAATGCTACAGTTATAGATTACAAGCTTGCAGTAATTTCTGTGTATATATATTATATATGTTCTAAGTAAATTTTGTGGTGTTTTTTTTCACATTTCTAAGATTAGTTTGTTTACACATGCACTCTGGCATGGGATAAGTATAGAGTGAGCCACTAGGCTTTCTCATTTCACTACCCTTTACATCACTATGATGAAGCATCTCTCTCACCTGCCGCTTAAAGTTGTCCCATCTGTAACAACGTATATGCAAATTAATTAGTTTAGTTTGTTTTCTTTCATAAACTCCTATGAATAAAAAGACTAGTTAGATGAAGAAGACAAAAAATATTGTTAAGGCCATGTTTGGTTTAGGGTGAAAATACTTTTCAACGCGCACAAGTAGAAAAATATATCACTTTCACACCAAGCAAACAGGTGGAAACACTAAACTAAACATCAATTATCCAAAGTAAGTTTGTTGTTGAAGACGAAGAGTGTCTTAGTTCTATGAAGCGTCGACATTGTTAGTCTCGATTTTGAACATGAAGTTGGTTTATAATATCAAGATTAAACATGAAATTGGTTTATAATCTCCTATAAGCGATTCTTGTGCGCCAAGATTTTAGGCAACTCTTATAGGGAATGCCCTTCAAAAAAATATTTGGTGCTCTTAGTAAAATCTTCACTTGTATTATTTTTATTATGGTGAACTTAATTTAGTATTTCAAAATTACATTCATTTTGCATAGAAAAATGGAAGCCGTATCTCGACATTCAGAAGAAATTGTTGGTGATGCTTGGCACTCAAGAACAATGAACATATCGTGTTTTGTATTGCAGAAGTGTCGGACACGGTGTATAAACTTCAGAAATTTTAGTAAATTGTAGACACGTAAAAACGAGAGTGTCTTTGAGGTATCAGTGTCCAACAAGACACGTTTCCTTCTTAAAAGTGTTTACGCTTCTTAGGTCCACATTAATTGATGCAAACGTGACAAGTTAGTTGTAGATATTTTATCAGAAAACAATGTTATATATCTTCATGCTACAAAGATAATGGCCCTATTATTAACTTGAAATTGAATTTTTTTTTCAAAAAATATGAGAAATGAAATTCTAATGATGAAAGAACGAGTGTAACCTGATATTGGGGCTATCAAATAATAATGCCAATTTCCTCTTATCAGGTGTGATTGTCTTGGAATGTCCTTCGTAAAAGTAGCGTCTATGACCAACTAAGAAGTGGGGAAAATTTCCACCTTGAGTAGTGACAAATGCTTCACTATGAAGGCAAACTGTATAATCAAGAGCAGCCAACCTTGACGAGTGCCCCTGCATCCGAAACACGAGTCAAACAAAGATATCTTTTAGCATAAATTACACAAGCCTCCCCTTTTGTTAATTACAGATACCCCCCCCCCCCCCCCCCCCCCCCCCCCACACACACACACACCACAAAAAAAAAAAAAAAAATTGTTTTAAACATTACACTTTCCGTTCCTCTCATTTTATTTTTGTAACACCTATTACACGAGAAGTAAGCGATGATAAGGTATAAGCATGTAGATTTTAAAACAAAAAGGGTAGGCTTGTGTAATAGTAAAGATATTAAAAACTAAAGGGGTCCAGTCCCCAATGTGAATATTTATTTGTGAAAATATTTTCTGCAATTTAGTGTGGGTTCCTTGACACTGATCTTTTACAGATCGTAAAGATATTTTAACGCTCACGCTGTTATTTACAGTTTTGAGGTGATATTTTATCCATATATGCAATGAAGAAACGGGGACCACAAGATAACCTTTTTACAAAACTAGGGACAGCATACTGAAGTTTTAAAGTCATGTATCTTTTTTTTACTAAGTTAACCAAGAATTAGGGACCTAAGGCTAAATCTCTGCTGAAATAAGAACATGAATTAATATGGAAAATACCAGAATATAGTACCTTAAATGGAGCAAGCTCTTCTGGGGAAGCTAGTGTGTCCTTTGTTTCTAACCGGGGAAACATCTGTTTAAGGGGGGCCATATACTTGTCGGCCTTATAGATTTTTCCAGCCGCAACATAAACTGATGTGTTAATATCAAATCCCATGCCCCTAAGCATCATTCCCACCTAACAGCATGAGCTAACAACCGATAAGTGCAAAACTAGTACCCAATCAAGATGACAAGTTCATAAAATTCAAAGATGTCCCATTGTTGAATTGAATGAAGCATAAAAGTGGAATGTAAACAATTCTTTTGTAAAAAAAAAATATGAAGAAAAATGTAGAGTTCAGTCCCAAAATAATTCTTTGAGATGTAGAGACATTTTGTTTCTAATTGAAGTAAGAAAGCATCACCTATCATCCAAACCAACTAATAAATACCATGGATTTATAAAATTTGAAGTATGTATTTTTTAACTTATCTAGAAATAGATTCTCTCCTTTTTGCTGTGAGGGTGAGGACTACTTGTCCTCCATCCCAATGATAAGTAATTTATAGTTCCTTATTGATTTTTCTTTTTTTTTTTTGGTAAAGTCGTTCCTTATTGATATAGGTCTTGTTTTTGTCATTATAGAATCAGGGTCCATAACCGATAAATCTTTTGACATAAGCAGCTTCTCAAAAGTTTAATGCGATGATAAAAATTCAGCAAGTTTACAAAGCCAACATGACACACACATGGACATCGGGTGTTATTTGTGAGAATCTAAGCTCGAAAATAAAGATTTCATGAAATTTGTAACAAACAAATACCTCTAATGGAGTTAATGGGCATTTCCCATCCATCCGAATTGCCCCTGGCCTTATAACTCGACCCCTTCTACGGAATTTTCCTCTCCAACTTCTTTCACGAGCAATATCCATTTCATGTTGTTCTTCCTCACCGCCATCATATATACAGCATGAGAAAGCAACCATATCCTTTAATAACATCAAAGCACAGACATTATGTAAGGTGTACCAGCAGAACAGATTTTAAATATACTTTTTGTGTATTCTTTTAGTTAAAAAACAAAGACTAACACCTCTTCAAAACGGAGATGTACTGAAATATACTTTCCGCCGCTTCTAGAGCTATTCTTAACCATCCGATCAACCATTTTCGCCGCAAGCATCCGTATAGGTTCTGAAAACCTAAGCGCTCCAAAATTGGCCAAACATCTAAGCCTTTGGATATTTAATGGAACGTCATGAGCCAATCTGTTAGAGAAAGGTGCAATACGTACAGCCCTGCACCGTGATTAATGCGACAAACATAGTTAGTTGAACATAATGTGTTGATAGTTTATGAGACAAACTTAAGATAAATGCTAACTACAAATTTTGAGTCAGAGAGGGACTACTGGGGATGAGTTACGCACAGGTAGCTAGCTGATACAAAGAAAAAAACTAAGTGTATGCTACATGTGAACTAAAATAAATAAATAAACAAAACTAAATCCACATAAGTCCCAAAGAATTTAACAAATGAATCCGTTGAGGACATAAAATTCCCGGAGAAACAAAAATAAAAGACAATGCAAAAGGTCGTATGCCATCTCAATATATAGTTTGCACATTTGTCCGGGAGAATAAAAATGACTAAACCTCTTAAATTTAGATAATAATTCCAAGAAACCATACATGTGATGCTTTCAGTTCACACACCACAGTTCAAAAACTGGATTTCTATTTTGTAAATATTAAATCTTTTTTCTCAAAAAAATGGATTTCCATTTTGCAAATTCATATGTAACGCTTCGATTCTTTCGTCTCGGTGGATTTTTCATTTATTTTTAAATAATTCTGCAATTTCCTCGAGCTAAATTGCAATACTCACCCTCAAATTGTTTACAGATTGCATGTTCTGGGAAGAGTGCAATTAAATTTCATACACTTAGATTTCTATTGTTATTGAAATTAGAATCAGATTATAACAAAAGAACATATTATTTTGCACAATCATGACACTGCAATCAAGTCACCAAAATAATGATGGATGTCCAATTGCATATAAGTAAATGTGAAGAAAAATGAAAAGCCTGTTCCTAATTATAAAGATGTAAAAAACACCTACCCCATCTCAACCAGCTTTGGAAGGACCTTTTGAAGATAGTAGGTCGGACTTGACCAACCTTTGACTCTCAAATTTACAATGTTGCTTATATTATTGTCAAAACGCTTAAGTATATCATCTGGGAGCCCTCTGACCACATTCACATGATTTCTGAGAGCGTATATGAAGAATTCTTCATCGAATATGTCCCCAAACTTGCTGTGACAATTTATATAAAAAATATATATATTAAAAAAATGAACAGGTATAACGGATTCAGATGCACAGCATGAACAAGGAATGAAATAAATTTACCCATTGAAGGATGGCTGAATTTGAATCTACTACAAGATTAAAGTAAATCAACATATAACATATGATGGTGAAGTGATGGGCAACAAAACATGGTTTCTACTACTATGGAACATGTTTATAAAATCAATAGACTAAATTGATAGCGGGCATCATTAACATCCAGTGCAACAAACAAGATACAATTACTAAAGCCTGCTTAGTTACAGAGTAAAGGGGTGTTGCAAAAACGGGAGGACGCAAGGATGAATGTGTAGTAAAATTAGAAATAAACACATTCTTGAAACGACATAAGTAGCTCTTATAGGAGATAAATGGACAAAAAAAATATCATCTCAGAAACATATCCTTCGTAGATCATTGAGTACGCAGTAAGAAATAATGATCTGATTGATATAATCAGTAATACTTGTGGGGATAGAGAAGCCTAAATTTAATTGAGTAGGGAGGGTGAAAAAAGGCATGGCAGCTTGTGGTTTGACAAAAGATATTGCGCAAGACAAAGTGGATAAGCAAAATTTCATGTAGCCAACACCAAATGTTGGGATAAGAAGTTGACTACACATTTTAGAAAAGTTAACAGAAAACACTTGTACGTTTAACACAACATCGAACAAAAAAAATATTAGAAACATGCATAAATTAAATAATTGACACCCAAAATTAATAAGAAAAAAAATAGAATATATGAGCTTCACCTAGAATCACGCCAAACGCTATTCAAATGAAATATTGGAATAACAAGAGTAGCATTCAGTAGACCTGCTACTGCCACTGCATCAGATATCTGCATGCCAAAAAAGAGGGAAAATATCAAATGATATAAGCAATAGTTGTCGATTCCAAAAACTTGTATATGTTCAATATCGAAGTAATGTTCACGAATTGAACAGTCTTCTTTTATTTACAGTATTACCAATATAATTTGAATTCAATATCTCAAGTGATTGAAAACTTAATCATCGTGTCAAATAGAGAGGACAGTCCCATTAAAAAAATGATAATTATGTAAAACTGTGGGAAACGCAAAGGATTGGAGAAAAATACGGTAAAAAATCCTAAATAAGGTTACTTAAAATTTTATTTATAACAATTACGAGGGAATATTATATAAGTTAATGCTTTTGTGCCTTTAAAAAACCTCTTATTTGTTGAGTTTAATATTTCCTATCATGGCTGATTCTCTTCCAAAGGACGAAAAGATAGGGTTATGATGTGTATGTAGTGTATCCAAATTCTTGTAGGTCGCATGAATGGAGTGGCTTTGGAAAAAAGTACAGGTCCTTACAATGAACTTCCTTACTTAAGCCATTCAAGAAAATCCCGTTCTCATTTATTTTGTTAAGGTGAGAGGATGCGATTATTAATTGAAAGTTGTCGGCAGCTATTGTTGAGTCAAATCTATAGAGCTGATATAAAGGGAAAAGCTTGAGGGAGTTTGTAACTTTATATATTGCCTTTTCTTCTTGATGATTTTTTCTGTGTCTTTGTAATTACGGATCAACTTCTTTGTCCTCAATCCAACTGTACTTTAATTGACAGATTAATAAATTCTTATTTCTTTAGAAGATTATTTCCTATTAAAACACAAAGCACTGGTTCACTACCTGGTGGGTTCATTTTTAGTCAATTTCATTAAACAGCAACTACAAAAAAAGGGGGTACAAGATGTCCCCCCAGGGCCTAAACTAATTAGAAGGGGGAAAAAAACGATCTGTACATGGATCTCGACTTTTAATATGCTTTTGGCCCAGCACAAAATCAGCCTAGAAAAAGGGAAACTTACAAAATGCGAATCGGCGATCTCACATAAAACGATTCTCATCGAGTTGAGAATCGCAAATGTCTAAAGAATCGGACTGAATCGGCGATTCACGATTCGAATCTTCCGATTCGGGTCCGATTCCCGATTCGGTTCCGATTCAACTTTTTTTTTTTTCTCGCGATTTTTTTTACCTTATAACCATACGTGTGTTTTAATAAAACAAATAAAAAAAGAAGCAAAAGATACTGAGTTTCAGAGAAAAACATGTTCTCTTGGCTCGGTTATTTTCAGCCGACTTTTCTTGTCTATTCTCTTGGCTGAGTGTCTTCTATCTTTTGTTTTTTTTTGTTATAAAACTTTTGTATTTGTTATAGAATCTTTGAAGGTATATTTGTTTTGTTGCTTTAAATTAATATGAACGCTGTTTTAAATTAATATTGTTTTATAGTTAATCTTAGCATATGTTTTATTGTTTTAAATTAATATGGTTTACTATGTTAAATTAATATTGTTGTAATTTTGTAGGATCTTAGTAGGTAGGCCTGCTTAAAATTTTTGGAAGTATTTGTTTTACAGTTTTATTGTTTTAAATTAACCTTTGTATTTATTTTATTGTTTTAAATTAATATGTAGGATGTTTTAAATTAATATGTAGGTTGTTTTATGATATATTTTTGTTTTTTACATTTTTAATCTTAAAATGAATGAGAACATATGCTACAGTTAATTTGTGATATATTTTGGTATACTATCATGTGCTACGATTAGTTTTTTGTCATATTACGCTTAATTACCAATTCTATAGTGTTAAGTCCCATTCACTTATGTTTTACTACGTTTTTATCATTTGGTTTTGATACGACCGATTCGATTCATGATTCGCGATTCGGGGGTAAACGATTCGCGATTTGACAACTATGCATAAATGCTCTAAATGATGGAATACAATAAAGAATCGTTTTCAAGTGGGAATCTCAAAAGATTTTTCTTTTCAACTAAAAAGTTACCAATCCCCATTTGTCCCACAGAGACAACTTCCCATTTGACAATATAATCATTCGTGTCTTCCCCAACTCCATCCCACAAAAAATTACTCATTCGTTTTTCCATGAGCTTGACCACTCGCACACGGCAATCTATACCAATGTTTAAAAAAAATGTGGGAAAACACGCCTTGAAGCACACCTTCAGGCTTTTTGGAGGAAAAACGACTCAAGTCTCACTTACTTCAGTTTTTACGTCTTTTTACACTTTTCGCGCCTTTTTACGCCCTTTTACTCCTTTTTAACGCTTTTTGTGATTCCCCCCATTTGACTGAATAAGTCAAAACTACATACTTTTAACTAAAACCTTTAACTAATCTCTCCTTTTTGCTTTGTATGAAATCTACGAGTCCCCAAATAATAAGGAAAAGTCTTCGTTGAGTTCAGTAAAGCAACATCATTCTCTAACATAAAAATATAACATGGGTCTCCTAAGTTGAGGGCTACTAGCCAAACCCAAGAAAAATCGTAGCAGCTAACTGGAAGATAACAAGAGAACCAAGGAAAAACAAAGAAAGATGAATGAAAACAAAGGAAAATTGAATGGGACTTGAAGACCCAAAAAATCTTGAATCGCAACAATTTGCCATTCCATTCTGTGGTGGGGCATTTCGATAATATTTTTTCGGTGTGTGTGTGTGTGTGTCGTGGTGGGGGGTGCGGGAGGAGGGAGGGTTTGATTCGATGCTTTGTTTTATAACCTTCTTCTCGCATTGTATTTCTAATGCTTCGACTATTAACCTCCAGTGTTAATATATTTTCGTAATAATTGCGACGCCTTATGAAGCCCTTTTATGTCTTTACAAATTTTAAGTAATTTGTTAGTGTTGCTTTAACTATTGAGTAGTATTGTGAACTATAATGTTTAAAGTTTTGCTCTTTTGGATGGTATTTAATTTTTACAAATCTATTGTGTAAATGTTATTGATCAAATCTTGCTTTTACAGACAATTCTATAGAAAAATTTAATTAAAAAAATAAAATGCTTACGCCTCGCTTTTTTACAAGAAAACGCCTTACACCTCGCTTTCACCTTTTTAAAGATTGATCTATGCATGGAAAGAAAGTCAATCGCCAATGCTTGGATAAGAGTCAGTTTACCTCCCTTAGATAGTTTAACTATTTCTCAACCAATATAATCCCGTCTTCACCTTATCCAATAAATTTAATCTCGTATTCACCTATTCAAAGTCCAGGTTTCAAAATTTAAGAGACAAATGATAGCCTCTCAAACGAAAACCAAGATAATAAAGAGATCGTTGACCCACCTGGGAACCCAACTCCCTATCTTTGTCATCGAACCGCTCATCCTCCACATTAATGCCAATTATCAGAGATTTCAAGAAGTTTATTTCTAACCCCAGTATAGAGAAGAAGAAAAGAAAAAAAAAAGATGCATGTCCACTATGATAGTAAATAAAATCAAATATATGATAGAGGATTGCATTCCCTAAGACCCCTTGGAGACCCAAATTTCTCCCTAGGTTGGCGAATATGGAAAAATAGACCAAACTAACACATCCTCGTATCCAGCTTCTCAAAAGGAATTTCTTTTCCAAGACACAGTCTACAAAACTCCAATCCACATGACTATATGATTTCTCTACCCGCCCCCTATCTTGATTCTAAATTCCTTCCCTTCTCTACCTGTCAAAACCAAAATCAAGAACTTGTCACAAAGCTCCTTGAAATTTCGATATCTTACTGCTCAAGACCCCTCTAAACATTCTTTGAAGAAAGTAATAATAAATCCATCCTGACCCTTGAGATTTTTCACCATTGCATTCTCAAATTGCACTCTTGATCTGTCCTCTTCAAACTTTTATCTAGTCATGCTCAAACATCAATACAGACAGCACAGGACAGTCAGCTACAGGCAAAAACGCATGAATTGAGTCGCCTTGAGCTTCTACGAAATATGATTCTTACAAAAAAAAAAAATTGAAGACGTTATTAAATTTATAGATTAATTTAACATTTTTGTGGGAAAAGGATATATTTTGTTAGCTGTTTTTTGGGATCTGCCTTGCTGGTGCCTTCTATATGAAACTATTACTCTTCTTGTTGTACGTAGGACTACTTTGACCTATTCCAACCTCGTTGTTTTATGAATGTGTCTTGAGTTATTTTGGGATTTTGGCCCATGTTCATTGTGCTGCTCCAACAATGTGAAAAGTGGCATTCTTTTTCTTGGACCACTACTAAAGGAGTGGACTTCCTCGCTGACAATTTTAAGAAAGAGGTAAAAAATTGCTGAATAGGTTTTGGTTTTTCTGAAGGGAGGAGAATGTGGATCACCTTCTACTTCAATTCTGGGAGATGAGACAGTTGTGGGCGTCTGTTTTTGCTCTTTTGGGGGTTTTGGGGATTATACCTGGTTTGATGGCCAATCTTTTATAGATGTGGAATGGTATTCAAATTCCAGCAAGAACTCGTAAAGTGTGGCATGTGGTTCCTACGACGCATTTTTTGGTTCATCCAGAAAGGAATAGGACGATGTTTTGAGGGAGAGGAATGAGCCCCCCACATTTAACCTCTGATATGTTTTGCTTTCTATTTTTCTGGAGCAGAGAGATCAATCCAAGTTCTGCATCATTTCGAAGCACATAGGTACAGACTATAATTATATATTTTTTTTAAATATAATTTTTATTTATTTTTCAAAAAAATACGCTGACTTGGTGCTTTTACCGTATTGAGATTTAGAATTATCTGTTTAAATTAGAATGATACTGCATTTTGTTTCTGATGTGAATGAAGAATTAGGGATTATTTTTAGTAGTTTTTGGATTTTATTGTATTTTTGTTATTTTTTAGTCTTTCTTTTATTTTTAGTATTTCATTGTATTTTCCTTTTTTGTTAGTATTTAGAAGAAGGAAGGTTATTGGCTCTTAGGGACATAATTGTAATTAGACTGTTAGCTTAGAGGCCAAGAAACCTCCTTCCTATAAATTCCCATATGCAGCCTCATTTGGGACATTCTTCCATTTTGAGATATAGAAATTTGAGAGAGTTTTAGAGAGGTTTATCTTTTCTTGCTCCCATTTGGCGTCATTTACGTCAATTGGTATCAGAGCCTAGTTCGCTCCACCGGTTGTTGTTGTTGTAAAACAAAAATTCGTAAACAACGTCAAGGTGGGTACAAGAAAAGATGAACACCTCCGCGGAACCCCCTTACGATCAAATCATGGAGGCCATCAACCGATTGATGGCCCGGTTAGATGAGATCGACGCACGAAATCCTCCACCGGCAACCACCATCTCACGAAATCTCGTTATGACCATAGTAAGACATATTATGAGGCAGACTAGATCGAAGATAGGTCTCTTATTGTCTATTATGCTGAATTGACTACCTTACGACAAGAATTTTACATCTCATAACGAGAAAATCATGTGAACTGTGCTAGTGAAGCAGAAAAGTTTGTCTAAAGGTAGCACACCTCTACTACTACATCTCATAACGAGATACAAAACTGTTAGGCATATGAAGTACCCTATATTGCTATTATAATAAATATATTACACATTCTCAAATTGCCAGATATTCCCATGACGATTGATTTAACTCTCAAAATGTCACTGACAATTTAGTTTACTTGTGTAATTGATGATCTTACTGGAACTTCTGGATCATACCAAGATGTGATCACAAGAAAAAGACCATGAACTGCACTATATTCACCAAGGTGAGAAAATGATGTGACCATTGCCCAACTAAAAACATACCGATAGTCGTTGCTGGTTCAACCCCCCATTCGCTTCAATTATAAAGTAACCATTTGACTTTGGCAGTTCTGAGAATTTTTAAACAAAAACAAATGAGCAGATAAATTAATGATTATGTAAAATAATTACTTAGAATCTGATAATGACTTGGCAAACATAATAAAGGCACACCATTGTCAACATAACTGTAATGCAAGAAAACTTCTAAGACAGGTACATCAAACAATAGCAATATGATTTCCCAAGAAAAAGGATGGTGTTAAAGAACCCCCCCCCCCCCCCCCACACACACACACACACACACAAACCTATGCACAAACTAAGACAATCAACTTATTGTGCCAATCATATAAAGGGTGCTTCTACAAGCCCACCCCTCACCCCACAAAGAAAACAGATACATAATTTTACCCTTACTCTAAAAAATATAAAAGAAGAATTCATCTTAGCCTTCTTAAAACGCCACTCCTTTAGGTGCAAGGGCTGACATATTCCATCAGCACAGATGCAAATGCACTTATATCATCGTACAGTATTGAAGGTCTATAGAAACCCTCATACATTAAACAAATAATTTTGATTTTGTAAGAAAGACTGGGCAATAGAAACCCCTAATAAAACATATGCGCAACTGAGATATCAGCACATTCTGACAATTATATAAGAAGGTGTTCCTATCATCCCTAGTTTCCCCATTTTTTTATTATTTGTGTGTGTGTGGGAGAGAGAGAGAGAGAAATATATTTAACAATCATACGGCCCATGTCCCTCATGGATGCAAGTGCAGTAATACACATCCAACTACAAATAAACAGCTCAACCTCCCCACAGCTCAATGTTATAAACATCTATTGTAATTGGTGTCTGGTATACCTTCCAAAGTGCAAGTGTCCTCTTGGCTTGTGGCACATGGCAGGGCTAATACTTGATGATAAAGCAAAATCGCAACACGTGCCTTTCACCAAATTGGCGTGTCATGTGTTACAACCACAATGAGGCATTGGATCACTTTTTAGTCCATTGCTCAATTGCCTTAATTTGAGGAAACTCTTGGGGGAGTTCGATATTCAAGGGGTTCTTGCAAGAAAAGCAACAAATCTGCTGAAAAGCAAATGCAGAAGATTTGTCTCGTGGGGAGAAGAAACGCTGAAAAATCTTTGGATGTGCATAGAGGCTTCATTTTGGCAAATTTCGACCGAGAGGTCAAGAATGTTTATTAACAAGAAAGTTAAAAATAAAAAATAAAGTTTATGAGAGAATCAAATTTTCAGCAACCTAGTGGGTCTCAGTGTCTCCAAGCTTTCGAAGAATTCCATTTTCATTGAAATCATTATCTTGGAATTGATGCATTAATTCTTGGAGCTTTGTGGATTTACTTGTAGGTACAAGATGTGATAGTTGAGAATTTAAAGATCTTCCTTTTTGTTTCTCATCTTGCTGCCAGTTAAGATGGCTGCTTTCTTTTTCTTTTGTGTGCATGTCATGCCTGACTTTTCCAGGCCAGATCGTAGTCGCTGTTTAGGTCTTTATCAGTATGCAGACCAACGGGCATCTCGTCCTTTTTTTGACGTTATGACTTATCAATGAAATCTTCTGTTTTTAATTGGGGAGAAAAATATTCGACCATGTTATATTGAGGACAATTTAGAAAATGTTTCACTAGATGAATATCAAAGAAAATGGTAAGATCATCAACTCAAACTGGTTTTTATAGTTTATCTATGAAAACGGAAATATCAATTCATCCTCTCTTACTTTTCTCACTTCTTATTTACAACTCGGGGTATCCAAGCCCCTTAGAACAGCTGACTAATCCCAAATAATACTTTTTCTCAATTTTAAAATATGATGTGGGTGTTTATTAAAACCTGTCACGTATGCTTCAAACTAAAACATACTTTGCATCCACTTGCAAACCATAAAAGCAAATATAACCACGAGACTAGACATGCAGATACTGTAGACATGTGATCTGTTGACTGCCCAATATCCCATCCCATAGCGTTAAGTCTGTCTGACATTACTTTAGTTTAGAATATATAAACAAATATTAAAATGATGAATTTTACTAAACATTGACGTTTCTCGTAAACAACCACTTCGTTTCTTTATTACGAAAGGATGGCACAGTAAGAGTTTCTCCTATTTATTTTTTTATTTATTTTTTTTTTGTGTGTGTGTGTTTGTGGATACAAGAGCTTCTCCTGCTACCAAAAATTGACAATAACAGAGTGTAATGACTACATTAGGATTAAGTGCTGGCCAAGCTTAGGAGTTAGGAGATTGCTTTTTGTCTCCAAAATGGTATATTGTTTGGAAGAGGAAAAAAAAATAGTCACCAATATTGTAGATCAAGAATAAAATAGGGGCACAAAAAGGTGTGATTTAGAATCCTTATATGGAGAACTTGCCTAAAGCCCTAGGGTGAGGGGTGTTTTTGTGTGCAGCTAAAAACTTTGCAAGTGTTAGTGTGCGGTCCTGGCTGCTAATATGACATGACAGGTGCTAATATGTCAGCTATGTAAAATTTTCTAATCAGTATTAAATTTTAAGAGCTCAACTTAAAACTCCAAAAGTTACTGGGTCATCGAGTGGTAAGGGGTTATGACTAAAAGCCCCATCTTTAAACCACCAATCTTTTAAAAATTAATTATTGTCATGTTAAGTTAAGTTAAGTAGGTAATATATCGTCAAAATATTTATCGGGAAAAAAAATAGTTAAGAAGATAATATGTCAAGCTCAAACCTGCTTGTGAAGTTCTCTGGTCCACACAAGGCTTCCAACCTTGACGCAATTTTGGATTCCAAACATTCGCCATCTGAATAATTTACATGCAAACATTTTGTCAATAAATTTGATTAATGATGACCCAAAATCCTATTTGTTTAGCAAAATGTCAATAACTATCAAAGATACTTTGAGCCACTATTCAACCCAATCCAACATTTCTAATTTCCTAAAACTTTACCCAGAAAATAAAGCAGAATACAAGCAATTTCCCAGGCCAACTTCCAAGATGAAATTAAAATAAGGCGTATTTGTTTGTAGATCCTAAATTTCTCAGATTTAAAACGGTAAGTCTGTCAGAAAATACTTAAAGCAATACATCCTCTACAAAACATTACAAAGAACTCTTAGTAGTAACTATAAGCATACATACAATTATGTCTTCACATAACTAGCGCCCTAATATATTTATATGTTGGGTTAAATACAAAACTACACCTGGGGCCATTTTCAATTCCAGACTCCATGTTTCAAAAGTTGCAATAATAACCATAATGTTTCATAATTGTGCAACTTTAGCGTGGTTAAGAAACTTAAAGGAATAGATGACATAAAGGAATAAGATGCACAACCATCCTCTGCTTAGTCTTCTCACAAAATGTGATTTTCGAACATAATTTAACATGGCAACTTTTGAATTATCGGGTCCAAAATTGAAGATGACACCAAACTTCATAGATAATTTTGCTTGACTGAGATAAATTTTTAATCTATAGAAAAATAATTTCACATATTAATTATTAGAGATTGATGATGCCAAAATTTGGATGAACTTGGATTTCACCTAGTGTTAAATGCATGTGAGTTGGACTTAAAAAATAAAGAACAACAAATGAATTTGATACGAGTATATAACATGGTTCAGCCCAAAGGTTTAGGCCTAATTCAACGAACAAAGGGTTCCTCTATCTTAATTAATCAAGGGTCAAAGATCAAGTTACAAGGCTGAGTTGTAAAGGCCCGGAGGTCATATACATCAAGTGCTAGAGGGTGAGATTTGCAAGAAGAGCAAGAGAGAGAGAGAGATTTCAAGCATGTTATGCTACCCCTGAGCTCTGCTCCTGACTTGGGCATTTATAACATTAGAGTGAACCTACTCGGGCTTTAGGCAGGAAAATTGTATTGATTGTAGTGGTTGGAAGCCATTAATGCTCACTTTATCTGATGTGAATTAGGAGGTTTATAGGCTCTTTTTAGTATTTTTAGTCATTAGTGGTATTTTTGCTATTTTCCTTATTTTGATGTATTTTGTTTTAGTAGTTGTTTGCTTGGTATTATAGGAGGAAGTAATAAAGGCTAATAAGGGTATAATTATAATTAGGATCATTGCTTAGAGCCTAAGCTACTTCCCCTTATAAATACTCCTATTGTAGCCTTATTTGGGGCATTCTACGATTTTGAGATTTAATAGAGAGAGTTGAGACGAGAGTTTTCTTCTTCTTATTTCCCATTTGATGCTCATTTACATCAATTGCTATCAGAGCCTCGTTGGCTCCACCCGTTGTTGTTGTTGTTGTTGAAAAAAAAAACGTAGACGACGACAATGGGACATAAGAGGAGATATGCTCCCTTGGGCCTTGCATCGATCAATTCGAGAGCTCGTGGCGCAACTTGACGCTCTTGAGGCTCACCTTCCTCCACCCGACGCATCTGTAAGCCGTCCTCACACCGCTCCCACCCCCACCCAAAATCCTATCCCTAACCTAGCCACTAAAATGTGTCAACCCACGCTTCCGCCACTATCCCCACCCCAACGCCATCCCCACCATGACATAACTCTAATCTTCCTAATCCCTCTGAGACATCACCACCACCCGTAGCCACCACAAAACCCCGAAAGCCGCCCCAACCCTGGCCGAAAAAGCCTCGAACATAACAGCACCCACCGGCGACCCTTCATAAGGACCCGATCATGGCCAAAAAACATCAAGACCACCCGGAACCACCACAGGCTCCTCCGGCCCTGATCGAAACCAACCAATGTTACCCCGATCCAGCCAAGTCTCATTTCGATTAATCGAAACCACTAGATACACCTCCAGTCCTCCGATTCTGGTCGGACAAGTCCCGATCCCATCAAAATCAACCGAAAACCCTTTACAAGACCATGGCCAGAAAGGGATTGGTATAAAAGTTCACAGCCCTAGGATTGTTTTCGATCGGGGGGGGGGGGGGGGGGGGGGGTGGCAGGACCTGCCGATCCTTATCATTGTAAGCATGCTTGCCTACGTTGTTTTCTTGAGCAGCTTCTGATTTGGAATTTGGGTATTGGTGCAACCGCTGCTTGGGTCTCCTTGCTTCGATGATGTCTTGAACAGTGGGTTCATTTGGAAGCAATTCTATCAATTGTTATCGCAACATCTTTGGGGATTGGTGTTGGACTTCCACGTTACTTTTGTACTTCAAGGAAGTACAAAATGAAATAACAAACATGTACTCACATCAAAGATATTAAAAGACACTTCTCTCTTGAGACTTGAGTATTCGGTTACTAGGAAATCTTGATAAAAAGTATTCGTTTGCTATAACAAACAAGTACTAAAGTCAAAGATATTTAAAGAAATATATATATATAATTACCAAAAATTTAAACAAACCAAACACTATAAAGTCTATAATCACATAGAAATAGAGTATAGATTTTGCATGGTCAATATAGGTACCTCATCCATTCCCACCTCTACCATTTTCTCCTCAAGAACACCCACTTCCTTAATATTAAATTTGTTAAGCAAAATGAAGCTGGAAATAATAGACATGAGTTTCAAAACCAAGTCATCCATCACCATGTACGTTACCACCCCTTACACAGAAAATCCTCCAGCTTTAGTATTTAAGGCACCGTAATAATCAACAAATTTCACCTTAATTCCCATGTTGATGCAGCAATTAGATACTGGTTGAGCATCATAATGAGATAACAGAGAAACTTGAGCAACAACAAAGGTAAGAGAGAAATGTGGTTTCAGGAGGGTGTCTTTTCCTGATTAGGCAAAAGGTAGTCCTCACTCAAGTTTAACATGCTCTTGTAAAGCTTTCCAAAGCAACCGACAATGGCTTTTGTAGTAACAGCAGCAATTTAAAACAGAATTAAAGAACGAAATTACCTAATTGACGAGCAGATAATCCCGAGACAGAACAAATTAGAATTCCATAAATCAGGTACAGAATAGAATTCGGTTGAGTCGCGGACAATGTCGCTATCTTTAAGGTGTTTCGCGTCTCTGCCCAATATGTGCTAAAAACCTCGAAGCCGGGGCACCCCAGGATAAAACAACCCTCCAAAATACAAATTGATATAACACAAGAATCAATCCGATCTATCTACATCCATTGTTATTAGTTGCTCGAGTCTAATAATAAATCTGGGGAGGATTTATTATCTGTTCAGGTATTTCTCTCCAAAACGGAGGCGTTCTTTTTATTAAAAAAAATAATAATTATGAATGTTCGTGGCAGAAAATAAGGGTGGCGGAGAAAATCGTGGAAGACTTGTTTACTAAATCAAACCCACGTTTTTTTTTCGGAATTAATTACCGTAAAAAAATAATTTTTAAGCCCAAAAAATCATCAATTTATTTGTCCAAAAAAATTATTTCTTAATGAGCCCAAGGCCCGGACCCGGGACGGACGACGACAGCGCGCGACTTGACCCATTGGGTCTTCCCCACATACCCACAAAACATTCTTTAGTCCCAAAAAAGAGTATATTAATTCTACACAATTTTATCATCTCTCCGATGAAGGACTTGTGATAAGCTGTTACCAAAATGAGCTGTAAACGTCAAAGGCTAACGCTGTCTTTTTCAAGGTTTTGCATAACAGTTCCAACAGCTTCCTTTGAGAGGACCCCAATAACTGAACCCACCGGTAAAGAGAGAATGTTGAAGCCCACATAATTTAACACAGCTTAATTTAACACAGTTTAATTGTGTAGATTATAATAATACAACAAAAAATGCGAAAGCACAAAATATGTAGAAAAGTTAGAATATGGAAAATGAATAAAATATTACCAAATCGGAGGTCCGATTAGTTTGAGCTTCCATGTAAGGCCACAATTTCTGAAACACTTTGGGGCTCCGATAAACCGACCCCACTGGCTCACTATTTTTACTAACTACAACCACATCAAACCCTACTGTCCCCATATACAACAGCATCCCAGAAATATACAACAATGGCGCAAATAATAACACGCCTCTCCGTCTATACACCGCCGTTATCACTCCGTATACCAGCCTCTCCACGAAATTATGCATTTTTAACTCGTTTTTAGTCCGTCTCTGACGGAAACGGGGGGAGGACGGGGGTGACGGAGAGTTGACGCCGTTTGACCTGACGCCGCCCAGGCGGCTGTAGCCGTGCATGACGGCGTTAGTGTTGTGGGGTGGAAAGGAGAGTTAAAGGTGTAGGGAAGATCTGAGGTGTTGGTTTTTGGTTAAAAGTTAGATTTTTGGTATAAGCATGTGTGAATATATGCAATTGAACAAGAATTGAGAGGCTAGGTGATTGTTTAAAAGTTTGGTGGCGGTGTGTTTTGATTTGTATGCGTGGAAGTTTGAAAGGAAATGTCGGTGTGTATATACATATGTATGTAGAGAGAGAGAGAGAGAGCAGTGGTTTGAGTTGAAGTGAGAGAGAGTGTGCGTGTGGAAGAGAGTGTGCGTGTGGAGGGTCACACTTTTTCTTTCTCCAGCAACGCACCTCCACGTCCACCTCTATCGTATCGGATACTCGTCGAAAACACCCCATCGAAAAATCTCATTGGAAACTATCGGAATTCTCGTCAAAGTGTTTCTCTATCTCTCTTCGTCTATTTCTTTGTTTCTTCTGATCCACGCCAGCAGCACCATCACTTAAACTGGAGAAGAAGAGTTTTTCCCGAAAAATAGAGGTTTTACAGAAATATTAAATTTTGTTTCGATTTTTACGTCAAAAAATATCGAATAGCGGTGTTATTTGATAGATCTTGACGAGTAGATTCCAAATATATAAATTTTGTGAATTTCTTATTTGTAGATTTAAAGTTATAAACTTTTAAAGATTTGATAATTTTTTTTACAAAAAACAATGTCACAGTTGTCAAAAATATTTTGGGAGTGTATTTGTTATTTTAATATGTTGAGGTTTCAAAATATGGCATTTGACACCATTGATTCAGTTAAAAAATTTATTGACTCATTATCCCCGTAATTTTATGACAACGGTGACGGGATCTGACGTGACTTATCGTGTGTGCATTAGTATGTATTTTGAATTATATTTAGTGGTCCCACCACGAATCAAGTCAAACATGACACGTCCGTGTATCGTAAAAAATGAGTTGGAATCCTAAGTCAGCATATAATTACTCATTTTCGTACGTGTGTGTGTGTGTGTGTGTGTGTGTGTGAGAGAGAGAGAGAGAGGGAGAGAGAGAGAGAGATCATGTATATATCTATGTGTATGAGAGAGCATGGGGTGGTAATTTTGGAAAGGAAACGAAGCGAAACGAAATTGACACAAGGTTCGTGTTCAGCGTAAATTTTTAGAGTCCCTGTTGAGTCGTGTTCGTATCCAATTTCTGTCATAAAATTGTCCCGTTATTACCCAATTTCATAGTTGAATTGTTGTCATTGTATTGCACATGCTTATTCTCTCTTAAAATATAGGGAAAAAAAAGGTTAAAAAAAATTATAGGTGTTTAAAACACTATATTTGATGTGACAAAAGTTGAAAAATATATAATTTGTCCACAGTTTTATGTATTTTATTACCCTTATTTGACATGAAAAAAAAATCATGAATACTCATGCACACATGCAAATCTCTTATTGTCTTCTCACTTTCGTCGACGAAATTTGCTTTGCTGTATCGTAAAGAACAAAATTTCTACAAAGTTTGTCATCCTTTTTATAAATTTTTTTGTTAAAAATTATCTTTTTCATTCAAAGTGCTTTTATTTTGTTAAAAACTATTTTTTAATTAAAAACATTTCTTTTGTTAAAAAGTGTTTTTTTTTTGTTAAAATTGTTTTTGTTAAACACTTTTTTTAACAAATTTTTTTGGTCTAAACTATTTTCTCGTTATAAGTTGTTTTTATATCGCTTTTTTATAAAGTTTTTATTTTGTTAAAAACTTTGTTTAAACTGCATTTTTTTTTTGTTAAACTTATTTTTTAGCTAAAAATTATTTTGTTCTTCAAAAACATTTTTTTCGTTATAAAATTTCTTTGGCTTAAAAACTTTTATTTTTATTGATCAAAAGCTTTATCAAACATTTAAACGCATGAATTACTAGCTGAAAAATAAATGTTGACAAACGATCCCCTTAAAAAATTATAGGATTTGTCACTGAAAACAATTTCGTGAAAAAATTTACAACCCAAATCATTTGCCCATTTTTATATCAAATACACCCTAAACCTAATTTCGTATTCTCATTTTTTCTTGGCCACTCCATCCAGACCCTTAAAGCCTCAGACCATCTTTCATTTCTCACACCATCTCTCTATTTCCCCTACACCATCTCTCATGATGCTCTTACGAGTCTCTCACTCCATCTCTCTGATGCAATGGGTGTCGAATCTTGTCGTCTCTCACCATCACCATCATCATCAGGGTCGATTTTGAGGGGAGGTGGACGTCTTATGGTCCCGATTTTAGATGCATTTTAGCCCCCCCCCTCCCAAAATCGATATGTGTATATATATTTATAGCATCATTTTCCAATTGCCATGAAAATAATTGGTTGAAATTGGATGGGAAACTCTAAAAAAATAAATTAACGTCTTGTCGGCTAAAAAAACCCCACAATTTATAAATTAATAAAAAAAATCTTGTTAAATATGACACTCCCAATTCAAGAGTTCGCCTCGAGCCCCTAAAATCTCTAGACCAACCCTGATCATCATCATCATCACCATCACCAAGTGAGTTTAAGATTATTTTAGCAAAATTTTCTTCATTGTGTTTGGAGTTTTTTTTTTCAATCTTTTGATATAATGTGTCTTTGTTTTGGTTGAAACTTATTTTCTTGTTTTGAACTTCTTTTTTTCAAACACTTTCATTTTTCCTTCTACATACCTAATTTTCTTCTTCTCACATATCCTACAAATTCCGACTGAATTTGTGATGAACAACTGTGATATTTTACAATTCATATTTCTTTTTCACAATAGTGGGAGGATGATGAAAATTATATTGTATAATTGGAGGAAATGTGGATAAAATTAATTGATTGTTGATCGGGCTAATCGTGTCCAATTAAACTGAAATTACTTGTCATGTCATGTTCGAGTTATAGAAAAAAGTACTCTATCATGTCGTATCGTGTTCGTGTCGATTGAATATTATTAAAACACTTAAATTGTCATCCCTAAGAGAGAAAGTGCGCGCGCGCGCGTGTGTGTGTGTGAGAGAGAGAGAGAGAGAAAGAGAGAGGGGTAAAAATTCATGTTTTGTGTTATTTTTTTAATAAAGCGATACAGATTTTTTGGACACAAACGCAATACGATTTTTTATTTTTTTATCTGACGTAAACACAATCTATTTAAAGCACCACACGAATCTTAAATTATACTCATAATTTAAGAATAGACGCCATAATTTGAATAGAATAACATGAACTTTGACACAAACACAACATGACTCGACTCCTAAATATCTCAAACAAAGCGATATGTATCACATTAATTTTGTATCGTGTCATTTTTAAAAGGGACACTTTCGGATTCAAATTTTAGATGTAACTCTACCTCTTAATCATTCAAAGACAAATATAGTCGTTACCCTCTTAATCATTAAAAAAAAAATATTCTTCCGTACTTCTTAAGTCTAAATAATTTATATTCAGACTTAATTGGTAAAAACAAACAACACTTTACAGTTTAATTCTTTAAAAATAATTTTTAAACTCTAAAATTAAGAGGATATGAGTATTGATAAATGAATGTTTCCAAGATTCACGTGTTTGAAAAAAATTATCTTATTATTAGGGTCCTAAAACTTCTTTTTTGTATTATATCTCGTGGTGTTTGGATCAGCTTTAAACGTATTTCGATTAATTCACGTTTCACTGATCAAATATTATTTTAATAATATCAGGAATCGAACTGAAAACCAAACTTAATACACCCTTAATATTATTTAAGCGATAACTTTAGGGTAGAGCTAAATGCACTCCTACTAAAACCTCTAACACTCCAATCTTTTGCTATAATAAATCACTAGACATAATTAACCTTCTTGATCTCAAAACCCTCTAAAGCTCAGGCCATCCAATGTATAACTAATATATATCATTATATCCGAACATTCCTACTCCACTATGATTCAAATCCAAATTAAAACCATTTTAAGTCACTTTTTATATTTTTTTTTAATTCGTAAGCAGAACTGACATTTCACTATTATTTTTTTTAATCAAAAGAAAACTTTAAAGAGCTTTTAACTTATACATTTATTTGTAAAATATTTATTTTCATTTTTTATACTGAGCCTAATAAAATTGGACCCCTCCAAATAAAACGCTTTTAAATCTTTATTTGTTTGTAAAATATTTATAAATTTATTTATAAACTTTATTTATTTGTAAAATATTTATAAATTTAAGTTTTAAAACGCTTTTAAAACTTTTATTTATCAAATCTTTTTTTTTTACTTAACATGAACACCACACAAATAAAAGAGAAACAACACGACAAGACATATTTTTCACTCAACACGAATACATCATTATCAAGACACGACACAATATCGTATTTTGTTACCTAATGCAAAGAAACAAAATAAAAATTTCACGACATGAAATTTTATTTATTTTACTAAACATAAACACGACACAACTAAAAAGAGACACACGTAACATGAAATCGTTATATTCCTCTTAATACGAACACACCCTAATTAAAAGCGAGACAAAATCTTTTTTTTTTACCAAACACGAAAACTACCCAATAAAAACACGACATAACATGAAATCTTATATATTTTTATATAATGCAAACGCAACTCAAATAAAAGTTACACGACATGAGTTGTGTTTTATAAAAAAATGTCTTAATTGTTTTTTTAAATATTTTCTAAATTTTTACTTATAGATTTTTTCTTATAATAATGCAGTTAAAACAATGCGTAAATATCATAAAATTACAAATATATAATCTTTAAAAATCGCACAAATTTTATCTAAAAACAATTAAATCACATATAGTTTTATATAAAAAAATGTTTTTTATTTTTTTCTAGAGAAACAGTTTTTTATAAAGAAGAGTTAAAGAAAATAAAAAACAGTCCATTAACAAAAAAATATATATGTTAAAATTATGTGTGTTAAAATACGACAAGATACAAAATCGTATGTTTTTACTTAGAAAAAATGGTCGGGCCACTTATACATACCACTGGTGCGAACCATTTTTTTTAAAATAGTAAAATATTTTTTTTACTATTTAAAAAAATGGTCCGCGTCAGCGGTATGAATAGATTGTTTGACCGCTGACGCTGATCATTTTTTTTAAATAAAAAAAATATTTTTTAATTGAGTTTTTTTGTGTGGTATTTAAATATTTTAGGGGATCCATAAAAACTTATTTTACTATTTTTAAAAAATAGCTCGCGTCAACGGCATGTATAGGTGCTCTTTTGAATTTTTATTCATGAAAAATGGTTTGATTTTTCTTATTAAAGTAGTATAATTTTTGTATAAAGATCATACCCTTTGAGTATTCATATGTTAGTGAAATGAAGAAACTTTATTAACAATTAAAATATTGTAAACATTTTATTTTACAACAGATACTTTAGTTATAAAAAAAACATTTTAAACATATTTTATAAATAAAACAAATTTGTATTTAATTGTTTTTCAATTTATAAAAAACTGTAAATATTTTTCATTTTAAAAAACATTATGTTATTTCTAACAAAATAATATAAGCTATTTATTAAAAAAATTCAACTATTTTTTATAAATAAAAACTGAAAAAACATTTAAAATAATAATTAAGAAAGTTTTTCTATTAAAAAACAATTTTATTAACAATTAAAACAGTTTTTTCCTTACATGAAAAAAAAATCTAAAACCGTTAAACATTTTATGTTAAAACACTTTTGTTCTTTTATAAAACAGTTAGAAAAAGGTTAAAAAAAAAGGGAAGAGAACCCTAGTTATTTTAAAAAATTATCCTTTGATGAACTTTTGTTTCGCCAAATCCTTTGATGAACTTTGATGATTAACTTTAAAAAAAAAAGAAAAGAGAACATAAGTTCTTAATGGTCTTTATTAAAATTTAGAAGTAAAGGTGAAGTGTCTCAATATTAGGGGTGGGCACGATCCGGTCCGGTCTGAATTTTGCCTATTTTTTGGACCGAGACCGGACCGATTAGTTCGGTTAACCTATTAATTCGGCCCAGGCTTTTTTCGGTCCGGTCCGGGGTAAAATTCGGTCCTAACCCTATTTTATGTATATATACTTTTTATGAATATTTTTATCTATTTTTCTCACAAATATATATAGAAAAAAATAATACTTGAAACTCCAAGTGATAATTACATGGGTTTTTTAATCCAAATAAAAAAATGTCTATACATATATAAAATGTTTCAAATTAAATTCATAAGTTATATATATATATTAATTCAAAAAATATACATAAGAAACACAATAACATTATTTTTATTATATATATATGGGAATCGGTCCGGTCCGATCCAAATCGGTCTTTTAATATAGTGGACCGCGAACCGGACCGATTTAATCAATTTTTAGTTTTTGTGAACCGATTTTCGGACCAATTTCAAAATAATCTTAATTTTTGGTTTGATTCAGTTCGATTCGATCCAATCAATTTATTCGGATCGATCTTTTTTTTGTCCACCCCTACTCAATATTTGATTAGAGCGGGAATAGTCCTCCCCCTAACTTTATACTTCTTTCTAAAATTGACAGGTGAGAGAGAGAATTGTAGAATATGGAATACATGGGAGAGAGAGTGTGCGTGCATGTGGGAAAAAGAAAAGAGAGTGGGGCTTTTAGTTGGGTGTAATCAGCGTTAGTGTCACGGAGATGACAGCTTTCAAAAGTGGGGAACTTTGATCCAAAGGGTGGCATCTGCATAAATTAAGTGGCTCTCATGGAATTAAGTTTTGTAAGCTTTCAGAGACGATTCAAATTAAAATCTTTTCTTTTTAGGTAAAGCAAAAGGTTTCTTTTGATATGATGACTAAATTTACGGTAACTTGAAAGCAATCACAATTTTTTTTTGGAAAATTTACATCTACTTTAACAATTCGAGATTCCACCCTAAGCAGTGGCGGATTCAGGATTTTTGGTTAGGAGGGGCGAAAGTCTCGAGTGGTGTTGGGGGTTCGGGGGCGGGAGCTCCCGAGGCAAAATTTTTTTGGGTTAATACAAGTTTTATACAAATTTTTAATTAAAAAACAGTGTATGCAAGATCTCAGGAGGGACCTCCCTTAAAAATTGCACCCCTAAAAAAAAAATTACATATTTTGCATACCTAAAATTTTTTTTTTTTTAATCTCAGGGGGGGCCTCCGCCCCTCTTGGCACCCCCCCTGCATCCGCCCCTCCCTAAGGTAATTTTATTAATATTAGTTGGTGCACCTGTACGCTGCCCATATGACCGCATTTGAAATTACATGCATTTGAAAATAAAATGAGATATTATCTACAAATTATGAAATATCAGTATTAAAGTAGGTAACTAAATATAAAATCTAATTGATCCATAGATTAAGATTTTAAGGGATAATTGATGAGTTTATACCTAAATCAATGGTCATAATGAATGTAAAATTATAGTTAATTTTGATTATACTCTATTTCAAAAAAGCTTCATTATTTTTTATATTTATTATTATTATTATTCCAATACATTTTCTGTAATTAAATAAATTTAATTTTATAAATTTCCTATAATCATTTGTTCTCCTTAAAAATTTAAGGTTTTCCACCATGTATTATATTTAATATATTATCCTATTGAATATTCTAGTTTGAGCTATTTTTTCTAATTATGATAATCAAAATACAGCCCAAAGTTTAATTCTATTATGGTGATTAGAAACAAGTGGAAGCGTACATATTCTGGAAGTTGATCAAAAGTATAAATATATCAGGCAAACAAAATTAGTTAATCAATCTCAATCCAACAAACATCCACACGAAAATCAAAAACAAAAAATAACAAATTAATCACCCAAATCACAAATTAAAGTTTTGAACAAGTGATGATCTTTGAATGCAGGGACGAAGCTGTGGCATGACCAGAGGATGCCCCCCCCCCCACATACACACACATATCAAAATAAGTACTAAGCTTCTAAGCTGATAAAAAACGTTCCCCTTATCAAAATATGTACCGAGCTTCTAAACTGTTTTTTATTAGTATACAGTATACTAATAAAAAACGTGGGTATCCCAAAATCTAAAGCTAACAAAAAAAATCATATAATTAACTAGTGAGAATAGCCCATTTGACATTATTTTCTTTTTTCTTTCCCTTATTTAATAGGCCCACTATTTGACTTTGGCCTTTAGTAAAACATTTATTTTTTGTCTGCCAATTAAAGATACGATGCCAAATTTTAGGACAAAATACAGCTCTAACCATTTGCAAAAGAAAATGTATGCTCTCCGCCCCTCTCTCTCTCACACACACACACACACAAACACTAACTCATAATAAAAGGAGATTAATTTAGTGTCCTTACTGTTTACATTAATTGCAAATTTAATTTTTGACCCTAAAATTAATCATAATTGTGGTTGTTTGACATAGCTGCACGCTGAAGTTTTTACTAGATTTTATATTTTTGTTTATATTATTTACAAATCTATTGTTCTAACCTTTATTATTTATTCTAACTTGCAAACTAATTTGTTTTTCTTATTATTTATTCTGATTCTTAATCTTATATTTGTCATTTACATGCAATTTAAATGCATATTTTACCCCTGAAAACCTAATCTTGACCCTTTAAATAAATTTACTTTAATTATAGATTGTTAGAGATTAAAATAAAATGCTACGGTTGAAGTTACCAAGTCATGACTTGATGCAATGGATAGAAAATATACCCGATATTAAGGTAAGGATCTAAACTACTTTAGCAATTTTATTTTTAATAATTTGCAAATACTATGAAAAATCACATTTTATTATTTATTAAGTTCTAGGAATTTTTCAAGTATATTGTTTATTGGAGTATCAAATGTACCATTAATAGTAAGAGTGAAAAATGTCAATTGGCAATTAACTATTTTCTTATTTATCAATAGTTAAATTTATCATATTGTATTATATAATGTGAAAAATCACATAGGATTGTGCCATTCTTAATGTTGTAACTTGTATGGGTTGGAAAAATTATCTTTTTTTGTCCCCCAAGAGATGAAATCCTGGCTTCATCCCCATTTGAGTGTACTTTTAGGGTTATAAAAAATACTTATATACGGTTGCCTTTTTAGTTTAAGAGATTTTTTTTCGGCTGATCATTATCTAGTTTGCTACTTCCATTAGTCCATTTTATGCATGCCACTGAGTACCATCCAGTTTCTTATTAATAGAATTTTACAATCTCAGAAGTTGAAAGTGATAAAACCCTTCATTTATCTAAAAAGAGAGATTTATTTACATGGTTTTGTTTGACATATAGTAGAAGACGAGGTGATTCAAGTTAATGACTTGATGAGTCGAAGAAGTAGGAGAATTGTAGTAATGGAAGGAATTTGGGGAGGCAAGAGGATTTAAGGGCTTCCAACTCTTGAGTTGCACAAGGGAGGTTTGCCGATTAATTGGAGAAGCTATGAATGAATTGGAGAGGTAATAGTGGAATTAATGAGAAGAGTAGGGGTATAAGAGTCAAATACATGATGCCTAATGTTTTCATGCTTTTAAAGTAGTAGAGATATAGATTTTTAAAAAATAAATAATTCAAAAATTCATGTTTTAGATTTTGCGATAGCTTATGATTATGTACTAGTAAATACATATTTTAAAAAGAGACTTGAACACTTAATCATAGTATATAATTAAAATTGACAGCGAAAATCGGTGTTGACATTTGTCGCACCCATACAACGACACATGTATACTTCATAAATGTTTTAATTATTTGACTCTCTCCCAGAATTTGAAGAGCCCTATTTATTTGACTCCATGACTCTTTATCTCATTACTTCTTGGATTACCTTATTTACCTCCTTTTTTCGGTTCCTCCACAATCCCCAAAACTACCCAATTAATTCAGTCATAGTGCATTCGTCTCTCTACATTCCACCCGACAATTGCCACATACAAAAAAGGCTATTTTTTTTGTAGATAGAAGCTATATAATATATTGAAAAAAATTGTGAAGGCTCTTAAGGAGAGAAATATGATCGTCAAGGCAATTGAAAATTGATTCCAATAGTAATGACTTTTTTCACTCTTCAATTGCATCAAAAAAATAATTTTATTAGGATTTGGGATTTTTTTTATGGCGATCCTAGACATCCACAGGCAAGGCAATGAGAAAATCTATTTTATGAGGTATCAACAAAAAATTTCACAAATAACTCCACCCAATAGGGGACAACTCCTTTTGTTACCATGGTTAATAAGGTATTCAAATTGGTATATTTGTAGTAATTATGTTTGGATTGTTTCAAATGTGATTTTTTGCTGAAGCTGACCCAATTAGATTTTCATCTCAAATCATGTGGGTATTTTTTTTATTTTTCCATTTCACGTTGTGCTTGATTTTCCTTGATTATTACAAAATATACAGACCTCCCAATTCCTTTATTTTGTAGTTTGTGGTGAGATTGATTTTAAGTAGGTATAACTTAAATTATGGGTTGTTTCCTTTTAAATAGGATACTCGTTTAATTTTTTTAATCAATATTTTGTCAACCTTTGGATCTGCATGCTCTCTTTATGTATATACACATAGTTGATTCTTTATCTGATTTATTTTAATTTTTAAGCTGTATTTTCTTATCAATTTTATAATACATTCGCGCATCGTGCGGCTTGCATGCTAGTAACTTATAAAAGTGGAACGCATAAGAACCAAATATATATTTTTATAACTAGAAAAGTATACTGATTAACGTGTAAAGATTGTAAGGTTATCCCGGGATAAATCTTAATCTCACAACATTGGATAATAGTGTTGGATATAAATATAAAAAATCAACCGCGAGTGCGAAAAGAGAAGATAAACCTACAAACTAGGTTATGGAACTTAAAAGGAGAGAATTTTGAACTATAAAGATAAAGAATTAAATGAAGCATCAAGGGATATCGAAGAGGAGACTAACATAATGTGGGATAAAATGGTCACATGCATTTGGAGAATATCAAAAGAACCTCTTGAAGAATCAAAAGGTAAGGGGTCACAATCCAAAGAAAGTTGGTGGTGGAATAAAGAAGTAAAAAATATAGTAAAAATCAAAATGGGGTACTTTAAAGCATGGCAAACATCTAGAAACATTTTTTTTAGAAATATAAATGGGATAAAAAGAAAATTAAGAAATTGGTAAAAGATGATAAGTTAAAGATCTTTATACGAAAGTACGAACACAAGAAGGGAAAAAATTATTTATAAGCTTGCTAAACTTAGGGACAAAAAAATAAAGGATTTTAATAGCATTAAGTGTATTAAAAATGATTATTCGATAGTCCTAATCAAGGATGATGAGATTATGAAAAGACGGAAAAATTACTCTGAGAGGTTATTGAATGGAGATAATAAGAGTATATTTTATATAGAGGAACTTAAGGAGACTCGAGATAATATATCTTTTTGTTGAATTAGGACAACAGAGGTTATGCATGTTTTAAAAAGGATGAAAATAATGAGGGCTTTAAAAACAGATGGTATGCCTATTGAGGTTTGGAAGTGCTTAGGGAAGAAAGGAGTATCTTAGCTTACAAAATTATTTAATAAAACTATAATGACTAATAGGACGTCCGATGAATGGAGAAATAGTATTTTAGTACTTATATATTAAAATAAATTAGATAAAGTTTTTCAAATTATCGTTGTATTATGTTAATGAGTCATACAATGAAACTTTATGAGACATTGATTGAATATAGATTGAGATTGAAACAACAATGTATAAGAATAAATAATTGCTTATGCCTGGTAGGTCAACAATGGAAGTAATCTATTTATTGAAGAGATTAATGGAAATGTATAGGGGAAAAGAAGGATCTTTATATGATTTTTACAGATTTGGAGAAGGCATATGATAGGATACTCTGAAATATAATACGGTGAATTCTACATAAAAAAAGGAATGACTCGTAGATATATTGACGTGATTGATGATATGTATAATGGGGCCACAACTATAGTAAGAACATCAGCTAGAGAAATGATTGGATTTTCAATTATTAAAGAGGTTCAGTACAAAATCATTATCCATTTGCTCTTATTATGGATGAGTTGACTGAACAAATACAAGATGAGGTGCCATGGTGTATGCTATTTACAGACGATATTATTTTAGTGGATGAGACTAAGACGAAAATTAATGCTAGATTGAAATTATGGAGAAAAACTTTAGAAACAAGAGGATTTAAAATAAGCAGGACTAAAACATAACATGTGGAGTCCAATTTTAGTAGTAATAAGAGGACAAATGGGGATGTGGTGAAATTAGAGGGTCAAGAGATATATAGAAATGATAATTTTCATTATTTAGGCTCGATTATCCAAAAAGATAGAGATATTAGTGATGTTATTACTCGTAGGATTAAAGCAGGCTGGGTCAAATGGAGAAGTGCTACCGACGTATTGTGTGATAGGCGTATACATTTGAAATTAAAAGAAAAATATTATAGGACGTCCATTAGACCCACCATATTATATGGAATAGAACGTTGGGCAACCAAGAAACAAAATGTACAGAAAATGAGTGTGGTGTAGATGTGAATGCTAAGATGGATTTATGGTAAGAATTGAAAGGATAAAATTAAAAATTAACAAATTCATGAAACGGTAAAAGTAGCTCTTGTAGAAGATAAATTAAGAGAAAATCAGCTTAAATGGTCTGGACACGTCAATCGTAAACCAATGGATACTCTTGTAAAGAAGAATGATTTAGTTAGTATTGATGGTAACGCAAGAGGTAAAGGTAGGCCTAAATTGATTTGGTGGAATATTATAAAAAAGGACATGATATCTTGATGTTTAACCGAAGATATTGCATTAAACAAAATACAGGATCCATCTAGTCGACCCCAAATAATTGAAAAAAGGATTTACTAAGTGAAATTGAGTATAAAATAATAAAAAGTACATGTACTCACGAAAGACCATGCCTAGTAGGGCTTGGGAGAGCTTAATGCTCTATCGAATGACCTCTCCATGAGAACTTCAGAGGGACTTGGTTTGGGAAATTGAGAAGTGAGGTCGCATTAAGGCTTTTCTTGGCCATTTTAGATACACTTGGTAAAATAGTGAGAGACCTTTTACCGTGGAAGCTTGTGCAGAGTAACCTCAAGTTCCATTGTATAATGAGCTTTGAGCCAAAAAGTCCTCTATCAAATGTCACATCTACTTTAGTTGATGTCACTATCCACCTACCCATTGTCCAATTCGAACTTGAGTAAACCGCTGTGGTATTGGAGCTGTCAGACAGTTTGGTGAGCCACCACTGTCATAACAGTCTTCTGACGCACAGTTGGTGGGCAAAAAGAATGTATTAGCATTTAATGATTATGACGTAGAATGTGCAGACCCATCAAACATTTAATGCTTGGGACTTAAAGTGTGAGAGGAATGTCTTTCACATTAATCAGGACTGAGACATCTCGAGACAGGCGTGGGGATATTTCTGAGTCTCAACCACTTCTGAGAACAAAGAGTTCTTTCTAGCGAGAGAAAACATATTGAGAGCCGAGGAGTTAATACAAACCATGGGGAGGAACGACAGGAGCGTTTAGTCAAAACTCATGTGTAATACCCCGTATTTTTATTGATTTTAATTACAGGAATAATTGAATTAAAAATGAAAAATTATTTGGTAATTAATCTGGATTTGAATACTAGCGAGACGAGAGTTAGTATTTGATTATGATAATTATGTTGAATATTACTGAGCGAGTATACTAATATATGATTATGAGCTTATTAAAATTGTCACGCGTGGAAAATATGGCAGTTTTGGAAATTAAGTTGGGACGCGCGTGTTAGTCGTGTCGGGACCAATTTAATGGATTATAAAGTAGTTTATTTTTATGTCATCCTTAGGCTCATTTTGAGTGCGTCAATGTGTCCCAAAGGGTCGAGATAGTCAGAAAAGACTACCTGGAGGTTTAGTTTGGGATCCGAGGCAATTTGTGGCCAAACCGGTAACTCAGGAGGGTATTTTAATCATTTTTTTATTTGATGAATAGTGAACTACGAAATTTAGGATTAATATATCAACCAACCCTTTGGATCATTAGGGTTATTGGCTGCTACAAACTTGAGAGGGAGAAGTAGAGAGAAATGAAGGATTTTCAAAGGTTGCTAGGGCCAAACAACCACCTTACACCGCCACCACCGCCGGATTTGTGATCGAAAAGAGAACATCACCACCATACCATCTTCTCCAAATGATCAGACCTGCGGTTTAAGGGATGTGATTTATTCTTGCAAATATTTAATACATATTTTAGCCATGGTAGTTTAGAATTGAAGATATACCATATATATTGAAGATTTTATATAATTGATGAATTAAATCTTGATCTTTGGGTAGGGTTGCATGTTGATAAATTCTGGAAAAATTAGAGAATTGAATCAGATCCTAAATGATATAAATAACAGATCAAATATGAGTATTTGGCTAGCTTGAATTGAGAAAAGTTATCCTAGGGTTTAAATATGAGAACTTGATGAACAATTAAATTTGTATGCAATTTTCGTGATGATTTGATGATTATGGAATGTTAGAAACCATGTGTTTAGGTTTTTATAACATCAAGCATATTTACTTTGGAGAATGGGATCATGTAATGAATTTTGGAGACAAAACGATGGCAAAAAATGGTTGAATTATGGGTTGTAACTGGTCGATCGATCGGCTCCCCTTGTATTTGTGATAAAATTTCCTTTTAAGGTTTAACCAATCTCGAATTTTAAGAATTATTAGTGTGAACTATTTGAACATATTGGGACTTAGGTAAGGTCAATAAGGGAGTATTTGAGGCCCGTAAAATATTAGTTTGGTTTGGGATTTAACGATAAACTTACGAGTGTCCGACGAGTGAGTTACGGTTGGAAAATTATAGGAACTTGAATTTAATTCGGATAAACAAGAACTTAAGGTTAGAGATAGTAGTTGGGGGAATTTAAATTATTGAAATAACCTTAGAGACAAGTGGGAGACTTAGTAACCTCTTGGGATAGGTTTAAGTACTCGAATTTATATGACGAGAGTTGTCGCGCAAAACATATTACGTAGAATAGTCAGGATGAAACTATACTACCTTCTACGTATGAGACTTGTAATGTAGGATATGAGTATACCTATATTGAAATGATGATTACTTAGGCTGTGTGATAACCTAGTATATGGATTATTATGTGTATGACATATCTACCATACTTGCTATCACGGGAGGTTGTAAGAAGAGGACATTCTTATCTTGTGTGCCTTCGGGGGGATTTAGATTTGGTACCTCAAGAACATAGGACTGTGAAGACTTATTTGTGAGTTGATAAGTCAGCTGACTATGGGAGCGTAGGTATGTGCGTGACCCATAAGTATGTGAACTATGTTCGCCTCCAATATGTGTGATTCGTGTTGATACAGTTCCTGAGTGATTCGAAACTTAAAATCCTTACGTGCATGATGTACTGGGATTTGATAGCAGAGTATGTGTGCACCGCAAGTTATAGCCTTTTGAGGTGCCGAATTTATATATATATATATATATATATATATATATATATATATATATATATATATATATGTATACATATTATGTTAGTGATATCTATGTATACCCTTGTGATTATTCACTGTAGCTTAGTAGATGAGAATGGCTAAGATATTTAAATGACTTATAGATGTGGAAACTTAAATAATACATGAGATAATTGATTCAATTAATGAATGTTTGAAATGTAATTATGTCTTAATTGGGTAATACGGGTGGGCGTCGTAAAGAAGTCCGTATAGATAGATTTGGTACAGATTAGTTAGGAAATGGCATAACTAGAATGGGTTAAAATAATGTGTTAGGCATGCACATTAGTTGAGGGGTGAGAGTCTGAAGTGAGAGCACGTGATTAACATGTTTATTATATGTGTTGTTTAAATTGCATTTAAACACTTGCTGTTTTAAAACTATTTTCACATCGGGCTCTGACCCGTTTGCTTCCAAATCTATTTTGTTTTGTAGAAACCTTTTAGGTGTCCAGCCACAGGGACGCCAAGCATAGGAGTTCCATTTTATTGACGTGTTGTAGCTGTTGTGGAAGTTGCAGGATCTTGGTATTAGATAACTCCACCATCTATCTTTGATTCTTACAGAGTTATCTGCACCAGTAGGGCATGTCGCCCCTTTCATTTAGAGATAGTAGTTTCAGACTTTCATTTTCATTTCAGTTATTGAATTTATTTATATATTCAGACTTTTGTATTAGGATTATCTGGCATTGAGACTATATTTGGAGTGTTACTCCAGACTCTATTATTTCTTTCTATTAGTTATTCCTATGAGATTGTTTACGTGAATGTTGAATGGTAGGTTATTCATTACTTGGTTATAAGTTAATTTAATTAATAAAATTTGACATCTCATTTTTTTTAATATGAGGTGGCTAGTAACTAATTAAGTATTTTTCGGCAGTGATGCAAAGACTGAACCAACTTGATATTATGTATTAATTTAATAAAGGAGTAGCTACCTGGTATTTAATTAGACGGGGTGTCACGGGTGGTATCGGAGCATTAGGTTCTAGAGTCTTTAGGATATGTACGACTTGTTATGCTTTTCGCATAGTGTTCTTTGATATAGAGCCCTATATTTTAGGATTGTCGTATTCTTCAATTGCGCATTTTACGTTTTCAGTCAATTTGTGATATTAACTGTAGACTTATAAATCCTCTCTCTCATTTCAGATGCCTCCTCGATGTGCACAGCGAGTTCCCAGGAGTGCCCAACCCAAGCCTCAGCCAACACCAGTTCAAGGTACTATGAATGCCGCTGAAGTTGCCGCTATAGTAGCACAGGCGATAAATGCAGCTTTAACAGTAGTGTAGCAGGTGCCACCTCAGGCACCAGTGGTGGCCTCAGTTCAGGCTGATGCATTCCCGTATGCTTGGGAATGTGTTAGGGATGCCTTTCAGAAGGCACATCCTCTGGAGTTTACAGGGAGCTCCGATGTTGTAGTGGCGAGCCAATGGAAGAAGGACATCCAGAGGCACGTGAGGATGTATGAATTCACAGATGTACAGAGGCAGGTACTAGGTACATTTAAACTGATTGGAGCAGCGCTGCAGTGGTGGGAGTCTATTACCACTGCTGAGGAGAGAAATATCTTTACTATTCAGGATTTCTGGGTGCGGTTCGACCGTAAATATTTCCCGTTCGCCGTTCAGACTGAGATGAGGCGAAAATTACTAAACCACGCCCAGGAGGGGAAGACTGTAGCTGAGTACGAGGAAGAGTTTATCGGGATGGTTAATCTAGTACCAGCAGAGGTACCTACTGAGGAGAAAAAATACAGATGTTCATGGATGGCCTTACTTTGAGGATTCGACAACATCTTCTAAATAAGCTCTCATTGCAGACCTATACTAATGTGCTTAATGCAACACTACTTCACTTCCAGGACCACCATTTCCATCTGATAGGGAGTAAGTGAGTAGGGGAGTCCAGCCAGTAGGGCAGGACATGAGGTAGTGGTGCTAGTGGGGCACAGCCAACTCAGAGACAACAGAGGTAGGGTGATCAGAATTCTCAGCAAGGGGATTCTAAGCATTTCATATCGTAAGGTTTACGACTCGCTCAGGGAGGTTATAAACATGGCAATCAGGGTCAGCATGGCCATCAGGGGTAATAGGGACAGCAAGGCCATCAAGGCTAGCAGTAGTATCAGTAGGGCCAACAGGGCCAAGGGAGAGGTGGCAACGACCAGCGGGGCCGAGGGCAGTAAGGACAGAGAGGGGGAAACTTTGGTGGAAAATGTTTCATATGTGGAAAGATTGGCCACAAACGTCATGATTATCCTGAGAGGGACAGGGCCCCGCAGCCGCAGCATCATGGTGCTCGACAGGAGCCTCGGAGATCGATATTTCCCGCCGCCCTCCCAGCACCACCATAGATGTCGGCTTTGCCATCTATACCAACGGTCCTAGTTCAGCAGGGGCAGTTACAGTATGGGTGTGTTTACAATGTTCATCAGGTCGTAGTCCCACAGGCTCCACCCGCGATTTAGGATATGTTTTCTATCTAAGGGACTATGGGGCGTATTTTATTCGACACGGGAGCTTCACACTCTTTTATTGCCACTAGTTTTGTGCGCATCGTGGGGTTGTTAGATACAACGGAGAGTACTATTACGTGTGTTGACTCGCCATTGGTAATGGGATATGAATTTTCTTTATGTGTCGGGACGTAGGTATAGAGATTGGGAGACATGCTTGTATTAGATATGACCGATTATGATGCGATTATCGATATGGATTGGCTCGTTGTGTATAGGTATATAATCGATTGCTTTAGTAGGAGTATTATATTTATTATACCGGGTCCAAAAATGTTCCTGGTAGCGATGCCTCGTCCTAAGGGAGGATCGTCCACTCACTAGTATTATATAAAGGAGGAGACCTCTAAGGAGGCGATAATCCCACTTGATTAGATTCCCATTGCTTGGGAGTTCGCTGATGTATTCCAGGATATATCGGGATTTCCACCTAGTAGAGAAATAGATTTTGTTATATATTTGACACCGGACACTCAGCTGATAGCCCGCGCGCCTTACCGTATGGCTCCGACAGAGATAAGGGAGTTACCAGATCAGATTGAGAAGCTGTTGGCACAAGGGTTCATCCGGAGGAGTACCTCACCTTGGGGCTGAATAAAGTCACGATACAGAATAAGTATCCATTGCTTAGAATTGATGACTTAATCGATCAGTTGCGAGGAGTTTCCTTCTTCTCGAAGATAGACTTGAGATCAGAATATCATCAGTTGCGTATCAGGGAGCAGGACATGTCTAAAACCGATTTCTTGATGAGATATGGATCCTACTAGTTCAGGGTTATGCCATTTGAGCTAACCAACGCACCAGCCGTATTCATGGACTTGATGAACAAGGTGTTCAGAGAGTTCCTTGATCAATTTGTCATTGTCTTCATAGATGACATTCTGATGTATTATCAGACCGAGGAGGTGCATGTTGAGCATTTGCGTCAGGTGTTATAGACACTGCGCCATCACAAGTTGTATGTCAAATATGAGAAGTGTGGGTTTTGGCTGAAGGAGGTCCAGTTTTTGGGCATATAGTATCAGACAAGTGTATATCCATAGATCCGGGCAAAGTGTTAGCGGTGACGGAGTGGGGGAAGCTTACGACATCGACCGAGATACTTAGTTTCTTAGGCCTAGAAGGATACTACTGGAGGTTTATTCGAGAATTCTCGAAGATAACGGATCCATTGACACACCTGACTGGTAAAGGGGTGTCATTTATCTGGGATGACGTCTATCAGTTAGCCTTTGATGAGCCGAAGGACATGTTGACTTCGGCACCCATCCTAGCGCTGCTCAGGCCGGGAGTGGAGTATTTAGTCTACATTGATGCTTCCTTACAGGGACTTGGGGGTGTTCTTTAGCAGGAGGATCAGGCTATAGCTTATGCTTCCCAAAAGCTTAAGCCTTATGGGAGGAATTACCCCACCCATGACTTGGAGTTAGCGACAGTCGTGTTTGCACTTCGGATATGGAGGCATCATCTCTTGGGGGAGAAATTTCACATATTCACAGATTACAAGTCACTACAGTACCTCTTCATCCAGAAGGAGTTAAAAATGCGTCAGCGCAGGTGGCTTGAATTTGTGAAGGATTATCAGTTCGATATCCAATACCACGGGGGGAGGGCTAATATGGTAGCAGTCGCGTTGAGCCGTAGGCCAGTAGGTGAGGTGGCCAAAGTGTAGAAACAAAATGGAAGGAGTTAGGACACCAAGATGCAGTGGCCCGATCATTTATGTCTGTGATGATAATTACACCTCAGATTATTACGAGGGTTGTACAGGCCCAGGCAACGGATCTGTTCTGTCAGGATCGGATAGTACAACTTCTAGAACAAGGGGATAAGTCTTACACTGTTGATTCGGATGGAGGGTTACGCTTCAATGGGAGACTGGTTGTTTCTGAGGGGAAGGCTTGCGACACGAGGTGATGACAGAGTCACACGATTCACATTTTGTGGTACATCCAAGTGGGGATAAGATGTACCAGGATATGAGGCGACAATACTGGTGGAGTGGAATGAAAAAGGATATTACCGAGTTTGTTTCGAAATGTGCCACTTTTCAGATGATAAAGGTGGACCATCAGAGACCGATAGGACTCCTATAGCAGTTAGAGGTTCCTATATGGAAATAAGATAGCATTTCCATGGATTTCCTCACGGGGTTGCCTACATCTCAGCGAGGTCACGATTTGATATGGGTGATTTTGGATTGTTTGGCCAAGGTAGCTCATTTTCTGCCAATTTGGATAGACTACACTACGTGACAGTACACTCAGATCTTTATAGCTGAGATAGTGAGACTTCACGGGGTGACCCTTGATATCATGTTCGACAGGGATAAGATTTTGTATCTCAGTTTTGGCAGAGCTTTTAGGAGGCTATAGGTACAGAGTTACGACTGAGTTCGGCCTATCACCTGTAGACTGATGGACATATCGAGCGTACAAATCATATGTTAAATGATATGTTGCGGATGTATATCCTAGATTTTAGCGAGGGATGGGAGCAGTATCTCCCACTAGTGGAGTTTGCCTATAATAACTCCTACCAGTTTACGATTGGCATACCTTCATTAAAGGTGTTATATGGTAGACCTTGTCATTCTCCAGCGTGTTGCCTAGAGGTTGGGGACAACAAGCTACTTGGGCAGGAGGTGATTCAGGATACTTCGACCAGGATAGAGATAACTCGGAGACGTATTCGGATTGCTCAGGATCGACAGAAGAGCTACGCCGATGCTAAGAGGTTCATCCGGGAGTTTAATGTGGGAGACCAGGTGTTGTTGATAGTATCTCCTATAAAGGGGATAATGCGTTTTGGTAAGAAAGAAAAGTTGGCACCGAGATATGTGGGGCCATTCCCTCTCATTGAGCGGATTGGTCCAGCTGGTTATAGATTTGGGTTATCGGAGAATTTGCATAGGATTCATGACGTGTTCCATATTTCTTCGCTGAGGAGATATCTTCGAGATGAGTTATCCCATACTCACATTTCTTTGGAGGATATTGATCTGCAACCCGATAGTTCCTACGAGGAGGGGTCGATTGCTATCCTAGACCATAGTGAGAGGAAATTGAGATCAAAGGTAGTACCGCTAGTACGTGTTCAGTGACGGCATCATAATGCCGAGGAATATCACTCGGAGCACGAGGATGAGATGTGCGATAAATATCCAGAGTTATTTTTACCAGGTATACCTTTATTTTCGAATTTTGGGACGAAATTCCATTATTATGGGGGGAAGTATGTAATACCCCGTATTTTTACTTATTTTAATTATAGGATTAATGGAATTAATAATGGAAAATTACTTAGTAATTAATCTGGATTTAAATACTAGCGAGACGAGAGTTAGGATTTGATTATGATAATTATGTTGAATATTATAGAGTGATTATAGTAATATATGATTATGAACTTATTGAAATTGTCACGTGTGGAAAATACGACAATTTTGGAAATTAAGTTAGGATGCGCGTGTCAGTCGTGTCGGGACCAATTTAATGGATTATAAAGTAGTTTATTTTTATTTCATCATTATGGTCATTTTGAGTGCGCCAATGTGTCCGGAAGGGTAGAGATAGTCAGAAAATACTACTTGGGGGTTTAGTTTGGGATCCGAGGCATTTTTAGGCCAAACCGACAATCCAGGAGGGTATTTAAATCATTTTACTATTTGATGAATAGTGACCTACAAAATTTAGGATTAATATATCAGCCAATTCTTTGGATCATTAGGGTTATTGGCTGCTACAAACTTAAGAGAAAGAAAGGGTTTCCAAAGGTTGTTAGGGCCAAACAACCACCTTGCACCACCACCACCGTCGGATTTGTGATCGGAAAGAGAACATCACCACCATATCATCTTCTCTAAAGGATGAGATCTGCGGTTTAAGGCAAGTGATTTATTCTTGTAAAGATTCAATACATATTTTAGCCATGGTAGTTTAGAATTGAAGATATACCTAAAATATTGAAGATTTTATATAATTGATGAATTAAATCTTGATCTTTGGGTAGGGTTGCATGTTGATAAATTCTGAAAAGATTAGAGAATTGAATCAGATCCTAATGATATAAATCACGAATAAATTTTGAGTATTTGGCTATCTTGGATTGAGAAAAGTTATCCTAGGGTTTAAATATGATAACTTGATGAACAATTAAATTTGTTTGCAATTTTCGTCATGATTTGAGGATTCTGGAACGTTAGAAATCATGTGTTTAGGTTGTTATAACACCAAGTATATTTACTTTGGAGAATGGGACCATGTAATGAATTTTGGAGACAAAACGATAGCAAAAAATGCTAGAATTCTGGGGTGTAATTGGTCGGTCGATCGATCGATCGACATTCATAATCGATCGATCTACTCCCCTTGTATTTGTGAAAAAATTTCCTTTTAAGGTTTAACCAATCCTGGATTTTAAGAATTATTAGTGTGAACTATTTGAACATATTGGGACTTAGGGAAGGTCATTAGGGTTGTATTTGAGGCCCGGGAAATATTAGTTTGGTTGGGGATTAAATGATAAACTTACGAGTGTCCGATGAGTAAGTTACGGTGTGACACCCCGACTAATTAAATACCGGGTTGCTACTCCTTTATTAAATTAATACAAAATGCCAAGTTGGTTCAGTTAATAGCATCACTGTCGAAAACATTTTAATGATTTCTAACCACCTAGTATTTAAAAAGTAAGTTGTCAAATTTTAAATTAAATCTGATTAACGTGCAATAAAAGAATTTTGGAAGAATAACATAACCATTCACCATAAAGAAGCAATAGAATAACCAACTAATAATAATAAGTCTGGAGGAAAATACTCCTCACCACAATCCCAATATGGAAATAAATAAAACAAGTCTGCATCCTGAATTAAATACAAACCAAAGTCTGAATAACTGAAATATAAAATGTATCTAAAGAAATGGGCGACATGCCCTACAATGATGAAACTGAATATGGAGTCAAGACTAGAAAAGAGGCGTCTACTAGCAAAGCCCTGTAACTTCCATAACAGCTACAGCTCGTCAGCTGAATAGAGATCCTATGCATGGTGTCCTTGTGGCTGGGCACCTAAAAAGGTTTTTACAAAAAAAAAATAGATTTGAAAGCAAACGGGTCAGAGCCCGAAAGTGGAGAGTATTTTAAAAACAACAAGTGCTTTAATAACATTTAAAACAATGAATACAAAATACATGTTATGACGTGCTCTCACATGAAATACTCACCTCTCGTCTAACTGTGCACTCCTAACGTTCCTGTACCCATTCATGTGTTATTTATCTCTAACTAGACCGTCATAAGTTCTAACCCAACTACTCGATTCACAATATGAATTCCCGATGTTATCACTTAAATAGATAGCTTTACTTGAACTCGGATTCTCAATTATTAGCATTACCGTTTACTGGAGGTTATCCCTTTATTTATCTTCTCAAGGAGTTACTATAATTTATTCTCATAATTAGACATAACAATTCCTTTTCATTTAACCGTATATTATTCACATCATAAATATACAATATAAGCACCCTGAGGCTAAGCTGCGGTGCACACATACTCTGCTATCCATCCCGGTACATCACGTACATAAGGATTACAAATTCCTAATCTCTCAGGAATTGTTAGAATAAACACCACACCCAAAAATGGAGGCGAACATAATTCAACATATCTATGGTCACGTACATACCTACGCTCCATAGTCAGCTAGCTTAATAACTCACAATTAAGTCATTCCCTTGAACTTTGTCCTCTAGGTACCAAACTAAATTCGGGCACACAAGGATTAGATGGCCCTAAGCGAACGTAAACCTCCCGTGATAGCAAGTATGGTAGGTATGTCATACACAAAAAATTATATACTAAGCATTCACACATCTTAGATGTCTCAATATTAATAAAGGTACATTCTACATCCTTATACCATTATTCCAATTTTATGCATTTTAAGTCTTCCGATAATATAAAATGTAGACTGTCGACACATCTCACGTCATAGTTTCTTGTACTTAAAACCTATCTCAAAAGGATTATTAAGTTTCCTATTTTTCCCACATATAACATCATTATTCTTAAGGTCATTACTTCTGCCCCAAACCTCATTTCATCAATTTATTCAAATTTACTCTTTTAACCCTAATATTATCTCACTCATCGAGTTTCATTAGCTTTTAGAATAATTCCTCAAATTGAATTCTAATTAAGGTCCAAACTTTATAACCATACCTACTGGTCTTCCTTAAGTCTAAGGATATTCATAAAGTCTCCAATAATATTTTCCAAGGGTTAACATCATTAAAATATAACTAGGGAAATTTTACTCATTCTGGGAAGGTCGATCGATTGACCTTGAACCTCGATCGATCGATGGTGGTCGATCGATCGACTGATGAATGTCGATCGATCGATCGCACCAGGTAGGCTACGGACTGCTTCGTTTTGCAGTCCTCAACTCGTCCCAAAACTCCATTATAATGCATGAAACTCTAATTTAACGTTATAATATCATCATACAACCATCCTACAACATTGTTAACGTTCTAAAACCAATAAATCATCAACCAAGGGCTTTATTTGGATCAAAACTTCATCAAGAACCCTAGTTTTCTATTTCTTTCAAGAACATTAATAAATCTCTTCTTAAATCCGTTTTTAGATCATCAAGGGTTATATTTTGAATTCATAATTCATCCAGAATATGTTTACATGCAATTCCTAACATAGTTCATAGTTTTAATCCTCAAATTCATGGGTCTATATCAATCTTCCAAGATAAAATTCGATAATTACCTAAACATGGAAGAACACATTCATGGAATTAATTGTAACTAAATCACTTGCCTTATGTTCCAGATTTGTTGTTGGTTGAAGATGGTTGAATTCCTCTCTCTCTCTCTGCAGAATTCTCCTCTCTCTTTCTCTTTCTACAAGTTCTTCTCCAAGATGACAATGATGGTTTAGAGTTTGCCTTAGGAACTTCTTAAAATTTCTTCCAATAACTCCCGTAGCCCATTAAGTCATTTAGTGTTGTTAGTGGGTTTAGTGGTTAAAGAATAAGTCAGATTTTACTTCTAATTTTCATGGGTTTTAATTCCCGAAATTCCGAAATTACCAAACTACCCTTTTGGGTTGCCGGTATGGCCTAAAAATGCCCCGGGACCCAAACTAAACCCCCGGCTAGTGTTTTCTGACTATCTCGACCCTTACGGACACGTTGGCGCACTCAAAATGACTATTTGTTCAAAAGAAAAATAATTAATTTTTAAATCTCATAAATTCATTCTCGATGACTGACACGCGCGTTCCAAAATTGCCGTATTTTAGCCTCGCGACAATTTCAATATTTTCAATATTCATATATTCCCATATACACATTATAATCAAATACCAACTCACATCTCGTTAGTATTTTATCCGGATTAATTCTCAATTAATTCACATTTAATTTAATTAATCCCATAAATAAATATCGATAAAAATGCGGGGTATTGGAAATTATAGGAACTTGAATTTAATTTGGATAAACAATAACTTGAGATAGTAGTTGGGGGACTTTAAATTATTGAAATAACCTTAGAGACAAGCGGGAGACTTAGTAACCTCTTGGGATAGGTTTAAGTACTCGAATTTATACGACGAGAGTTGTCGCGCTAAACATATTAAGTAGAATAATCGGGATGAAACTATACTACCTTCTACGTATGAGACTTGTAATATAGGATAAGAGTATACCTATATTGAAATGATGATTAGTTAGGTTGCATGATTACCTAGTATATGTATTATTATGTGTATGACATACCTACCATACCTTTTATCACTGGAGGTTGTAGGAAGAGGACGATCTTGTCTTATGTGCCTTCGGGGAGATTTAGATTTGGTACCTCAAGAACATAGGACTGTGAAGACTTATTTATGAGTTGATAAGTTAGCTGACTATGGGAGCATAGGTATGTATGTGACCCATAGGTATGTGAACTATGTTCGCCTCCAATATGTGTGATTTGTATTGATACAGTTCCCGAGTGATTCAAAACTTAAAATCCTTACGTACGTGATGTACCGGGATTTGATAGCAGAGTATGTGTGAACCGCAGGTTCTAGCCTTTTGGGGTGCCGAATTTATTTATATATATATATATATATATATATATATATATATATATATTCACTTGTGATTATTCATTGTTGCTTAGTAGATGAGAATGGCTAAGATATTTAAATGACTTATAGATGTGGGAACTTAAATAATACATGAGATAATTGATTCAATTAATGAAAGTTTGAAATGTAATTATGTCTTAATTGGGTAATACGGGTAGGCATCGTAAAGAAGTCCGTATAGATAGATTTGGTACAGATTAGTTTGGAAGTGGCATAACTAGAATGGGTTAAAAGAATGTGTTAGGTGTGCACATTAGTTGAGGGGCGAGAGTCTGAAGTGAGAGCACATGATTAACATGTTTATTATATGTGTTGTTTAAATTGCATTTAAGCACTTGCTGTTTTTAAACTATTTTCACATCGGGCTCTGACCCGTTTTCTTCCAAATCAGTTAGGGCATGTCGCCCTTTTCATTTAGAGATAGCAGTTTTAGACTTTCATTTTCATTTCAGTTGTTGGATTTTTTTAGATATTCAGACTTTTGTATTGGAATTATCTGTCATTGAGACTATATTTGGAGTGTTACTCTAGACTCTGTTATTTCTTTCTATTAATTATTCCTATGAGATTGTTTATGTGAATGTTGAATGGTTGGTTATAATGGGAAAGGCATAAGCGATGGCTTACAATTTGGACTTGTACTTGAATTTTAAGGAAGTCCCACTTTTTGAAGTCTTTGATTTTTTGGAAGGGTGTTTAGAAGGCCCCTCGCCAAAAGCACCTACGGTAATAGTACCTTCCCTAGAGGCTACTTCAGAAGGGGAAGTTATTTTCTGTTCTTGAGCTTTTTTAGGCCTAAGGGCAACTGTAACAATTAGAGGGTAGTAAGGAGGTAGCTCATTAGGGGGACCTTTGGGGGTGTTGCTCAGAAAGAACGCAAATGAAGGTTCCTCAATGATAAGATATTCAGAAGTAGGTTGAACCACTATAAATTCATGACTAAAAAGTTTTAAGTATGGGCAAAAAAGTCTTCACCATAAGGCGTTATAACAAAGCATCTAGGTTTGTCTAAAATTGAAAGGATGTCCTTGCGGCTTTACTTCTTATGGAAGAGAAAAGGCGATGGGGCTTGATGCGTTCTACAGATGGAAGAGACTTCTTGTTGGTTACTATTTCGAGATAGTGAGTATATAGAAAACCCATTAGGACTGTGGCATTGGAAAAATTAGCCAAGTTATATCAACAGAGTGATCGTTCCATATCCAGGTGGGTCCTATACAACCAAGTATAAAGAGACCCCAAAGACATAACTACCAGAGGGGGATTATAGACTCTGGCCAATCGAATGGAGGTATTGATAAGATCCCTACGAGGTTGATTATTGGACTTACCAGTCAAGAAAAAACAAGAAAGAATTATGAGTATATATACAGGTAACTCAAGGGGTGTACCTTTTCCTTGACCAATGCATCTTCTGCAGATCTGGTCCAAGTATACCCGAGCTTTAGTTTTTCCTGCATCTAAGGCCTCATCATTATAGGGTGAAAGTACTTATGTGTTCAAGACCAAGTAACTCATAGACGTCCTCAAGTATAACGGTGAACTCCCCCCACGAAACAATAAAAGTGTGGGTTGTGATGTTCCAATGGGACACCAAGACCTATAGCGCAACATTTTATTTTGGATAGAGTAAACTCCCCAAACTAGGTGGCATGATGCAACCCAACCTTAGTAAGGGCGTCAGCGTAGGTTGGTTCCATATAGATCCAGGCAGAAAAATGGGATGGAGAACCCCTAAGACCTTCGAAGTCAATATGAGAATAAGGGAAGTCACCTCGGTCAATGTGTAACCTCGTAGTTCCCTATGGGGGGAAGAAACCCTAAACATTTGGATCTTTATCCTCATCACCCAGGAGCAAGGGATCATACTTGGCACTAAAAGTGCAAGTCTTACTGGCACCCAGGAAGTCATCACTTTCACCAAAGATGGGAGAGTGGATATAAAAGCAAAGTTTCTCTTGGTGAGATGCCAGTAGAGCGGCGACATCCAAAACTGGGGCAGAGATAACAGTGGTGGCGGGAGGAGGAGTGGTGGTGGGAGCAACTGGTGCGCAGGAAGAAGCTATGAGAGATGCTTGGAGTAGAAAACTTATGATAGCAAAGCAAGAGAAGAGAAACAGAGTAGCGGTGGTTGAAGGCGAAAAAGAGAGAGGGAAGAAAGAACTTCGATAAAGAAAAGCTTAGGAAGAACTCAATAATGGCAAAAATGTTTTTTTTCTCTCTCTAGCACTCTGAAGACGATAATGGTAAATAAAATCGTGAAAAGGAAAAAATTATAAGTGTTGGTATATTGGACACATGGGATTCAAAATGAACGATTGAGTTTCCAACAAGGGCACATGCTAGTCGTCAAAATGATTATAAATGGACACGTGGCGCTTTGGGGAGCGCTCTGACAGTTGAAAAGGCGATCTCTGGGAAAGAGTGTGTTGCTTTCAGAAGAAGTAATGATTTTGGCGCCAACATTTTTAAAGTTTGATAGAATCCCAAAAGATCTAAAGAAAAATGTCCCTTCACTAAAAGTACACTCAATGGTAGAACGAAATGAAGCAGATCATGGATAATTTTCTTTTGAGTAGCCAGAATGACCACGGTCCGAACTTAGAGACACTTCGGGAAGAATTTTTAGTAGTAGTGTAAGGTTACATGGAACAAAGGTCAATCGCAGAGAATAGTCTTCACTCAAAGTTAAAAAAAGTTCACGATGTCACCTCATTATAAGCTCATTTTGCTTGGGTACATTAAGGAGAGTTTTCTTTTTTTGAGCGGTTAGAAGATGACGACCAGGATCCACAGGTACTTCGATAGAATTTCTATAAGCGATAAAGAAAACTAAATTGTTGGAGTCTAATCACAACAAAAAAGTTACGATCTCCCTTTGCCATACGCCCAAGTATTGAAAAGTTTTGTCTCAGGTACATCGGAATAATTTAACTTTTTTCTAACAGAAATAATGGCAGCAGTTACAACGAAAGTGGATAAGGAAAGAATTTTGCCCGTAAAAGAAGACGATCCATCGGATTGAGAAGGTTTTCATGCAGACATTTATTGGGCCCACGACAAATATCTACATGAAGGGGAAAATATAGGAGGACTTGAAGGTAATCTCTAAATTAAAGATGGCTTCCCTAGTTAACAGAAGGGAATTAAGAGAAAGAAGAAGCATAAAGACAGCGAGGCAGCTCAGTGATGGAGCTCAGTGAGGAAATTAACCGAGAGAGCTTTTTTTATCTTTCGTTTTGCTTAGTCAAGTTGTGTCTTTTTAATTACATTAATTGTAATTCTGTAACAATTGTAATATTTAAGGTGAGGTCAAACGGTGCCCGTGAGAGACCATGCCTAGCAGGGCTTGGGAAAGCTTACATGCTCTATTGAATGATCTCGTCGTGGAAACTTCAAAGGGACTTAGTTTGGAGGATTGATAAGTGAGGGAGCGTTAAGGCTTGTCTTGACCATCTTAGATGCATCCGGTAAAACACTAAGAGACCTTTTACCCTGGAAGCTTGTGCAGAGTAACCTTGGGTTCGTATAGTAAGCTTTGAGCAAAAAAAACTCTCTACCAAATGTCACACCTACTTTAGGTGATGTCACTTGTCACCTACCCACTGTTCAATCCAAACTTGAGTAAATAACTATGGTATTAGAGCTGTCAGACGGTTTGGTGAGCCACCATTGTTGTAACAGTCTTCTGACGCATAGTTGGTTAGCAAAAGGCATGTATTTGCATTTAATGATTATGATGTAGGGGTGCTGACCCATCAAACATTTAATGCTTGAGACTTAAAGTGTGAAAGGAATGTCTTTCACATTAATAAAGACTGAGACATCTCGGGAAGGGTGTGGTACTATTTATGGGCCTTAACCACTTCTGAGAAGAAAAAGTTGTTTCTAGCGAGAGAAAACATATTGAGGGCAAATGAGTTATTACAAACTAGAGAGTTTACTCACCCACCATTGTCATTTATTGTCATCGAAATAAATATAAAATAATATGTAAATTACTATTTTAATAAATATTAAATAAATAATATAAAAGGGTAATTTCATATATGAACTAACATGTAACCCGCGTGATGCACGGGCGTACATGTGTAGAACAAAATATAAGTTTATTATCTTGAGCACTAAATAAAAAAGACAACGTAATGATGATTAAAAAGAGAAAAAATCTTTAGCAATCCATAAGTTTATAACTTCCATTAAAAAAGTACTTCCGAAAAGAAAATAGGGGCTTTGTAAATTTAGGGATATTGTAATATCTATTTTGGAGATAGGACAACAAACATTTCATTTATAATTTTAGTCCCTAGTTTTTAATAAACCCCTGATGCGGACCTATATCCATAAAACCATCACAACAGGCCACATCAGCCGATAATTTGAAAATAGAGACTAAAAATGGAAACAAAATATTTGTTATTCTATATCCATAACCGATATTATTTTAAGTCCTAAAAGTGCATAATCTAAAGAAAATATGAAGAATTTAACGATCAAGGGCAAAAATGCCAATTTCTAAAGATGACTTTTGATAGTTTTAGGAGCAGACATGTTGGGCATTCTATAAAGAGTGCCAACTTATTTGTTTGAGGATGGATATGTAAGTGGATGTTTAAAAAAATAAGTTTTTAGTAGTAGCTTTTTGTTGTTGTTGTTATAATTTATTTATTTATTCATTTATTTTATTTTTACACAAAAGACAACACCAATAAATTAATCAAATAAAATGGACTTTGCTAACTCCTTTACAATGAGGAAACTATATTTTAGAATAAACATATAGAAATAAAAAAACAATACACATGCCGTATAAATAGATAAAGCATAGAAAAAATGTAATAACATAACGACTTGTACTTGAGGAAGCATTTCAACAAACAACAAAAAAGGCACGCGATTTCTCAACTTGTCAATGGATGGGAGATTCTCTCTATATATTTTATGTGTGAAACCGCCCCCTCTTGTATGAGTTGTCCCCACCCCATCCTAGCAGTCGATCCCTCCCATCTTCAGTCGCTATCTCATCTAGTGGTGCAGACTGTTGGGTTTGTTTAATCAACAAAAATGGGTTTGGCCCCGGGGATGCCTCATGCATCCCTATTTCCTTGATATCATAAACCCACATCTGACTGTAATTTTTATAGACGAGAATGTCGGTCGTGAATTTGGACATTGGACGATTTCTGGTGAGGGAGTGGATTATGTCAAAAATGGGTGGTACCGTGAAGATGCTGGATTGTCTAGCTTGTTTCCTGTTTGTGGACGCTCAAACTTCAAGCTTGGGTTATTTCCTAGTTTGATGATGCCAATCTTGCTGTTATGATTTATGGAATTGAAAAAGTGGTGAATTTAAAAAAAAAACTCCCATTAAAAAACAAACAAACCAAAATCCATCAGCTAATATCTCAAACCCCACCCCCACCCGCCACCCAAAAAAAAACAAATATCGTTCGTCCCTCTCAAAACTCATTTGACCCTTCGAAAACCCTCCTCTTAAAACCCTCGTCGTCCCTGTTTTTTCCACATCCTTGTCCCTTTCAAAACATCTAGATGATTCTTTCCCTGCTCTTAAATCTCTCTTTTGAACATCCAACGCTGCTCATATCGAAACTATAGTTGTTCTATAGTCTCTGCGACTATTCTGTCTACCTTGTCCTTGTTTTATATTCTCTCCGGCGCATCCGCGTCTCTCCAGAACATCCAGCATTTTGAAGGTTTGTTTTCAACATATTTCGTCCCTGTTATATAGTCCTTATTTTCATTGTGGTGTGATGTGGAAATCTCCAAATATAAATGTGTCAAAGAAACCTTTAAATCTTCTATTTTAATGTATGTATTCATTGTGCAAAGGGTAGCTGAAAGTTGAAAGAGAATGAGAGTTGGAGAGTCAAGAGACTTTCATTATGTACTGTGGGTTGGATGATTTTTGTATAATGACAGTTGGAGAGTCATGAGGTTTTGTTGTTTAGCTTGGACAATTTTCGATGTTCCTTGGAAGTTGTCGTTTTTTACTAAAATAAAGGATTAGTATCATTAATGGGTATTAATACCTCTAATGCTACTCTTTTAGATTTATAATATAGATTAATAATCTCCCCATATCTAAATTATTATTTTAATAAATATTAAATAAATAATATAAAAGGAGTAATTTCAGATATGCATTAACGATGTCCCCCTTTTTATGATGACAAACAATGATTCACAATAACAAATAAATTCATAATTTTCTTTTCAAAAGTGAATCACAAATATTTCTCCCCCTTTGACATTATAAAAAAGATATTTATAAAGTGCATGTCAAGAGTAAAAAAAAATATTTTCCTCCCCTATCAAAAATAGTTTATGCACGTAATTTCAAAAGTATGAATATCATTCAACTTGCAATTTGTCGTGGAGAAATAACTTCCATTTAAAAACATATTGTCTTAAAATTTATAACACATTAATACAAATATTGTATAAATATGCAATACATGCTCAACATCAGATAACATATTAGAATGAAAATTATAAGGAATAACAATTAAATCTTCAATTTACTAACCATATAACAAACATCCTTAACATGACTTGCAAACATGATTTTTTTTTTCCTTTTTCCTCAAAAGTTATTTTAATAAAGCCATCATCTTCATCATTTAAAGATGAATTAGATGTCGCGTCATTTGCATTGTCGGAATATGTAAGTATATAAGGATTAAAACTGGGAGGTAAAATATAAGGGCAAGACTGTGGGTTTACCCACGGTGTGTGAGGTAGAAGTTTTAAAATAACATCAAGATAATAAGAAATAGAAGAATATTTTTTATATTTTGCATTGATACTCCTTTGATTTGATTTTCACAATCACCCCAAGAAGTATAAACGCTGGGTTATCTTCCAAACCAGAAAACATAAAAATTATTTTTGGTCATACAAATTTTTGGAAGAGAGATAAAAGTTAAGTGTATATGAGACTAAGTATATATATATATATATATATATATATATATATATATATATATATATATATATATATATATATATATATATATATATAGAGAGAGAGAGAGAGAGAGAGAGAGAGAGAGAGAGAGATAATCAACATAACCTTTTTATTTTCAAAGATATTTATTTTTAAAAAAAATCATATAATATAAAAAAGTGGGTGTAGAGATATGCAGCAAATAAGGATATGTCATAAGAATAATGTGCATGCAATAAATGCTAGTAATAAACAGACAAAAGATAAATTGTTCTTTAGGCCATAAAATAAATCAAAATCATGAGAAGAATAATAAAAATTAAATTTAAATATAATAATCAAGTATCAAGACTTCCCATAAATTTCAACAATTTTCTCCATTTTCGGCGCATTTTCGTCTTCAATGAACATATGTACTGCAATGAAATAATTTCTCGTTTAGTACCCAAAAGGTGTTGGGTCTGTTAGGGTTAGAAAACATAGTTATTCCCTTGGGAATACAAGCAACTTTACTTTTATCAAGCCTCAATTTTCTATAATGAAAATATTATGTATTCCACAATAAGTTCATGGAGAATTAACATATTTAGAAATTTCGTAATTGTTAAAAAACATTCTCGTTTGTGTTACGATTATATGTGACACCCCGCGTATTTTGACATTGAAGGTGGCTAGTCCCTGCTGCCAACCTATGTCGGGCGTCAAAATTAAAATAACATTCTTAGCATGTGACGGAAATATGAGATATTAAAAACTTTTTCCACTAGGTATACTCTGAATTTAAATCCAATGAAGATAAACATCCACACAATAAATTCCATCACCATACTGACTCCATAATAAAACTCAACTCCAAAAGATAAAATAATATTTAAATGAAATTATCTAATTGTAACTCTAAGTGAAAAGAAATCGTAAACAAGTATGGAATCGAATGGCCCACCAATCCATAAACAATTCTCTCATAATTTAAACAATGGAATGAAATAAATCTAAACTACTAAAGCAATAAAATAAACTCCCATTGCACTCCATAAATCTTCAATCCCATTTATGCAGTTACTCCAGTAATTACATTTGAAATATTAGTCAGCGCAATGGGTTAGAGCCCACCCTATGAATGCCAGCTACTCCTCCCATTTAGGATCTTTGAATCCAGGCATAAGCGTCATACAAAATAAATATAACAACAGAGTATTTTAAACTACGTGATATAAGAACATGTGAGTAAAGTAAAACAGTATTAACTACCAATATAGTTGATTAACCATATTGTTTTAATAGCGAATTAGAATTAGACCTTTTATCTTGCTCAATTTAATTATTCATGTTCGTGCCACACCACTGTAGCTAGTCAACCTTTCTATTTGTCTTACATATGGTCCCGACGTGCTTAAGTTTCGATACATCATACCCATTTCCCTCACTATAGCCAGTCAGTCCAATCTCGTTAGCTTTGTACATACTCGTGAGATTCCATGCACGACAGTCAGTATAGTTAGTCAGCCCGATTGTCGTTAGCCTTACACATACTCGTGACGCCAACACAGACCTACGTCGCTATAGCCAATCAACCCAATTATCGTTAACCTTGCACATACTCATAACGCAAATTCATTTTAATACCCGTTTGTTATTTTAAGCATTAATTACTTATTCTTAATCATCTTATTCTCAGTTAGCCCCACCCTTAATTCAGGTATCACAATAAAAAACCATCACTAGTCCCATACCTAGAGATCACCAAACCGTAAGTATTACCTAGTCCATCACCTAGGAAGAATACCTACAAAAAATCACCACATAGTCTCGTAACTAGGCTAACGAAATAATGTAACGGCGTACTACCTAGCCCACCTAGAAAATACCCAACCCTACAAGCATACACTCACTAGTTCCATACCTAGAAAGTGCCAACAACAACAAGTCTATCTACTAGCCCCATACCGAACAAGAAACCTATAAAATAAGGGTGAAAGCATAACTACTCCCATAATCCCAACGTTCCCACGGTGTCAAAATATTAACATGAACAATCGCCACATAAATCATATTTTAATTTAACACTACAATTCTTCATTTAATACTACGATTTCAATTTTGTTCAAATAACATTCATTTAATCATCTACTAATCAAAGTCCACTAAATAGTCATACAATTTGTCAAATTCTATAATTTCAATACGAGTGATATTTTATCAACTAACACATAATTCCATTTTAACATGCGCAATTACAAGATTACAAATCAATAATTCCATTCTACAACTTACACATTAGTATTGTAATTGTACGAGTCAAAATATTATTCCATGTTCATATTTTAACTCAAACATGCAAATCATCCCAGGAATCCACCGTTATCCAAAGCACTAATCTAAACTTACGATTATTTCTAGTTTTAAATCATATTTTTAAATATAATAAAACAACCCCTTATTTACTTCCACATTCCCCCATTATTCTTTCTAATTAATTTTAAGAAAACATGATTAATTAATATTTAGGAAATGGATAAAACATAAAACACTTAGAGGGAAAAATTGAAGTATTCATGCTTGAAAATAAGTTGTCTTGAAAAAATGATTATACGATTGCTATCCTCTCACGAAAATAATAAAGACTCGTTCTTGGTTGATCATGAGAAAATTTGATTTGGATCTTCAAAACTTAAGTTGAAACATATTTTAATGGGGTTTAGATTTTGTAGAAGAGATGAGAGAATAATTTGGGACGCTATTGCTTTTTGAGATGTGTTAAAAGTGTTTGGAAAAGTCTAAACATGATCCTTTTTAATATATGAAAATAAAATAGTCTAAAATCAACACAAAATCTTACAAATAATCCAACCCGCCACTCTGCACCGGTGTGAATCGATTCGCCCCCAGCGCCGAATCGATTTGGCACCTGAGCAGAGCCCAGGTCTACCAATTTATATGAAAACTAAGAAAATCCCGATTTTCTCTCAATTTCAAATTCGATTAAAACCTTATTTTTTCTATATGAAAATCAACATTTTTACATACCAAAAATAATTAATTCCAATAAAAAATATTTCTACAATTTTGATTTATATAAAAAATGTATGAACGGTCCAAAATCATTGGTTACTCAAAAATTTATCTAAGTTATCTTTCCCTTTCAAAAAAAATTCTAAGATGTATGATAAATCTTCAAGTTTTCTTTTTAATTAAAAAATTTCAGATTCAACGGAGTTGGGAATGTAAATAGATTTTTCATTATATAGGGTTTTAAGTTCATGTTTTAAGGAATCATTTTTAATTTCAAATCATTAATGTCATTTTAAAAGAACTCATATTGTGCAGAAAAAGATGAATGCCTCTTTTTTAAGAGTAATGTATTTCTTTTTAGGTTCATTAAAATTACGATATCATTCATCAAAAGCATTTTATACTCATTATATCAATATCTGTGAAAGAATCATAGTTAAATTTTATCTCATATTCTTTTTTCGCGAGACAAAGGTTTGCATGTTCATCATCACTGTGATCAACACTAGTGTCAGAGTCGCTTCAAGGTGTTGCTTTCATAGCTTTCTTGCCTTTTGTTCTTTCATATCTTTTATCCTCTTTTATTTTTGTACAGTCAAGTTTAATGTGACCAAGCTCATTACAGTGGTAGCACATTGGTTCTTATTTATAAAAGTATTTTCCTTCATTATATCCCTTTGAAGATTTTTTTTTCATTTTTTCACCACGTGCTTCTTTTCTTCTTGAAAGAAATTTCTAAAAATGCTTGGTCAAGAGAGCAACATTTTCATCTTCATTTTCACTCTCATTATTTTTGTTGGAGAATTTCAGAACAAGAGTTTTATTTGCTTCGGGTTGCTCTTCCTCTTCAAACTACTTCATTTCCATCTCATAAATAATGAGCGAGCCTATAAACTCATTAAGACTTATGAGTATTTCTCTAAGAGCTTCTTTGATAGCGAGTTTCTTAGATATCTGGGTTATTAAAAGTGACTTGTGAATTTTGCTTATATTTTCATGGCCAATATAAGTTTTTCCAATAGATTTTAAACCATCGATAGTATTAGTAAATCTAGTAAACATTTCAGGAATATACTCATCTGATTTAATTTAAATAGTTAATAGTTTCTAACAAGCATACTAATTTTATCATACTTAACTTGACTGGTTCCTTTATAATTAATTTCTAATTTGTTCCAAATTTCTTTTGTTGATTGACATCAACATATTTTGTTATATTAATTGATGTCGAAAGCACAATGTAAAATATTCACGGCTTTGGCATTTACTTGAATTTTTCTAATATTAGCATCATTCCATTAATTTTATAATTTAGTAATTTGAACATTTTCAAGTGTTCTCGTGAGGACAATGGATCCATTTAAAACGTCCCTCCAAATATCATAATTATTTTATTGAATAAAAAATTTCATTATGTTTTTTCAACAACTATAATCATTTGTAGAAAATAAAGGAGGTATATTAATAGATTGTCCTTCATTCATTGAAGAACCAAATCTTTTTCCATTTGATCTTCAACTCAAAATTGTTAAATCTGAAGAAAAATATTTAGAGCACTAGCGCTGTTATCAATTGCTGCCCAGAAAAATACCCAAGAGGGGGTGAGTTGGGTTTTACAAAGTTTTTAGGTTAAATTCAATATTTAAAAGTGATTCCATTTATACTAACAAAAATAGTTACAAAATTAATTAAAATTTAATTTGGTAAATTTTCAAGTCAAATATAGGTGAGTATATGAGCAGAATATTTGACAAGCAATAATAACAACTACAAAACTAAAGCAATGCAACAAAATAAATTTACGTAAGGTTTAACGTGGTTTGGCTCAAAAAATGGTGAGCTACATCCACTCTTCAAGTCGTCTGCCGTGCCTTGAGTTCTACTATGGTGACCCGTTAAGGTAGGATCAAATCATCTTGTACAACCCTATAGCACAAGCCTGTTGCAACAGGGTTGTGCAACAGAAATGGTGAGCTACAACCTTGTTGCAACTAAAAATTTAGTTATAATAGTACTCTACGAGTAGCTAAAATCGTCGTACTTAGTACCCTTTGTGTTACTCTCCAAGTAGCTAAAATCGAGCTACCTAATACATGTATGGGAGCAACAAAAGGCACTATTAAAAAAACCTTAAACATGTTTAGGATATTTTTCAGATACACAAAGATCCACAGTTCCACAAACATCTAAAGAAAAAGTTGTCAATAAGGATTGAACAACTTCTTCCACTATTTGAAAAAGGACAACCATATGAGCCTTATTTATAGGATTTGTCCTTATAGCTTTATAGGTTGTGCTAAAAAAAATTAAGTAGCACTTTATAATGTGACTCATATATATATATATATATATATATATATATATAGAGAGAGAGAGAGAGAGAGAGAGGCTCTCTCCTGTAAAGACTCCTTATGGTGCACACTCCGGTACATACCATTTTTTAAAAATAGTAAAAAAATGAATATTTTAATGAAACTTCATGGATATGATCTACACGGTGAGAAGATTATCTCCAATTTTTTTCATCAAATAATTCAATAAAAAAATCCGTTGAGATGAGGTGATATGTAAACAAATAGTATAAACATGCATTTTCAACCGTTAAAAATTTGACAATCATCTCACCCACTTTTTGACTGAATTTTTTGATAAAACTTTATGGATATGATCTTGACAGTGATAAGATCATATCCATGAAGTTTCATAAAAAAATTCAATTAATCAAGTGGCTGACACCGATCTAAAATTTCAATGGTCGAAAATGTATATTTATATAATTTTTTGACATATCACTTCATCTCAACTGGTTTTTTTATTGAATTTTTTTATGAAAAAAACTGGAGATGATCTTTTCGCGATAAACATTATACCCATGAAGTTTCATTAAAAAAATTCATTTTTTTACTATTTTAAAAAAATGGTATGTACCGAGATCTGTACCATAAGGAGTCCTTATATGAGACTTTCTGTGTGTGTGTGTGTGTATATATATATATATATATATATATAATTTCTATTAACATACATATATGTAGTAACAATTTAAAGTGTAAGGTATTGACAGACAGCGCCGACAAAAGAAACAAAAAGAAAAAGATGTCGTGTAAAGCTTATTTAAAGGAACAAACTTAGTATTATACCAACAATTTAACAAAACCTAATCACATATAGAATAATGATAATTAAGAGTAATATATAGTATCAGCTAATCTAGTAACATATATATAATGACAAAATATTTTATGTATGAAAAATATATATGTGTGAAAATAATGTATATACAAAAGAAATATTGGTGACGAGAAAATTATATATATATTGAAAGGACTATAATATTCTTAAACAAAATATCTAATATACTAAGTATATCTACATATTTATAAGATATGAAATAATAAAAAATATATGTGTATAATTACAGAAAATAGACTTTAATAATTTTTTATCATCAAAATAGTCATTTATTCGTTGTCATCAAAATAAATATAAAAAGAGCTAAATTATTATTTTAATAAATTTAAATAAATAATATAAAAGGATAATTTCAAATATGCAATAAAAAAATCTAAATACTATTCTAATAAATATTAAATAAATAGTATAAAAAGGGTAATCTTAGATATGAGTTAGCATGGTCTGATTTTAATATGTTGACATGCCCACACACAGCGGGCTTAAGGTCTTGTTTAAATTTAATAAAATTAGTTGCAAAATTTGACATTACAAATAGGGAATCTTTTATACTCGTCTACAATTAGTTGCTTGATAATCTTTATTTTCGTTGGTTTTCTAACTTATAATAAAGTGCCACACATTGATGCACATCTTGATGATTTCCTACAACAACATTTTCTTTACGTGTGGGAATAAAAAAAAATTAAGAAAGATTTTTCACGGCGAATTACGCAACGATATACTATCAGACATGCTTTAGCTTCATTTAATCCACTCCAACTGTGTAAGTGTAGAAAATAGGTTCGATAATACCCTTTTGTCAAAAACAAACAACAAAATGAATATGATAAAACATCCTTCTCCCATGTTCGACAAAGAAGTAACTTTGAGCTCAACTAATTCAGATGCGTGAATCATCAATGAAACTGGGGTTAACTTTAGGTTTTGATCAAACTCTAATGAAACCCAAATTCATCTCTAATAAAATTCATTTCTGGATCCCCTTATACAAATCTATTACCTTATGTAATCCAATAAGTAGCCTTTAAGGGCTTATAAGCTTTGGGTAATCAATCTGAGTACAAAATTACACTTATAGTGGCTAAAAATTGATTAGGATCTTATATAAATTTAAACGAAAAACATGGAGAAAACTAACAAATCCCAATAATAAAGTATATATGTTAATTTTGTCGCTGTAGTTCAAATAAAACTACATAAGAAAACGGTATTTTACAGTTCCACAATAATAAATATGTTGTAGCATTTTGGCTAAATGATTTCGAGTTTGATGTTTTTATTGCACCCACAAGCCATGACCCTCCCTTGCATTACCGTCAACGTGAGGTGATTGATACCGGTCTCGATATAGTTTTTTTAGCCATCATTATGTGTTTTTGGATTTTACTTGTTGTTTTCTTAATCAAAATGAATCTCTAAGTCTTTCAGTTAGTTAACGAGTTTAATTCGAGCCAAATACACTCCAAGACAAGTTAGGTGGTTTAATTAGAGTAAATAGTATTTTTATAGTTTAAAGTGTAACAACTCGTATATTATGATATTGGGGTTGATCACATCCAAATATTAAAATATACAAATTGCTATAAAAATTTAAATATGATTATCATCATGTACATAATCAAAAGAAATATATATGACAAGATAAAGAGATGCAAAATGATAAACCTTAAATATCAAACAAAATCATCACCACAACTAGACCAGAAATATAAAAGTGTTCAATCATTCATAATACTAAAATCCATCCAACAACCTGAAAAGTAAAGTTTTCGTAAACCAACATAATACTGAAATATGATATATAAGCCTTAATTGTCTAAAATAATGCATGCTAACTAGAAGTAATAGTACTACTCAACATGCACTCACTAAAAAAGTAAAACTAGATAGTTACTCATAAACCTACATCCAAGCTCCTCCGGTGACAAACTGAGATTGAAGAAAGAGATAATATATGTTAGACGAAATAGTTCTACCCTCGTGATCTAGTCCTTGTACCTGAAATGTTTTAGCGATAATAAATGGGCTAGTGTCCAACACGTTAATAAAGTTACACATCTCAAAGGAAATTATATTTAAAACGAAAACTTACAATCCATTTTAATTGAAGATTTACTTCCAATAATTAATTAATCACTTATTGAATTCAATCATAACCGTAATCTTATCGTCACATCATACAAACACCACCGTTCGCTAGCATGGGCCTACTAAGCTCAAGTGATGCACAAACAAAGCCGCCTCTGAATCCAAATTTACAATTTCTTAATACGCCCCTCACTCATTGCACAACATATTATACTAAGATCCATCCTCTCAAATCTGACTACCATCATAGGCATGCAAAAAATAAAGTGTCCTCTCTCGGCACACGCCCATATATTCATCTCGATCCGTGAATTTTAATTAGTTATTGACATTCTTATTAATATACTATTACACAATCATCATTTAACTTATTACTCAAGTTATAACCTCAACATACTCATTTTACCCGGATCATCATACAATATTAAACTACTTCTAATTGTCAATGGCATTAGATAATTTTATCATAATGGAATTTATATAAACTACACATTTGCATCTAATTATCATGGGGATTTTCAACATTTAAGACTTTTATTAAAGGATAGATGCTAATTAAATGATTCCTACGATCCCAACTCCAAACCTTCTTTAGACTCCCAAGTGTGGGATGTCTCATAAATGAAATACAAATAATTAACCCATGATACACTTTTGTCTAGATTAGGTAGTCGTTGAAACACTAAAATTAATTATATAAAATTTAAGATGATTTATTAGAGTTTTAAAATAAATTCCAATTTCTAAGTCAACACCAACAACCCACCATGTGAACCAATTCTATATTCCCATCAACATTCCAAGCCAACTACTTACAAACTGAAATAACAATTTATGAGTGATTAAGGTTTTAATTCAAATATAACCAATTAAAGTCCCAATATTATTAGCAAGTGTATTACAAGTCCTAAACCCAATTCTAAACCAGTTATCATCGTGTAAGGGAAATCTATTTGGGATGATAATTATGTGCCTATATATGCAATTACAAGTCAATTATTAATCATTATGTAACAATAGTCATTATTTACGAATTTCTACATAATGGTATAACTTATTATGCTAAGCATGCAAGTCTATATAACCTCAGATCAATTCTAACAATAATTTAATTTTAATTATTTTATAATTATCAATTTATAATTCTAAACCAATTTTAACCAATTTTTATCAACTAAAACCCTATTATGCCAATTATTAATAAACATTCCAAATTAATCCATAATAACATCAATTAAACCCTAATCACGTATTTATACATATGGATCCTATTTTCATTATAAGAGGGGATATAGGCGAGGGGATATGAAATCCTAACATGTTCTCAATTTTAAGTCTAACATTTAGGTTTAGGTGACTTTAGCGAGCGCGCGCGCACACATTCTTTGAAGTGCTGAACCCTATAAAATAACCTTGAAATCCTTTGAAAAATTCTTAAAAATGTCTAGTTCTTCATCTTGAATCCTAACTTTTAATCTTGCTTTTAGATTTTACATTTTTGTAACGGAGTTATGTTATTTGAGAGAGAGGTTATGGAGAAAATATGGGTTTTTAGCAAGGAAGATTGTGTTTTAAGAGAAAACTGATGTTTAGATAATCAAACTCCTACCTAATAAGTTAATAAAAGAGAACCTATCAGTGCGCATCGTGAATTATCCGTGAGGAAACTACGGTTGAACACATTTGTGCTCGTAGGGCTTTATCCCACGGTCGCATCTAGGAATGTCACGATCGCAACTTCTCCTTTGCAAGTCAAATTAAATCAAACCCTAAGTTTTCCCTCATAAATAAAAATCTAAAGCCCGAATCTCATTCCCCAATAAATGAACTAAAAACTACTTTAGACTTGGGGTTTCACTCTAATAACCCACAAATCCATTATATTGTGTTCTAACCCAGTTAGGCAAAGCCCAAACCCAAACCCAATTACAAACTATTATAAATAATATCATCGATGATCATCTTTGTCGATCCCACATTTCTCTCATATATGTATAAAATATAGAGATATCATTATTATTAGGTACCTTTTCCTACTTCAAGGGCTTTATAGTCACTTTAAGGAATTATGTCTTTTCATGTACTATAACCTCTTCACGGGTGTTAGAGAAAGTGGATATTTTGTTCATAACCTCTTCTTAAGTATTATGGATAACCTTTTTCTAGAGCGTTATTTGGGCATGATTTTATTTGACCTCCGCTACTAGGGAGTCAAGTAGTTAGAATCTATAGGTTTTCCATGCTTTTGGGGCGTAAATAATTTATTTGTTGCCGAATTTATTTTGTGCTCGTGGGACAATGATTTTAGCAAGCACATTTGCAACTAGTCCATGTGACATTTAATATTGCAATATTACTTTACACTTCATTTTGAATTTAGCGATATGGGGGACTATATGAGATAAAGTGAAAGTATTCCATGATAATTCTCATTGTTCTCCATGAACTAACCGTGCTTTAGGAACAACTTGTATTTCTAGTACGTTCTATCCCCCCAACTGCGGAAAGAGTGTCTCATTAAAATAAAATTGCACATACGCAATAAACATTATATTTCTTAATGGTTCAATAGAGGGTGAATCATAAGAACCATATATATTGCGATAGTATATATAAACATTAATTTAAAATCATAAATATTTTGTAAAAAAATCAGAGGATATCATTCAAAATTTTAAAGGCTTACAAAAATAAAGAGATCAAAATGTTTATTGTATACTATCACCTAATTGGACCATGGAGCTTTAGGCTCATAACAAAGTGCAATTACACAACAATAAATGTTTTATAATATAACCCCATGAATAATGAAATGATTGTTTACTAGGGTAAGATTATGGCTTCAAACACTAAAAGTGATGCAAAATTACTTTTCATTGTTATTTCAATATGGTGCCCATGTATTCTTATGCCCATAAAAAAAAAAAATTCTTATGGATTTTCTTTTATATAACTCATCGTATATGTATGGGAGGGTACCAAATAACAACATCACACAGGATCTTCAGAAGCCTTAGGTTCAACCATGATTGAAACCATTACTATATTATATACCAAGTCTAAAAAAACTTCTGATTTTTAAAAATAATACAAGTTGTTCATTGTTTTCTAGACAAATGTCATCATATGGTGACCGTTCACAATACCACTTTTAAGAGTCAAGATTGGTTATGAAATGTGTAAAGTGAGTCCAAATATAGTGATGATTAATAACACAATAATATATTTTATGATTGCTTTTATCTAAAACTGGTATTAAGATGATTTTAGGTCTTAACTAGTTAATACCATTAATAAACTATAACAAATGTAGAAGAAAATAGTAATGAACTTGAGAGAGATGAGAGATATAGAACGAGAGAAAGGATTTAACGTGGTTCAGTCCAATTTGGTGCCTACATTCACAAGTGCAAAACTATTTTGTATTAAGGAAGGGTTCAAGCTTTTAAAAGCCGCTCTAGGGTTTTGTGTATGTCGTTTTCTTCATATCCAACTATGAAATATAGTGGGCTATTTACAGTAGGAGTAAAAAGGATAAGAGGTGGAATGTTTTCATAAGTCAGGTAGTTACACCTTTTTATATTCTGTAAGAGGGTAGTTTAGATAATATGGAGGCGTAACCCCTTTTGAGTATAGTAATGATAAGTTAAATAGCAACACTATTGATTAGCCACAAGACATACAAACACAGCTCCGTGAATACAGACTCAGTTTGATCTCACAAATCTCTCATGTATAACTCATAAGATAGTAATGAACTTAGAAGTAACTCAGATAGAGGAAGAGAGAAGTAAGCACCCTAGATACACCTTAGCAGGCAGCCAAACACCAAACACCCTTAAGAATCTCTGTCAAGTATTAAAAGCTTCGTAATAAATGACAATGGTGGATGAGTAAAAACTCTTTGGTTTGTTTTAACTCTCTCTAATGTATATTATCTCAAGCAATAGATTATGAACTCTCAAAAAGATCTCCCCTCCTCAAAGGTGGTTGAGGTCCTTAAATAGCCCCCCACACCACCCCCGAGGCAACTTAGTCATCAATGCCTGTGAAAGACCTCCCTCATACTTTATGTCACAAACATTAAATACCTGATGCACTAGTTATCTCCACGTCATAAACATTAAATGCCAAGACATGCCTTTTGCCTAACCACTGTGTGTCAGGGGACTGTTGTCGCAGAGGTGGCTCACCAACTGCCTGAAAACCTCAAATACCATGTTGGTTTACTCAAGTGCATGTCTGACATTATTTAGCTGGCTAGTGACATCACCTACAGTAGATGTGACATTAAGTTGAGGGTTATTTGGTTCATAACTCAACGCTCGATGGAACTCCAAGCCACTTCGCCCGAGATTCCACGGTGAGGGTCCTGCGGTGTTTTACCAGGTGTATCTAAGATGGTCAGGACAATCCCCAATGGTGCCCCACTTCTCAATCCTCCAAACCAACACCCTCTAAAGTTCCCACGATGAGGTCATTCGATAGAGCATGAAAGCTCTCCCAGGCCCTGCCAAGCCTGGTCTTTCGCGAGTACCGTTTGACCTCACACTAAAATTCATTATTATTCTCGTTACATCATTACAACCGTTATAGCTTACAGTAAATATAAACAAAGATACAATATGACTAATATAACAAGCTAAAATACAAGTTTCCACGCTGAGCTGCCTCGCTGGAGCTGCCACGCTGAACTGCCATGCTGAGCTGCCACGGTGCCTTAATCCCCAAAACACTGTTGCTAATGTGGAACTACCTCTAATTTTAAAATTAACTTCAATCCCCCTCTACACATTCTTTATGACAGATAATGATGAGCTAACCATAGATAGTTTGGAGGTTTAACCCCCATGCATTTATATAAAGAGACTGTAGATATTCCTACATGTATCTCACACATATGCCTTAATTATCTGAATTATTGATGGTCGACCATCCTACCGACCACGAGACAATACTGGGCCAACCAAGATAATAATTTACTGACAATGTCCAAATGAGTATTTCATGATGTCAGGTGTCACAATTTCATTGGTACATGTCATACTTAAGCTTTATGGTACAACAAAAGCCCAATACTTCATTTCTGATTAGAGCGAGCAATGGTTAGTGGAGTGAAGGGATGGAGTATTAACCTGTAGAGGGGTATTACCCAAAATAGGAAGTAATGCTTCAAGGGCGATGGAGTCCACTTCGAGTGGCCCTTCCACTAGAGCCATCATATGTTATAATCTAAAAGGGCAAGGGAGTCCACCACGAGAGACCCCCTCTACCAAGATCATAACAAAGAACATTTGATGGCGAGGGACTCCACCATAAGGGACCCATCAGCCAAAGTTACAAAATAGCAATAGGAAGTGATAAGGGACCCCTCAACCAAAGACAACATGCCAAGGTAACTGGTGGCGAGGGAGTCCACCTTAAGTGGCCGCTTTATCTAAGTTAAATATAAAGAACAAGATGTGTGGTAAGGGGGTCCAAGACAAGAGTGAGCCCTCAATAAGAGGAATTGATATTGAAGCGAGGGGTTCCACCTCTAGTGGTTCCTTCCTTACCTTATAAATTGTGAAATAAGGTGAAATGAATTAGGGCAAGGGGGATCACTTTAAGTGTCCCCTCTGCCCAAAAGGAATGCTATAAAAAAATGATCGAGGATGAGAGGTATTACCATGAGTTTCCCCTTGTCCCAAGAAATGTGTTATTTTTTAAAATATAAACTACTACTGTTTTATTTTCTTGCACATGTAGCCTAGTTGAGCGGGCAGGGCTCAAGCAGGCTAGTTGGGATCTCCTGGGAGTTTTGGCTTGGTGACTGAGAGATAAGGTTTATTGAGAAACTCAACGATTTATCACTTTAAGATAGAGAGAATACTAGTAAATGGACTCTAGAAGTCACTCATGCCCTCACACAGCCCACACTTAGTTATAATTGAAGTGAGTAGCCAATATTCTTCTCACAAGAAAATAACACTTTTATAAAATGATTTTAGAGAGGGTGACCCTCAAGGCCACTCTCAAGTTTTACAAAGTTTGTATACCAAGTTACCATTTGAAATGATATTTACCAAATCACATATTTTGTCACCATTAGGAGACACATTTGATTTTTGACTTTAGTTAACACCCAGGTGTCGCTTGTTAAAGGGGACAGACGACTGCAAATATATAGGGACAAAAGGTATATTCTAGACCTTGTCCCTTAGATTTCCTCTCATTTTTGGTGCCTAAAAAGGCCCAAATCAACCTTAATATTCACCTATAAACAGGACCCTTTGGTAAGGTCAAATCATATTTGAAACTCAAGTTTAAGTCATTACTCTTCCAAAATCACACCAAACCTAGTATTCTCTCCCTTCTCTCTATAAGTGTTAAGTGAGTGTCTCTTCACTCCCATCATTACAGTCATCATTCTCAGGAGATCTCTCTATCCAAGTTACCACTATCATTTATGAAGTTAATCTTCTTGTAGGAAGAAATCATAGCATTTACTCCATTTTTACCAAAAGAGGAAGGTTTTTACTAGAGCTGCTTCTGAAACTTTGAGGAACTTAAAGACAGAGTCCATTGGAGTGGGTCACGCCTCACCCATTCTAGTTCTTCTCAGACCCCGGTCACACTACCCTCCTACATTTGGTGACTTCTTTGGGGAGGTATCCTCATTATAATGGACAAAGATGGTCATAATGTCTCTAAGCAGCTAATTCATAAAGATACTCCAGCCGATAATGGAGTTCAGAGCGACCAGACCACATAAGAAGAGGTGGTGGTAAAAATAGATAGAGAACATGCTCATCAGGCAGGATAGACTAGCGTGACAGCAGGAACGCTGCTAGTAGGTACGAATTTGATGAGTATGTTTTTTAAGTTTCTGAAGCAAAATAATATTGATTTGGCAAGCTTGAGTAAATCATGCATGACACCGACGATAATCGTCGTCGAAAGAGTAGCCACTGTAAAAGCAACAACCAAAAAAGTGGCTCCACCGCAGAAGATGGTAGTGGAGTAAGTATCAACACTAGTAAGTTCACCCGTAGTGAAAAAAGTAGGCTTAGAGAAGTCTCCCTATAAATATGTTAATATAGAGGAAGTAAAGAAGTTGCTTTCCTCCCAAAGGGAATCCTCTCACTTGTATGAAAGTATCAATGGGAGGCCCTACCCTGAGGGGTATATTCCATCAAAGTTCATAAAATTCAATGGCAAAGGAGGAAACCCTTGAGAGCATGTAAAGAGGTTTGTGGAATATTTGGGTGTGCATGGAAACTATAGGGACTTGAAGCTGAAGGAGTTCTCCAAGACGCTTATTGGAAAGGCATATGTGTGGTATTCCCACCTTGTACCCAACAACATTCCCACATGGGAAGAGATGCACAGTTAGTCCCTTCAAAAGTTTTTCATGGCGAAAGATGAGTTTACATTGAGGCACCTCGCCCAGGAAGTGCAGAAGCCTGATGAAGAACTATGCAGTACAACAAACGTTTTCTTGAGAGGGCGTTGGATGTTCACGAAGGCGTGGCTGAAGTGAAGTTGTTACAGATCTATGTTGAGGGAATCCTAGAGGAATACAAGCTCTATCTAGTCAATGACACTAGAGATAGAACATTTAAAGAATTTAATAAAGCAACTAGTAATATTACCATGATCATAAAGCCCAGACAGGAAAATTAGAGGACATAAGTGCCTTTGACCCGAGGGAGGTTCGTAATATCTTGGAGGCAAGCTGTTAACTACATAGATGGGAACTCAAAGGATAATAAAGGAGGTTCAGTGTTCAAGGGAGGTAGCCCGATAAATAAGTGGAAGTTTGAAGATGACATCCCACCACCGTTACCTTTTAGTGTGGCGAAGGCCATGGATTGTTATCGCACTTTGGTGTGAGAAGGGTAGTAGGTCCACCCCACTCCAATGGGTAAATACCAATAACAGCAGATAAAGCAAAAGACAAAATTGTGAGCTGCACCAGAGAGTGCATCATGCCACCAAAGATTATTTCTACCTATAGAGGATCATTGGCGAGCAAATACCCAAAGGTACTCTGAAGGTACTGCTTATGGATGTCAATGAAAATCCGCCCCAACACATCATTATGGCACTCCCAATATGATGGTAGAATATAATAAAGAAGAAGCTCGAATACTGAAGGAATAGGGAGATAACGAGAGCATATGTGAAGAGCTGAAGGGGTTGATCCTTTATTGAGAACACAAAATTAAAAATAAATGGATGCGTGAAGAATGATTTTTAGCCCTGACCAAGAAGAGATTGTATATGAGAGGGTTGAGCAGGTGACACCCCCCCCAAAAGGTAAAGTACATGTAATCCTTTCTCTAGATGAATGAGGAACATCTAAGGCAGAGTACGTCTACAATGCTCAAATTTATAAGGTAGACTTGGACTCTAAGTGTGAAGCCATAGTAATGAGTCCCAAGTTTAAATGATTTTTCGACCAGATTAGGGTGAAGTATGACACATGGGTGGTCATTAAAATTAGATTTTGGAATTAGTGTAGCATGAGGGGATCCCTCGCTAAATTGACAGGGATTTATTAGGCGACTGATCAAAAGATACATTTTCGCGGTGGTCTTTTATTAGGCAGGTAGACAAGTAATATATTTTCACAACTGCCCAATCTATGTGATAGACTTGATCAAGGGAATTTCTTTTCCCAGGGTATTGATGGATGGAGGAGAGTCCATTAATATTATGCCAATTAGCACATTATATGAGACAGGGATCTCTTAAGATAAGATAATGCCTATACCATAGGTGATTTCAGGGTTTGACAGTGTAGACACGCAGTCACTTGGGTACATGAATGTGGGTATCAAGTTGGGGAACTTCACTTCCCATATTAAATTTCATGTCATCAATGCCAACACAAGCTACCAACTTCTCATAGGGCGAGTATGGATGCACACTCATGGTATAATTCCCTCCATATATGTTCAGTGCGCCAAATCCAACGTTCGAGGTACCGAGATTATAATCAAAGCAACTCAAAAACCATTTTCTATTGATGAAGTCCATATGGTGGGTGTGACATTTTATACTGAACTTGACGAAGAGAGCAAGAGCTCGATGAGAAAATTTGAGGGCATGCAAGTGATTGGGGGAGATACCCATCCAAGGACATATGTTCATGATCGCTTAGGCTAAAGAGTGATCGCCCAAATGGCAAAAGGAAAAAGGAAGGTAGAGGAGGTATCCAAGCCCCCTTAAAAATGTATGACGGTCGTCCATTCGAATGAAAAAGTTATATACCACTTGTAATGGTCTATGCGGTTGATATTCTGGGATGAGAGCTCTGACCTAGAACCAAAATATTCTGTGGTAGATGAGTCACATATCATAGGGCATGTAGAGGAACCTGAGGCAGCGCCCAAATGCATACAAGGCGATCCAATAGAGTACTTACAGGAGCTAGAAGATATAAACTTGGGTTTATAAGGGGAAAAAATAAGACCCATTTTAATTTCCAAAAGGTTGGACACGAAGTAAAAGGAGGATATCATTGCTCTGCTTAAAGGATTCATTGATGTGTTTACTTGGAAGTACACGGAGATTCCTGGTATAGATCCGGAGGTGAGATACCACAAACTTATTGTTCTTCCCAATGCTATACCAGTGAGGCAGGATACCCACACGTATAAAGTAAATCTAGTTATAAAGATCAAGGTAGAGATGGAAAAATTACTAGCAGCAGGATTCATAATACCCATCCAGCATCCTATATGGCTTTCCAACATTGTACTGGTGTTGAAGAAAGATAGGAGTCAAATACGAATTTTTCATGGACTTACGTGATTTGAATAGGGCTTGCTCAAAGGATGAATTTCCATTACCCAATATTGATAGTTTAGTAGACACCACCGTTGGTCATGAAATGTATAGCTTCATGGAGGGGTACATTGGCTACGATCAGATTAAAATGGATTCAGTCGATGCGAAAAAGACTGCATTCTACACACTGTAGAGGGGGCTTAAAGGTAATCTTGAGATTAGGGATAATTCCCTAATTGGAAATAATGCTTGAGATTAAGAAACCGAGGCAGCTCAAGCGTGGCAACCCAGCGAGGCGGCTTGGCGTGGCAACTCATACTTTAGCTTGTTGTATTAAGTCATATTGTATTTTTGTTTATTTTGACTGTAAGCTATAACGGTTGTAATGTTGTAACGAGATTAATAACGAGCTCATGTGAGGTCAAACGATACTTGCGAGAGACCAGGCTTGGCAGGACCTAGGAGAGCTTTCATGCTTTATCGAATGACCTCGTCGTGGAAACTTTAAAGGGACCTGGTTTGGAGGATTGAGAAGTGAGGCACCGTTGGGGGCTTGTCCTGACCATCTTAGATACACCTGGTAAAACACCGAGGGACCCTAACCGTGGAACCTTGGGCAGAGCAGGCTTGAGTTCCATCGGGCGTTGAATTGTGAACTAGGCAACCCTCTACTTAATGTCACATCTAATGTAGGTGATGTCACTAGCCAGCTAAATAATGTCAGACCTGCACTTGAGTAAACCACCGTGGTATTTGGGGCTGTCAGGCAGTTGGTGAGCTACCTCTGCGACAACAGCCCCTTGACACACAGTGGTTAGGCAAAAGGCATGTCTTGGCATTTAATGTTTATGAGGTGGAGACAACTAGTGCATCAGGCATTTAATGTTGTGACATAAAGTATGAGGGATGTCTTTCATAGTCTTAAATGACTGAGTTGCCTCGGGGGTAGTCTGTGTGTGTGGGGGGGGGGGGGGGGGGGGGGGATATTTAAGGACCCCAACCACTTTTGAGGAGAGGATGTTCTTTTGAGAGTTTAAGGAGTTATTGCTAGAGAGAATACACATCAGAGAGAGTTATTTCAAACTAGAGGGTTTACTCACTCACCATTGTTATTTATTATGAAGCTTTAATACTTGACAGAGATGCTTGAGGGTGTTTTGTGTGTTTTCACCTGCCTACCAAGGTGTATCTAGGGTGCTTACTTATCTCTCCCTTTAGCTAAGTTACTTCTAAAGTTCATTACTATCTTCTGAGTTATACAGGAGAGATTTTTGAGTTTAAACTGCGTTTATCTTCATTGGGTTTGTGTTTGTGTGTCCTATCATTAATCCAAAGCTTTGGCCAATTAGCTTATCATTACCATACTCGAATAGGGATTACGCCTCCATCTATAATCTAAAGTACCCTCTTACATTTGACGACTCTGCTAGGGAGGCATTCTTCTAAGTAAGGAGTATGGCGCAGGATAATGCTACTCGAAGGCTCAACTTTGATGACATCCAGCATAATGAAGAACAAGCTGCGAGAGAACTGGAGGCCATAAGGGATGGGGCTCCTCTAATAGAGGTAGAGGGGGCTTAAAGGTAATCCTGATATTAGGGATAATTCCCTAATTAGCAATAGTGTTTGAGATTAAGCAAGCGTGGCGGCTCAAGCATGGCAACCCAGCGAGGCAGCTTGGCGTGGCAACTCATAGTTTAACTTGTTGTATTAAGTCATATTGTATTTCTATTTATTTTGACTGTAAGCTATAATGGTTGTAATGTTGTAACGAGATTAATAACGAGTTCGTGTGAGGTCAAACGATACTTGCGAGAGACCAGGCTTGACAGGACCCGGGAGATCTTTCATGCTTTATCGAATGACCTTGCCGTGGGAACTTTAGAGGGATCTGGTTTGGAGGATTGAGAAGTGAGGCACCGTTGGGGGCTTGTACTGACCATCTTAGATACACCTTGTAAATCACCGAGGGACCCTGACCGTGGAACCTTGGGCTGATAAGCCTTGAGTTCCACTGGGCGTTGAGTTATGAACCAGGCAACCCTCTACTTAATGTCACATCTACTGTAGGTGATGTCACTAGCCGACTAAACAATGTCAGACCTGCACTTGAGTAAACCACTATGGCATTTGGGGTTGTCAGGCAGTTGGTGAGATACCTCTGTGACAACAGCCCCCTGACACACAGTGGTTAGGCAAAAGGCATGTCTTGGCATTTAATATTTTTGACGTGGAGACAACTAGTGCATCATGCATTTAATGTTGTGACATAAAGTATGATGGATGGCTTTCATAGTCTTAAATGACTGAATTGCCTCGGGGGTGGTGTGTGTGTGGTGGGTGGGTGGGGGGGCTATTTAAAAACCCCAACCACCTTTGAGGAGAGGATGATCTTTTGAGAGTTTAAAGAGTTATTGCTAGAGAGAATACACATCAGAGAGAGTTATTACAAACCATAGGGTTTACTCACTCACCATTGTTATTTATTACGAAGCTTTTAATACTTGAGAGAGATGCTTGAGGGTGTTTGGTGTGTTTCTACCTTCCTACCAAGGTGTATCTAGGGTGCCTACTTCTCTCTCCCTTTAGATAAGTTACTTCTAAAGTTCATTACTATCTTCTGAGTTATACACGAGAGATTTGTGAGTTTAAATTGAGTTTATCTTCATTGGGTTTGTGTTTGTGTGTCCTATCATTAATCCAAAGCTTTGGCGAATTAGATTATCATTACCATACTCGAATAGGGGTTACGCCTCCATCTATAATCTAAAGTACCCTCTTACATTTGACAACTCTGCTGGGGAGGCATTCTTCTAAGTAAGGAGTATGACGCAGGATAATGCTACTCGAAGGCTCAACTTTGATGACATCCATCATAATGAAGAACAAGTTGCGAGATAACCGGAGGCCATAGGGGATGGGGCTCCTCGAATAGAGGTACCTCCGGTCCAGGCGATGACAGGTGTTCCGGGGGTGGCACAATCTCCCACGAGTGCGGGGTTGCGACCCACTCAGGTCGCGCTCCTCATGAGCAAGTTTTATGAGTTTTTACAAACCCCAGTAGCTTCAACTATGCTGGGAGGATTGGAAGCTAATGACTTCGTAACACCAGGGGTAGCTCCAACGGTCCCTCCAGGTGCAGGTGTGGGAGGGACGGTCCCAGCAATCATACCCTCCGTTGTGAATCCAGTAGTAGGAGCCGCAGGAGTATCAACAGCCCCAGCTGTAACGTTCGATCCATCTCCAACGAGCATTCAACCCATGGCCCCGTTACTTGTTTACCCAGTAGTATCCCCCATGGAGGAGATGAGAAAGGAGATGCAAAAGGAGATGGTGAAGTTCACGCAGGCTTCCTTGCAATCTGCTGGCGAAGTAACTTCGGTTTTTTATGACTTTCGAACACCGTATCCCTAAGAATACAATGACGAGCCCTATCCAAAGGACTATATTCCTCCTATTTTTAAAAAATACACGGGAAAAGGTGGGAACCCGAAGGAGCATATTAAGCGCTTTATTGAATATTTGGGGTTCATTATAATAATAAAAGGCTTAGGTTGAGGGAGTTTTCTAAATCCTTGACCGATAAAGCATATACCTGGTATTCCCATTTGGCTCCCAACGACGTTTCTACATGGGAAGTGATGCACGTGTTGTTTATCCAGAAGTTCTTTCTAGCGGAAGATGAGTTTACTTTGACTCAACTGGGTAGGGAGAAGCAACGATCTGGGGAATAAGTGGTGGCCTATGTTTGAAGATTCAGAGAAAGATCCCTCGACGTGAGGGAGGAGGCCAAATAATCCAAGTTACTACAGATCTGCGCTGAGGGGCTACTTCTTTAGTTCACCTGCCATCTTATTAATGAGATGCACGAGGGGACTTTTACGGCGTTCTTAAAAGCAGCGAGCAATATCTCTTTGGTGGTACGACCCAATCCGGTGGCAGTGCCCATGACGTTTAGGCAGCCGATGCAACCCGCGGGGGGGAGGTCTCAGTTCCCACGGGTAGGGTACATCGAGGGAGGAGATAGGGGCAAAGCACCAAAGAAGGATAATAAGAGGAAGTTTGGAAGAGACAGGTAAGACCCACCACCATTGCCTTGTACAGTAGAAGAATTTGTCATCTGTTACAACGCGATGGTCCAAGGGGGAACGGTTTATGAGCCAAAGGGCGTTCCCGCTGGGGATCCCGATGCGGTAACGAAGGTGAATCCAAAGTATTGCCAGGTTTATCGGAGGATTCAGCATCAGACAGAAAGTTGCTTAACAGTGAGAATAATTATTGATAAATACGTAAAGGTAGGGACGTTGCAAATCCCTCCACAAAACGTCAATAATAACCCACTACCAGCACATGGGGCTAATCTCTTTGTGGCCTATGGCGAAGAAGCAGAGAGAAGAGATAGAGAGGAATACGAGGAAGCTTTGGAGATTTCTACCAAGGGAATGGCCAACGTAGTTTTGTCCTACGACAAAGAGAGTGCCAAAGACGTAGAGGACGTGTACAGCGTTGAAGGTGAGGAAGTAGATCCGAGTTTAGAGTGTTGTGCAGTCTCAAAATTCCCAAAGTTCACCTGGTTCTTCGAATAGGTAGGGATACCAAAAGAGAGCAGGCTTGAGATAACCCAGGCGATACTAGATATTGTGAGGAAAGATGCAGTCCCTTCGCTGAAATGGAAGGGACCCATGGACAGGTTTGTAAGGAGGTTCTTGTCAGAGGTGACCTTCAGCGATGCCGATAGGGCTGTGAGATTCCCTCATAACAGGCCATTGTACGTAACTGCCAGTGTCAACGAAGTTAGTTTTGCAAGGACTCTCATGGATGGGGGAGCCTCCATCAATATAATGCCAATTAACTCCTTTCATGCAGCCTATATTCTAGAAGAAAAGTTGGTCCCCATGCCTTTGGTAATTTCAGAGTATGATAACCAATCTTCCAAATCCATTAGGTATGTTAATGTTGGGATTGTGATGGGAAATTTGAGTTCCCATATAAAGTTCCATGTAATAGAGAGTGAAACTTCCTACCATCTGCTAATAGGAAGGGTATGAATGCACAACTAAGGGCTGGTTCCTTCAACGTACCACCAATGCGCTAAGGCGAATATCAAGGGGACGGAGGTAACCATTAGGGCTACAAAGAGTCCCTTCGCTATCGAGGAAGCTCACTTGGTAGATGCAGCATTTTATACTGAGTTAGAAGAAGATGTTCGGGACCTAATGAGGAGGATGGATGGAGCATGGGTTACCTCGACCAGAGAACGAATGAGGCCTTTGAACGAGCAGAGTAAAAAGGTTACGAGCAGCATAAGAGTAATGACCGATGAAGCTCACCAGGCAGTCCCTCGGCCCTAAGGCATCTTGAAGCAGCTCAAAGACAGGATAGGGCCCAAAGCGGATCCGATGGATCATGAGGTCCAACGACAAAGCATGTTGAGTCGGTTCTCAGAAAAAAGAGTGGTCGAGGCATCTAGAGAGAAGAAGAGGAAAGCAGTCGCCGCTACCAACAGATAATGCAAGAAAGTCATTACCGAAGAAGGAAAGGTGGTGTATCTATTGTAACGGTGTGAGCGGGCCGCCGAGGAAGCTGATGATGAGGTTTACCCAATTTATGAATACTTTCTGGTGGATCAAGGGGGCAGTGCATGGTAATAGACAATTCCATCATACAAGAGTTTGTGGAGGAAGTCGTCGAGGAACCAGATTACATGGCAAGTCAGCCAAAGCCCCAGGCACAAGAGTTAGAGCAACTAAACCTGGCGAAGAAAGGGGAGGATCCGAGGCCCATCTTCATCTCGAAGTATCTCAGTAAGGAGAAACGAGTGGCATTGGTTGAGTTGATTCGGGAGTTTATAGACGTCTTCGCATGGAAATACACAGAGATGGAGGGGCTGGATGAAGAAGTAAGATGCCACAAATTGAATGTAATGCCTTCAGCCATTTCAGTAAAATAGGCAACAAGAACATACAAGCCTGAGCTAGATTTGAAGATCAAGGAAGAGGTTCAATGCTTACTAACAACAGGGTTTATCAAGCTAATACAACACCTGATATGGCTATCTAGTATTATCCCAGTAGGGAAGAAAGATAAAAACTAAATAAAGATCTACATAGACTTTAGAGATTTAAATAGAGCTTGCTCAAAGATGAGTTCCCTCTACCCTCCATTGATAGCTTGATAGATGCAACGGCATGTCATGAGATGTATAGCTTCACGGATGGGTATGTGGGGTACAACCTGATCAAGATGAACCCTTCGAATGCAGAAAAAATAGCATTCAGAATCCCGTTGGGTAACTTCATGTACAGGGTGATGCCGTTTGGACTCAAGAATGCTGGGGCGACTTACCAGAGAATAATGATGGCCATTTTCCATGACTTCTTTTATAAGTTTGTGGAATTCTATGTGAATGATTTGGTCATCAAGTCGAGGAAGGAGAAGTCCCATCTGAGTGATTTGAGAAAGGTGTTTTCTCGTTGTAGGAAGTTTAAATTAAAGATGAATCCACTGAAGTGCATTTTTTGGGTGACAAGTGGGAAATTCCTAGGCTTTGTGGTTGATCTACAAGGTGTGAAGATGGACCAGGACAAACGACGGGCGATCTTAGAAATGCCATGTCCGAGAACAGCGAAAGAGTTGAAGAGTTTCCTCTGTAAAGTCTCCTACCTTAGGAGATTTATGCCTGGATTAGCCGAAATAACACACCTATTGATGCAGCTGCTGCGAAGGAACACGAAGTTCAGATGGGAGGGGGTTCACCAGGAGTCTCTTAACGAGCTGAAAAAGCTGCTTATTTCGCCACAGACCATGGTTCCCCCAAGGGCAGGAGTACCGTTGTAGCTGTAGCTCATATCCACCATGAGATCCTTGGGAGCTTTATTGGCACAAGAGATTAACGGGAAAGAATGACCGGTATACTACCTCAGTAGGATCATTCATGGGCCAGAAGTCAGATATAGCAGTTTGGAGAGGCATTGTTTAGCCTTAGCCTTTGTAGCACAAAAACTTAGACATTATATGCTGTCTTTTACAATTCATATTGTAACGAGATGCGATCCCATTAAATATTTGCTTGTAAGAACTATATTGATTGGCAGGGCAGCTAGATGGTTCCTTATCCTCTCCGAATATGACTTAAAGTGCTTGGTTCCTCGTGTAATCAAAAGTCAGGTGTACACTAATTTGTTGGCTATTTTCCCTTCAGGAACATTTGAGCCACTCAAAGAAAGCATTACAGGAGACGACTTGCAGGCCAATCACCTAGATGCAACGAATGAGGAATGAACAATGCAGTTCGATGGGTCCTCGACAGAAAAGAAAGGAGGAGCAGGGGTTATTCTTTTGAAAGAAATGGAGGAGATTTTCCTTTCTTACAAGTTAGATTTCCCTTGCTCTGACAACGAGGCAAAATATGAAGCATTTGTGTTGGGATTGCTAGAGGCTCTTCAAAGAGAGATCCGTTCATTTTGCATTAATGGGGATTCAAACTTGGTGGTTCAACAAGTTAATGGAGAATACATGTTGAAACACATGAGCCTGGAACTATACAGAACGATCATTCAGAGGCTCCTTGGCTAGTTCCATCGGACAGAGATCAAGAGGCAACCCAAAACGATGAACCGTCACCCAGACGCCTATGCCACCATTGCCAAGAAGATGATCATGAGGAGTGATACAACTACTGTCGTGATTCAACGAAGAACAACTCCTTCGATGGTACAGTCAATTTTATCGATGAAAGAGGATGCAGACTGGAGGGGAGAGATTAAGAGGCAACTGGAGTCCGATGAAGGAATGATTGGGCTCAAAGAATTAGCCCAGTACTTTACAAACCAGGGAAACCTTTACTTCAGAAACATTGGAGGATGGCTGTCAAGGTGCATCGGCCCAGAAGAAGCAGTTTAGAGATTGAAGAAAATGCACGAAGAACACTTTGAAACGATTAAGATCCCCCTTTATAGAATAATTCAAAGGGAGGGATATTTCTGGACTGGCATGAAGCAGGATGCAGTCGAGTTACAACGGCAGTGTGACAAATGCCAATTATTCTTCGAGGCAGCTGAATGTCATTTCGTGGAGGCTTAGGCTGACTGAAGACAACCCTATATTGACTTCATTAAAGATGGAGTTGTCCCAATAGATAAAATTGATGCGATGAGACTCCGACTAAGGGCCCCGAGGTTCTACATTCAAGAGGGGCAGCTTTATCGAAGGGGATACTTCAACAGGCCATTGCGTTGCATCACGAAGGAAGATGCGATCGAGGTCCTAAAATAGGGGCACGATCCAGCTCATATAGGAGGGGCCAAGTTGTATGACCAGTTGATGATACCCCGCCTAATTAACCCCGGGTGATCAGTCATAAATTAAGTTAGAACGGGTTTCTCAGTTAGTTCATTCTTAGCATCACTGTTACCTTTTTAATTACTAACCGCCTAAGTGAGAAATAGGCTGGCGCCAAGTTTTATCTTTCATTAATTTAAATGAAAATCTCATGCGGAAATAAAATAATATAACAATCACAGTTAACTGAAACAACCATTCATAATTAATTAACTGACCGAATAAACCATCGGTTCAAAAATCCAACAAAAGTAAAGACATGAAATAAAACCCAACAGGTCTGACAAATAATAAATAATCTTTGAGCGACATGCTCTAATAACTGATAAGAAGTCTCAATACTAGAAATGAAAGAATGAGGCGTCTATCAAACTCTCGCAACATCCACATATGCTGCCGTAACAGATTCCTGAAATTGAGTCAAGCCTGGCGTCCCTATTGCTTTGTAGCAAGGGTTAGTACCCAAAATATTAGAAAAACATTTAGAAAATGATTAACTTGCAGTAATAATTAAATATGCATGCTCTCCATATTTTAGTTAGTGTCGTACTCTCTTCAGGACTTTCTCACCCCTCCTCAAATGTGCACTACGAACGCCTTAATTAATTCACCTAGTTATTTATCTCATGACTAGATAATTAATAAAACCTCCTTGCATCCACCCCACTCTAACCGAGTGTGCCATGATTATGATTTCTAAGTTATTTGTAACATCAACTTAATTTATCATTTCCCTTTTTATATTCATATGACTTCCACACTTGTTATACATATAATACAACTCATGCTTTGTATTAATTAGCCAGTATATAATTTATTTCCTAATTATATACTTAGTCATACTACAACATTCACACACATACTGAATTACATTTAATAATAGCATCCACCCGAGTAAAGACTCACAGGATATAATTTCTCTAAAGTGCTATCCCACTAGGTATATTCACATAACCTAGTTACCCCAAGTTAGAATTGCTCAGTAACTTGGTTATTACATACAATTGGAGGCGGTCATATTCCTTCCCTGAAAGTGAGATGCCCCTCACCCATATAATGGACGCTATGACCTGGGAATATACTCACTCTAATCCTTAAGCTAGGGGATTCATCCACTACGCGCAACCTCCTCCTATAGCACTAGAGTATATAATAATATCTAACCACTGATATTAATGTACACACCATATATATATATACCATCACACACCGCATATATATAAATATAAGCATCCCGGCCACACCGTGTACTAAGTTCGTGACACAAGCTTATTCAAATTATTATGAGTTTATGGTCCAACTCTAATTATTAATTAATTTGCACATTAATTACTTTTATTGTCGCCCCAACCAATATATTTGGACTTACTCTCGTGATCCGAAATAAAAACAACACCCGAGTCCATATTCCCGACTATAAATTATTTAGCTATCACCTAAATAAATTTAACATCTTGGTATCACTCAACCAATAACCCCGGACTTTCCCACTAAGTCCATCTGTGACCATTTTTGAAATATTATTCTCACAATTTAATCATAGTGTACCACACCTAAATTTCTCCCAAGTTCCAAATAATTTTCCTCACAATTAATTAGTTTGAAATTCCAGATATTTCTCATTTCATAAGGCATGGTAACAGATTTTAACTTAATTTTCCTTTATGTAAACAAACTGGCCGAACTGCCAGAAATTTCCGACCTTCGATCGATCGATCGAACGGGTCATCGTCTTCTCCGAGTGGTCACTTTCAGCCATGGATGAAAATCTAAAAAAACTAACTCCTTATACCAGTAAACCCAAGCCTTCTCATCAATAACACTTATCAAAAACCTCATAAGGGACCCTCATACTGTTAACAAACATAATTAAATTGTACGTTCTCTACTGTTTTCATAATTTGGGGAAAAATCCAAATTTTAACCCTTAATCCATTTAAACATCAAATCTCAGCCTCAAATTCGTTTCTAGTTCCTCCGGATTACACCCTACCAGATATATTTATACTATTCTCGGATTATGTATGAATTTCTACACAATTCAGAAATCAGAATATTGGTTTACGAAAACCCCATATTTATACCCTTTAAATTCCAAAACGAATTTCTTTGATTTCACACATCACATGAATATGAATAGAAATACAATTTAAATGCTACATCAAGTTAACCACTTGCCTTAGGGTTCGTAGAGTCTGATTTTGGAGTTATGAATGCCCAAGGTTGAAGATGACCCCTTTGATTTGGCTCTCCTTTGATCCTCAAATTTGCCTTTAACTGCTATTAGGGTTTCCTAATCCACTAAGTATTTTTCTAAACTCAATTCAGTCGTTCCCTTATTTCTTATAATTGCTTCATTAGGCTAAATACCATTTTTTGCCTAATGGGCTAAGCCCAAGTGACCCAAATGCCCCCGTATGGGCCCGACTATGCCTAAAAACGTCCCGTGACCCGTCGGGTACACTTTTCTGACTATTTCGACCCATCCGAACTCAACCGTACACTCGGAATTGGCATCCGAATTAATTTATAGAAGTCCTTATCTCACACCCAATTTAATCTATACCGACTCCCGGAAGAGATAAGTGCATACCCCGTCATTAATACCCGAAATGACGTAATTAAATTATTACTATTCACTTAGTAAATAAATTTCCCAAAATATTAACCATTCAGTCCCCGATTAATATTTAAATATATTTTACCATAATTAATTCAATTAAAATTACGACACACAAGTGATTTTGAATTCCCGTATTAATTAAATATTAAATGCACAAAAATACGGGGTGTTACATACTCCCCCCCTTACAAAGGAATTTCGTCCCCGAAATTAGGTCGTTCCTGTGGTGAAAAGTTCTGGATATTGTTCCCGTATATCCTCCTCCCACTCCCAGGTAGATTCGTCAACATTGTGATGACCCCACTGTACTCTAACTAGTGCAACAACCTTGGATCGTAGCTTTCGCTCACTACGGTCCAGAATGGCCACTGGTCTCTCCTGATACGAGATGTCTGGCTGCAAATCGATTTCCTCGAGTGGAATGTGCCAAAAGGCTCTCTCGCTCCTTTTATATTTCTTCAGCGATGCCACATGGAACACGTCGTGTATCCGCTGAAGATGTTCTGGCAACCCCAGTCTATATGCTACCGGTACCACCCTCTCGATAATAGGGAAAGGTTCCACGTACCTCGGTTATAACTTACCCTTCTTGCCGAACCGCATCACCCCTTTCATAGGGGATACCCGGACTAATACCTGGTCCCCAACTTCTAACTCCACATGTCTCCGTAAAGCATCAGCGTAACTCTTCTGCCTATCCTGAGCTATCCGAATCCGCCCTCAGATCAACTCTATCTTGGCAGACGTCTTCTGAACAATCTCCGCCCCCAATAGCTTGTTCACCCCCACCTCTAACCAACAAGCGGGTGAACGACAAGGTCTACCGTATAGTGCCTCGAACGGTGCCATGCCGATCGTGAATTGGTAAGAGTTGTTATACTCGAACTCTACCAAAGGGAGATATTTTTCCCAACCTCCCCCAAAGTCTAATATGCACATTCTGAGCATATCTTCCAGCATCTGATTGACTTTGTCAGTTTGTCCGTCGGTCTGTGGGTAGGCTGTGCTTAAACGTAATTTCATGCCCATGGCCTCCTGAAAGCTCTGCCAAAAGTGGGCCACAAAATTTTTATCTCTGTCAGACATAATATTTATCGGCACCCCGTGTAGCTTAATAATCTCTGCTATGAATAGCTGTGCATAACGTATCGTCTCAAAGTCTGTACGAACCGGCAGGAAGTGGGCCACCTTGGTCAACCGATCCATAATAACCCATATGGAATCGTGACCCCTCTGCGATGCAGGTAACCCTGTAATGAAGTCCATGGAGATGATCTCCCACTTACACACGGGAATTTCCATTGGCTGTATCATCCCTGATGGTCTCTGGTGGTCAACTTTCACAAGCTGACACGTGACACATTTCGAAATGAACTCAGCTATGTCCCATTTCATTCCTGCCCATTAATACTACCTCCTCATATCCTGGTACATTTTATCCCCATCGGGATGTACCGCGAATCTCGAACCATGTGACTCTATCATAATCGCATGCCTCAACTCCTCATCTTCTGGCACAATTAACCTCCTATTAAGGCGTAGGCCTCCTTCCGAGCTGATCGAGTAACTCCCTGCTCCCTCAGCTAACAACTGGCTCACCCTATCCCGACAGATCAGATCCTCTGCCCGAGCCTTCACAACCCTCATAATAATCTCAGGTGTGATGGATAATGTTGACATACAGGCCCTGGCCACATCATCCTCATATCGAAGTTCTCTCCACTTCACTTTCCAGACTTCTGATATTTCCCGAGTCGGCTCAATGCGTCCGCTACCACATTAGCCTTACCAGGATGATACTGAATATCAAACTGGTAGTCTTTCATGAATTCTAGCCACCGCCTCTGCCTTATATTCAGATCCTTTTGTGTGAAGAGATACTGAAGTGACTTGTGATCCGTGAATAAAGTGAACTGTTCTCCTAGAAGATACTGTCTCCATATCCTCAAAGAAAAATGACCGCTGCAAGCTCCAGGTCGTGAGTGGGGTAATTCCTCTCGTCGGGCTTTAGCTTTCTGGACGCATAGCTATAACCCTTTCCTCCTGCTGAAGCACACCCCCAAGTCCCTGTAAGGATGCGTCAGTGTAAACCCGATACTCTAGTCCTCCCTTCGACAAAGCAAGTACGGGTGCAGATGTCAACTTGTCCTTTAGCTCCTCGAAAGCTAATTGAAAATGATCACTCCAAGTGAAAGGAACCCCTTTCTGAGTCAGATTCATCAAAGGGCCTGCAATCTTTGAGAATCCTTTGATGAACCTCCTGTAATAACCGGCCAATCCCAGAAAACTGCGCACCTCGGTAGGTGTCGTGGGCTGTCCCCACTCCCTCACCGATGACACCTTACTCGGATCCACCGCAATACCCTAATTCGATACCACGTGGCCAAGAAATTGTACCTCCCGCAGCCAAAATCCACACTTCCCGAATTTGGCATAGAGCTGATGATCCCTCAGTGTCTGTAGAACCATACGTAGATGCTCTGCGTGCTCCTCCTCAGTGCGCGAGTAGATCAAGATGTCATTAATGAACACGATGAAAAATTGATCGAGATACTCCCTGAAAACCCTTTTCATGAGATCCATGAACACTGTTGGTGCATTGGTGAGCCCTAATGGCATCACCCTGAACTCATATGATCCATACCGCGACAAGAAAGCGGTCTTAGGAATATCCTCCTCTCGAATCCGTAGTTGATGATACCCCGACCTCATGGCGACCTTGGAGAAGTAAGATGCCCCTCTCAATTGGTCAAATAAATCATCAATCCTAGGCAACGGATACTTATTCCGTATCGTCACCTTGTTCAGCTCCCTATAATCCACGAATAAGCGGAGTGAACCATCTCGCTTCTTTACAAACAACACTGGTGTACCCCACGACGATGTACTCCGCCGAATGAAACCCTGACCTAGGAGCTGTTGAATCTGTTCCCTCAATTCACGCATCTCTGAAGGAGCCATACGGTAAGGTTCCCGAGCAATCGGCCTCGTCCCCGATGCTAAGTCGATAACAAACTCGATTTCTCTGCTGGGTGGTAACCCTGGTATCTCTTGGAAGATATCCTCGAAGTCCCTCACTACTGGGATTGAGTCCAACGGAACTACCACCTCCTGTGAGGTTTCCTCCTCGATGTATTACAAGTGTGTGCGCGACCCTCCCTCAGGTAGCGGCATCACTATCAAGAACATCTCCTGTCCCAAAATGGAGAACACGATTATCCTCTCGTAATAATCTACGGTCGCCCAATATCCTGCTAACCAATCCATACCCAGGATGATATCGTACCCCTTCATATCGAACACTAAAAGGTCTGCTACTAAACTAAGACTCCCAATTAAGATGTCCACTCCCCTACAAATTAAGTGAATCGAAGCCCCGCTGCCTACTGGCATCTCTACACACAAACGAAGACTACCCGCGATCTCTAATAACCCGGCTTGCTTAGCAAAATTAGATTTAATGAATGAATGTGATGCTCCTATGTCAAAAAGTATACTACCCTCATGACCATGGATGAGAAACATACCCTCAACTTCCCGCGACGCCTGTTGTGCTGGAGGATTGGGAACATCCCGGACGTTATGCACACGTCCGTAGTGCATTTTCCCCTGCTGTTATGGGGCGGGTGGAGCTGCTTCGGCTGGCGACATCTACCCCTGTTTCCCCTATTGCCCCCCTGCTGATGACCTCTACCCCTCTACGGGCACTCCCTCTTGAAGTGACCTGGCTGGACATAGACAAAATAGCATTTCTGACCGTCCCCCTGTTGTTAGCCCTAACACGATTGGCCCTGATGGCCTCCCCCATTGTTCCCTTGGCCCTGACGGCCCTGGGGAACCTGCTGCTGCTGATTCGGGCCCGGCTACCCCTGCCTGAACCCCTGTCCTCCCAGTCGGAACCCACCAGACCTAAATTTCTAAGCCTGATTACCCTGCTGACTGTTAGTCTGCTGCTGAGTGCCACTCGTGTCACCACTAGTAATTGCCTTGCCCTGCTGTCTCGGCTCCCCTACTTTCTTGCTCCCCTTCGCATGGAAGCGATGATCCTGACAATGTATAAGGGCAGAATTAACGATATCTATATAAGTCACTAATACCGGATTCCCAATCAAATGATGCCTGATCCTCCACGCTAAGCCATCCATGAACCTCGACTTCTTCCGCTCCTCATCGCTCACCTCATTTGGTATAAAGTTTGCCAAACAGGTGAACTCTTCCTCATAGTCTGCCACTGACCGGTCACCCTGTACCAACTCACTAAACCTCTTTGTAACACCCCGCCCGCCCGGGGAGAGCGAACTGAGCGCCACTGTCGATAAAACTAAACTAATCCACAAATAACAAGGTATAGAGCATCTAAATCCCACAATAAAATAAGAAACCACTATTCTCATCTTCAAATTAATACAACAAATCTCTCGAAATAATTACAACAATCTAACTATCTCGAAAATAAAATAAATTTCCAAATGCTCTATACATCAAAATAAATACAAGTCTTCTCATCTCTTGTATTAAAAATTCTTCCCAAATAATCCTCGCTAAAATCATCCCAATTGGTCCATAGCACTCAAATCCGTGCTCACCTGCCAACTAAGAAAAAGATGGGGAAGTACACAATACGACAGGAATATGCTCAACGAAGAAGTTAGCGATGAACAAAGCGCAACAATACGACTACGAATACTCAAATCAAATAATGCAAATCTCAATAGCATTTTATCAATAAATTTCTCAACAACACATTAACCGGAGTCAGCAGGCCTCACCATATCGCGCCATACTTTATCAAGTAGCCGGAAAAGGAGTCTTGGCGGGTGCCCAACATCAGTGCCTTATTAAAATCTCATGACAGCGTACTCAAAACAACATGAATAATACCTCATGAATGAAAATAATTCCAACAATTATTTTTCCAGATTTCAATGAATTTAACAATTCAAAATATGAGTTCAATTAAGAAGAATTCAACGAAACAAACACTCGCGAGATTTAAGAGCATATTGTGTAAAACCCCATACCTCAAAATCATCAAATGAATCATCGCATAATTCAGCCTCAAAATCTAATCACACGATCATGTTCTTCTCGCGAAAATAATCAAATCTCGTTCTAGCCCAAACTCGAGAAAACACCAAATAAGCCTTATAATCTAAGGTTGAAATCTTGAATAAGTTTGGGGCTATGGTTTGTATATGAAAGGGAGTAATTTTAAATAGCTCTTCTGGTTGAAAAGTTTGAGAAAAAGTGATTCGAAAAGTCCATCCACGAATTAGTTGATATATAAAGGATTAAGAGTTTGATTAAGAAAAGAGTTCTAATCAGATACAAACACTAAAAATTTTATTCCGGACGATTGGACCGTTGGAATTGGATGAGTTTTTAGTATGTTGTAGCGAACGACGAGACATGACTGCTGACAAAAATTTAGCTTGATCGAACGGTCGGATTTTTAAAAATATTATTTTTACTAGAAAGTTTTATGTTTTGAGGACTCTTAGAGAGTTTTGTATTTTGAGGACTCTTCTAAATAATAAAAATTCAATTAAAACTCCATTTTAATTCCGATTTCGAAACCGTTTGAAATTATCATCTTTAAAAATAAAATCCAACATATTTGAGCAATACAAATAATTTTATCTCAAAATTTATTTTTTTCTCTTAATTTCGAAAATACCCCAAAAAATTACGCGGGTTGTTACACTCTTCTTCATCTCAGCCTCTACTGCTGGTGGGAAGTATTTGCGGTCGAACCACACTCAGAACTATGCTATCGTCATCAAATCCCGCTCCTCAATGGTGGTAACTGACTCCTACCATTGTAAGGCTGCCCCCGACAGACGAAAGGTAGCAAGCATCTATTTCTGCACATCGGTACACTCCAGCATGAACAGATGGTGCTGAATGTTCTTCTTCGAGTCACAAGTCTCTACTACATCGGTGCTACCCCAAAACTCAGGTGGGTGACCCTTCTGAAAGGTCTCCCTAACTCGCTACCAAGATGGTGACCCTGCTGGAGCCTGAACTGCTGGTGCCACTGGAGGCGGTGCCTGGGGCTGTGGAAAATGAGCTGCCATAGCTCGCATCGCTGTCTCGACCGCCTGGGCCACTATCACTGCCACCTGAGTAGTGGAGATCAACTCTGATGGTGGTGGTGGTGGCGGCACCTGTGGCTCCTGATGAGACTCCCTGACCTCATCCCTAACCTCAACCCTCTCCGCTCTCTGTCTCTTCGGTGGCATCTGAAATAGATTGAATTGTATAAGTACACAATTTATACAAAAATTAATAGCAGAGATGCGATAACTCACAAGAGGAAAATGAATCAACAGTCCTAATAATAGGGATCTATAAATACCGAACGCTATGCTGAAACGTAGTAAGCCGCATAGATCTTAAGAACACTAGAATCAGATGCTCTGATACCATCTGTGACACCCCGCCTAATTAACCCCGGGTGATCAGTCCTAAATTAAGTTAGAACTCAGTTGGTTCATTCTTAGCATCACTGTCGCCTTTTTAACTACTAACCACCTAAGTGAGAAATAGGTTGGTGCTAAGTTTTATCTTTCATTAATTTAAATGAAAATCTCATGCGAAAATAAAATAATATAAAAATCACAGTTAACTGAAACAACCATTCACAATTAATTAACTGACCGAATAAACCATTGGTTAAAAAATCCAACAAAAGAAAAGACATGAAATAAAACCCAACAGGTCTGACAAATAATAAATAATCTGTGAGCGACATGCTCGAATAACCGATAAGAATTCTCTATACTAGAAAAGAAATAATGAGGCGTCTATCAAACTCCCGCAACATCCACATATGCTGCAGTAACGGATTCCTGAAATTGAGTCAAGTATGGCGCCCCTGTGGCTGGACACCTAAAAGGTTTTTAAAAGTTCTTATAGCAAGGGTTAGTACCCAAAACATTTGAAAAACATTAAGCAAATGATTAACTTGCAGTAATAATTAAATATGCATGCTCTCCATATTTTAGTTAGTGTCGCACTCTCTCGAGTACTTTCTCACCCCTCTAATGTGCACTACGAACGCCTTAATTAATTCACCTAGTTATTTATCTCAAGACTAGATAATTAATAAAACCTCCTTGCATCCACCCTACTCTAACCGAGTGTGCCATGATTATGATTTTTAAGTTATTAGTAACATCAACTTAATTTATCATTTCCCTTTTTATATTCATATAACTTCTACACTTGTTATGCATATAATACAACTCATGCTTTGTATTAATTAGCCCGCATATAATTAATTTCCTAATTATATACTTAGTCATAATACAACATTCACACGCATACTGAATTACATTTAATAATAGCATCCACTCGAGTAAAGACTCACAGGATATAATTTCTCTAAAGTGCTATCCCACTAGGTATATTTACATAACCTAGTTACCCCAAGTAAGAATTGCTCACTAACTTGGTTAATACATACAATTGGAGGCGGTCATATTCCTTCCCTGAAAGTGAGATGCCCCTCACCCATATAATTGGACGCTATGACCTGGGAATATACTCACCCTACTCCTCAAGTTAGGGGATTCATCCACAACACACAACCCCCCCTATAGCACTAGAGTATATAATAATATATAACCACTGATATTAATGTACACACCATATATATATACTATCACACACCGCATATATATAAATATAAGCATCCTGGCCACACCGTGTACTAAGTCCGTGACACAAGCTTATTCAAATTATTATGAGTTTATGGTCCAACTCAAATTATTAATTAATTTGCACATTAATTTCTTTTGTTGTCGCCCCTCTTGTGACCCGAAATAAAAACAACATCCGAGTCTAAATTCCCGACTCTAAATTATTTAGCTATCACCTAAATAAATTTAACGTCTTGGTATCGCTCAACCAATAACCCCGGACTTACCCACTAAGTCCATCTGTAACCATTTTTGAAATATTATTCTCACAATTTAATCATAGTGTACCACACCTAAATTTCTCTCAAGTTCCAATTAATTTTCCTCACAATTAATTAGTTTGAAATTCCAGATATTTCTCATTTCATAAGGCATGGTAACAGATTTTAACTTAATTTTCCCTTATGTAAACAAACTGGCCGAACTGCCAAAAATTTTTGACCTTCGATCGATCGACCCCCGACTCTCGATCGATCGATTGATCGAATAGGTCATCGTCTTCTCCGAGTGGTCTGTTTCAGCTATGGACGAAAATATAAAAAAACTAACTCCTTATACCAGTAAACCCAAGCCTTATCATCAATAACACATATCAAAAACCTCATAAGGGACCCTCATACTGTTCACAAACATCATTAAATTGTCCGTTCTCTACTATTTTCGTAATTTGGGGAAAAATCCAAATTTTAACCCTTAATCCATTTAAACATCAAATTTCAGCCTTAAATTCGTTTCTAGTTCCTCCGGATTACACCCTACCAGATATATTTATACTATTCTCAGATTACGTATGAATTTTTACACAATTCAGAAATCAGAATATTGTTTTACGAAAACCCCATGTTTATACCCTTTAAATCCCAAAACGAATTTCTTTGATTTCACACATCACATGAATATGAATAGAAATACAATTTAAATGCTACAGCAAGTTAACTACTTGCCTTAGGGTTCGTAGAGTCTGATTTTGGAGTTATGAATGCCCAAGGTTGAAGATGACCCCTTTGTTTTGGCTCTCCGTTGATCCCCAAATTTGCCTTTAACTGCTACTAGGGTTTCATAATCCACTAAGTCTTTTTCTAAACTCAATTCAACCGTCCCCTTATTTCTTGTAATTGCTTCATTAGGCTAAATCCCATGTTTTGCCTAATGGGCTAAGCCCAAGTGACCAAAATGCCCCCATGTGGGCCCGGCTATGCCTAAAAACGTCCCGTGACCCGTTTACTACCCCCGAATATACTTTTCTCACTATTTCGGCCCATCCGGACTCAATCGTACACTCATAATTGGCATCCGAATTAATTTATAAAAGTCCTTATCTCACACCCAATTTAGTCTATACCGACTCCCGGCTGAGATAAGTGCATACCCCGTCATTAATACCCGAAATGACGTAATTAAATTATTACTATTCACTTAGTAAATAAATTTCCCAAAATATTAACCATTCAGTCCCCGATTAATATTTAAATATATTTTGCCATAATTAATTCAATTAAAATTACGACACACAAGTAATTTTGAATTCCCGAATTAATTAAATATTAAAGGCACAAAAATACGGGGTGTTACAGAGTGGTGAGTAACTTCATCAGGGAATACATCATTTGTCGTTTCGAGATCCCAAAGGTTATCCTTTCGGACAATGGAACCCCTTTCGTCAATTCAGAGGTAACGATGCTCACAGACAAATACTTCATTGTCCATCAGACTTCGATGGTGGCATACCCAAAGGGGAATGGTCAAGCCGAAGCGACTAACAAGACTTTGGTCAATATCTTGGCTAAAACGATGAAGGATTTCCCAGGATCATGAAATGACAAGATACCAGCTATTTTATGGGCCTACCGGACGACTAAGAGGAAGCCTACGGGGTATACGTCGTTCTCTCTTATTTATGGGGCTGAGGAAATTCTTCCAGTGGAGTTAGAAGTTCCCTCCGCTCGATATGCCTTACGATGCAGCATGCTCCCACAGAATAGACATGTGCAGTTGGAAGTGTTGGATGAACACAAAGATAATGCGGTGCAACACTTTCAAATGTACACGAAACAACTCTCCAGGACATATGATAATTTAGTGAGACCAAGGAAATTCGTAAAGGGAGATCTTGTATTGAAGGCAGCAGTTAAACATATCAGGGGGCTTTCTCTACCTAAGTTTGCAGCTAATTGGGAGGGAACTTTCATTGTAAAGGAGGCTCATGACTCCGGTTATTGCTTAATTTTAAAAATGGAAGAAGATAAACCATTCAAGATTAACAATAAGTGGTTAAAGGTTTACCATGTGTAGGCAGTTATGTTTGACCACTGATGTATTTAGCTGTTATCATGAATAGACGAGTTCGAGTTCTTTGTTATGAGAAGTATGCAAGTTCTTTTTATTATAACTCAAAGAGATATGAAAGGGTTACAGAACTTCATATTTCACAATCAAAGCAAACAGTTGTAACACAGAGATGTCATAAGAAAATAAGTATCTTCTTCCATTCATGAACTTTGGTGCATTACAAAATTGGGAGCTATCGCCCAAGAATTACATGAGAAAAGAAAAAATACATATACGAAAAAATTCATTGATCCAGGAGGAACCAAAAATATGGGGAGGAGAAAAAATCTCTAGGAAGGCTCGAAGAAGCATCTAAGCAAGACCGTTGGGCATTAATGGAAACTTCTAACCTAGTATGTGCTTGCGTACGCTCGATAAGAAGTTTTTATCATTTTAGCTTTGCCAAATATAGAGCTTCTTCGAGGTCCTCCATCTCCCTGTCAATGGCTCCGAGGAGAGGCACTAGCTCGGCCAACTTGGCTTCCTCGGCCCGCTGCTCCTCCTGATGTTTTTGTAAGAGCTCCCTCTGGCTGTCCAACCGCTGGCTCTTCAAAGTCTTCAAATGCGCGGTGAGCCAGTCAAAGCGAAACCGTCACGACTCAACTCCCTCAGATAACCAAGGAACTGGTTAAGAAAGGGCCTGGTAATGTTGGCGGTTGGAGTATTGGCAATTTCAGCAATGACGGTGGCCATGCCTTGAAGCCTATGACTCATAACTGCGATGTTTGAACGAAGGCAGTCCACCGTAAAGGTCTAAGGATAATGGCTCATAAGTTATTCAATGGCCAAGCGATGGTTGGTAGGCATTTAGGGAGAATGTTGGAGTACCATGAGGCAGAAGACGGGAGGAGCCAAGTTGGGTAGAGGAAGCTCGCACCGAGATTCTCTCTCCGCAGCAGCACCTTTCGTGGAACCTTGATCATTGTAGCTTGATCCTTAGGAGGAAACGAGTTCACGATGCGGCTAGCCAATAGGCGAAGGAACTGGTAGAGAATCCTCCCGAGCAACCTGAGAACAGTTAGGGGAAACAAGGAGTTTATGAAAAAAAATCTTAACAAGTGTTTTCATTGTTAAGTCAGCATTATAGGTGGAGTTTATGGAAAAAATCTTAACAAGCGTTTTCGTTGTTAAGTCACCGATATAGGTGGAGTTTATGAAAAAAATCTTAACATGTTTTTTCATTGTTAAGTCACCGTTATAGGTGGAGTTTATAGAAAAAATCTTAACAAGCGTTTTGGTTGTGAAGTCACCGATATAGGTGGAGTTTATGAAAAAATCTTAACAAGCGTTTTCGTTGTTAAGTCACTGATATAGGTGGAGTTTATGAAAAAAATCTTAACAAGTGTTTTCATTGTTAAGTCAAAAAATCTTAACAAGTGTTTTCGTTGTTAAGTCACCGATATAGGTGGAGTTTATGAAAAAATATTAACAAGTGTTTTCTTTGTTAAGTCACCATTATAGGTGGAGTTTACGAAAAAATCGTAACAAGTGTTTTCATTGTTAAGTCACCATCATAGGTGGAGTTTATGGAAAAAATCTTAACAGGCATTTTCGTTGTTAAGTCATCGATATAGGTGGAGTTTATGAGAAAAATTCCTAACAAGTGTTTTCATTGTTAAGTCACCGATTATAGGTGGAGTTTATGGGAAAAAAAACTTAACAAGTGTTTTCATTGATTAAGTCACCTATACAGGTGGATTTTGAGAAGCTGAGAAATACAAAAAAATTAGAGAAGTACCTCAGCAGCAGCAGGAGCGAGAGGGGTAGTTACCACGGGAGCCATAATGCTAGAAACCGTGGGAGGCGGGCTCATTACCTCAGCAGCTTCAACGGGGCCCACGGCTGCAGAAGCCTCAATGATAGGCACACTCCCCTCACCAACATATGGTACTAAAGCTAACTTGGGGGCATCATCGGAAGAAGATGTAGAACCTTCAAGAGATGCCCCAACGAGAGCAGTAGCACCAACCTGGGCCTGGGAGGGAAAAATGCCACTCAGGACAAAGGGTGGAGAGAGACTCAGAGAAAGCTGCAAATGAAAATCTAAGTGTTAGACACAAGAAGTGAACAGAGAAGGATAAGAGACAGAAATGCACCTAGCTTACCCCCGTTATGGCACTGGAGAGAGGACCTATAGTAATGGGTCTTGATAATGCAGGAGGAAGGAGAATGTTGGCTATCAGTGACGCCCCTTCCACCTAAAATAACCCAACATATTAGAATTGATAAATAAACCAATGGGACAAATAAAAGATGCGAGGCTTGGAAATAAATCTACCTGTGGGGCACTCTCTTCGACCAGAACAAGGGGCAGAGAGACCTCCCACTCCGAGGGCAATTCAGAGGAAGCTGGAACAGTTACCTCGGGCTGATAAACATATCAACAGCACCCACAACAACATTTTTGGCCTGGTGAGAGGAGGAACGATGCGAATAGGAAAAACTTATTAACGAAGAGCGTGGAAGGGCGTCAGTGGCTGGAGGAGTACTGCAACGTCCCCCCACGAAACGATTCACTGGGGGACTGGGGGGACTGACCCTTGGTTATTCAACTCCATGCACCAAAGTTATCAGACAATAAGTAAAGATGTTTTGTTAAGAGAAGGAGAATGAGAAATAAAGAATGCACACATACCTCAGACCCAGAGGGAGAATGAGAGGGTATAACCACGGGCGAAGGTGGCGAGGAGGCGACAGCCGAGGGAGCTGTGGAGGAAGGCTTCTCATATGTCTATTTCCTCTGGGATTTGGTACCCAGCATTTTCCTTCTTGAGCCCGTTGCGCCACCACTTTCAGGCATCTTCGAATTTTTTCTCCTTTTTACCGGTGGCTCACTAGGATCAATCACGATTTTGGGGAACATACTCGAAGGAGGAACGACGACTGTGCACCATTGGAATTCAGCATTTATTCGGGCAAATTCGGCCTCCACCCGCCTCCTCAGTTCTTCAGCTAGTTTCAAAGACATAGGAGGGGGAACGGAGACGAGTGGGAATGCCTCCAAGGGAGTTTGCATTTGACCTTGGGACTTAGATTTCTTAGACCTGGATTTCTTGGCCTTCTTAGCAGGTGGCTGAGAAGTCCCTTCTCCCATGGCAGCTTCGATCGTGGCGGCATATGGTTTGGGGGTCGCAGCAGCCTTTGGCTTGGGCGTGGCAACGGGGATCATGGGGAAGTATGGAGGAAGTTTAGTGGGAGGTTCTTTGAGGGTATAGCTTAGAGGAAACTCAACCCCAAGAATGGAATTTTCCTTCAAACCTAACTCAGAAAATGAAAGATCTAGAGGATAAACAGGATTACCCTCGATGAATTCAGTAATTTGGGCCAGTTGCCTCGGCCAATACTTTATCGCAAACAGGGGGGGTCACGTCCTCTTTCCTAGTAATGCTAGGGAGGGTGACTTGCCCACCCAATGTGGAACTCACTCCCCACGCGATAGTTGAGGAGAATAGAGAACATGCCTCGCCAAAAAACACCTTGGGGTTAGATAACTGAAACACTAGGCGAGGAGCCCCTTGATCAAGCCAAATTGACGGCTGCATCGGTTAGGATTGTAATGTTCGCTGGTGTATCCCCACTCGGTGTATGAGGGTATATATCCTGGCAAAAACAGAAGCACAATGACCAATGATGGGTCTTCAATAATGAGGTCTACGGTGGTTGGCTAGACCGCTCTTGCCTCATATTTAAAAAAATCACAAGTATAGAGGAAAATATCCTCTTCATAGGGCCTCATTACAAAACTCAAAAATTCATTAATAACGGAGGTCAGCTCCTTTCGGATCTGCCTCTTGTGGTAAACAAATGAGCGAGGAGGCAAGATTATTTCTCCCGAGGGAGGACAGTTGGTTTTGGTTGCTACAATCGGGAAGCGCACATATAGGAAACTCGTCAGGAGAATGTAGTTGGCAAAATTGGCTAGGCTGTAACGACCCAAAGATCGCTCCATGTCAAAAAGGACCCTATCAAGCCATGTGTAGAGGGACCCCAAGGAGATTACAGCTAGAGGGAGCATGATACCCCGGGCCAAACGAAGGGATATGTTGATGAGATCCCTTCGAGGCTGGTGATTGGGTTTTCTCATTAAAAAGAAGCGAGAAAGAATGACAAGGATATAGGCAGGAAGCTCTAGCGATGTACCTTGTCCAGGGACAGCCTCAGAGGAACTACCTTCAGAAGGATCCTTGAAGAAATAATTGATTAGAAGAGTGAAGGTAGCTTTATTTGAAGTACTGATGCACTTTCGGCATATACGATCCAACTCCAAATGGTCATCCGTCTCCTGGGCATCCACATCTTCATCAAAATAGGGCTAATGGCCTGTTGCCTCAAGGCCTAGGAGCTCGCATACATCCTCCAACGAGATTGTAAATTTGCCCCATGCAGCGATGAACGTGTGAGTGGTAACATTCCAGCGAGATACCAGAACGGGAAGGGCATTATTATTTTTGGAGATGGTAAACTCACCAAACCACTTGGATCGATGAAGCCCAATCCTAGCAAGTGTATCAGCATGGGAACTCTGCATATGGGAGTTCCAAGCAGCAAAGTGAGCGGGAGAGCCCCCAGGCCCTTCGAAGTCGATGTGGGACCAAGGGAAGTCCCCTCACTCAAGACAAAAGCGCAGAGTCCCCTCGGGAGGTAGAAAGCCCTAGTCATCAGCATTCTCATCTTCATCACCAAGCGTCATAGCATCATACTTGGCATTAAAAATGCAACTCTTACAAAACCCAACAAACTCATCACCTTTGCCAAAAGTGGGGGATCGGCGATAAAAATGTAACTGTTCTTAACGAGCAGCAGTCACTGAGGCGGCAGAGGAGGCGGCGACAACGGGGGCGGCTGATGGAGCACTAGTGGCAGGTCACTAAAATGTCTGGTAAAAGAAGAGTTAGAAATGAATAGGGAGGTTCACAACCACAGGTGGTGGTGCAAAAGATGAGAGGAGGAGGAGACTGAGTAAAGAAGAGGGCAACAATGGAGGTCGCACAGATTTCGCACAAAGTTTCTCTCTCTAAAGAAAGCGGGGAGCTTGAAGAAGATGAAGATATAGAAGGGTTTTGAAATAAAAGAGATGTTTGGAGGGTTTTAAACTCGACGGTTGGAGTTTCCCACCATCGCACGTGCAAGGGCCGCCTATAATCATTTCAAATGAACACATGGCACATCGGGAAGGGTCTCGACAGTTGAAAAGACAGAGCCACATTATTTAATGAAATGATGCTTGGGGAAAAGAAGGGGGTAACCTTCTCCAGCAAGTTGAGTTTTGGCGCCAAATTGGTGTCAGACATATCCAGTAACTTCGAAAGGAAAAGATGCCCCAACGGTTAAAAAAAAAGCTACGATGTCCCCTCACCACAAGTTCAAACGTTGTTTAAATTGTGTCTCAGTTACATCGGGGAGATTTTTCGAAGATAGCGAAGCATTACAAGGGAGAATTTCACTTGCCAAAAGTCCAAACGAGTATTTGATAAGGTTAGTAGGCCTTTTGAGAGAATTTCAAATAATAAAGCTAGAACGATTGAGGCTCAATATGGGGAAAAAGTAGCGATGTCACTTCGCCCAAATTCCAATAAGTCATGGCGCTTCAGCTCAGAATTTTTCACACGGAGAGGGTTCATTGGATCAAGAAGTTTCGTGCAAACATTTCTTGTTCCAACAAATCTCTCCACGAAGGGGAAAATATAGAGGGGGATTAAAGGTAATCCTGAGATTAGGAATAATTCCCTAATTGGCAATAGTGTTTGAGATTAAGCAACCGAGGCAGCTCAAGCGTGGTAACCCAGCGAGGCAGCTTGGCGTGGCAACTCATACTTTAGATTATTGTATTAAGTCATATTGTATTTCTATTTATTTTGACTGTAAGCTATAACGGTTGTAATATTGTAACAATATTAATAACGAGTTCGTGTGAGGTCAAACGATACTTGCAAGAGACCAGGCTTGGCAGGGCCTGGGAGAGCTTTCATGCTTTATCGAATGACCTCGCCGTGGGAACTTTAGAGGGACCTGGTTTGGAGGATTGAGAAGTGAGGCACCGTTGGGGGCTTGTTCTGACCATCTTAAATACACCTGGTAAAACACCTAGGGACCCTGACCGTGGAACCTTGGGCGGAGCAACCTTGAGTTCCATCGGGTGTTGAGTTGTGAACCAGTCAACCCTGTACTTAATGTCACATCTACTGTAGGTGATGTCACTAGCCGGCTAAACAATGTCAGACCCGCACTTGAGTAAACCACCATGATATTTGGGGCTGTCAGGCAGTTGGTGAGCTACCTCTACGACAACAGCCCCCTGACACACAGTGGTTAGGCAAAAGGCATGTCTTGGCATTGAATGTTTATGACGTGGAGACAGCTAGTGCATCAGGTATTTAATGTCATGATATAAAGTATGAGGGATGTCTTTCATAGTCTTAAATAACTGAGTTGCCTCAGAGGTGGTGTGTGTGTGTGTGGGGGGGGGGGGCTATTTAAGGACCCCAACCAGCTTTTCGGAGAGGATGATCTTTTGAGAGTTTAAGGAGTTATTGCTAGAGAGAATACATATCAGAGAGAGTTATTTCAAACCAAAGGGTTTACTCACTCACCATTGTTATATATTACGAAGCTTTTAATACTTAACAGAGATGCTGGAGGGTGTTTGTTGTGTTTCTACCTGCCTACCAAGGTGTATCTAGGGTGCTTACTTCTCTCTCCCTTTAGCTAAGTTGCTTCTAAAGTTCATTACTATCTTCTGAGTTATTCACGAGATATTTATGAGTTTAAACTGAGTTTATCTTCATTGGGTTTGTGTTTATTTGTGTTATCATTAATCCAAAGCTTTGGCCAATTAGGTTATCATTACCATACTCGAATAGGGGTTACGCCTCCATATATAATCTAAAGTATCCTCTTACACGCACCATTGAGAAATTTTCACAACACATTCATGTCGTTCGGGGTAAAGAATGCAGGCGCCACGTGCCAGGACACTATAATGGCAATATTCCATGATTTATTTCATGACATATTGAAATTATACATGGATGACCTAGTGGTGAAATGAAAGAAGGAAAGTAAGCACATCCAAGACCTAAGGTGGGTGTTTGAAAGGTGCTGCAGGTATAAGATAAAGATGAACCCTTCAAAAATATGCTTTTAGAGTAACAATTGGTACGTTCTTGGGTTTTATAATTAATCAGCAGGGCGTGCAAGTAGATGAGAAAAATAAGAAGGCCATCCCACTGATGCCACCGCTAAAGAGCCAGAGGCAGTTTAAAAGCTTCTTAGGGAATGTTTCCTACCTAAGAAGGTTTGTACCAACACTAGCAGAAATGACCCACACATTCGCTTCGTTGATGAAGGAAAAGTCCAAATGGGTTTGAGGAGATGCACAAAAGAAGGCCTTTGATAAAATTAAATATATATTAGCATCACCCTCAACTATGGTACCGCTAGAGGTGGGTGCACCGCTGTTGTTTTACTTGACTTCGACTGGGAGGTCTGTAGGGGCCTTGCTGGCCCAAGAAATAGCAGGGGTTGAGAACCATTTACTACTTATAGCGCATAATATTAAGTATTAAATCTAGATACACTTATGTCAAGAGGCCCTGTCTGACCTTGGTATTTGTTGCCCAAAATTTAAGGCATAACTTGTTGGCATTTACAGTCCATATCGTCACTAAGTGTGATCATATCGTGAACCTTTTGGAATGAACGGTCTTGGTATAAAGAGTGACGAGGTGGTTCTTAATCATGTGAGAGTATGACTTGAAGTGAATAGTCCCAAAGGCTGTAAAGAGTTAGGCAATAGCAAATATATTAGCCCACTTCCCAAGCCAGTAATTCGATCCTCCAAGTAAGGTGTTGCCAGGGGAAAAATTTCAAGCATGCCTCGCCGATAAAATGGAAGAATGGAAGATTAAGTTTTTTTTATAGCTCTTGCGCTCAGGGGACGGGTGGAATATGTATTATTCTCTCCAATGGGAAGGAGAAGATCACCCTCTCGTTCAAGCTTGATTTCAAATGTTTAAACAACGAGGCTGGCTATGAAGCTCTTATTCAACCTGGTAGTGAAACAGGTTAATGAGGAGTTCATCCTCAATCATGCCAACTTAGCTCCATACATGTCCATCATTTATAGATTGTTGAACCCATTCTTATAACATTGAGAGGCACGCCCGTACGATGAATAGACACCAAGATGCACTAGCTATTATAGCCCAGAAGTTAGAAATAGATGAGACGAAAGCAACCATAATGGCACAATGAAGAATAGTGCCTACCATAGTCAAGTCTTTATTTTTAGATGATGAACAGGAGGATTGGAGGTGTCCGGTAGTGAAGCAATTAGAAATCGGGGAAAGAATAATGAAAATATCAGAGTTAACAAACTACTATTTACACCAAGGGACTTTCTATTTCAAGAGCCCCAGGGGATTTTTATCCAGGTGTGTGGGAGAAGAAGAGGCTAGGGAGAGGCTGACAATAATACATGAAAAGCATTATGAAGATATAAACATCCTCTTCAGTTGTAGTGGAGGGGCTACTATTATCCCACTAGGAGCACGAAGGCTGCTCATTTATAGAAGGGCTATTTAAAGTGTCAGATCCAATTTGATCAACTAGCTAAGGCCAATTTCGTAGAAGTGTTTAAATATTAGAGGACATCCTATATAGCATATATGAAGGATAAAGAATTACCAATGGAAAGCGCAGATGAAATCCACCTCTAGAAGAGAGTGGCCCACTTTTATCTAGAAAAGGGGGAACTTTATAGAAAATGATATAATGAGAAGGCGCTAAAGTAGGTGGCTAAGGAAGACATAGAAAGGGTGATGAATGAGGCACATGAGCCTTATCATATGAGGGGTGCCAAGTTATATGATCAACTGAGGATGCTGGGGTAGTACTGGAAGACGCTAGAGGCCGACTCTATCAGCTATGTCAAAAAGTGAATGGAAACATGGTGTATGCCCCTCAGTAAGTCTACAAAGCCTAGAAGGACACCCTTATCTTTTCCACACTCGGGCATTTGACTTGGTGGGAAAGATCAACCCAACTCTTATAGCAAGGTCTTCATCATTGTTGCCACTTAACTATATACTAAGTGGGCAAAGGTAATCCCTCTAAGGAGAGTGACTGCTTAAGTGGTGACACAATTCATTAGGGGATATATCATATACAGGTTTGATATCCCTAAAGTGATCTTAACAGATAATGGGAAGCAGTTTGTTTATAAGAAGATGGGGCTCCAGATTGATAAGTATAAAATTAATCACAACAGTTCAACCATCTCATACCCGAAAGGGAATGGACAAGCGGAGGCTATGGAAAAACATTGATTAATATTCAAAAGAAGGTGATTGAGAATAGGCCATGAGCTTGGGATGAAAAGCTGTTGATGGTGATTTGGGCTTACAGAACTTCGAAGATGAAGTTAACAGGTGAAAGAGCGAAAGCCCCCAATTTTTAATATTCTTAACAAATTATATTTCCTTTTTATGAAATGGATATGCGGAAGCGTTAGTTGATGGTTCAATAATACGAATTACCAAATTTTAATTTCTTAATAAAATGAAAGTTAAACCAAGTGAAATTAGATTAATCCGTTAAAATATTTTCACTTAAACATAATTAATTAATCCAAGTCCTAGAATTTTCCTATGTCATATTTATCAATATTTCCAAATTAGGCCAAACCAGTTTTAATAATGGACTTGAATTAAATAATCATTACCCAAATTTAATTAGCACCAAATTAAATTAAGTGTGATGATTAAAACCAATTTTATCTTGAATTATCCTAAGCATGCGCCCTAAGTTATTATGCAAGATAAAAGTAAATCAATCACACTACGCCGCGATGTACGAGGAAAAACCCACAACGGGAAAAAATCTCGGACGACCCTAGCCTCAAATCCACTAAGTACGAAATTTACATTTACAAGACAGATGACTTACTTCCTCAACTCGAACCCTCTCGTGCCTTGACGCGTCTTCTTGTAACCACCTCTTCCTAGCGGATAACCACGGAGCTCCACCACGATCTCGGACTCACCGATCGGACAATAGGTACACCGTCAACCACACATGGTGCCTTTCACCATGTAAGAAAGACGTAGCTAAACAATTCTTCTTCTCTGTGGGATTTAGAAGAAAACCCAAACAATCTCTTCAATTCGGTGTAGAGATAAACCCGGTGCCAAACTCTAAGCAAGATGTATATATATGAACTTGGATAAATAAAACTATGGGTGAAAACTAGAGTGGAAGATGAATTTGTCTTTGAAACTTATCACTCAAAACTTAATCTTTTTCTCTTTATGATTTCACTCTCTAGGAGTTAGAAGGATATGAAAAAGATTATTTTACAAAAGTTGTTCCCGCACATAGATACTCAGTAAAAAGTTAGTGGAGAAACAAGTGGGGAAACTGGGTAAAAAATGCTAAAAACTGCCAAAAAAAATTCCCGCCTGGTATCTCGTTCAAATGATATTTTCGTTCGAATGACATCTCGTTCGAACGAGGCTTATAACGAAGTTTTAGTGTGAACTCGTTAGAAACTCGTTAGAAATCTCGTTCGAACAGCCATATCGTGGAACGACATTTCGAACAAAGTTCCAGTAGCCAAAATGGGAACTCGTTGGCAAACTTGTTCGAACGACATCTGGTTCAAACAAAAACTCGTTCGAACGACATATCGAACGAACTTTCAGAAAATTTGGAAAATTCTATTTTTGCCCAGAAACTTTATATACTTTATTTTAAAGTTTTAATAGAAATCTTTCTGAAAACAAAACACAGTTTTAAGACCTAACCCCCAATAAACTTGTTCCAATATCCTATATATATATATAAAATGCACTCATAACTTCGGAGCATGGAACCACTGTGATGACGTAGAAACGTGGCATATAAAGTCGACATTTGATGAAGCTTTATACTCTTTGCCGCTACGTCTTCAACAAAACACATCATAGGCTTGAAAGGTACACTTGAACACTATCCTATGACATAAACGTTTTTGTCCGAAATTGAGCCAAAACTACATTAAGACTCAATTGGAGAATTGTGTCCTTACAAATCTCCCCCTTTGGCTATTTCGGGACAAAAATCAAATAAAAATCCTAAAGGGCCGTCGAGCTCTACTAGACTAATAAAAAGTCCCACCCAAAATAAAAATACAATGCTTGACTCAAACAACCCAAAGGATCATGATCTTTGCCGGTGAAAGTTGCCACTTATAATATAATTCCTGCACACTTGAGCAAACACATTACACGCATAGGGAATATCAAAATATTTAATGCAAGTAAAGTAAGTACTCCCCCTAAATTAATTATCTCCCTTTATCAATAGTGATCAACTTAGAAAGACGTCTCCCCCTAAGATAAATCTCCCCCAAACTAAGATTTGATTATAATAGGATTAGATACCATTTCTCCCCCTATCATTCTCCCCCTTTTTGTTCAGGAATAGACAAAGGCTAAAGAGTTAGAAATTAACTTATCTCCCCAAATTGAAAGCATAAACACCCAAATAACTTATCTAAAATAAGCAAAGGCTAAAAATGGAATGGGATAACAAGCTAAAACATGTAATTGTGCATAAAGTGATGAGAACGTTACAACACATGGGCAAAAAAATCATAACTAATCCAACAAATATTAATGGATACCAACTAAGAAGCAAGAAAATGATACCAATAAGATACATGAAGTATGAAGCATTTGATATCATCGAAAAATGCAACAAGATAGATACCAATTATGAATTAAAGCATAGATGGACTAGAAACCGCGACTAAGACTAAACAAAAAATATTAAATATATGTATACATAAGATATAACAAAGAGACTCAAGTACACATATATAGATATTAACACACAAATGACACACACAAAATATAATAGGAGTCTTTCACACTCGTATGGCAAAAATGTGTCATATGGAAACGGAAGTGTTGGGGTGTGAACTAGTAACGATTAAATTTAGACCCAATCACTTAAAACATGTTCACGAAATTCTCATTTGATTGCAAACTTTATCACATTTGAATATAACCTCATGTGACAATAAAATTTGAACTCAATGAACAAACATACACAATGCATACAAGCCTAGAGTTTTGATGATTCTACAAACCAAATAGAGTCATGACAATAAAGACCACTAGGATAAACGGAGATTGTGCAAACCGTTGATATACCATCCAATCTCCCTAAATAAGCATATATATTCTTTTTATATTAAATGAATATATCAATTAAACATAGGCCTTGGAAATTATTTATCTTTTAGTGCCATTTTTCTGTTTTTAGGCCTTTGGACCACGTATTTCTTTTAGGTCCATTTCAAACGGTGGCTTACAATCGCAAAGGATAATTATTCCTTTCGGAGCCCTTCCCCGTGCACATTTATATAACATTTTTTATATCTCACAAACTCACGTGCAACGGATTTTGACATGCACTAGTCCTCCTAGGTCATAAATATGTAGATGACTAGATTGGAAGGAGAACACCTCACAAAGCTCAAATATAACATGTGACATTAAACTTTCAAATGAGCTCGTGAATGTGTGAATAGAGGAATATAAAAATAGAATCCATTTAATCAACACAAAATCCAAGTACTCCACGTAAGCATGGTAAAGAACATAATAAGGATTGACAATCTAAACCAAAAGTTCTAGCCACATGGGAGCGTAAAAGAAGGAATTCTAACACAAGTGTATGCCACATAAAGCGTGTCAAACTAAAATACACACAAAATAAAATCTTTTTGAGTTTTTGACATTTTTAACCAAAAAAAAAAATATACTAAAAAGAACACACAAAAATCATTTGTATTTTTCATTAATCTTAAATGAAAGAAATAAAACACAAATAATAAACAAAAATCTTTTTGAATTTTTGATTTAATGCAAACAAAAATAAACAAATATAATATAAAAAGATAAACAAAAATCATTATTCTAGCATGATATATGTGATGAAGCAATGACTAGAAAATGATTAAATAAGCATACATTTAGCATGATAATATAACTTGAAGCACAAAAGCTAAAGTATGCAAACACTAGCACATTCATCCTTTAGATTTAGCAAGGGAGGAAGCATGTGAAAGTAAATGAGAATCAAACGTCCTATTTCGCAAGGCAACCAAGTCGGATTTCCTAACCCAAATTAATGAAAAATGACTATCTTGGGGTGTAGGAATTTTAACTACCTTGGTTGCTTTACGTTGGGATTTTCTAGGAATTCGTTTAAGATCAAAACAAAATTTCCTAAGATGACCTTTTCGACCACAATAAGTGCAAGTAAAATTACGTCGAAATTTGGTACCTAAGGAATGATCTCTAAAGGCTTTCCTAGTAGATTCTCCTAAAACATTAGTTTTGGCTTTATGATTAGATTCATTACAAGTATTGAAGCCTAAACCACACATGTCATTTTTAATTTGGACCGTTCCTAAGATTTTATCTAATTTTTCCGAACGACAATCCAAATCAAATTTGACATTACTAGAGTCTTTTAATTTATTTTGCAATTCTAAAATGTTTGACTCTAATAAAACATTTCGCTCTTTAAAAGAAAGAAGCTCATTTTTCAAGGATTCCATTAGACCCCTAAGGCTATCTCTCTCGCCTTCTACATATTCAAGCTTCTCTCGAAGAGTCCTCTCACGTGTCCTAAGGTCTTCTACCAACATACTATCATCAATGACCTTGACACGCTCTTTTAAACTAGCTTCTAACTTCAAATTAGTTCTTTTTAATTTAATTGATTCTTCATATAATTCTTGAAAAGTATTTTGGAGTTCACTCACATTAACCTCTTCTTCATTTTCACTCTCTCTTTCTTCTCCACTCTCACTATCATAAAAAATAAGGGAATCATAAACTATGACATTGGAAGTGTCATGTGTTAAAGTTTCATCAATCGATGAGTTCTCACTATCACTCACATGACTAGCCATAAAAGCCACAAAGTTGGGCTTAGCGGAGGAATCGGACCCCTCTTCCTTATCACTATCACTAAGAGTTGCATTATATGAAATGGGTCTCTTACCCTCTCTCCTTAGTTTAGTGGGGCACTCCGAAGCCCTATGGCCATACCCTTCACAACCAAAACACTTATTTGACTCGTCCCTATTTAAATTTTCGTTAGAAGATTTAGGGATCCTTTCGGCTTTGTCATACTTAGAAGTTTCAAATTTCTTAAAATCATTTTTAAATTTATCTTTGTTAAATTTAAGAAATTTTTCTAAATTTTCGAGTAAACAAGGCCTTGTCTTCCGAGTCACTATCACTCTCGCTCTCTACTACTTGTTTGACCTCTTTTCGGGCTTTTAAAGCAACGCCCTTTTCTACTTTCTTTTCAGTTTTAGAGGGAAACATGTCTAGTTCATAGGTTTGTAAATCACCTACGAGCTCTTCTAATTTCATAGGGACTAAAGTGGGCAAATAATTTAAAACGGTCACTTTTGGAATAAATCTATCGGGAAGGGACCTTAAAATTTTCTTTACAACTCGGTTGTCGGGTATTTTCTCTCCCAAGTTAAAAGATGAATTAACAATATCGGAAAGTCTAGCATAAAATTCATCAAAAGTTTCCTTTTCGTTCATTTTGATAGTTTTAAATTGAGTGGTGAGATTTTGGAGTTTCGAAACTTTAACAACACTTGTACCCTCATGAGTGAGTTGCAAAATATCCCATGCTTCTTTAGTGATCTCAGACGTCATAATACGTCAGAATTCATCCGGTGTGACAACGCTAAACAACCTTTTCGTTCATTTTGATAGTTTTAGATTGAGTGGTGAGGTTTTGGAGTTTCGAAACTTTAACAACACTTGTACCCTCATGAGTGAGTTGCAAAATATCCCACGCTTCTTTAGTGATCTCAGACGTCATAATACGTCAGAATTCATCCGGTGTGACAGCGCTAAACAAGGCATTTAAACCACGAGAATTAAAATTTGAAAGTTTAAACTCATTCTCAGTCCATCTATCGGCCGGTTTGGGAACACGTTCATTTTCAACTAAATGAGTTGGTGGAGACCACCCGTTAACTACCGATAACCAAAGTCTCTCGTCGATAGATTTTAGTGCCGATTTCATTCGCGATTTCCAGTACGCGTAGTTGAAACAATCAAAAATAGGAAATTTTGAAAATGGAGAAAATTCCATTTCAGCCAAAAATTATTTAAAGGATCTTAACGAAATAATTTATCGCTTTGGCTCTGATACCAATTTGAAAGAGCGGAAGCCCCCAATTTTTAATATTCTTAACAAATTATATTTCCTTTTTATGAAATGGATATGCGGAAGCGTTAGTTGATGTTTCAATAATACGAATTATCAAATTTTAATTTCTTAACAAAATTAAAATTAAACCAAGTGAAATTAGATTAATCCATTAAAACATTTTCACTTAAACATAATTAATTAATCCAAGTCCTAGAATTTGCCTATGTCATATTTATCAATATTTCCAAATTAGTCCAAACCAGTTTTAATAATAGACTTGAATTAAATAACCATTGCCCAAATTTAATTAGCACCAAATTAAATTAAGTGTGACAATTAAAAACCAATTTTATCTTGAATTATCCTAAGCATGCATTCTAAGTTATTATGCAAGATAAAAGTAAATCAATCACACTACGCCGCGATGTACGAGGAAAAATCTACAACGGGAAAAAACATCGGACAGGCCCTAGCCTCAAATCCACTAAGTACGGAATTTACATTTACAAGACAGATGATTTACTTCCTCAACTCGAACCCTCTCAAGCCTTGACGCGTCTTCTTGTAACCACCTCTTCCTAGCGGATAACCATGGAGCTCCAGCGCGATCTCGGATTCACCGATCGGACAATAGGTACACCGTCAACCACACATGGTGCCTTTCACCATGTGAGAAAGCCGCAGTTAGACAATTCTTCTTCTTTGAGGGATTTAGAAGAAAACCCAAACAATCTCTTCAATTCGGTGTAGAGATAAACCCGGTGCCAAAATCCAAGCAAGATGTATATATATGAACTTGGATAAATAAAACTATGGGTGAAAACAAGAGTGGTAGATGAATTTGTCTTTGAAAATCATCACTCAAAACTTGATATTTTTCTCTTTATGATTTTGCTCTCAAAACACTCTCTAGGAGTTAGAAGGATATGAAAAAGATTATTTTACAAAAGTTGTTCCCGCACATAGATATTCAGCAAAAAGTTAGTATAGAAATAAGTGGGGAAAGTGGGTAGAAACTGCTAAAAACTGCCAAAAAAATTTCCCTCTTGGTATCTCGTTCGAACGACATCTCGTTCGAACGAGGCTTCTAACGAAGTTTCAGTGTGAACTCGTTAGAAACTCGTTGGAAATCTCGTTCGAACAGCCATCTCGTTCGAACGACATTTCGAACGAAGTTCCAGTAGCCAAAATGGGAACTCGTTGGCAAATTCGTTCAAATGATATCTGGTTCGAACGAAAAACTCGTTCGAACGACATATCGAGCGAACTTCCAGAAAGTTTGGAAAATTATATTTTTGCCCAGAAACTTTATAAACTTTATTTTATAGTTTTAATAGAAATCTTTCTGAAAACAAAACACAGTTTTAAAACCTAACACCCAATAAACTTGTTCCAAGCTCCTATATATATATAAAATACATTCATACCTTCGGAGCATGGAACCACTGTGATGACGTAGAAACGTGGCACATAAAGTCGACATTTGATGAAGCTTTATACTCTTTGCCGCCACGTCTTCAACAAAACACATCATAGGCTTGAAAGGTACACTTGAACACTATCCTATGACATATACGTTTTTGTCCGGAATTGAGCCAAAACTACATTAAGACTCAATTGGAGAATTGTGTCCTTACAATAGGGTTTTCTCCGTTTTCGTTGATTTATGGGACCAAAGTTGTCCTATCGGTGGAGCTGGCAGTACCCTCAACTAGGATTGCTCTAAGCAATGACCTCATACCAGACCTTCAACATGTGTAGTTAGAGGTGTTGGATGATCATAAAGATAAGGCCAACGAAAATTTCAAAGTTTACACCTAACAGCTATCCAGGGCTTATGAGGATTTGGTCAAGCCCAGGGAGTTTCAAGTGGGGGATCTGGTCCTACGTGCATCCACTCACCATCTTCAAAGTGTGTTAGCATCTAAGTTCAAGCCTAACTGGAAAGCCCCATTAATGGTGCAAGGGGTGGACAAGTCGGGTTACTGCCAGATATCTAAACTCGAGAGTAACTTCTTTTATTATATCAACTGTAAGTGGCTGAAGAAGTACTATGCCTAGTTCTTATCAAGTTACATTTCTTTTGAAAGTTTGAATAGCCTACTCTAATATAAAAACATTTTTATAGAGATAGTCATGAGTACACTTTTGTAAACAAAATACAGTACAAAAGAAATGGATACCAGTTACTTTGACCATTACATGATAATTTATGGATTATTTATTTACCTGCTTTATGAGGTAGGTATATAAGATTAATACTTTCTCTTTCATAAAAATATGAATATTAACATTCTTTACTAGATTAAAAGAGGGTTAATGACAAAAGGAACTTTTCTCGTTATAATTGGGGGGGGGGGGGGGGGTACATATCTCCCATATGCAAAGTATAGTGAGCAAAGTCCCTACAGACACACCAGTTTAACTATTTCCACAAACTATTAGGAGATTGTTCTCCAAGTAATAAAAAAATTTAAGAAAGTATTTCCTACAATTCTATAACCCGGAGAACAAGTTCTAACCTCTATTCTCATAAAAGCAAATTCTATTTGCCGGTCTATATGAAAATGTGAAGAAGGGGTTCTACCCCCTCTCTAAGATAGAGATCTCAAGTTAAAGTTTAGAACAAGAACCCTGCAGACTAGGGGCTGTTTCAGTATAAAGAAATAGTTATTCTCTTTGCTTAGTTTATTTTTTCTGTACTGGGAAAGGAGATGAGAGTCACCTTACTCCAAGTTATTCCTTAAAAATGTGTATATATGCAAATACCCCACAGTTAGAGGGGCAGCTATAAAATGATAACTTTCCCAGATCATAGGTAAGTACCCCATAGAACACGAGGCAACTCAAGTTAATAAAATGCTCATAGTAAAAAGAGCAGGTCATTGTAAACATGTGCCAAAGCATAAGAGAAGCAATGAATGAAAAGACGGAATGGAAACAATGTAATAGTTTTCATTAATATCAAGTAGCCTTTTTATTGCATGGGAAAAAGGAAAAATACGATGCAAAGTCTATATATCAAGGATAAATTATCAGCTTAATAAAATAAAAAATAAATCCGACCGCAAATACACGTCTGCATAGGATATACCTGCCTCCTCTATGAATTGCTCCTTTAATCTGGCCATCCTGACCTCATCCTCTGTATCAGCAACCTTAAGCTTGGCCAACTTGGACGGGAGCGACTAAATTTGACCCTTGATCCGAGCACCCTCAATTTGATGCCACTAAACCCTAGGCTGCCTCGGTGTATGAAGTCCCATCATCTTCTTAAATAGATCACTAAAAAAATGATGAACCTCAATATAGAGCCAGTCCAGTTGAAAAAGATAAAATCTCTGTAGATCATGAAGAGCTTGGAGAAATGATAAAGTTCTAGTGCTGGTCCGGTCAGCAGGGGAGAGGATAAGAAATCATAGACATTGCTAGCAAGGGACTTCAGATTGAAGATCGTAAGATTGTCACTATTAAGCACACTCTGAGATGTGAAAGTCTCAGAATGGTGCTCTAACATTATCTCTAGTACTCTCGCTCTTGGGTCTTGAACCTTGAAGGTAGCTCCGCGCATCATAAAATGCACATAAAAGCTCAGGAGCCTCTACCCGAATATCATCATAGCCGTGTTCCTTTACTTAAGCTTTAAGAGGGGAAGGGAGGAATCCTCATTGGAACCAGCAACATCATCTCGGGGGGTGACCTCAGAACTCTGCTCTGCCTCATCAACTACCTTGGTAGGTTCACTCACGCGATCCTGAAAATAAAGAACATAGAAATGATAAGTTTTAGATTAAGAAAGATAGACAGCTGAATGTCTTTGCCAAAAGTGAAGCAAAGAACACAATGTTTACCCCAAAGCTCAGAGGGGTAAGTCTGTTGTTTCCAAATTAGGAAGGCACCGCATAACTCTGAATGCCAACCTAACAGCGAATAAGCAAAGATAACATCAATGTACTTTAGTTTTAGTTAAAAATGAAATTTTTAAGAAAATAATTAAAAGTAAATCAGGTATGACACTTTAATATCTAGGGAGTGCATAGTATAACACTCTTAACATGCTCCGTAGGAACAACCACCTCACTAATATAAAAATAAGGAAACGGGGGTGTGAGGGAAAACATACTTACACAGTAAAAGTAAGAAGAAAATGGGAAGTATAAAGGAGATGAAGGTATGACAGTATAATACCTCTCTCATAGCGGATTCCTCAAGATGTTGTACAACTATCGAAACAACCGCAGTACTAACTCAAAAACAAGGAAACATGTAGGTGTTAGCGAGAACTTAAGCAATAAATGAAAGTTTGAAAGGTATGATATAACAAGTGTTTACGTTAATAGTCTCATCTGGGACACTAGTCAAAGGTCCCATAGTTGTAAGAACAACTGCAGCACTGACCTGAAAATGATAAAAGAGGTAAGTATTAGCGATCACTTGCACAAAAAAAAAGCAATTTGAAAAGAAACAATGTATTAATTTATTACCCGGGTAGTCTCTCCTGGGATGCCAACCATATGTTCTGCAGATACAGGAATCGATGTTGCATTGGCCTGAAAACAAAGATGTAGGAAAGTGTTAGCAAACACTTGCATCGAAAAAATAAGTCCAAATGAAACAAAATTAAAAAAGGGAGTATATAGGGTGTCACTGCCCCGGAGCTCATAACAAGTCCCACCAATAATGGAACCTCAACTATGCTGGCCTGATGGCAAGTAAGATTAGAGAAGTGTTAGAAACAGAGTGGTACAGAATAAACTACTCTTATACAAGAAATATAGTATCGTGAGGGTCACCTCTGTAGCACTCATAGTAGGACCCATGAAAAAAGGGTCTTACCAACATTAGTGTGAAAAAGAACAAAAAATTATGGGTTAGTAAGTCACTCGCGTAGTGAATGAAGATGTATATAATTATTTTAAAATTGAGATGAAGTAGATATTGGGAAAGGTGCTATGATGTTGTCTCCATGAAAGCCTTTGGAAAAAGGAGCCTTAGTGAGCACATGGGCCATTTGAGAAGCAGCAAGAGAAACGACCAAAGATGTGGTAGTATGGGCCAGCTAAAAAATGAACAGACAGTGGCAAGTCAGGAGAGCAAAATTTTGGCGATAAATATAAAGGAGTCAAGAATAAAAAAGTCAAAAATACCTTAACTCCTTTAAGGGAAGAATGACAAAAGGTAACCACAGGAATGACTGACGTGGTAGTAGTGGCCTGTTTGTCACAAGATTTTTAAAAATAAACACAAGTCGAGGTAAAAGTTGATATTAGCAAAGATGAATAATACCTGAGAAAATGTGATAGCTTGTGAAATAGGCTCATTGGAAATAATAGTGAAGATTGGCTGAGATGTAAGGGGATGGATATGGGGCCTATTATCCATAGGTACATAAACTCGGGTGATAGGTGTACTCCCGAAGATAACAAGCCTGAAATAGTGACTCTAGTAAGCAACATTGTTCCCCAGTGGTAGAAGGACTATGTGAAGAGGAGCCCTATAATTAAAAAAGACAAAAGCAAGAGAGACAACATGAATTTCATCCATGCATAGAAAACTTAGACGAAAAAAGATACTAGAAATAAACAATTCAAATAGCTCCGGAATCCTAGTTGAAGAACTACCGGTGCAGAAGAGGTAGAAAGTGGGGAAGTATGGTTAGGAGGAATGGTCCTCTACGAGTACATATAGAGGAATACATTAAAATGTGCCTAAAAAGGCAACAAGTCAGAAGAATTAGAGGAGTTAATTCATACATGGACATAATGAGAAACATAGTAGAGGTCCTCATGGTGGTAGGAAACACAAAAGATAACTGAAAAAGGCAAAAAGAAATAAGCTATGTCGAAAAAATATTATGGAAAAGAGAGAAATAGTTAAATATGGAAGAAGTAATTAACCTCTCTAACCAGACCCAAAGAAGAGACTAGCATGGAATTCATCTCCCTTGGAAAGGGTTCTCGAACGAGAGGTGGAGGTGAGGGATCACTCATCTTAATTAAAGAAACCTGTAGAGTATCACGAGATAAAATAAATTAGGCAGAAGCCATAAAAGTTAATAAGATAAAAAGGAAGGCAACTAAAGCAAGGAGAAAAGACTTATAGTAATTGTATGAGTGACCTGCCCATATGGAAGATATCCAGTGGTAGGACTACTAGAACATGGAGAATATATCATAATGTCCTCATTAGAAGACTCCCTCAAAACTAGCAATAAAATAAATTTGTCAGGACGATGTTCACCATGAAGGTCAATGTCACTCAAGTGATTTGAAGAAGATATGTCATCATTTTAGGAAGTAATGCTTCCATAATCAACTAGTTCTTCATCAAATGAGCTAGAAGGGGAACCAACAGAAGAAACCTCATGAAAGCCAGTTTCACTAAGTAAAGACAAGTCAAGTATAATACCTTTCACAATAGGAATGGAAGTAATAAGAGGCTCCTGAGAAGATAAACCCAAGGCTTCATAGCCTTGCTCACGCACAATCCTGTAGCTCTCCTCCACCCGAAGGTCATGGGTGTCAGACTCCTAATTTGGTGTAGGATAAGAAGCAACAGCTTAAGCATTAACCTTCTTCTTCTTTTTTCTTGCCCTGGTCTTCACTGGTGAAGGAAGAGAAGCAGGGGCAACAACAAGAGTGGCATTAGTAGTAGGGATGAAATTTGACACATCTGTATCTGGGTGATTCCTCTGAGAAGTAGCTAGGGCTTTTGCCTTGCTCGTTTCCTTGAACTTTGCAAGCTAAGGCTCAAGATATTTGGTGTAAATTGACTCATCCAGCAGTGGCCTTCCCAAAATGGCGTAACTTGCTCAAGGGGGTCTTGGTAGTAGTACTAAAATGCCATATTTCTTTATGGGTACTTTTGTATAGGAACCTATCACTATGGAACCCATTGGGAATAGTCTTATAGGGGACATCTACCACACTATTTTGTATGAGAAGTACATATCGCCGCCAAAGAGTAAACCATGAACTGGTAAGGAAGGTAACTGATAAGAAGGAGGCACATATAACCCTCCCAAACGACTCACCCTATATGGAGAATTCCTTGAGAAGTAAAGTTCATGTATGCTTCTTAATATAACTCTGAGGGATAATTGCTTGAAGGGTATAAAGGGGTATGAACACCCTGATCGTATCCAAATTGTCTCCTCACTTTATCAGAATGGTAGAACTCAACACCTTGACCCAGCTCAGTCAAAGAAGGAAGGATTCTTGGTAACAACATTTCCATCACATTAATATATGGACAATAAGGGACATCAGTTGCATTGATAGGACAGTAGAATGTGCCCCCATCTCTCGCAAAATATGCCCAAGTGAAAGTACCACCAACCCCATTGCAATAAGGGCAGAAGAAAAACTCATTAATGTTATCAATCAATACCCTAAGGGTTTGTTGGGGGACTTCTTGTGCCATCTTGTAATGTGGGCAACCTTGCTATGATAGGCCCTTGCTTCCGGGCCAAAGTTGGTGAAGCGCTCGAACAGAAAATCCACCACGGTGAAAGAGTTGGTGAAATTAGTAACATCATAGTGACCACAAGACCTCTCAACATCAACGTGAGCACGTTCTGACCAAGTATAGATTGATCCAAGAGTTAAAGATGCGAGGGGTACAACCATCCCTCGAGAAAGTCTCACTGCCAGCCTAAAAAGAAGCTCGCAAGGTGAATCCATGGTCTCCCTTGGAACAAGAACCAACTCAAGAAAGTAATAAAGAAAGTCGTTAAGTGTGAGGGGCAGTTAAACTTTAGACCCACCTGACTTTTGGCAACCCTACTCGAAGTCCCACTTTTGGGCAGCTGCTCGAAATATTTAAACCAATACCTTTTCCATTTGGCAAAGGAATGTTTGGCGACACCAATTTGGTTAATTGACATATACTTAGTACATTCAGAAAGAGTCGAGTGGAAATCCTTAACCATTTATTCCTCGAAGGGGTCCTTATATCCATCAGTGAAGATATGTTCCCCCAAGTAGGTGAGGGTAAGCAACTCGAAAATATCTTTTAAAGTTATTATAAATTCACCCAATCCAGTTATGAAAGTGTAAGAGTGCCTTCTCCAACGAGAATCTAAAAAATGGAAAGAAGCACCATGCTTAGAAATCGTGCAAGTTTTCAAACTATCAACTGTTTTGACAAGGATAAGCCCCTCGAGTATAACCTTATGCGAGGGGATGGCAAGGATGTGATCTACCAAAAGTTCCCGCTTGTCAGGGTCCCCTCCACAAACTTTAATTTCAATATTGGAATAAATAAAGTCACCACTATCCATTTGAACCCTAAAAATGGAATCGGGAAGTACAATAGGGAAATCAAATGACTTACCTAAACCCACTTAGGGTTGCTCGACAATCTTGGCAAAACACATCTCCTCAAAATTTGTGAGGGGGGCCATGAATTTATTCACTGGCCCAAAGTAGGAAGCACGACAGTAAAGACCAAAATACTTTTGTTGGTGGTTGAGCAGATGGTGAAATTTTAAGTAAGAGGTTGTGATTGAGGGACCACTAGTCACGATCATCCGAGAAGGTGAACCGATCATAGAAATGGACGACACGCTTCCAACAATGGTGGATATGATGGTTGCACCAGTGGCCACCACCGTGGAAACAATGATAGAGATGTGTAGCAACTCGCTAATGGTGATGGTCATTCCTATAGAAGGATTTATCGTTGAGGAAGCCATTAAAGTTATATGTGTTAAAAAAAAGCCTGAAAAGCTAATTAGGCAATGGAGGTTTTTTAAGAAAATCTCTTTCTCTCTCTGAAGAAACATTGTTGAAATATTGAGAAGACAAAGTGAAAAATGAAAGAGAAATTAAAAAAAAAATCATATTTGAAAAGGCACGCGTGCAGAGAGATCCAAAAGACACACAAATTATTACACCAAATGATGGGATGCCAGTTAGTAGAATTACATGTGTCTCCTCGATACCATAAATCTGGGTTTAAGTGAGAGCAATTAATGACCCTAGGGGTAATGATAAAGAAGTTATGCAACCCCTCAAAACTGAAGAGAAGAAATGATTTCGTACAAATTATTTTAGTTTACCCAACACAAAATACTTTGTGCAAGGGGCTAATGTAGAGGGGTATTACCCATAACAGGACGTAATGCTTCAAGGGCGATGGGGTACACTTTGAGTGGCCCATGCACCAGAACCAACATAAGTTATAGTCTAAAAGGGAGAGGGGATCCACCATGAGAGACCCCCTCTTCCAAGATCACAATAAAGAATATTTGATGGCGAGGGTGTCCACCATAAGGGACCCCTCAACCAAAGTTACAAAATAGTAATAGGTAGTGACGAGGGACCCCTCAACTAAAGACAACAGGCCAAGGTAGCAGAAGATGAGGAGTCCATCTCGAGTGGACCCTCTACTAAAATAAAATATAAATAACAAAGTTTGTGGCGAGGGGGTCCAAAACACGAGTGACCTATAACCAAGAGAAGTTGATATTGAAGCGAGGGGTTACACCTCCAGTGGTTCCTTCCTTACCATATAAATTGTGAAACAAGGTGAAATAAATTAGGGTTAGGGAGCGTACCTTAAGTGATCCATCTACCTAAAACAATGCTAGAACACAAAATGACTGAGGACGAGAGGTTCCACTGCGAGTGGCCTTAAATGTGTAACTTTTTAAGACATAAATTACCAATGCTTTATTTTCTTGTATAGGTAGACTAGTTAAGTAGTAAGGGCTCAGGCAGGACATTTGGGATCTTTTGGGAGTTATGGCTTGGTGGATGAGAGATAAGGTTTGTTAAGAAAGATCAACCATTTAGCACTTTAAGATAGAGAGAATACTAGTAGAGGGACTCTATAAGTCACTCAAGACCTCACATAGCCCACACTTAGTTGTAATTGAAGTGAGTAGAAAAGCGGCTTCTTATAAGAAAAAGCACTTTTACAAAATGATTTTAGAGAGGGTGATCCTCAAGGTCACTCTTAAGTTTTATAAAGTCTGTACAATAAGTTACCGTTTGAAATGATATTTACCAAATCACATATTTTGTCACCATTAGGAGACATATTTGCTTTTTGACTTTGGTTTACACCCATGTGTCGCCTGTCAGAGGGGATAGACAGCTGTAGATATATGGGGACAAAAGGTACATTGTAGACTTTATCCCTCAATTTCCCTCTCATTTTTGGCACCCCAAAAGGACCAAATTGGCCCTATTATTCACCTTTAAATAAGACCCTTTGGTAAGGCCAAATCATACAAAAACTAAAGTTTAAGTCGCTACTCTGCCAAAATCACACCAGACCTAGTATTATCTCCTTGCTCTCTCTCTTAGTGCTAAGTGCTCGTCTCTTCACTCCTATCATTATCATTACAGTCATCATTCTCAGGAGATCAGTTTCTCTTAGTTACCACTATTATTTCTGAAGTTTATCTTCTTATAGGAAGAAGTCATAACATTTAGTCCATTTTTATCAGAAGAGGAAGGTTTTCTACAAGAGCTGCTCTTGAGACTTTCAGGACCTTGAATCAGAGTCCATTGGAGTGGGTCACGCTTCACCCGTTCTAGTTCTTCTCAGACCCCAGTCACACTACCCTCCTACATAACCAATATGTATTATTAGGTTCTATGAAAACTTGGTTGCAAGACTTCGGTTATGGTTTGGCCTATTGAGGTGCTTAATCGGCAACTGATCTCTGAAAGTTTGCATTTTTGGGGAAATAATTTTGCTTTTTAAGGTAGTGTTAATTTTTTAAATACGAGCAAAAATTACAAAGTGTCAAGGGCTACGCCGGTAATAATATTTGTTGGGTAATGAACTGTCATAAAAATAAAATGATATATACTTTTAATCATACCAACTTTGTGCAACTAGAGAGATGTCACTAAGCTTATAAAACGTCATTTCCCTCCTTCATTCACTTCACCCTTAATTCAAAATCTCTTTTTTCTTCTCTAAGCTGTGTTATTTTGTGAGAGTTGTGTTGCTCCCTTTTTGCTTTAATAACTCCTTCCTCTTTGTATTTATTTTATAGTTCTTTGCTAAAAATATGTTTTACACTATGGATGAGAGTTCACTAAAGCTTTTTATGTCCATTCATAGAATCCCTTAATGGATGAAAACTGAGTTATTAACTGGGCCTTGTGACCTTTGTGCTCTGGCGAAGGGCCATAGGTTACCCATTATTTTTATTGTTGAATGTGGGGTCACTACCCCCCTCCCCACACTTATTTTCAGAATTTTATCAATACTTTGATGTAGTTCCTTCTCTAGTTATCCCAAACACTTGGAGGATCATTAATGGGATTTACCGTAATGAACAATACGAAACAAACATTGGAATAAAGGGGTTAATGTACTTCTAGAACTGGGGTACTACCAATGAGAATATATATTATTTGAAGACGACACACTCTAACTGGGGTCTAGTCATGAATCTACCTGATTACAATAAAGATTATTGGGATCATGGTCTGATTGTAAAGGATTGGAAATTTCCCCCTCTTTATGAGGGTGGGGTGTATAATGGCCCAAGGTGACCTTAGGAAGGCCAAGGAATAGGTCGATACACACGCACACACACATACACACACATAACTTAGATATTTTTCCTTTTATCCTCTTCCTTTTTCTTTTATATCTAACTATGCATTTCTCTTTTCTATTTTGTAGAGAAGAGTAGGAAGAAGATTCCTCGGATTTTTTAAGTCAATTTCACCGATTTGGAAATTGTCTGGTCTATTCAGTAGAGAATTGGTATTGAAGATCATCCTTGCTCGACTTTATTCTTACTCGGGTATCGAAGTTGTATTACTTCCATTGTGGACAGACCAACTGAGGGAACACCCTTAGCCCCCATTTGTTCGGACGACCTTGCTCCCTCTTCTTCTGATACCTCAGGATCCTGCTCGAAGTCTTCTCATAGAATAAAGGGCGATTTCTTAGCACAAATTAAATCTTCATTCTTTGATCCTTTGTACGTCGCTCTAGTGATGAACATCATCCCTTCCACAGATTTGGTGAAGTGAAAGATTCCCAATCTCCTCGCTGACACCATGTCTTTGCCCTTTACGAGTAAAGATTCTAAAGTTAGGGGTTTCCGTCATCCTATCCTCTTGGATACATCCTACACCAAAGATCATAAGCCTATATTCAAGAGGTTAATGAGGGGTTTGGATCCATCTCTGCAGGTGGCTAGAAAGGATCTTGATAATAAAGGCAAGGGTACTACTCAGTCTGTAGCAGTCAATCTTGAGCAAGCTCACGAGCTAATTGGTGCAGGAGTTCTTTTAATCAATGAAGCGATTGCTTCCTCTCTCCCTCACTCTAGACTGGTTGATCATGAAAATCACAGTTTAGCCCTTATAAATGGATTTTCCATTATTGTTACCATACTCCTTTCATTATTTTTGCTAACTTCCATTTTCTAAATGTTTATATTGCAATTCTTGATTGACTATAACTAACTTTTAAGGAGGAACGACAAATCAAAAGAGTCCTCTTCTGATAAAGAGGTTGCCTTCAAACGAATGCATGAATGAATCCTTCAAAGCTACTGGTTGGGTCCATGAGGGTGAAAAGAAGATGCTGAAAGAGAAGGTCAAGTTGTCGGAGCAATAAAAGATCACGATGAATGAAGCTGCGACCACTACCAAAAAAGAGGCTGATGATGCTGAAAGAGTTGTCGACCAGGAAAAAATTCAAGTAGTAGATGCAAAGTCTATGGCTACCATGGATAAAGAGGATGCATTTACCAGGGGTTAGAATAAGGCATTCTATAATGTTGCCATGTAGATTGAGTATTTGAAGAAATCATCCTTAAATGATGGTGGGACGCTCCCCTCGCCAAGGTTGGCACTACAGAGGGATGATAGCTCTTTATTTTGCACAATCCTAGAACTTATTAAGAGGATATAGATGAGTAGAAGGTTATTTAGTCTATAGCCAATGATTAACTGGTAGTCACTGAGCGAACAAAGGAGGAGGTCACGATAGATAAGGAGAAAATGCGAGATAGGTCCAGGTAGTTTTAGGAGTCTGATGCTTTTTCTTGTTCTATTTTCTTTTTGAATGTAATATATTGACGTTACTCTCATTTTTATTTTAATAAATGAAGTTTTATTACCCATATTGTTGTCTTGATCAAATTATAGCAAGTCTCCTTTCTTTGGCACTTACTTATATCCAATCACTTATTTTTTTTAACACCAGGTTGGCATATTTGGTGCCGCTCAGAGTAACCTTGAATAAAGGCTTAACCAACTATTCGGTGTTGTTTATAAAGAGGTGTATGAAGAGAAACTTGAGGAATTGCTTTGGCAAGATTTATCAAATCAATCCAGGGATGGCTATCTAAGTGTGTGTCACCTTTTTAGCCAGACAGTGGCGAGCTACAATGCTTATCATAAAATGATTCTTAAGCTCCAACGCACTCATAAGAAAACAATAACAACTATTTTTGCAAACTATGAGAAGAAGTTTGTCAATTTGAAAAAGAGCAGTGGATTTGATCAGAAGATGATTTATTTATCTTCATAATATTCTAAGAAGGAATTTATGTTCAACTTAGAGCTTAAGAGCGTAAAAAAAATTGCCAAGTTGCTCAAGCAAGGGAACAATTAATTATTTATTGATCTTGGAGGCCTTAAGAATTTAGTTTCTACTAACCAAAATGAAGGTGCTTTATTTTTTGAACAAGAGAATGCCTATTTGATGGAAATATTGAAGCAACTAAAGAAATCTAAAGGAAAGGGTTAGTCCTCTCAGTAATCAGTTAGGATCCCTTAGTCAGTGGGGGAAGAAAGGATCAAGAAGACTCTGGCCGACCAAGCCATTGTTGGGAATAACCAATTGACAACCATTAAAATATTGAATGAAAAGGTGAATCGTCTCACTTATCAATTTCATAAGTAACCTCGAAAAGTCAAAATGGATGGTTATGATGAAGTCCTTACACACATGAGTGCAAAACTGGATCATGTTCGTAAGGTCGGCTATAAACACAGTTGGATTAATGCTCATACTATAATGAAAGTGTCGAAAGACTGTGAATTATGGAATTGGCATGACCCGAGGTGTTTGGAACTTTAAAACCCTCCTTTCAAATTGGATAAGTCATGTATTCCTTCGGATGCTATTCCGTGGGCTTGATTAGAAAATATTTGGTAGATTATGACCTTTGTGGAGATGACGAACTTAGCCGACCACTGCATTTGATGGATAAGGTAAGTTTTAGTAGTCCAACAAGACTTAGGGACCTGAGGGCTAGTGTTACTCCTTATGCATTGGATATTCCTCCTAATGGGTTTGAAAAGGAATCAAGTCAGCAACCCCATTTCATCTGAGAGTACTTATGCTTTTGAGTCATTATATATTTTATAATGTTGGCTTTGTAATATTTCTCCATGATTTTTAATGAGAAATTTTATCTTTCCTTTTCCTGTATTAACTTATTGTCCATTGATTATTTAGAAATGTCCTACTAGTAGTTTATTTATATGATTATTTGGTCGGCTGTTGCCCAAATAATCTGCCTTACGTGTTATCGATGTCAAACGAACCAAGGTTGTCCCGCTTTAGGTTCTATTAACGTGTAATATAGCTTATTAGTCGTAAAAATAGATCTTATCATTTTAACTAAGCACTAACGTCAGTTATCAATGGTGATCAAATGTGATAGTATTAGTCCTTTCTTAAAGCCATTTATGGTTGGTCTTTGTTATCCATGTGACCGACTGCATTGGAGTTCCTTAATTTAGTTTTGTAAACTACTCGTTCTTGACCCTGTGGGGTCATACATGATTTTTTTTATTAGGAACTTCTTATTCTTGACATTATGAGGTCATACATGAAGTTTTTTATTTGGTTTGCATTGAGATGGCACTAGGATGTGCTAAGATGTCTTCATCTTTAGATTTTTAGCGTATCTCCCACATCGAAAAATATAAAAAGAAAGAATTCATGATATTCACTGGGTTGCAAGAACTTGAAATTTCTTTGGAAAAACTTAAAATTTCTTTTGATTACTGATAATACTTCCTCAAGTGTTTTTCATTCCAAGGGTTAATGAACTGTTCCTTTTCTAGTGTTTCAATTCGGCAGGTCCTTCGTTGGATAGCAGTAGAAATTCGATATAGACCATACCAGTTTGGATCTAATTTGTTTCCTTTTTGAAGTACTTTCTTCATCACGTAGTCTCCTTCCTTTAAAATACTCGGTTTCAGTCTTATATTGTAAAATCGAGCGGTCTCTTGTTAGTGGGCTACCACCCAAAGTGTTGCGTGCTCTTTAACCTCTTTATTATGTCTGAATATAACCTCTTTATGAGGTCGCTCTTCGACGAGTCAAAATTAAGGACCCGAAGACTTGGTAGATCAATTTCCATTAAGAGAATGACCTCTGTTCCAAAAGTTAACATGTAAGGAATCTCACCCGTAGATGTTCTCGGTGTTGTCCTGTATGCCTAGAGTATGCTTTGGAGCTTATTGATCTAGTTTCCTTTAACATCATCCAGGCTCTGCTTTATTCTGTCGAGTAGAGTTTTGTTTGTTACTTCTGTTTGCCATTGCACTATGGATGACCGGGTGTAGTATGTAATTTCTAAATCTCGGACCGAATACTATAGTCTTCAAATTTCAGGTTTTCAAACTGTGTGTCTTGATTGATGATGAAGACATATGGCATTTTATAACGACAAATAATGTTTTTCAAATGAATTGGAAGACATTTTCATATGGAATTTCCACTAGAGGTTCAGCTTCCACCGATTTTGTGAACTAGCCAATTTTAACGACCAGGTATTTGAACCTTCCTCTTATTTTTGGTAGGGAACCGACCAAGTCAATACCCTATATGGAAAAGGGCCAAGGGGATGTTATCTGGGTAAATGAATCGTTCGGTCTTCTATAGATGATTGAATATTTCTTGCACTTATCAAATTGTCTTATATATTCTGCAAAATCTGCTAGCATGGTTTGCCAGTAGTAGTTGTGCGTGGTTACTTATTTACTAATAATCCACCTGTTGAGTGTGCTCGACATGAACCTTCATGTATTTCCTTTATTAAGTTGTCGACCTCAATCAGATGGACACATTAGACTAAAGAAATAATGACCCTACCCTATATAAGAGTCCTCCTTCTCGAACATACCTCGTTGTTTTATATAAAAGTCTCCTAGTTTCCTTAGAATCTTTCGGCACGATGCCTTTTTATAAGTAATTTTATATTGTATCTATCCATGATGGGCATCTTGTCAATTTAATTATGTTGGTTCTCTCTTTATTCGTGCTTTAGTGCATGTTCCACAAGAATCATTCATTTTAGCTCTATTCTGCTGGCTGACACAAGTCGAGCAAGTGCATCTGCTTGGGCATTATCAGCCCTAAGGATCCTAATAACCCTAAGTGTAGGGAGCATTCCTATCACCCTTTGTGTTTTGGTTAAGTATTTTGATATAGAGTCCTCTTTTGACCTATAAACTCCCAATACCTATTTCACTGTGAGTTGAGAACCACTATGAGCCTGTATTTGCTCGACGCCAAGAGATGAAGCTAGTCCAGACCCTGATATGAGTGCTTTATACTCTAACTCATTATTAGAGGCCTCGAATTGAAATCTGAGGGAGTATTCTATGTTAATGTTATCTGGCATATGATTATCAGGCCTACTCCACTCCGAGATGCACATGATAAACTGTTTACGAACATCATCCAAATTAGAGGGTCTTCCTTGAATTATTCTTTAACTATGGTCCCATAATGAAGCCTGCAACGATTTGGCCTTATATTGTCATTCTTGGTTCATATCTTATGTCATACTCTCCTAAATCTATAGCCTGAAACATCAGTCTGCCTAATTTTTTAGGTTTATTAACAACTTATCATAGTGGCAGGTGTCGACAATGGTGTGACTTTGGAAATATGGCTTCATTCTCCAGGAAGCCTCAATTAAGGCTAAAGCTAGTTTTTCCAGGCTTGGATAACGAATCTCATCTCCTTGGTATGCTTTGATATTATAGTAAAGAGATTTTTACGTCCCATTTTCCAGTTGGACCAATAACAAGCTAATTACTGATGTAGATACAACTAATTATAAATAGAGTTTCTCTCTTATGATAGTCCTTGAGATCAAAGGTGGAGATTCTAGATACTTCTTTAATTCTTAGAAGGCGACTTCACATTCCTCATTCCATTCAAATGATTTTTTCAGTACTTTAAAGAAAGGAAGGCATTTGTCGGTATCTCCCGAAACAAATCGATTTAGCGTTTATGCCCTGCTTGCTAACTTATGCACCTCTTTCTTATTCATTGGAGACTGCATGATAATTAATTCTTGGATCTTATTTGGATTTTCTTCAATGCCTCTTTGATTTACTATGAGGCCAAGGAACATTCCTTATCGTGCTCCGAATATAAATTTTCCCGGTTGAGCTTCATTTTGTGCTTTTCCAATTGGTCGAACTTCTGACCCAAGTCTCTGATATGGTCGATATCTATCTTGTTCTTGGTGATAATGACATTAACGTATAATTCCATGCTTCTTCTGATTTTCTTTTTAAATACTTTGTTTACCAACCTCTAGTATGTTGCCACAACATTTATTAGCCTAAAAAGCGTGACGTTGTTACAATATATACTTCGACTGTTTATAAACGAAGTCTTTTCCTTATCCTATGGATTCATCTTAATTTGATTATAACCTCAGTATGCATCCATGAAAATGAGTAACTTATGTCTGACAGTGGTGTCAACCAATCTATCGACCCTTCGTAAATGATAACGTTCCTTTGGACAGGCTTTGGTTAAATCGGTAAAGTCAACCCACATACGCCACTTTTCTTTCTTTTTCCTTACCATCACTACATTGGATGACCAATCAGTTGATGTCTTCAATGAACTTTTCTTTTTCTAGATTCTCTACTTCCTCTTGTATGGCCATGTTCTTCTTCTAGCTGAAGACATATTATTTCAACTTGATCAGCTTGGCATCCCCTACTAGGTTAAGTTCATGACACATGAGCTCTGGATCAATCCCCGACATGTCCTCGTGACTCTAAGCGAGCATGGTAACTACACCATATATCGCCACTGGTCATGGTTTTGACCCGTGACCATAAGTGTGGATCACGGTCTTCACCCGTGACAATATTAAGCGTGAGAAAATTATGGGTCACGATAGCCACCCGTGACCCACAGGGGAGAAGGCGAGTCACAGTCTTCGCTCGTGGCCAAGCCACCATGCTGGGTCATGGTCCAGGTTTATGACCCACGAGGGAGATTTTTGGTCTTGCTCACCACCCGTGGCCACTTTCATGGGCCTGATCACGATCAATAACCATGACCCCTTTTATATTTTTAAAAAAAATTATTGATCTTGAGTCTGGTCAGATTCAGAAACCATGATCTATATTTTTTTATTTAAAAAAAATATTTTAGTCATGGTCTAAAACTGTGACCACCGCTATTTTTTATTAAAAAAAATTCTTTTGGTCACAGTCCAGAACCGTTACCACTACCATTTTTATTTTAAAAAAAATCTTTTGGTCACGGTCCGAAACTGTGACCCCATAAGAATTTTTAGAAAAATAAAACTTATTTTTCTGCATTATAAAAAAAATTGTACATTTTCAAACCTGTTTACAATTACATACATAAATATTTAGTCAATATGTGAAGTTAACCAACACATGCTTGTGTGAATATGTGCTAATACAACACAAGTTAAATAACGCATGTTTGCATGCATATGTAATAAAATACAACGTATAGTTGCATCAATATGAACAACAAAAAATAAAATACATCGCATTTTGCGTGAATATGTACAACTTAAATAAAAATACAACAAATGCTTGCGTGAATAAGTTCAAAATGTTCCTTGTCCATCGAGGCCTGCTAACAAAATTTCAAAAATGTCACAAATGGTAAGTAATAATGGACTTGAAAATTTTCACAAGTGGTAAGTAACAATGGAGTTGAAAAATGTTACAATTGGTAAGTAAAAAATGGTAAGTAACAATGTTCAATGACAGGTTTTCAAGCCTAAGTATAACTATTTGTAATTTTTTGCCATTTTCTCAAACCGAGCGTCCTGTGCCTATGCGGTCAGTTACTACGTGTTGTGTTGGTTCCGTGGGAGGTGTTTGTTCCTCTTATGCGGGTTTTTGGGATTTATTTTGCGTTTTCACCCTTCAACGATATGCTTTCAAGCTTATGTCTCGCTAAATGCATTTTTTGGTCATGTTCTCAAACTGAGCATCCTGTGACTACGCGATCAGCTGTTACATGTTACGTTAGTCCCGTGGGAGATGTTTGTGCCCATTGTGGGGGGGTGTTTAGGGGTTGATTTTTTTTTTACCCTTCAATTGTATGTTTTCAAGCCTAAGTCTAGCTATTTATAATTTTTGATCATATTCTCAAATCGGGAGTCTTGTGACTATGCGGTCAGTTGCTATGTATTACATTGATCCCGTGGGTGCCTTTTGTGGGATCATTTGGGGGTTATTTTGTATTTTCACCCTTCAACGACATGTTTTCAAGCCTAAGTCTAGTTGTTTGTAGTTTTTCATCATGTTCTCAAAATTGTTTATGCGATCAATTGCTACATATTACGTTGGTCCCGTGGGAGGTGTTTGTGCCTTTTACAAGGGCGTTTGGTGGAATGTTTGCATTTACACCCTTCAACGACATATTTTCAAGCCTAAGTTTAGCAATTTGTAATTTTTTATCAGGTTCTCAAACCGGACGTCCCGTGACTATGCGGTTAGTTGCTACGTGTTACGTTGGTCCCGTGGAAGGTTTTTGTGCCTCTTGTGGGGGCATTTGGGGATTGTTTCGTTTTCACTCTTCAACGACATATTTTAAAGCCTGAGTCTAGCTATTTGTAATTTTTGGTGCTGTTCATAAATCAAACTAAACATTCATAAATAAAAATAAATAAACATTCATAAATCAAACTAATAGGATACAACTTGGATACAGATCAAGATAAACATTCATAAATCAAGTTTTGATACCCAATCTTTATCTAAATAAACTAAAATATCCTTCAAATTAGGGTTGTCATTAATAGTAGACTAATGCGTCTACTTCAGTAGTCATACCCTTCGGTGCAAAACAATAGACTAATTGTCATCGTTTATGCACTTTGAGTAGAATATTGTATTTACATTCTGAAAGGCACAAGAAAAAGGCTCTTCAACTATGAAATTTTTAGTCTTCATCTTTGATAAATCAACCGTGATAATTTTGGAGTCTGGATTAACTTTACAAGCATCCATAGTGTCTTCCACCTTCACCTAGTCATAATAGAATACAGTTTATGTGAAATCGAAATAATCGAGTTCCACGATTTGTTGGACAATCCCATAATATGTTAGCACCGTATTTTTTGGACTTTTATCGCTTATACTTGCGACACAAGTAGTCAATGCAGAAATTGAAATTACTTTTTTTTGCATCAAAAGATTTTCATCAAATAGGTTTGCAACGAAATCAAAACCGTTGGTGCAAAATTTCTCAAACTCATTCTCTTGAAATTTGGGATCTTTTACTAGGTGTGCAAGACTTGACGAGACATAACCTCTTTTTGAAGATGCATTTATTAATAAATTTATATTAGGATATGATACCACACATGATGAAATAAAAGCACATATAAGAGGTGGAAATTACCTCTTTTGATATCCATGCTCTAAAAGCATTCATCGTGTAGCTAGTCCTTTAATTTTGGACAATTTTGTTCCTGTACTTCCTAAAGGTGTAGAGTTTAGATGATAGTATATGGAATACATAAAATCAAACTAGCATAATTCATTTAATTATGTAGCTACTTACTCTCTCCATTCTTCAACTTTATTTTGCGATTCGAAGACATAATGAGTTGCTTGCTCATATTGTAGATTAGTGAGTCTCAGTTCTTTAGGGTTCCCAAAAGACAATTCATCCTCAAACTTGTCCGGTTCCTTGATAACTCGTTCTCTATAAGAATTGAACCTCTTCAACTCTTGTTCTGACATATGTTCCCGAGCGTATATGGATAATGCCATAGTTATGTATTCTTCAGCAATTGACCCTTAAATATGCCATGTATTATTTATGTAATCCTTGAAGGTTTTCATCAAGTGCTTGAAAGGATATATCCATCAATACCTAATGGGACCACACAACAGAGCCTCATCGCATAAATGCATAAGCAGGTGGATACTGATATCGAAGAACAACGAAGGAAAATATTTCTCTAATACACAAACTGCCTCGACTAAAGTTGATTTCGCGGCTTTAATGTGATTTATATTTACCACTTTTAAACAAAGTAGGGTAAAGCACAAACTGATTTGCATAATTTTTTGATGGAGATCTTTATGTTCAGAGAAGCAATGCCTAAATAAAAAAAGGGATTTATTGGATGATTACGTGCCAGTCATGAGACTTGCACTGTTTCAAGTCATCTATTTGGTAGCTTACTATCCTGTAAAAATTACCCAAAAAACCAATTGGAGTCTTCCAGTTAAACAACGTGTCTAAAATGATCTTCTCACTAGTAGTCAAAGTGAAAGTAGCTGAGGGATATGAATTCTTCCTGTTATAGGATCATTTTTAACCATAATTTCTTCTTTATTTTCATATCATATAGAATGGAGTGGGCCTACTCTTCATCTTTTGAATCACATCCACCCAGAAATATTCCTATAAGGTGTTTCGTAAAAATCTTTTTTGTGTGCATAACATCAATTACACGCCTTACACGATGATATTTTCGATATGGTAAGTAAAAAATATTAATCGTATGGACCATGCCTGCGTTTTTATAGGGTTGTTCGAATCCCCCTAGCTTTACACTTCAGGTTTACAAGCTGAGGGTGTTTTCCTATATACCTATTCCCTGTAGTCCCAGCCTTCATCTTCTCCTCAATCTTCTGACTAAAAAGACGAGCAGGTTCCATCCTAAGCTCGTGATCTACAGGCAAAAAGTTAAACTTGTCGTTCATGAAAGGGTGACTGGTTGGCAAAAATATATGATGACTTATATAACTCATCTTAACACTATAAGTTAGCCAACTTGCTTCTGTTTCCTCCCCGCATATGGGACACCAATAATAACCATTAACATTTTAAGCAAACAAGGGCCCATAAGAAGGTCATAGATCCCCCACATCACAATTGCTTTTAAGTGTGAACTCTTCACCCTTATGAGAGTCAAATATCTTCACGCCCTTATCCCACAACTCTTTAAGTTCTTTAAATAATGGGGATAAGAATATATCAATATCATTGTTGGGAGCCTTAGTCCCAGGTAATAATAAAGATACTAATGTGAATGTAATACCCCGTATTTTTATGGCCTTTAAATTATGGGATTAATTAAATTAAATTGGGAAAAAATAATTTAATATTAATCCAGATTTTAAAATAAATATTTACTAGCGTAATGAAAGTTAGTAATTTTTGGTAAGAATTGTGTCGAATATTACAAGATAAGTAAAGTAATATATGAGATTGAATTTATTAAAATTGTCGCGAGGGAATAATATGACAATCGTAGTAATTAAGTCGGGATGCACATGTGTTGTGTCGGGACTAAATTAATTGAATAAAAAGTGAATTGATTATAAGTCCCCCGTATGGTCATTTTGAGTGTGTCAATGTGTCCGGAAGGGTCGAGATAGTCAGATAAGTGTACCTGGGGGTTTAGTTTGAATCTCGGGACGTTTTTAGGCCTAACCGATAACCCGGGAGGGCATTTTGGTAATTTCCAATTTTAGGCCTTAATTATGGACGAAAATTGAAGGCTTATATCAGATGAAAGTATGAGTCCTCGAGGGTTAGAAACATTAGAGTTGCAGAGAGGATAAGGAAAGAGAAGGCTTCCAAGGAGGAGAGCCATCAACCCTACACTACTCTCACCAATTCCACCACCAATGCGTAGATCGGAAGAAGGGGATTGTTCCTATACCTCTCTAATTAGTCGGATCAAACCTTCGATTTCCAGGCAAGTATCTAACTTGTTGTTGTTTAGTTGATAACGCATCCATGCTAGTGTAGGAGATAATAAGTTATGTTTTCATGAAAGATAAATGAGATTCGGGAGATTTATATTGAAATTATGAATAGAAATCAAGTTAGGACAACCCTATTGTTATATGTAGATGATTGACTATGAAATTAATGTCCAGTAGAGGTTAAATTATGAAAGAATTAGGAAGATATTGATCATGATCATAAAAAAAATAGGGTTCTTGATGTAGTAATTTGAATTAACCCTTTAATTGATGGGCCTTGATGAATTCGTAAATGTTTTACATTATAAATCATGTATGTAGGATGATATAACTGTTGGTTTGATTATTTGGGAATTTGGGACATATTAATAGAGGTTTTGAGGATTTATGTTAAGGAAACCTGTAGGTTTGATTTGTAAAAATTGGGGCAATAACTGCTTGATCAATCGATCGAATGAAGAATGTCGATCGATCGACTCCCTTCATAGATCGATCGAATCCTCTTGAAAAATGGAAAATTTCCCCCTTTTTATGTTAATCCAATCTGAATGTGTAAGGACCTTTGGAAATATTTTAAATATCTTAATGGGACATGAGAAAGACCAGTAGGGTATAAGTAGGGTCCGAGTAAGACGAGTTTTTTTTAGATTTAACCGTGGGGTTTTGGGAATATAAATTGAGTGGGAAATCATGCATGCGTTATAGTAGGCCTTGTGAGAATTAAGAAAGACTTAGACCAATAGAGTAGTGAGGGTAAGACTACTGATTTTATGTTTATCGAGAGGATACACTTCAAGATTCGATAAGTACTTAAGGATTTGCAGTAATAAAAAGAATGATTTACTTATACGTAGAACTCGAGCGTTATATTCTTCTCATGGCTAGAATATATTATGGGTAGTGGGCGTACCTAGATGAGTAATATGAATACATATGGGTTCATATATATATATAATATTGTATATTTGTGTGTAATCATACCCGCGCTAGTTGCTATCACGGTGGTTTCACACCGGGACAGTCTTATCTCGATTGGACCTTTATGGGGGATATTGACTTGTATCCTAAAACATAGCATCCTTGGTACAGGCTATCTGACATTGGTAGTCAGACGGTCCTGAGAGACGTGAGGGTATGTGTTGACCTGTTAGTGACTTGGAGCTATGCTTCGCATCCAATATGTGTGTTTTGTGTTAATACAGTTCGAGAGTGTTTCCGAAATATCATTTCCCTTTATACGAGGGATACAGGAACTTGATAGCAGAGTATGCCAGCACGATAGATTTATATGGGGTGCCCTATTAGTATATATATTATGAGTGATAAATATATATACTTGATATTAATCTACTGTGCTTGTAAGTAGATAAAATGGAATAATTTATACTAAATGAATTAAGTGGATGAGAACTTAAGTATGTATTGAGATGAACATAAATATCTTAATTGATTCATAAAAAAAGGTTATGGGATATAAATTAGTGAGGCAATTACTTGAACAGAGATTGGTGAAGGGAAATTGGGTTAAACTAGTAAGTTAGGATAGTTGTATCTAGATTATATGAGTAGTACATTAGGCGTGCACACTAGTTGAGGGGTGAAATTTTCTAAGTGAGTGTCGAAGTACTAACATGTATGTAATATCAACTGGTGAGCATTTTAAATACATGCTAAACTATTTTAAAGTTATTTTACACTCAGGCTCTGTCCCGTTTCCTGCCATCTCTTATTTCTTGTGATAGCCCGCCTAATTAAATTTCGAGCGATCAATCATTTATTAAATTAAAATCAAGGTGAACAATTGGTTCATTTTTAGCTACACTGTCACAAATTTAAAATTTCAAATTAAACACCCTAAATAATTAAGCTAAGTGTCAAAACCATTTAAAACCTTATTTCCATTTTATTGAATCCAATTATGAAACCTTTGACAATTAACAGTTTAAGAGACACACATTAATAGTAAGAATGTAAATGAACATTCAAGAATTTAATAATCAAATAACAAATCCCAACTTTAAAACACCAAAGGAAAATATCCTGACAGTAATAAATCCCAAAGTGAAAATACTGAAAGTAAATGAATTACAATCTCTGACAAAAACCAACTGGATAAGGGAAAAGGGCGACACATGCCCAACTGGATAAAACAGAGCTAGAAGTGGAGTCAACAATGAGGTCGTCTAAGCAATGGCCTGTAACTTCCACAAAAGCTACAGCACGTTCCATCCAAAGAATCCTAAGCATGACGCTCCCGTGGCTGGGCACCTGTAATACATACATATATATATATACACACAAGAGAGAAGAGATAACAGCAAACGGGTTAGAGCCCGATTGTAAAACAATTTTAAAATGGTTTAGCAGGTATTTAAAATGCTTACCGGCTAATGCAACAATCATATTAGTATGCGACACTCTCTTGAGAATTCTCACCTCTCATCTAGTGTGCACTTGTACCGTACTAATGAATCTCATATGTCTCTCTAACTTAATCTCCATAAGTCTTATCAAGTGAAATTAAGGTTATGATACACTTTAAAAAATCTATCTCTTCAAGATTTCTTACGTTATTTAGAATAACTACGTAGCGTTATAAAGTTTCCGAATACTTATAGTGAAGTGAAGCATTTATTCATTTCTTAACTACTTATACACACAGTATAAAGTTCCCATATAGATATACGTATATATATTAGTCACACATATAATGTATATACTAACGGCACCCCACATAAAATCTATGGTGCAAAGTTTCCATATATAAGTAGATATATATATACCAATTACTCATATGATATATATATATATACTATCTGCACCCCACATATAAACTATGGTGCTGGCATACTCTACTATCAAGTCCCCGTATCACTCGTACTAAGGGAATACTAGTTCGGGATCACTCTCGAACCGTATCAACACAAAACACATACAAATTGAGGCGAAGCATAGTTCCAAGTCACTAAAAGGTCAGCACATACCCTCACGTCTCTTAGGACCGTCTGACTATCTATTAGATAGACTGTACCAAAGATTTCTATGTTCTACGGTACAAGTCAATAACCCCATAAAGGTCCCATTGAGATAAGATTGTCCCGACGCGGTAACCTCAGTGATAGCAAGTAGCGCGGGAATGATTTTTACACGTATATAGGATATATGAACAATCACACAGTCATATAGATATATAACTATTCACATTTGTAAGTTAGGTGCGCCCACGACCCATGGCTATGTTTATCCGTTCTTAATACATTTTACTCGATTAACTCGTATAACAGACTCGTCCATCTTTTTCTCGTAATTAAGTTATTCTAAACTCACTTCTCGTCTCTCGAAGTATTCTCTTTACCTAAGTAAAATTTCAGTAGGCCCTCACTTACCCTCTAGTCCAAATTCCTAGACAGTTCGATTATTAAATCAACGCACGTATGATTTCCTAAGTATGAATATCTCCATGTTTACCCTTTATTTCCCTTCACATTAAAGTCTCACTTAGCGGGGTTTATCTTGACCCTACTGGTCCTTTTTATGTTCCATTATGTTCTAGCAGCCCTAATCAAGATTTACTACGCATAAAATCGGATTAAGCTAACACGGGTGAAAATACAATTTTCCAGGAGGGGTCGATCGATCGATCTGTCGATCGATCGATGCTCTGTGCTCGATCGATCGATCAAGCAGTTATGGCGAAACTGCAGAAAACCCAGCTACGAAAATCTTACTCCAAACTCATCCAAATCATCATATTTCAGTCCCAAACTCCCAACCACTTATATTACAAGTGTTGTATGCCCATATAAACAATATCCTACGTAAAACATGCGAGTTTTCATCAAGTATAACAAAATAAAAGGGTAAAATCTATATAAATCTCAAGAACCCTAAAATTTTCTTTAGCTTAGTTTCTTCCATTCTTTTTCCAGATTTTGTACCACTAACCCAATGGAAATTCGTGGTTCAACCTCTACATGTGAAATGGATTTCCAGATTATGATCTTTACCTCCACAACATGTAAATTTTTGTCTCCAATTAATGTTTTCTTTCAAGAACACTAATTCTAATCAACCCTAGACTAATATAATTGAAGCATTAACTAAAACAAAGCAAGATAGATACTTGCCTGGAAATCTTTGATTCTGGTTTGTGAAGAAAGTGGTGTGGTTGTGTTCCTCGTTGCGCGATCTACACTTTGGCGGTGCAAACGGTGGAGTTCTTGGCCTAGAACTCCTTGGAAATCTTCTCCTCTTCCTCTCCAATGGCCGTCTTTGATTTTTGGTTATGCTAACCCTAGAAGAGAACCCCAACCATCTGATATAACCTTAACAAATTCGTGGGTTTAATTACTCAAAATTACAAAATGTCCAAAACGCCCTCCCGGGGTGGTAATTAAGCCTAAAAACACTTCGAGGCCCAAACTAAACCCCCGGGTATATTATTTTGATTATCTCGACCCTTTCGGACACTTTGGCGTACTCGAAATGACTATACGGGTAACTTATAATTTATTCACTTTATATAATAATAATTTAGTCCTGACACGACACAGGCGCGTCCCGACTTAATTTTTTTCCATAATTACCATTTTATTCACACGTGACAATTTAATAAAATCAATCTTATATATTACTATACTCATCTAGTAACATTCAACAAATTTCCAATAATTACTAACTCTCGTCACGCTAGTAAATATTTAAAACAACTTTCCGGATTAAAATTAAATTAATTTATCTCAATTCAATTTAATAAATCCTTAAATTTAAAAGCCATAAAAATACGGGGTATTACATTTCTCTTGTACATGTATATGTATTATAGGTGCTCAGCCACAGGGGCATCAGGCTTAGATCTTGGGACCATTGACGTGCTGCAGCTAGTGTGGGAGTTACAGGTCCTTGCAGTATACGACTTCACCCTTATCTTCTCAGTCTTCTATTTAGTCATTATTAGGTAGGGCATGTGTTGCCCATTTCCAGATATACTTAGCTCAGAGAGATTTGTACTCTTTACTTATTTCAGTATTCTAGTTTAGTTCGGATAGCTTTTGAATATTACTTTGTTCTGCGATGTGGGATACTTTATTTGGTTGATCTATTTAGCATGTTTACTTCACTTGGATAGTTTGGTTTTAAAATTATTATCCGTGTTCGTGAAAATAGTTTTGTATGTTAATGTATGGGAACTAAATCATTTACTAGTAATTCCAGATTAGTATAAATAATTAGAAAATATAGTATCGTATTGTATGGGAAATACAAGTGGTCACTATAAATGATTAGACGCGAAGAGATGTAAGCCAGACTAGTTAGGCGGGTAGTATAACTAGGTGGGTTAGAGTAATACGTTAGGCGTGCACATTAGTTGAGGGTTGAGGATCTCAAGCGAGGGAACGAGGTACTAACATGTATTTAATACCTTATCTTGATGTATTTTACACTTACTAAATTTTTTTGAACTGTTTTACTTGGGCTCTGGATCGTTTCAAATCCCTATTGTGAAAAAAATTTAGGTGCCTAACCACAGGGACGCTAGGCATAAGAGTTCCTACATTTGATGTGCTGCAGCTGCTGTGCAAGTTACTGGACCTTGTTGTTAGACGCCTCCACATTTATTCAGTTATTAGTTGTTCTTATTTATTTTAGTCGGGCATATCGCCCATTCTTTTTTGGATATAATTTTCAGACACTTTGTATTTCCTAGTATTTCCAGTATTGATTTAGACTTTACTTATGGATGACTTTATTGGGATTTTATCTAGAGTGTTACTCCAGACTCAACTATTTATTTATGTCGTTATCTTATTATTCATTGTTATGTGCATGGAAATGGCGAAGGATATGTTTTACTCGGTTATATTATTGCATGTCAATGATAAAGATTAAAATTTTGACATCGGGCCACTAGTGTATTAGTGAAATAAATTGAACTTCGGTAGTGATGCTAAAAATGACACCATTAATGATTCCTGTTTAATTTAATATTGGACTGATCACCCAGGATTAGAATAGGCGGGGTATCACAATACTTTTAAGTCTCCTTCTGACATTGAGCATGATAAAGGAGTTCACTGTGACACCTCGCCTAATTAAATACCGGGTGATCAATCCTTTATTAAATTAAATCAAAGTGTCCGGTTGGTTCATTCTTATCATCACCGTCAAAAACAATTTTCTTTATTAACCACCTAATAAATAATTAAGCTAAGTGTCAAAACAATTATTTTTAAAGATTAAGTTCCCCTATTAGATATTAATAACTATCTTATCTACTAATACATTCATAGTAGGATCAATCACACGTATATACACTTCCATAAATCTTATCATATATATATATATATATATATATATATATATACGCATACAACACCCCTAGGTAGAGACCTACGGTGCGGGCATACTCTGATTTCAAGTCCTGGTACATCACGTACTAAGTAAGGACATCGATTCAGATATCAACCTCGATCGAGAAATAAAATCACAGATATCGGAGGCAAACATAGTTCGAAGCCTTTGAGCTACGTACATACCTATCACACCCAAATGACCAATCATACCCTTATTCACACAAGTGGTGCTCAATCCCTAAGTTCTATGTTTTGAGGTACAAGTCAGTATCCCCCCAATTGCACTCATCAGAATAAGACTATCCAAAACGCAAAACCTCTCGTGATAGCAAGTAGCCTAGGTATGATTACACATACAAATTAAACAATAGTTATATACACCACCCATATATATACATATATATATATATATATATATATATATATATATAAAATCAATATAGGTATACACATGACCCACATCATATACCCCATATGTAGTATAGTAACTCTTGATTGTAAGGACATGCATTTATAAATGTCCAAGTTAGAATCTAGGAATTTGTTGTATGTCCTAGATCACAGTACGTATATCTGATACCGCTAAATTCGGCATGTCAACATGATCATCCTCGACGGCCTTGATCCGAATCAGAAGTTATCACGCTCCCACCATCTTCATACGTGCATCATGTAACATGCAACGTGATCTTCAACCATTCCCACTACTCCACTCACGATTATGGTAAAATAATTTATTTGGCGTGTTATTATTTACATAAACATGTGGGAACTTTTATAAAATATTTTGAAGGGCCTAGAATGTTTTTACTTCGGAAGAAGAAATTTTTCTAAGAGTAGAGGCGAAAGAAAAAAACCGCAAACATCGTTTGAGCGAGATTCGCCTATCCTTCGAGTGACATTAGCATCTCGCGTGAAGTCATTCGAGCGACGTGGAAGTACGTTCGAGCAACAACTTTGTTTCATTCGAGCGACGCGTCGCCTTGATTTTTGTATAAATATAAGTGCCCATTCTACACGATTTTTAAGTCTTTGGCACTCACGTTTCTGCAAATTTGCTGCATATTTCTAGAGTTCATTTTTCATAGTTTTTAACCTTTTTATTCACAAATCATTCCCAAATATATATGTGAGTCTTATAACCCTAGATCCAATTGTTCTACTTATCTGGAATATTCTTGAGGAGAAGAAGGTCATTATCTATTGTAGACTTGGAGCTCTTGTGGAATCTCTTGCTGACAACACTAACGACAGCGAACCGACGCCTGCGGGTATTTGTATGTCACTGTATATTGCTGTAATTGTAAGTATTACGAATTATAGTGAAATAAAAAAGGCTTTTGCCCCTTTGGGGGATTTTTTTCACATATTGTGATTGATTGTGCATGCTTGATTTGATTTAATTTGTCATTCACAATTTATTTGCAAGATTTAGGATTTTTGGGATTAAAAATTAGAATTTAATTAAACAAGTTAATCATTGATTGTTGGCGCACTCTCAAATTGGTATCAGAGCTTATTACACAATTTTACCTAGTAATTTTTTCGCAAAATTTTTTTGGATATTAATTTTAGTCTAAAAATTGATTTTTGAAAAAGCGCAATTTAAATGGAAAACATGTATAATCGAGTGCCAATTTTTAACTGGTCAAATTACGCATATTGGAAAGGCCATATGAAATCTCACCTAAAGGCCATTGACGAACGTGTCTGAATTGAATGTGAAAGAGGGGGGATGCCTCCCACTGTCACTATAGATAACGTAACTACTTTAAAATCTTTAACTACATGGACTGAGGATGAATTTAAGTGGAGCACATATAACTCACATGTGCTTAGTGAAATTTTCGGAAACATCACCCCTGATGAGTTTCGACGCATCATAACGTGTACCACGTCAAAAGAGGCCTAGGATGTTTTGCAACTTACCCATGAAGGCACTAATGTAGTTAAAGAGTCAAAATTCCAAAATTTAACTACACAATTTGAGACAGTCACCATGCTTGAATCTGAGTGTTTTAAGGAATTCTACGCACGCTTATCTAATATTGTAAACACTACTTTCAATTTAGGTGAACACATTCCAGATGCTAGAGTAGTTAAAAAGATTTTGAGATCACTGCCTAAGCGTTTAATTCTAAAGTCACTATGCTAAATTCTTTAGGAAATTTGAGTAGTTTGAAATTAGAAGAATTGGTAGGAGACCTCCAGACTTATGAAATTGACATGTTTCCTAACACGATAAAATCAAAAGATAAATGGGTAGCACTTAAAGCCCGGGCTAGGAAGAGTGGGGGGTCAGCAAGAAAGGAAGGTGAGTCATTTAAGAGAAGAGAGGAAGAGTTGTCTAATTCTGAGTTTGATTTTGACTTAGAGGATTTGTCTTTATTTGCAAAGAATTTCAAGAAATTTCTCATTTTAAAGAAAAATGGCAATTTCAAAGATAAAAAGAATTTGGAGAAAAATAAGTTTGAAAAAAAATAAAAGGATAAAAAGGACGCGCCTAAGAAAGACGAGGAGAGATGTTATGAGTGTGACGGCAGAGGTTATAAGGCATCCTAATAGGTTGAGACGTCAAGGCAAAGGCAAAGCTACTCTTATTGACTCCCTTAGTGACGACAATCAGGTTGAGTCGGTGGATTCTAGAGACGAGACACCGCATGAATGGAACTTCACCGCATTAATGGCTAGTCATGTGAGTTGACAGTGCGCCTCACGACGATGAGGATGTCAATTCACAAGGTCACCTCAGCAGTGCAAGCGATGTGAGTGAGGGGGAGGATGATGCAAGTGAGAGCGAGAGTGACTTATGCTGCGCGTACGCTGATTTATATCTTGATTCTTTTAAAAGTAAAAAGCATAATAGCCCGTTAACACTTAGGATTGTTGCCTTATAGAAAGATTTGGGAGAGACGAGAGAGGGATATCCTCCATTAGCACTGCCTTGAGAGAGAAAGAGAGAGACTATTTTCGTAGAGAGAGAGAGAGAGAGAGTTAATTTGGTGAGAGGGAGATGTCTAGAGAAAGAGAAAGGGGACTTGACCAAGTAAGTGGTTAGTCTTAGGAGTGAGCTCCAAACCTCCATGGACACTCGAAAAAAACTTATAGCCCTTGTAGCCCATCTTACTCATGATGTTGAGATAGCCAGGGAGGTCAAGGAAAAAATAGAAGACAGATCTAGAAAGATGGGAAAGATTCTCCTCGCCCCTACTTTGGGTTTTGGTAAAAGGCATGGAATAGATTTTGATGGTGCCTCTAGGTCCCATGTGACACCGGAATCAATTCCTGAGTTTACTATGAATCCATATAGCCATCACCAAAAACCCCGGAGAAGAGTTAGGCCAAGAAAAGAAAACCAAGGTCAGTCAAAGATTGTGTACTTTTATACCTACTGCAAAAGAAAAGGCCACCTTAGGGAGTTTTGCTATAGTTTGGGTTGGACATGACGTACATTTGCTCCACCACGAGCCACTAGCGATGTTATAAGTCTTAGAGAGCAGGTTGAGTTTCTAGTCGCCACATCTCAGAGTTTAATGGAACAGTTCCAACGAATTTCTATCCCATCAGCGGACACTTATAATATCCCAGATAGAGGCAATAATGACGAGAGAAAATAGAAGATTACCTCATCTTGGGTGTCTAAACTTGATACAAAAGCCCTTGTTGTTCATGTTGCTCTTAAAGCACATAATACTTCTCAGTGGCATTTCGATAGTGGGTGCTCCAGGCATATGACTGGTGATGTATCATCTTTTACCTACCTATAGGATCACAAGAAAGCAAAAGTCACATTTGGATACGGGAGTAAGTCTAGCATAGTAGTATGAGGTACAGTAGAGATACCAGGATTTCCTAAGCTATAAGATATTTTGTACGTCAATGGTTTGAAAGCAAACCTTCTCAGCATTAGCTAACTGTGCGATGCTGACTTTGCAGTAAAGTGTGACGGGAACGAGTGCAGTGTTTATGATCAAGCCGGTAAACATCTATTGCAAGGGGTGAGGACTGAAGATAATTGCTATGAGATTGTACCCAAGTCATCATTTGTCTGCAACAGTGCCACGATAACTCCTATGGATTTATGGCATTAACGTCTAGGTCATGTGAATTTTAGAGACTTAGAGAGATTAGGTAAAAAGGACCTAGTATGTAGCTTGCCATCACTTGGAAACCCTAATTCTGCGGTTTGTGGACCCTGTCAGTTGGGAAAGAAAGTTCGTAGCCCCCTATAGCAAGTTGAATTCCATTACCACTTCGCGAGTGCTTGAGTTGATACACATGGATCTTATGGTTCCTACCCATACTGAGAGTTTCGGTGGTAAGAGCTATATGCTCATGATGGTAGATGATTTGTATCGTTACTCGCATGTAGGTTTTCTGACATAGAAATCCGTTGTTGTGGAATTTCTTACGACCAATGTCGTGTACTATAAAATCAATACAATGTCACTATTAATAGAATACGTAGTGACAATGGCACTGAGTTTAAAGAAGCTAAATTAGTTCTTTACTGTGATAGCCTTGGTATCAAACATGAATTTCGATCATGAAGACTCCTCAGAAAAATGAGATTTTTGAGAGAAAGAATTATACGAATCAGGAGATGGCTAGATCTATGCTTATAGATCGTAGAGTTGCTAGGAGATTTTGGGCAGGGGTGGTGTCTATCTCATGCCACATGGTAAATAGGGTTTACCTTCGTCCACACACCCTTAAGATGTCTTACGAATTTTGGACTGGAAAGAAGCCTAACCTTTCATATTTTCGTATCTTTGGGAGCAAATGCTACATGCTACGGGATAGAGAGCAATTAGGAAAGTTCAACTCCAAGAGAGATAAGGGAATATTATTAGGATATTCATTGACTAGTAGAGCCTATCAGGTTTTTAACCAGAGTAGTTCTAAGGTTATGGAGTTAATAAACTTTAATGTGCAAAATAATGAACCGTCGACGTTTGTTGATTCTAACCTTTTGTGTTGGATGACGCAGTTCCTACTGATGATCCCATTATACCTCCCACGCCCTGGGTGGACTCTATTCCTGACTTAGGTGACACTCATACTTGGGTTTGCAAGAGTCATGGTCCTACTGCTATTTTAGGAGATCCCACCCAAGGGGTCAAGACTCATGCTCAGTTTGAGAACGTTATTGGACATGTTTGCTACACGTCCAAAGTTGAGCCCAAGAATTATAAGGAAGCACTCAAAGATGAACATTGGATATGTGCTATATAGGATGAGTTGCTTCAGTTTAAAAATAATGACGTTTGGGAACTGGTCCTCTGACCTAGTGAGACAAACGTGATAGGTACCAAGTGGATCTTCAAGAATAAGACGGATGAGGCTGGTACTATTATCCGAAATATGGCTAGGTTGGTCACTCAGTGCAATATAAAAATAGAGGGTGTAGACTTTAATGAGACATTTTATCCTATTACGAGGCTTGAATCCGTCCACTTACTACTCGCCATCGCATGTCATCTGCGCTTTTAGTTATATCAAATGGATGTCAAGAGTTCCTTTCTCAATGGCATTCTACAGGAGGAGGTTTAAATGGAACAACCAAAAGTGTTTGAAGACCCTAAGTACCCTGATCACGTCTACTATATGAGGAAAGTCTTGTATGGTTTGAAGCAATCACCTTATGCTTGGTACTAGAGGCTTACTTCCTATCTCTTAGCCCGTGGCTTCAAGAGAGGGGGAGTTGATATGATGTTGTTCATCAGGGGAGATGACGGTGCTATTTTGGTTACCCAGGTCTATGTGGAAAATAAAGTCTTTGGATCCATATGCTCCTAGCATGCTCACCACTTTGAGGAGGATATGAAGAGTGAGTTTGAGATGAGCATGGTAGGTGAGCTTACTTTCTTCCTTGGTCTCCAGGTTCATCAGCTAGAAGATGGGATGTACGTCTCCCAATCTGAGTATGCTAGAGACCTTGTGAAGAAATTTAGTCTAGACTCCACTAAGCACGCACTTACCCCGAGGAGTACCTCAACAAAGCTTAGAAAGGCCTCTTTAGGTAAGGACGTAGAGCAAACCTTGTATCAGAGTATGATAGGTAGTCTTCTCCACTTGACTGATAGTCGTCCCGACATTGCCTTTAGTGTTTGAGTCTGTGGGCGATATCAGGCATCCCCAAAAGAGTCGCACTTACTAGATCTTAAACGTATTATCAAATACGTGAGTAGGACTCTTTCATTTGGCATTTGGTATTCCTTTGATACTGATGACCATTTGTTCGCCTATTCGGATGATGACATGTCAAGGGATGCAGATGGATGTAGGAGCACTTCTAGTGGGTGTTTCTTCTCTGATTCTGCTCTTATCTCTTGGTTGAGAAAGAAGTAAAACTCCATCTCTTTGTACACAACAGAGGCTGAGTACATAGACGTCAGGAGTTGTTGCCCATAACTTCTGTGGATGAAGCAAATATTGGAGGATTATGGGATATCACAGGACACCATGACTATTTCCTGTGATAACACGAGCGGATACACATACCTCATAATCCAGTCCAGTATTCGCGCATAAAGCACATTAGGATACGCGAGCACTTTTTTCGAGAGTTAATAGAAGAAAAGGTCGTATACTTGAGTTTTGTGTCTACCGACCTCCAGTTAGCTGATATTTTCATGAAGCCTTTAGATGCCCTTAGATTCGAGAGTCTTAGGAAGTCTTTAGGAATTTGCACAGTTGACTGAGGGGTGGTTACCATGTATAAAGTAGGATGCATTTTTCATGCTCACATCACTTGATTCCTATATCTAGATTGTATCTTTTGTATCATTATTTTTTTTGGTTTTTATTTTTATTTTTTCAAAAATACAAAAATATTTTCTATTTTTTTTTAAATTGAAAAATCCAAAAAGATTTTCTTTTTATAAATTTTTTTAAAAACCCAAAAAGAGTTTTGTATTTTGTTTACACCTTTTATGGATGAACTTTTAAGATAGTTATAGTCACAACTTCATTCCATATTCCACGTTACTGTTTGATTGTGATTTGAGATGCTACATCATTACATCCATGTGCTTTAGATTGTTTAGAGTCATTGAGATGTGATTAGTGATATCTTATACATGTTTGGCTCCTTATCTCCTTTATTGCACACGTACACAGTATTATTTGACTATTGTACTTGTATATCAAATATTGGCTTAAGTGTTTCCATCTCAATTCTGTTTATACAACGAATCAAATGCGATAAAACATGATATAAAAGTAGTGCATGTAAAAATCGTTGTAGTGAGGTTGTGTGATTTTGAAAAATGGGGAAGGGCTGGTAAAGGTACTCATTTATCTGTTGCGACTAAGCCACCATTTCAATAAGATCTAAATAAAAATTTGACAAAAATAGAAGCTAAGGTCCAAAGAGGTTGACAAGAGCCCTAAAAAATTTATTGGCAATAAAAAGAAAAATATGCCAAATCGTGGGCCAAAAGGTTTTAGTTTCATCATCTCAAAATAAAAATAAAAATCATTACTATTTATTGAGGGAGTTTGGATGGAATATGAAATGGGTTTGCACGTCCTTGAAAGTCATGAAAAAGCGTTACATAGTTTTGGACGTTATTAATGTGGAAATCACTTTTAGCTTTGATTTGTTGATTTGATTGAGTCAATTTCTTATAATTCCACCATTTTTACACCTAAGGAAGATGTTGACTTTATTCGTTAGGAATATCCAAAATTCATCGTGCATATATATTACGGTTGTATCTATTAATTTTTCTATCGAATTTGTTCACATCACTACATTTTCGCTATCATCAACTTGGTTATTTTCGTGTTCTTTCATGGTGTGATTCTTTGTTGTATATTGTGGGAAAAAATTTGAAAATTCAAAAAGAGATAGTTTGTTTACCTTGTGACATTTTCCACTTGCATTGATTTTATGTTCTTCTTATTTTTTAATTTGGGTACATCATAAAAGGGGGAGAACAAATTATGGGGGAGAATTTTTGTTTGATTTCATAATGATTTGCTTGAGCTTAATTGATATTAATTTCTGCTTATCATTATATTTCAAGTTGTTGCGTGTCAGGGATATTGTTTCTAGTCTCATGTGTGTAGGTACAAAATTGAGGAATATTTTTGCACACCCTGATGATGACACAGAAAGATTAGAAAGTCGAAGAATTGAAGATGTTGAAGTATTTTGAAGACATGTCATTCAGTATTTCCAGTTCTTGGGTTTAATGGGGATTTTAAATTGTATGTCATTTAGTTTTCATTTGGTTAGCATAATTCAGATTTTTTATGTATGTACCGACATAGACATAGGGGGAGATTTGTAAGGACATATTTTTATAAATGTCCAAGTTAGAATCTAGGAATTTATTGTCTGTCCTAGATCACAGTAAGTATGTATAATACCGCTATATTTGGCATGTCAACACGATCATCCTCCAAGGCCTTGATCCGAATCAAAAGTTATCATACTCCCACCATCTTCATATGTGCATCATGCAACATGCAACGTGATCTTCAACCGTTACCACTATTCCACTCGCTATTATGGTAATATAATTTATTTAGAATCTTTATTATTTACATAAATATTTGGGAACTTTTATAAAATATTTTTAATGGTCTGGAATGTTTTTACTTAGGAAGAAGAAATTTTTCTAAGTGCAGAGGTGAAAGAAAAAAAATCACTGACGTCGTTTGAGTGAGATTCGCGTGTCGTTCGAGTGGCATTGGCATCTCGCACGCAATTGTTCGAGAGATGTGGTAGTCCATTCGAGCGACTGCTTTGTTTTTTTCGAGCGACGTGCCGCCTCGATTTCTGTATAAATAGCAGTGCCCATTCTGCACGATTTTCAAGTCTTTGGAACTCATGTTTCTACAGATCTACTGTGTATTTCCAGAGTTCGTTTTTCATAATTTTTAACCTTTTGATTCACATATCATTCCCAAATATATATGTGAGTATTATAAACCCTAGATACAATTGTTCGACTCATCTAGAGTAATCTTGTGGAGAAGAAGGTTGTTCTCCATTGCTGACTTGGAGCACTTGTGGGATCTTTTTCTGACAACACCGGTGACAACGAACCGACGCCAGCGAGTATTCATGTGTCACTGTATTTTGTTGTAATTGTAAGTATTACGAATTATAGTGAAATAAAAAATAATTTTTCCCCTTTGGGGATTTTTCCTCATATTGTTATAAACTGTGCAAGCTTGGTTTGATTTAATTTGTTTGTCAAAATTTAATTGCAAGAGTTAGGATTTTTGGGATTAAAAATTGGAATTTAATTCAACAAGTTAATCATTAATTGTTGGCGACTCTCACGAATATTCTACGTAGCATAATACTTCTTATTGTAAAATTATGAGTGTTTCCCAATTCCCAAATGGTTGCCAATTGTCCCTTAAGTAAATTCAGTAGGTATCTCACTCAAAGCCTACTAGTCACGGTCCTACATTCTCATAATTTTCCATGACACGAAATCATTATCCGAATAAGCTTTTATTACCCTGTTAAACATAATTAACTTATATCCTGAAGCTCTCCTCGTGTGACTAACCTCAAACCCAACTTTAACCTGCTGGTAAATATAATATCTCTCATTAGGATTAAAAATTAATTCAAAGGTCAACCCAATCGTTTAACATGAATTTTAAGAAAAAAAGGGAAAAACTGTTCGATTATGGGACATCGAATCGATTCGCTTTCCAATTCGATTCGGCCAAGGAGCCGAATCGATTCGCTAAAATAGGTATTATCTTCTCCGTTACTGTTACAGGAATTCACCATTTTCAATCCTATAAACCACCATTAGACTATCCCAAACTCCCAACCAAAGATCTCAAACATAATAGTAACATGTATAAATCATTTTTAACGTAATAGGATCATTAAACCTATAAACAACAGCTTCAAATTGAATTAAATCAATACTAATCTCCAAAAACCTTAGATTGTCATTTTTTATTCAAGAACTTCAATATAATTCCTGATTTCTTCACCAATTCGTGATGTTTCTCATCAAATTCATCCTGTATGTATAAGGGATCAAGTCTATCAACATTCCTACCTAAGAAAATGATTTATATCCTCAAATTCAAGTCCAAAAGTCATGAAATTCATAAAGTAATCATCCCCATCTAGCATGAATGATATATCAAATCATAAATCAACAAGCTAAACACTTGCCTTAATTCGAAATTCAGATTTTGGTAGAAGTGATGGTGGAATTTTTCTTCTCCTATTCCCGATCAATAATTCGGTGGCGGTGGTAGTGCAAGAAGGCGGTTTTTGGCATTGGAACCCTAAGAACACCTCTTCTTCTTCTTCTTCTCCCTTCTGTGACTCTCCCCTTGGTTTGGAAACTGATAACCCCAATTACCTTTATGTGATATCAAATATAACTCTCTAAATTTCGTGGGTTTATTTTCTCTGAAATTTCAAAAGACCAAAATACCCCTCCGAGGTGCCGGTTTGGCCTAAAAGTGTTTCGGGACTCGAACTAAACCCTTGGGTAGATGGTTTTTTTACTATTTCGACCCTTCCGGACACACTAGCGCACTAAAAATGATCATATGGAATATCAAAAGTGAAATTACATTTTATTTCCCAAATTCAGTCCTGACACGACTGACACGCGCATCCCGACTAAATTTACCATAACTGCTGTATTTCTCATTCCAATCATAATATTTTCTTATCATTATTATTACTCATTCACTAAGTAATATTCAATATAAATAAATATTAACCCTTATCTCACAATTAATATTTATTTTACCGGATTAATATTTTAAATATAATTTAATAGCGTGAGTCAATAATCACGAACTCGTATACTAATCACATCGATTATACTTAATAGCATGAGAACGTAAGTTGTATACATAGAGGAATATAATAACCCTATAATAAGGCATTATATCAAAGAACGCTAAGCTAAAACATGAAAATCCACAAAGATCTTAAGGATACTAGAACCTGATGCTGTGATACCATATGTGACACCCTGCCTATTCTATTCTGTAACAACCCGCGTAATTTTTGGGGTATTTTTAAAATATAGAGGAAAATAAAGTTTTTGAGAAAAATATTTTTGTTGCTCAATTATGTTGAGTATTATTTTCAAAGGCGAGATTTTCAAACGGTTTCGAAATCGGAGTTAAAACGGATTTTATTTTGATTTTTAAATAATTGTCCCTTATAAAATTTTCTAGGCGAACTGCCAGATTTACTGGGCGATCGATCGATCGACGCGTGGGCATCGATTGATCAATGCCTTCAGAAATCGTGCGCAGCAAGCAAATTTTGAGAAGTTGTTTTAGTTTCCAACTCTTATATTTTTACCTTATAAAAAGGGATCGTGGGCAAGTATTTTTGAACAACCGTGTGGCACAAAAATACCCACAAAACATATTTTCTTTTCCTCTCTTTTATACACACACAATACCCTTTAATTTTATGCTTTCAACCTTAGGTTTTTTGAGGTGTTCTTGGGGCTGTTTTGAGGTTGTTCTTGGAGGAGTTCTTGGTGATCTTCGAGGACTGCTTTGATGGTGTGATCTGTGTTTCTAAGCAGATTTTTGTTGGCTTCTTTTCATGGTTTGAGGTATGGAGCTTTACACAATATTCTCCTTAATCTCGCGAGTGTTATTCCCGTTGTTTTCTTATGATTATTGACTCATATTTGAATTATTAAATTCATTTGAAAATCGAGAAAATTGTTGTTGGAATCTAATTTAGATTCATGTGGTATTATATTTGGTGTTGAGCATGTTTCCATGAGATTTTAATATGGCACGGAGGTTGGGCACCCGCCAATATTCCATTTTCCGAATATGCTAAAAAAATGCATAGGCGCGGTACGGTGGTGAGGCCTAGTGACCCGATTAATGTGTTATTGAGAAATTATAGTGATATAATTGCTTATGAGATTCGCATTTGATTTGAATATTCGTACTCGTATTGTTACGTTTTATTCAGCGCTAATATTTGTTGAGCATCTTTCTTATCGTATTGTGTACTTCCCCATATTTTCTTTTAGTGGCAGGTTAGCGCGAATTTTTGGGCGCTTTGGATTTATCGGAGAAAGATTTTTAATGCAAGATGAGAAGACTTGTATTTATTTTGATGTATAGAGCATTGGAGATTTATTTTATTTCGAGATAGATTGTTGTATTATTTTGAGAGATTTGGTTGTATTATTTTTTAAGAGATTGAGATTACTGGATTCTCTTATATTATATTGTGGGTTTTAGATGCTCTATACCTTGTTATATTGTGGATTCAGTATAGTTTTTATCGACAGTAGCGCTCCGTTCGCTCTCCCCGGGCGGGCGGGGTGTTACATATTCTTGGGTGATAAGTCCATTATTAAATTAAACATGAATCATTAATGGTGTCATCCTTAGCATCACTGTCGAAGTTCAATTTATTTTACTAATACCCTAATGGCCTAATGTCAAAATTTTAATCTTTATCATTAACGTGCAATAATATAATCGGATAAAATATATCCTTCGCCATTTCCATGCACATAACAATGAATAATAAGATAACAACATAAATAAATAACTAAGTCTGGAGTAACACTCCAGATAAAATCCCAATATAGTCATCCATAAGTAAAGTCTAAATCAAAACTGAAAATAATGGTAAATACAAAGTCTCTGAAAATAATATCCAAGTAAGAATGGGCGACATGCCCGACTAAAATAAATAAGAACAACTAAGAGCTGAATCAATATGGAGGAGTCTAATAGTAAGGTCTTACAACTTTCACAACAGCTGCAGCACGTCAAATGTAGGAACTTCTATGTTTGGCATCCCTGTGGCTAGGCAACTAATATTTTATTTATAAAAAGGATTTGATGCTGGTCAGAGCCCAAGTAAAACAGTTTGAAAAAGTTTATCAAGTGCTTAAAATGCATCGAGATAATATTAAATACATGTTAGTACCGCGTGCCCTCGCTTCAGATCCTCACCCCTCACCTAATGTGCATGCCTAACGTACTACTCTGACCCACCTAGTTATGCTACCCGCCTAACTAGTCTTGTTTACATATCTTCACGTCTAATCATTCATAATGCCCTCCCGTATTGCCCATACAATACGATACTACCTTTTCTAATTATTTATACTCATGTGGAATTACTAGTAGATGATTTAGTTCCCATACGCTTTGATTAATTTAGATATCATTATCTATCTTATCTACTAATATATATATATATATATGACAGCACCCCTAGGTGGAGAACTGCGGTGCGGGCATACTCTGATATCAAGTCCTAGTACATCATATACAAAGTAAGGACATCGGTTCAGATATCACCCTCGAACCAGAAATCAAATTACATATATTGGAGGTGAACATAGTTCTAAGCCTTTGAGCTACGTACATACCTAACGCTCCCAAATAACTGGTCACACCCTTATTCACACAAGTGGTGCTCAATCTCTAAGTTTTACGTTCTGAGGTACAAATCAATACTCCCCCAATTGGGCTCATGAGAATAAGACTGTCCACGAGGCAAATCCTTCCGTGATAGCAAGTATTCTAGACATGATTACTCATACAAATCAAACAATAGGTATACACACCACCCATATATATATAAACTCAATATAGGAACACGTGACCTACATCATATACCTCATACACAATATAGTAACTCTTGAATATTTTACGTAGCATAATACTTCTGATTGTATAATCCCGAGTGTTTCCTATTGCCCAAAAGGTTGCCAATTGAACCTGCAGTAGAATAGGAAAAGCCAGACAACCCTTGAGTAAATTCAATAGGTATCTCACTCAAGGCCTACTGGTCAGGGTCCTACATTCTCATAATTTTCCATGACACGAAACCATTATACGAAAAAGATTTTACTACCCCATTAAACATAATTAATTTATAGCCTTAAGCTCTCCTCGTGTGACTAACCTTAAACTCAACTTTAACCTACTGGTAAATAGAATATCTCTCATTAGGATTTAAAATTGATTCAAAAGTCAAACCCAATAATTTGGTAAATAGAATATCTCTCATTAGGATTTAAAATTGATTCAAAAGTCAAACCCAATAATTTCCCATGAGTTCTACACAAAAAAGGAAAAAACTATTCGAAATTGAGAAATTGAATCGATTCAGCCTTGGTTCGAATCGATTCGCTTTTCGAATCGATTTGGCCAAGGAGACGAATTGCTTCGTTGTAACATGTATCATACTCTCCATTAAATTGACAAACCACCATTACACTGTCCCAAGCTCCTAACCAAAGGTCTCAAACATAATAGTAACATGTATAAATGATTTTTAACGTAATAGAATCATTAAACCTTGTAAGAACAACTTCAAATTAGATTAAATCAACATTAATCTCTAAAAACCCTGAATTATCGTTTTTTATTTAATAACTTCAATATAATTCCAGATTTCTTCACCAATTCACGATATTTCTCATCAATTTCATCCTACATGTATAAGGGATCAAGTCTATCAATATTCCTACCCAAGAACATGATTTATATCCTCAAATTCAAATCCAAAAGTCATGAAATTCATAAAGTAATCATCCTAATCTAACATGGATGGTATATGAAATCATAAATCAACACGCTAAACACATGCCTTAATTAAAAAGTCTGATTTTTGTAGAAGCGATGGTGGGATTTGTGTTCTCCTCTTCCCGATCTATAATCCAGTGGCAGTGGTGGTACAAGAAGGTGGTTATTGGTCTTGGAACCTTAGGAATTCCTCTCCTTATCCCTCCTGTGACTCTCCCCTTGGTTTGGTAACTGATAACCCCAATTCCCTTTTTGTGATAGCAGATATAACTCTTTAATTTTTGTTGGTTTATTTTCTCCAAAATTTCAAAAGACCAAAATACCCCTCAAGGGTGCCGGTTTGGCCCGTAAGTGCTCCGGGACCCAAAATAAACTCGCATTTAGATTTTTCTGACTATTTCGACCCTTACGGATATACTAGCGCACTCGAAATGACCATATGGAATATGAAAAGTGAAATTACATTTTATTTTCCAAATTCAATCCCGACACGACTGATACGTGCGTCCCGACTAAATTTACTGTAATTGTCATATTTTCTCACTCACGACAATCATAATATTTTCTTATCATCATTATTAATTATTCACTACGTAATATTCAATATAAATAAATATTAACCATTATCTCACAAATTAATATTTATTTTACCGGATTAATTTTCCAAATATAATTTAATTAATTGCTAATATAAAAATCAGTAAAATTACAGGGTGTTACAGGCGCTATGTGAACTAGACAATAACTCTGAATAGTACTTAAATTACCAAAAGGGTCAAACTAATTGTTAATAATGAAATAAAGATATTGAACGATTCCTTTGCAAATGCAGGGTGTCGTGCATTTGAAATTTTTTAGATGATTGAATCAATTGGATGGCGCATCAGATTCCCACCCACATTGCATCGAGCGTGCCATGTAATGATCTTTATTATCCACTGTACAATAAAAAAACCATTTAAACCGTGTCCTGAGGGAAAAATACTTCAAAACCTAATGTGGAACTTGCAAGCACTTGTGATATTTTGCAAACTTGACTTTTCGATTCTCATGAGATACATATCGAGGCTCACTGCATATAGGCTACTTATCCTTCTCTTAGTAGTCATTGCGGTACAAATTGAAATCATATTTGCATGCATGAGTAGATTTTTACTTCAAACCCAAACCCTTCAAACTCTTCTTTATGCTAGTTTAATTATTTGGTAACATGTTCTCTTTTGGGAGAATGTCTTTAACCCACTTAAGAGTTCTAGTTACGTTGTTGCCCGACAAACCAGATTGACTCATCAAGTTATGCAAACCAATCATTGCGTACAATACTGAGGGAACTTTTTCAAAATTTTTATTCAAAGATCTAATTCAATCGGCTTTTAACCTACGTATTTTCGATCTTTGGGTAATTCTGCATCAACTCGTCATTGACTTGGTCATAATACACATTATTTGTATCCATATGCTGGTGTTTTTTAATTGTGGTGGACTTTGTAAGCATCATCAATTAGGTCGGTTAAAGTAAGATGGCCTCTAGATTCGTTCACCACTTTCACCCGAGGGGTTCCGTCATGCGATTATGTACCGATAATTCTTTCTAAACATATGGAACATTAGGTACCGATAATTCTTTCGAAATATATGGAACATTTTTTTTCCCAAGGAATGTCCATATCTTATGTACTTGAATCATACCCCAAGTTATTAAATGCTTCAACATGTAATGCCTTGGACTAAATATTTGTGTTACCTGTAGTTAACTCGGTCCGACTCGAGTATTAGGTGTGAAATGCAATGAAATAATAACCTATATGATGTTGCTAATCCTATTTTATTTTAATTAACATTTCACTTATTTAGCATGTGAATCCACTTTCAATTTAAATTACATGAGGGACCCGTGGAAAGCATCCTCAAAGTCCAAGCCTACAGAGCTACTAATGTAAAATTGAAGAATGTACTTACCTGAGTAACGCTCTCAAAATATAAACACGCACCCAACCTGCCATAAAAAGACAAGCGTGTGAAATGAATGCTCAGTGAAAATATACATAATGCGGTATATAAACCAACTGAGGAAAGATGACTCTAACACGTTATACTACGTGCACATGCAACTACTTTATATATACATGCCTGTATATGCACTTAATGCATGAAATAATTTTTATTTCCAAACACGTGATTTATCCCGAGTAATTTGCTTTAATCTTATAAAGACTTTCTCTTTCTTAATTGACATTTATCCCTTCACTTAACACACACGGTTAAATACTCAAAAAATTACGCTTTCTTTAACCGGAATCCATTTCTTTACCGAAATTACCCTTTTCATTTGAACCGATACACATTAGTATTTTTATTGAAAATCACCGCTTTTAACACACACAAACACCATATTAGAAAATACTTACTTATCTTTTGAAAACCTTTCAAAAATACATCCTTGTATTAATTATAGGTTAAACATTCTTAGGTTGCTTAGATTATCCATTTAACCACTATACTTTAACTTTCCTTTACTTTATAGATATTAATCAATTTACATATATCTTGTCCATTTGACTTTAACCGGAATATTTATTAATTCATTCAAGTTAGGTTATTATAACTCATTTTCACCACACAACCCGTTTCTTGACATGTTCCTTTTTTCTTTATCTTTTTCTCATAATCTTCTAATAAATCACGTACTTTATGGGCTCCACACCGCTGGTGACGCCACCATATGCTTTGGCCAGTGATTTTGGTTCTTTCATCCCAGGTCCCCAGGTCGTCCTAAATTATTCAGGTGTCATTCGAGTTCCATTTTAACGTGTTTTAACATTTCACCAATGTCCACATTGTTCCACTCTTCCCTTTTACCTGACTGAAGCAAAAATCCGGGGTTTCACCCTAACTAGTGTTACACTTTGAAAATCGTCATTTCACGTTCTTTACACTTTAGCATTGATTTTATTCCAAAATCATGTTCATTTTGGACCATTTTATGTAACACCCCTTTTCATCCTTTTTATTCCATAAAAATGTTCTGCTCTACGTAAAATTACCATTTATCCTTTGTTCCAAACTTGTCGTTTCCTCCATTTTCACAAGTGTTATTTACCAAAACACCATTAAGTTACCGACACTAACTTCTTAAGTGTTTTTAACACCTTACACCTTTCAACACTTTTACTAACCATTTTTCCAAGTTAGACATTTATTTACTATTTTTATTCAAGAAATCCAATTATACTTTAAGAATACTTTTATAAGAAAAATACCATTTCCTTTTATTAACACATGTAGTCTTATAACTTTACACTTATCACCCTTTCAACCAATTTTTCACACACTTTGAAGATTAAAATTTCTATTTTTCTTATTTCATGTTCAAACCCAACGAAACTTTCTTTAAACATGTTTTTTGTTCATCATCAAAATATTACAAGTTTACATGCATGAGAATATGGATTTTAGTTCCAAAAATTCTATAAAGGGGTTAAACACATGATTTATTTTCAAAATTCTTAACACTTGCCAAAACATACCCTTTCAGGACTAAAGGACATTATTATTTCCTAAAAACTCAGACCAATGTCCCATTTTTATAAAATCTTCATTTTTGCAAGAAATAAAACTTAATTTACCAAATATCTTTATCAAAATAAAAATGTAAATTTAAAATATTTTTATTACATAAATATGTTTAGCACCCAACTTCATGAAACATACCATTTACATGCAAAATCCCAATTATTTTAAGACAACTTTGAAATATTAAGTCATCATTTATTTCTGACAAAATAACATTTTTCCCAACATTTTTATTCCATAAAAATGTTTAGTACTAATTCTATTAGAAATCCATCATTTTATTCATATGCATCTCACTTTTATCATCTAATCAAGAAGACTACGAATACGTAAAGAGTCTTAATGAATATCCCACAATGGAAGGCATGAAATGTCTAAGAAGATGGCAACCTCCCACCTCCTAAGGTGGCCTTAGAGAGGTTGCCTAGTTTCGACAAGCTTGTCTCCATCAAAGCTCCATCAAAACCCTCTCCAAGCTTTATAAATTATCCATCTTCATATTCTCTAAGATTCCCAATAATGCATCCAAAATTCGCAGCTATGCCCAACAATGGTGGAAATGGGTATTTAGAGCTTGAATATGGTGGAAGACTAGAAGAATATGGTGGCTGCAAGGTGGTTTGTAGTAGAGAGAAGTGGAGAAATGCATAGAATTGGTGGAGACCCAAGCCTCTCTCTCTTTTTACAACTCAAATAAACCTAAATGAACCCAAAAAGGCCTTATAAAACACTCCCAAACCTTGACAACCCCCCTTTTTTCCTATCTGGGCTTACCAGATTTTAACAACTCAATAATTCAAGGGCCAAAAACATCACAGTAACCAAGGGAAACCTGATTTAAGAATTCCAGCTGCGCTCGTTCGAACGAGATTGGCCTCTCGTTCGAGCAAGAAGGCCATCTCATTCGATCTGACCGTAGAAGAACCTAAACTTGTTACTCACTCGGATCTTGTTCGAACCTCGTTCGATCCTCACTTTGAATGACCTCGATTTCTCATTCGAACGACCTAAATTCGTTCTAATAACTATTTTCTAATTTCTCCAAAATTTCTAATTTTAAACCAAAAACTTCCAATAATTCTCCTTAAGCCTCCAAAACAGTCAAATAAGAACATAAATTCATTCATAATGATCCAAATCTCAACGAATTTATATTATTACAACTTGTGCGAGCAAATGAATAAAATATTGGGGCGGGGTATTACATTCTTCCTTCCTTAGGAAATTTCGTACCTAAAATTATCGATCCATCATTCATTATTCTTATGGGGTTTACCAACTTCTATTCGAAGTTATAAGGATCCTCCAAGAATAAATCCTCAAAGTCCTCGAATGCTAAAATAACATCATACGTTCGGTCACGAGTTTGTTATCAAAAGCTTCATCATGCAACATGATCTAATGCTCACCCTCACGCTAGTCATTAAATTCACCTACAGTCCTTGAGTCTTGACTTCTCGATGATCATGCTTAGTCGAGTCTTAAGACTACCTTGGATAATACCCAAAGCATATTGGTGCCTCTACCATGAAATAGTTACTAGTGATCGATACTCACCTAAGTGTAAATCGTACACTGTCAACACCTAATTTTTCATCATGAATTATCTCGGTCCTTAAGATTACCCACCCTGCTGGTTCATAATTTTTGAATTATTCAAGTAACCTAACTTCGCTTAACTTTGATATTCACCTCGAATTTTTAATTTCTCACATCAAGGGACAATACATTACTGAGTCACAAACCAACCGTCTGACTAATTCCCTATTCAAGATTCTTAACGAACCTAGGGTCGTTCTGGGCGTCTAACTATCTAACGCATACCTAAGTATTACAAAAATCCACTTACCATGACAAACAACATTTAGTGCTATATTTCCTCGAGTTTTAACATTCTACAATGTCCTCAAGTCATTATCCAGCTCTCTACAACTAGAGCCTCTAACTGCCATGCCGATAAAATCCTAAGAAAAGAAAATACTACGAGCAAACCATGTGGCCTAAAATGCAACAACCCATACACTGAACTTTGTGCAATAGTAAGAATACGCCATGTAGGGAGCAATCATTTATTAAGCTTCATTGACTATGTCAGGTCCACCCGCACTCTACTAGGCCTAACTGCGTCGTGCTATAACAAGGTACTAATCCGAGCTACCCCATACGTGGGAACACCGATCCTCATATTTTGAGACTGAAAGGGATACACAAGAGTCAAAATAAACAAGAAACCATCTGAGAAAATCCCATTCGTACGCATTTGACTATGATTTTCGAAAAGCGAACCTACGCCACTGGCTTGAAGTTTTATTACTTCTCCCAAATGTTCTCACTAGGTACTAACCTTGTCAAATAACCTGTGTTGAGTCACCAACCATGACGAACTGAATCAAAACCATTTATCCTCATAAGATGAAAGTAACATACTAACCTGTCATTCTCAGGGAAGTCAAGTGACACACTTCCCTACTTAGGAGTAAGCCCCCCCCCCCCCCCCCCCTTACATTTTTTACGTACATAAACCACTCCAGACAATGAATATCATCGACTTTTTCCATCTCTTCAATGATGACGTCACCAATATAATACACCTAGATTATTATCTTAATTCCTCGTACAATAGTCGTACCTAGCGTCTCCTTAGGCACTGCCTAATTTGGCAAAAACACTTACCCTATTTATCATCGTCAGAAGGTTGATGTCGCCTATCCCAAAGTTTAATTCAATTCACTCCACGTGATGGCCAACTGCTCATCATTAACACCATAAGGGTAATAAGTACCACTAGAATGCACACCATCGAGTCCATGCGAGTCTAATAAGATGACCCAATGTATAAACTTTTCCCTACTAGTGTCGCCCTAACACATACTTATCATGATTTAACACTCCCATCAAATTTTTTATACGTGGGGCCTTATTCATAACATCATTCGCCCAAATCTTTAATACATTCCTTGTACTCGTCAAAATCTAACACAACCCCCCTTACATCGATCCCATCGAGACAACAAGTATTATACCCAATCATGATATGAATCTCTAATTTCACCTCAGAAGATTGCACTACCAATCTACATTAAACTTTGGCAGCCTCACCCAAGGCTATATAAAGCGACTCCTTTGGACTTCGTCGATAACCCAAGGTCATCACCAAATTTTTGACATCCTATCACCGAACATAATACATTCCATAAAATCTAGCCTAAATGGTTCCCTAAGGTCACGAGGTGTACCCAAGCAATTACCAACAAGGGATACGTAAAATTTCAGCGACCACGATTTCCACAAAGCAATTGTGACACATGATTTTGTAGTATTCCCTTCAATTATTACTAGCCACTTAACCCAGTTATCATTCTATAATTATGTCGCATGGCATGTCATAGTCGTCAAACACCTCAAGGCGTCACAACAAGCTGAGCTTTTATCCCAAGGATTCTCCAAGGACCTCCTCACAACAACTAATGCTATGCATCACGCCTTGAACTACAAACTGACATTACTAAGGATTTTGGTAGGTTTTAGGACATTGAGCGCAACCAGTACATCTCTAAGTCTACGCCATCGATATCACTAAAGATGCTATTCAATGAACATTGCCTCATTCTTTCCAAAACTAACCCACAATAGGCTACCTAAGGTTAACTCCCTTATCACTTTAACTCATCATTGTTAATCACAGGACACCCTTGCCACAATCCGTAACTCTAATCATGACTTATGAGATAAGTTACTCGACCAATAATCACTAAAGCACTCATCCACAAGGACAACACCCTATCAACTAAAATTGAATGTACCTATCCTCAAGCATTGAGCCACATAAATTTACGTGTTCATCAAACTATACATCCATCAATCACGGTGTTACCGCATGGATTAGATTTATCTAATAACATCATTAACATAAATCATCCATAAGTTTCGCACCTAGGGACTATATGCATTTTAAATCACCAATCCTCATTACTCAGTCACGACACCCTAACTATCAACCCCTATTATTGGCTATGCACAATTTTTGCCACCTGCCCAATGGGTGTCATCTCACTCTATTAACATCTCAAAATACTCTACGTTAACAAAGTTTGGACATAAGAACCTCACTATGATAACCACGGTGTCACTACCATTGACTTTCAAGGACACCTGTAAATTATTAACATATCTAATTAGAAGAAAGGAATCAATTCATAAAAACTGACTTGATCATATGCCACTTGGCACTGACTTACTTGTCGTGCTAAACTCTTTGACTTCACCATTAAGGGTACAAACAAAACTGTCACCAAAACTAACGTGACTAGCCCAAACCAACATCGACGTAGAAAGATTTGCTCCCGACCTCACCACGTCACTCCTGGAAGGAACCTTGAACCTAAATCTCGAATACCATTTGTAACACCTCGATCTGAATTTTTGGATTACCCATAGTCAACCCGGTCCGACCCGAGTGTTAGGTGTGAAGTGCAAGGAAACAACATATATAATATTTCTAATCCAGTTTTATTTTAATTAACGTTTCACTTATTTTGCATGAGAATCCACTTTCAATTTAAACTCTGTAAGGGACCTGTGGAAAGCGTTCTCTAAGTCCAAGCATATAGAGCTACTAACGTAAAATCAAAGAGAGCGCTTACCTATGTAAAGCTCTCAAAATACAAACCCGCACCCAAACTATTGTAACAAAGACGAGGGTGTGAGCTGAATGATCATTGGGAAATATACAAAATGCATTATAGAAACGAACGACAGAAAGAAGACTCTAACACATTACACCTACGTGCACATGCAACTATATTATATATACATGCCTATATATACACCTAATACATGACACCATTTTTATTTTCAAAATCGCGATTTATCATGATTAATTCACCTTAATCTTATAAAGACTTCCTCTTTCTTATTTGACATTTATCCCTTTGTTTAAAACAGATGGTTTATAAATACTAAAAAAAATACGCTTTATTTAACCAAAACCCATTTCTATACACAAATGACCCTTTTTATTTAAACAAATCCACAATAGTATTTTCATTGAAAATCACCCATTTCAACACACATGAACCCCGTGTTAGAAAATAATTATTTATGTTTTGAAGACGTTTCATAAACACATCCTTGTGTTCATTATAGGTTAAACCTTCGTATCTTGCTTAGCTTACCCATATAACCACTATACTTTACCTTTCCTTTACTTTATGGACATTAATCAATTTACACATATTGTCCATTTGACCTTAACTGGAATATTTATTAATTCATTCAAGTTAGGTTGTATTAACACATTTTCATCACACAACCCATTTCTTGACATGTTCCTTCTTTCTTTATCTTTTTCTAGGAATCTTCTAATAAATCATATAAACTAACGGGCTCCACACCGTCGACGATGCCACCATATGCTCTAGCCAATGATTTTGGGTATTTCACCCTGGGCTACAGGCCCTCTTTAATGATCCTGGTGTCATTCGAGTTCCCTTTTAATGTGTTTTAACAATTTACCAATGTCCACATTATTCATTTCTTCCCCTTTTACTCGCCCTAAGCCAAAATTCATGGTTTCACCCCAAATTGTGTTACACTTTAAAAATCGTCATTTCATGTCCTTTGAGAATACACTATATGGTTGAGTTATTAGAAACTGTGCCATATAGGAGTTCCAGTTAGTTTGGATATGTGTTACACTTTACTAGGATCACTGTTCTGGATCTAGCATTTTAGATTTGCACAAATTATTGAGTCCTCTTAGTATTTTGCAAAAGCAAGTTTTTATGTAGTGAGATTAGTGTTTTCATTTGATGTGTTTTCATTCGATTTTTTAGTACTAGATTTCTTATAAACTATGGATACGTAAATAAATTGTCAATAAATGCACATTTTGGATTTATCATTTTTGTTTCAGTAGATCACACCTTATGGGAACTATTGATTCATATTTTGTTTGTATTTGGATTACCTTTGTGCTAGATTAATTCTGACTTATTTATGGAATTATTGTGAATTTAATGCTTTAGATATGATGAGCTAATGTAAAATTGATGGCATTACTTAAAAATGAAGGCTAACTTTATCTCAAGCATCATCATAAGAACTAGAGAGCTACTCTGCCACATGGTCTGTGATTATTTATAGGCGATGGCATTATGCATCAAGCTTATGATTATTTATAAAGGATGGCATTATGCATCATGCAATCATTGTTTGTATTATACTATTATTTTTCATGTCTACTCTTGTGGTTTTTTTATTATTATATATTTTTCTATTTTATTGTGTATGTAAGTACATTTATATCAATGAGATTGAAATAAAAAGATGATTTGCTGGATGGTGATGGCATGTGGTGGATAATTGTTTGTATTATGTTTTTAGGAATTTTTATTGTTTGCTAAATGTGAGGGTGGTGGCATGTGGTGGATATTTTTTTATTTTTTTAATATTTTAATTTATGTAATGGTTCATGTGGTGACATTCTTTCTTAATAGTTTTGTTGTGCTTTTACTGGCATGTTACATTAAAACCATTTTTTTTTTGTGGGGTGAATATTATTTGCTATCCTACATAAGCACTGATATGCATATTGTGTTTGTGTGTGTGTTCGTCTAGGCTGAAATTTGACAAAGAAGATGCATATGGTGTTATCCACAACAATGGATAAGAAGGTTATCCGAAGCTCATTTAGAAAAGAGGGAGATTATTGCATTGATATATTTTTTGATGGATTTGTATGAATAAATAGTTGTATTATTACATTGATGTGTGTATTGATGGATTTGTAGTAGAAATGCAAAGTTTTGATTATTGTCAAGTATTTGCTTTTGTCGTAGCTGAAAGTTCGATGGGAATCGATTTCAATAATATATTTTTTTAATATGTATTGTATATTGCAAGTGTTTTAAACACTTGAAATTGGAACAAAGATAATACATTTTTTTTTTAATTTGAAAGTGTTTATAACCGTTGCAAAATAAAAAATGCTGACTAAATTTTGCAAATGTGTAGAACACTTGCAAACGAAAAATTTGCAAGTGTTTAGAACACTTGCATATTTTTTTGTAACGATTTTTCAAAACGAAAATTTATTCCCAATAAATCGTTGTAAATAGAATTTGCAACGGCTTTTAACACCTGAAAGTTTTTTACAACGCGTTGATTTGCAAGTGTTTTGAACACTTGCAAATTCCCTATTTTGGTGTAGTGATTCAGGGTACGATTGTTTAACAAATGACAAATGACGCCTTCTTTATCTTGATAATGTAGGAGACCCTTGATATTACCCTTGCTTAAGACAATATATGTGAAGACTAATTCATATTATCTCCCTTTTTTATATTTTTACCCTGTTCTCTATTTGAGAAAATTTGGGGGGAAAGGAATTAAGTAACGGTTTTAAACTTATCTTGTTATATCTTTATATGACAATATGCGTAATTTGACCCCTCACACTCATAACATCTCTCCTCATCTTTATTAGGTGTGTCCTTTTTATCTTTATCATTTTTATTTTCAAATTTATTTTTTTCAAAATAATTTTTTTTGAATTTGCTATTTTTCTTTATTTGAGAAATTTCTTGAAAGTTTTTGCAAACAAGGCCAAATCGTCCAAGTCAAAATCAAACTCCAAATCATACATATCTTCCTCTCATCTCCTAGACGACTCACCTATCCTTCTTACTCACCCCTCACTCTTCCTAGCATGGGCTTTAAGTTCCACCCCTATATCTTTTGATTTGATCATGTTAGGAAATATGTCAATTTCATAAACCTAGAGATCTCCTAACAATTCTTCTAATTGCAGACTACTCAAATTTCCTATAGAATTTTACACAATGACTTTAGGGATAAAACGCTTAGGCAATGATCTCAGAATTGGGAATGTGTTCACCTAAATTGAAACTAGTGCTTACAATATCCGATAAGCTTGCATAGAATTCATCAAAACACTCATATTCAAGCATGGTGATTGTCTCAAATTGTGTAGTTAAATTTTGCAAGTTTGATTCTTTTACTACATTAGTGCCTTCATGGGTAAGTTGAAGAACATCCCATGCTTCTTTTGACGTGGTACACGTCATGATGCGTCGAAACTCAACGGGGGTGACGTTTCCAAAAATTGCACTAAGCCCACATTAGTTATATGTGCTCCATTTAAATTCATCCTCAGTCCATGTAGTCACAAGTTTTAAAGTAGTCACATTATCTATAGTGATAGTGGGAGGCATCCACCCACTTTCACACATAACCCAAACACGTTTGTCAATGGCCTTTAAGTGGCATTTCATACGGGCTTTCCATTATGCGTAATTTGACCCGTCAAAAATTAGCACTCGATTATACAAGTTTTCCATTGAAATTGCGCCCTTTCAAAAATCAATTTTTAGACCAAAATTGATATCCAGAAAAATTTTGCGAAAAATTACACGGTATAATTGTGTAATAGGCTCTAATACCGATTTGAGAGTGCACCAGCAATCAATGTTATAATTTGGTTAATTAAGATCCAATTTTTATCCCACAAATCCTAACTCTTGCAAATAAATGTGACATGCAAATTAAATAAATTCAAGCATGCAAGTCAATCACGCATATGACTATTTGGGGACTTTGGATTATTGAGGGACTTTGGAGAATGCCACAAGATAAACACACTATCTCTTGTTGAATTTTTTCAAAATTTTTCTCACAAAGAATCATACCATGAAAGAACACGAAAATAACCAAGTCGATGATAGCATAAATATAGGGGTGTGAACAAATTCGATGAGAAAATCAATACATACAACCATAACATATGTGCACGATGAATTTTGAATATTCCTAAAGAATGAACTCAACATCTTCCTTAGGTGTAAATATGGTGGAATTAAAAGAAATTGACTCAATCAAATCAACAAAACAAATCTCAAAGTGATTTTCACACTAATAACGTCCAAAATTATGTAACGCTTTTTCATGACTTTCAAGAACATGCAAACTTGTTTTATATTCCATCTAAACTCCCTCAATAAATAATAATGCTTTTTATTTTCTTTTGAGGTGATGAAACTAAAAGCTATTGGCCCAATTTTTGGCATATTTTTCTATTTATTGCCTATGAATTTTTTCAGGCTCTTGGCAACCTCTTTGGACCTTAGCTTCTGTATTTGCCAAAAAAACTATTTAGGCCTGATTTAAATGATGGCTTAGTCCTAAAGGATAAATGAGTACCTTTCACAGCCTTTCCCCCTTTTTTCAAATACACATAAACTCACTGCAATGGTTTTGAAATGCACAACTTTCTTATCAAGTTTTATCACATTTGGTTTATTGTTTAGAGATAATTTAGATATAAACACTCAAGTCAATATGTGATAGACAAGTACAATACTCAAATAATATCGTGCACACGTACAATAAAGGAGATAAGGAGCGAAACATGTAGAATATATCACTAATCACGTCTCAATGATTCCAAATAATATAAATCACATGGATGAAATGATGTAGCATCTCAAATCACTATCCAATAGTCACGTGGAATATGAAATGAGGTTGTGACTATGGCTATCTTAAATGTTCATCCATAAATGGTGTAAACAAAATACAAAACTCTTTTTGTGTTTTAAAAAAAAAAATTAACAAGAAAATCCTTTTAGATTTTACAATTTTTCAAAAAAAAGAAAATCTTTTTGGTATTTTTCTAAAAATAAGAAAATAAAAAACAAAAACAAAAACAAATAATGATACAAATGATACAGTCTAGATATAGGAATCATATGATATGAACGTGAAAAATGCATCATACTTTAGACATAGTGACCACCACTCAGTCAACTATGCAAATTCCTAAAGACTTCCTAAGATTCTCGAATCTAAGGGCATCTAAAGGCTTCATGAAAATATCAGCTAACTGGATGTCGGTAGACACAAAATTCAAGGATACGACCTTCTCTTCTACTAACTCACGGATAAAGTTCTCGCGTATCCTAATGTGCTCTAAACGCGAATAGTGGACAGGATTATGGGATATGCATTTTGAGCTCGTGTTATCAAAGGAAATAGTCATGGTGTCCTGTGATATCCCATAATCCTCAAACACATCTACTCCATCCACAAAAGTTACGTGCAACAACTTTTGATGGCTATGTACTCAGCCTTTGTAATGGACAAAGAGATGGAGTTTTTCTTATTTCTCAACTAAGAGATAAGAGCAGAACCAAAGAAGAAACAACCACCAAAAGTTCTCATACATCCATCTGCATCCCCGACCCAATCGTCATCTGAATCAGCGAACAAACATTCATCAGTATCAAAGGAATACAAATGCCAAATAAGAGAGTCCCACTCAAGCCTTTGATAATATGTTTAAGAGGGAGTAAGTGTGACTTTTTCGAGGACGCCTGATATCGCGCACAGACTCAAACACTAAAGACGATGTCGGAACGACTGGAAGTCAAATAGAGAAGACTACCTATCATACTCTGATATAATGTTTTCTTTACGTGCTTACTTGAAGTGTCCTTGCTAAGCTTTGCACACCTAGTGGAGTCTAAACCAAATTTCTTCATAGGTCTCTAGTACATTTGGATTAGGAGATGAACATCCCATCCTCTAATTGACGAACTTGGAGATTAAGGAAGATAGTAAGCTCACCAATCATGCTCATCTTAAACTCACTCTTCTTCTCCTCCTCAAAGTGCTGAGAATTTTGGGAACACGTGGATCCAAAGACTATGTCGTCCACATAGACCTGGGCAATTAAAATCGCACCGTCATCTCTCCTGATGAACAATGTCATATTAACACCTCCTCTCTTGAAGCCACGGGATAAGAGATAGAAAATAATCCTCTCGTACCAAGCACGGGGTGCTTGCTTCAAACCATATAAGGCTTTCCTCAGATAGTAGACGTGATCAGGGTGCTTGGAGTCTTCAAACCCTTTTGGTTATTCCACGTAAACCTCCTCAGGTAGAATTCCATTGAGAAAAGTACTCTTGATATCCATTTTACATAACTAGAAGCGCAGATGGCATGCGATGGCAAGTAATATGTGGACAGACTCAAGCCTCGCAACAGGAGAAAATGTCTCGTCAAATTCTACACCCTCTATCTGTGTGTAGCATTGAGTGACCAACCTAGCCTTATTTCGAATAATAGTACCAGCCTCATCCTTCTTATTCTTGAATATCCACTTGGTACCTATCACATTTGTCACACTAGGTCAGGGGACCAGTTCTCAGACATTATTCTTTCTAAACATAAGCAACCCATCCTTCATAGCGCATATCCAGTATTCATCTTTGAATGCTTCCTTATAATTCTCGGGCTCGACTTTGGACGTGTAGCAAACATGGATAACAATGTTCTCTAGCTGAGCATGAGTCTTGACCCCTATGGTGGGATCTCTTAGAATAGCGGTAGGATCATGACTCTTGCGACCCCAAGAAGGAGTGTCCCCTAAGTTAGGAATAGGCCCTGGGTGTGGGAGGCAGAGTGGGATCCATCAGTAGGAAGTGAGTCATCCTCACACAAAAGGTTAGAATCAACAAACGTCAGTGGTTCGTCATCTTTCATGGTAACATTTATTGACTCCATAAACTTAGAGCTACTCGGGTTAAAAACACGATATGCTCTACTTGTCGATGAATATCCAAACAATATTCACTCGTTGCTTCGAGAGTCGAACTTTCCTAATCACTATATATCCCGTAGGATGTAGCATTTGCTCCCAAAGACACGGATGTATGAAAGGTTAGGCTTCTTTCCAGTCCACAATTTGTAAAGTGTCTTAAGTGTGTGTAGATGAAAGTAAACAATATTCTAGGGATGGCAATTTAACCCCACCCGCAGGGTTTTCGACCCGACCCGAACTGACCCTAACGGGGCGGGTTAAAAACTTGTTTAACATTAGCAGGGCGGGTTTGGGTTTAAAAAAACTGTTTATTAAACTGGGGGATTTCGGGTTTTGTCAGAATATGCTCGCCCTGCCCCACCCCGTTTAGTAAATTTAATATTATATCCTTATTAACTAAAGTAATAACACACACACACACACACACACACACACACATATAAATATATATATGTATATATAACTTATAAAAGTAACCCTAGTCCCTTAACTTTAGTCGGCCACTCTCTTAAACCCTTTTCCCTATATCACTCTAAACTTTAGCCTGCCTCTATCTCAATCTTGACAAGCAGATTGCCTCTCTCTGCAATCTAAACCAATTTCTTTCTCTCTCGCGCGTCTCACTCTCAGCAGCCACATAGCAGCGGTGTCAGCCACACAGCATAGCATAACCACACCCCACACAGTGCCGACTGCCATACCCGACACAGCAACGACCACACACCCATTTATTTATTTCAAGGTTAGTTTTTTTACTTGACATGTATTTCTGTTTCTTCGGCCACACAACATTATTTTTTTACTTGATATGTTTGTTTGGAAAATATGTTTGCAAAATCTATTACAATAGATATATTTGGTTGTGAGTTGCTTGGAAAATATGTTTGGAAAATCTATTACATATAATATGTAACATATCTATTACAATAGATATGTTTGGTTTTGTTCATCTATCGTTGTCTCTGTAATTTTCATTTATGATTCAAGGTTGTATGTTTCCTTAATTAAATATTTATTTTTTGTATATTTTGTAAATGATGCTTCTATCGCGGATTCGAGACGTACAGTTTGTGATGAGGAGTCCGGTCCCATGGAAGTTTAATGAAGAGGTAATGAAAGTGAAAAACCTATTATGATTTTTTTGTTTTAAATTCATAGTTTAAGTTCTCTTTAATTTATTACTTTTCTAAATATGTTTTAATTTTTTTTTCAGGTTTGAGTTGATGATGATGAAGAGGAGAGGAGATTGCAAAAAGATGATAGTCGAGCTATTTGAGACTTTTGTGTAAAATTTTCTATATTCGGGAAAACTTATTTTGTGGTAGTTGATGTTATTTAAGACTTATTTTGTAATAATTGATGTTGTTTGAGACTTAGTAGTTTGTCATTTTAAATTGTGTTATTTGAGACATTTTAATTATTTTGAGACTTTTAAGTTGATGTTGGAGTTTTAGACTTGAAAATTGATGTTGAGACATTGTTATTTGCTTATAAAGTCACCTTTATTTTTATATAATAAAATCTATTTAAAAAAATAAAAAAATCGGGTTTTAACTCGTTTGGAATGAACAATCTAATCTAATTCTTTGTTAGAAACCAACCATGCAAGCACTAAGAACAAAAAGAAGTAAAGTTTGACATAGGTATTTTTAATATGGTAAAACCTCAAAACTGAGGAAACATCCAAGCTGACCTCTATGCCACAATAAAAATCCCCGAAAAACAGTTTACAAGAATTACAACCACATGAACAAAAAAACACAAGATCCTAAAGCTAAAAGACAGAATATATACCTACTAAGAAAAACTCATCCACGGTATCTGTATCTAATGTTGTTGATCCTCATGGCCATTCCTTGCATTAATTCCTCGTTCCTCATTCCAGTGACTCAGTAAAAGAAGATCTCTTAGAGAAACAACACAAGTATATGTGTTCGTGAGAGAGTGATGGTGACTGTGAAGTGCCTAAGTATTCATAATGCTACACATATTACTTATAAAATTATATAACTAGTCCTATGAATTACAAATTTTCTATATGAGATGCAGAGTTTCAATTTCAAAAAAATCATACTTCTATACAAAAGATACTTTCAGATCCGAGGTTAGATATTAATAAAAATAGATCTCAACTACTACTTTATTTATGCACAAAACAAAATTTACAAACTGTAAAACTTTGTTTTAAGAGAAATTTTCAGATCTAAAATCATAAATGGTTTTCGAAGTCTTTTTTTCTAGATATTGAAAACAAAGAGATTGGATCTACAAAGATATACAATGAAACTCAAGATCCAACAAGATAATGTATTTCTTTAACTGAAATACACAAAAACACCTAAGACGTACGTGAATATGTATCTAGGTGGTTTCTCTCAAAATTTCTAAGAAGAAATTTTAGTAAGAATCTAAAAAGGTTGGTTCTAAGAGAGAAAATGTTATATGAGGGTCTTTGACTATGAACCAAATGCTCCACACACTTACTAAAAACCCTAACAGTGTTTATCTCTCAAACTCTGGTTTTATAGAAGTGATTTTGTACAAAAATAGTTTTTGTTTGGAACAAAAACTCTCAAACTATCATTTCTTTTCTCTCTCTCTCTCTCTCTCTCCACTTTCTCTCTTCTTTTTCTCTCGTATTTCCCTTTTTTCTCTCAGTTAGATGATATGCCAAAGTCTTTAAATGCCTCACATATGGGTCCTATTTATACTGAGAAGGGAGGGTTCCGGATGTTCGAACGAAATCAATGGTTGATGTTAAAATAATGGTTGGATTTTAAATCTGATGGCTTATAACACACCACACAACCGTTCTATCTCATTGGCTCTCACAGGTTGCACTAGGATTCACTCAGGACGCATGCATTATGTTAATTAGGAATGATCTAATCTAAGGACATGATTTTATAAATGTCCTTAGATCACACTTAGCATGTCTGATACCGCTACATTCAGCATGTCAATATGTTCATCAATGATGACCTCAATCTGGATTCGAAGTTATCGTGCTCCCACTATCTTCATACGTGCATAGCGCATCATCACCGAGCATCGTGCAACATACATTTTCAACATTCCCACTACTCCACTCTTCATTAATTGTAATATAATTAATTTGGAGTTTTTAATGGTTACAAAATTATTTGGGAATTTTTAGAAGTATTTTTTAAGGTTTAAAAATGTTTTCTTTCGCTAGAAGAATTTTTTCTAAGTGTAGAGGCGACAAAATTATAACGCCGACGTCATTCGAGTGACAGCGCAACGTTATTCAAGCGACAAGCTTTTATCGAGCGAAGTCGTTCAAGCGACGATATTTTTTGTTCGAACGATAACCCTATGTCATTCGAGCGACGCACCGCCTCGATTTTTGTATAAATAGTTGTGTTTTGTATACACATTTCTCAAGTCTTTGAACCTCCATTTTCTACAAAATTATTGCATATTTCAGACTTCGTTTTTCAAGGTTTTCAAACCTTTTTGATTCACAAATCCTTCCCAAATACATATATGAATCTTTATAAACCCTAGATTGATTGTTTTACTCATCTAGAGTACTATTGTGGAGAAGAAAGTTGTTCTCTATTGTTAACTTAAAGCTCTTGAGGTATCTCTTGTCGGCAACAACGAATCGACGCCAGCTGGTATTCGTATGCCAGTGTATTTCTCCGTAATTATAACTGGTACGAATTATAGTGAAATAAAAACGGTTTTCCCCTTTGGGGGATTTTTCCTCATATGTATGATTGGCTTTCATGCTTGAATTTATTTAATTCGTCTGTCATGTTTATTTACAAGAGTTAGGATTTTTGGGATAAAAATTGGTTCTTGATTAAACAAGTTAGAACATTCATTGCTGGCACACTCTTAAATTGGTATCAGAGCCTATTACACAATTATATCGTGTAATTTTTTTCGTAAAATTTTTCTATATATCAATTTTGGTCTAAAAATTAACTTTTGAAAAAGCGCAATTTTAATAGAAAACTTGTATAATTGACTGTTAATTTTTTATGGGTCAAATTACGCATATTGGAAAGCCCTTATGAAATCTCATTTAAAGGCCGTTGACGAACGTATTTGGGTTATGTGTGAAAAAGCGTGGACGTCTCCCATTGTCACTGTAGATAACGTAACTACTTTAAAACCTGTGACTACATGGGCTGAGGATGAATTTAAATAGAGCACATATAACTCACGTGGGCTTAGTGCAATTTTTGAAAATGTCACCCCCGTCGAGTTTCGACGCATCATGACGTGTACCACATCAAAAGAAGCATGTGATGTTCTTCAACTTACCCATTAAGGCACTAATGCAGTAAAAGAGTTAAAATTACAAAATTTAACTACACAATTTGAGCCAATCGCCATGCTTGAATCTGAGTGTTTTGATGAATTCTACACATGCTTATCTGATATTGTAAACACTAGTTTTAATTTAGGTGAATACATTCCTGATGCTAGAGTAGTTAATTTTTTTTTAGATCACTGCCTAAGTGCTTTATCCCCAAAGTCATTGTGCTATATATTATAGGAAATTTGAGTAGTTTGAAATTAGAAGAATTAGTAGGAGATCTCCAGACTTGTGAAATTGACATGTTTCCTAAGATATGATAAAATCAAAAGATCCAGGGGTAGCACTTAAAGACCAGGCTAGGAAGAGTGAGGGGTCAGTAAGAAAGAGAGGTGATTCTTCTAGGAGAAGAGAGGGCGAGATGTCTGATTCGGAGTTTGATTTTGACTTAGATGATTTGGCCTTGTTTGTAAAAAATTTCAAGAAATTTCTCAAATTAAAGAAAAATGGCAATTTCAAAGATAAAAAGAATTTTGAGAAAATAAATTTTAAACGAAAAATGATAAAGATAAGAAGGACATGCTTAAGAAAGACGATGAGAGATATTATGAATATGGCAATAGTGCTTATAAGGGTGTCCTAATAGGTTAAAGCGTCAAGGCAAAGGAAAAACTGCTAGGAAGGCCTCCCTTAGTGACAATAGTAAGGTCCAGTCGGTGGATTCTGAATGTAACTTTACCGCATTCATGGCTAGTCATGTTAGTACTGACTCTGCACCTCACAACGATGAAGATGCTACTTCACAGGGACACCTCGATAGTGAAAGCAATATGAGTGAGGGGGAGGGTGCTGTAAGTGAGAGCGAGAGTGATTTACGACGTGCGTACACTAATTTATATGCTGATTATTTTAAAGCTAAAAAGCGCAACAAAGCATTAGCACTTAGGATAGTTTCCTTAGAGAAATATTTGGGAGATACGAGAGAGAGAGAGAGAGAGAGAGAGAGAGAGAGAGAGAGATCCTCTATTAGCACTGCCTTAAGAGAGAGAGAAAGACTGTTTGTGTAGAGAGAGAGTTAGTTTAGAGAGAGAGAGAAAGAGAATGTTTGAATAGAAAGAGAGTAGTTTAGAGAAAGAGAAAGGTGAATTAACTAAGAAAGTGGCTAGTCTTACAAGTGATATCCATTCCTCCATGGACACTCGAAAAAACTTGAAGCCCTTGCAGCCCAACGTACTCATGATCTTCAGATAGCCTGAAGGTCAAGGTAATCTGGAAAAATGGGAAAGATTATCCTCGCCCATGCTTTAGGGTTTGGTGAAAGGAAGCGAATAGGTTTTGATGGTTCTTCCACATCCCATGTGACATCGGAACCAATTCCTATGTTTACTACTAATCCATATGGCCATTAACCAAAGCCCTAGAGACAAGTTAGGCGAAGAAAAGAGAACCAAGGTCGGCCAAAGACTGTGTAACTTTTATACCCACTGCAAAAGAAACGGCCACCTTAGGGAGTTTTGCTATAGTTTGGGTCGGACACATTGTACATTTGCTCCACCACGTTAGATTGAGTTTCTCGTCGCCACATCTCATAGTTTAATGGAAGAGTTCCAATGGTTTTCTTTGTCGACTATGAATACTTCCAGAATCTCGACTAGAACCAACAATGACAAGGGAAAACAGAAGGTTACCTCCACTTGGGTTCCTAAACACGACGTAAAATCCCTTGTTGTTCATATTTCTCTTAAAGCGTATAATACCTCTTAGTGGTATTTCGATAGTGGGGGCTCCAGACGCATGACTGGTGGCGTTTTATTTTTTACCTACCTAGAGGATTGTAAGGAAGGTAAAGTCACATTTGGATACGGGAGCAAGTCTAGCATAGTAGTATGAGGTGAAATTAAGATACCATGATTTCCTAAGCTAGAGGATGTTTTGTACGTCAAAGGTTTGAAAGAAAACCTTATTAGCATTAGCCAGTTGTGCGAAGCTGACTTTGCAGTAAAGTTTGATCAGAAGGAGTGCTATGTTTCTGATCAAGCTATTAAACTTCTATTCCAAGCGGTGAGGACTGAAGATAATTGCTATGTGATTGTGGCCAAGTCCTCATTTGTCTGCAACAGCGCCACGATCACTCATATGGATATGTGGCATTAACGTCTAGGTCATGTGAATTTTAGAGACTTGGGGAGATTAAATAAAAAGGACCTAGTACGTGGCTTTCCATCTATTGGAAAGTCGACTTCTGCGGTTTGTAGTCCCTGTTAGTTGGGAAAGCATGTCCGTAGCCCCCATAGGAAGTTGAATTCCATTACCACTTCACGAGTACTTAAGTTAATACACATGGATTTTATGGGTCCCATTCGTACTGAGAGCCTAGGTGGTAAGAGGTATATACGGGTGATGGTAGATGATTTCTCTCAATAATCCCTTGTAGGTTTTTTGAGAGAGAAATCGGGTTCTGTGGAAATTCTTACGACCAAGTTTCGTGTCCTACAAAATCAAGACGACGTCACTATTAATAGAATACATAGTGACAACATCACTGAGTTTAAAGAAGCTAAAGTAGATCTTTACTATGATAGCCTCAAGATCAAACATGAATTTCGGTCGTGAAGAGTCCTCAACAAAATGGGATTGTTGAGCAGAAGAATCGAATGACTCAGGAGATGTCTAGATCTATGCTTCTACGTCGTAGAGTTGCTAGGAGATTTTAGGCAGAAGAGGTGTCTACCGCATGCCACCCGGTGAATAAGGTAGGGATGGTAGCGGGCCGGGTGTTGGGCGGGTTTATCAAAATCCAAACCCGCATCACAAAAAAAAATATTAACCCACCCTGCCCCGTGACCCGCGACGGGTTATGATTTCAAACCCCGAACCCATTTAAGTATAACCTCCTCACACCCGACCCCTCCTCACGTTAATTAAACGGGTCAGAATCTACCCAGGTAATCAAACTACCAGATCGTGAATCTTGTTTAAATAATTTGTATACATCTTATGTTCTGATTTCTAAAAGGAGTTTGCTAAACGAGGTTTTTTCGAAGTTTACTTAGTCTTTAAATTTGTACTAAAAACTTAGTGAATGATTTTCATCCTTTACATGTTATCATTGATTTTATTCTAAAATCATGTTCATTTAGTAACATTTTGTGTAACACACTTTTTCAGCATTTTTATTCCATAAAAATGTTCCTCTTTACGTAAAATTACCAATTTATGCTTTGTATTCAAACTTGTCTTTTCCTCCATTTTCACAAATGTTATTTCCCAAAACATCATTAAGTTAATAACAGTAACTTCTGAAGTGTTTTTAACACCTTTCAACACTTTTTTTAACTATTTTTCCAAGTTAGACACATATTTACTCTTTTTATAAGAAATCCAATTACACTTAAAGACTACTTTTATAAGAAAAATGCAATTTCCTTTGTTAACACATGTAGTCTTATAACCTTACACTTATAACATTTTTAACCCCTTTTTCACACACTTTGATGACTAGAATTTTTATTTTTCTTACTTCATGTTCAAACCCAACGAAACCTTCTTTAAACTTGTTTTTATGTGCATCATTAAAACATTACAAGTTTACATGTATGAGAAGATAAATTTCAATTCCAAAAATCCTATAAAGGTGTTAAACACGTGATTTATTCTCAAAATTCTTAGTACTTGCAAAACATACCCATTCAAAACTAAAGGACATTATTATTCCTAAAAAACTCAAAATAATGTCCCATTTATATAAAATCTTCATTTTTGCAAAAAATCAAATTTAATTTACCAATTATCTTTAGCAAGATAAAAATGTAAATTCAAAATATTTTTATTCCATGAAAATGTTTAGCACCGAACTTCTTGAAACATACCATTTACATGAAAATTATAATTATTTCAAGAGAACTTTGAAATATTTACTCGTAATTTATTTCCAACAAAATAACATTTTTATTCCATAAAAATGTCTAGTACCAATTTTACTAAAAACCCGTCATTCTATTCATAGATGCATCCTATTCTTTATAATCTAATCAACAAGACTACTAATATGCAATGAGTCTTAATACTAAAAGTAGAATTTTCCACCTCAAGTGACACTCCAACAATGGAAGGCATGAAGTTTCTAAGCAGATGGAAACCTCCTTCCTCATAAGGTGGCCTTAGAGAGGTTGCCTAGATCCACCAAGCTTGTCTCCATGAAAGCTCCATCAAAACTCTATTCATTCTTCACAAATCATCTATCTTCATCTTCTCCAAGACCCCCAACAACACCTCTAAAATTCGTAGTTATACCCAGCCGTGACAGCCCGCCTATTAAAATAATTGGTGGCCAGCCCTCTACCAAAATAAAACATTGGTCTCATATGACTCATTTTGAGCATCACTGTCGAAACATGATTAATTACTAACCACCTAATTACTTTAACAAGAAGTGTCAAATTTTATCTTTCATTAACATAAAACAAAATTAATCAATAGACAATAAATCCATACACAATTACCATATAAATAAAACACTAGATAAAATCTAAAGCTGAGATAGACAATAAAGGTTCTCGAATAAACCATCGGGTAATAATCCAATACAATAAATTCAACCAAATAAAAAGTTTGAAAACATAAGTCTGAATAAAAGGGGAAACATGCCCAACAATACTAGAATAGAGAACTTAATCTAGAATATCAAGAATGAAATTGGCTACTCAGAGATCCTGCAAGCTTCCACATCAATTGCAGCTACGTATACCTGGAAAAAACAATTTTCTTAGGCGTCCATGTGGCTAGATACCTAAAAGTTTTGAAAATAGATTTAAAACGGGTCAGAGTCAAAACCTTTTAAAAATATTATCAAGTAATTAAGATGCAGTAAATAAATATGCAGTTAAACTTTTCGTATTTAAGCCGGTGTCACACTCTCATGAGATTACCCCCATCTCTTAACTATTGTGCATGCCTAGCACCTACATCTTAACCCACCTAGTTACATTACCCTGTCTAACTATTCTTATTTGCAAATCTTACTAGCACACTACCCTAACTCGAATATTGTCTAACTTTCATTTATCAATTAATTAGGTCTCTCATTAGCTTATTAAATCATTAATCAATTTATAATTTTGCTCCAGTTATTTATTTGCGTTCATAATTAACGTATTAAGCTCGCATATAACTTATTTCACTACTATATACGTTTATAAGACACGTCACACCAGGACAACTTATATATATATATATATATATATTTATGTATGCAATCGCATTTTTGAATGTCCTCCACATTCTGAAAGTGAGCTCATTAGCATGCAATCATGCTCCAGGAATGTCCACACCTTCTGGGCAACTGGGTCGGGATCTCACCATTGGACACGAAAATCGCAAACGAACATTAGAAGTAGTCATGGCTTTAAGTCTGTGGTCATAACCACACCACATTATTCCACGATACTCCAACCCTACATCACACGTGCGTGCACAACACCTATGACCCCGGGGAATGATACTACCTCTATTGAGATTCGCAAGAGTGACCTCCCACGACACGTGTAACAACCCGTCCTTTTTGGAGACGATTAAATTCCATAATTAAATATAAATTGGAGATTTGAGGAATTTCCCGAAATAGTAATTTTTGGGATTTTCGAGGATTGAATGATTTTCAAAGGATGTTGTGATTATTTTTGGGACTATATAGGTCGAAATATTTTAATTATATGTCGTCGTGGAGAAAAGCGACACGAGGTAAGATTTTTAATTGGAAAACCCGCATTTATTTATTTTGGGTTTGAATAGTGATTTGCGGTCAAGTACCTCGGATGGGAATTTCGACTGCGCCATAATTCTCGGAATGGCCGAGATAGTCGGAAAAGAGTGTCCGATTGTCGGAAATGAGTTTTGGGTAATTTTAGAGGTAAAAGTAACTCGTAATTGGGTAAACGAGTCGTTTTTGGGCTTTAAGGGTTATAACCCCTTTCTTCTTATTTAAAGAGGGAGAAAAGAAGAAAGAAAGAAAGAAAAGAGAGAGAAGAGAGAGAGGAAGAAGAAAAGAGGAGGAAAAGGGAGACTCGGGCCAAACTCCGTCGGATTCGACTCGAAGTCGTCGGATTTTATCCACGAGGCAAGTGTTTACTTGCTTTATTTCATTTTGTGCAATCCTCTCATATCACCTTTGGTATAAACATGATTTTAGGGTTAGAACCCTTAAAATAAATTGGATAAAAGTTGATTATGAGTTTACATATTGATGTAGTGTAAACTCTTAATGATATTTAGTGTTAAAACCATGTTAATGGAGTATAAATGGGTTGAAATGTTAAGTTGGGGTTTTTATGATTTTAGGGTTTAAAACTAAGAGAAATAATTTAATACCCCAAAATAATTGATGTGTTAGTTGTGGAACATAGATTAGATGCTTGTTGAGTTGTTGGATAAGGTTAGAAACAACAAAAATGGAGAAAAATGGAGTTTGGGAGTTTGGGGAAGATAATGAATAGTGAACCCGTAACCTTTGGGGTCATTTTCGACCAAGAAGATAAATGATTTAGCTTTCGGCCAAAACACGAATGTTGTAGATCTTTTCGATACGATCGCGTGGGCGCTGACCGCGTATTTTTCTGAATTTTCTACGATTTGATATGATTTTTACAAGATGACAGCTCCGGGTTGAAATTATCAACTCGGAAATCAAATCGGGAATTGGAAAAATTACGGCTAGAATTAATGTCGTAGATGTTCGGGATAATTTTTGGGGTAGTTTAGAAACCCCGAAAATGAATTTGGGTTGTTGGATAAGGGACTTAAGGATTTTAATTTGGGAGACCTGGTGTGACCGGTCGACCGCGCCCCTATGGCCGGTCGACCGCGTCAAGAAGAAATGGCCTACTGCTTTGTTTTGTAGGCTTAATTGCAACCCGCGGTCGACCGGTGCCCTGTTTTCAGCCCAAGATTTTGGAGATTAGGATTATTTCTCCTTTTTGAGTTTATGTTTAAAGGCCTTCCAAATTAGAAATTTATGGAGGGTTATGTCCTAAAGGACTTGAGAAATTGGGAGTTTGTATATGTGTGTATTCACTTAGAGTGAATTAGTATATTTGGAGATATCCAAATGAATCCGTAGATAGGATTTAAGTATGTTTTATTTATTAAAGTAAGAATATACTTTGGGTTTAGTATCATGCTTATATGAATGCATGATTATGATTCCTGGAGGGAATCTTTGGGATTATTGGTCATCGCTAGAGGGTATAGGCCATTATGGCCGTTTATATATTCTAGGAGGACTATATGGTATGTATTTATACTATGTGAATAAAGTATATATATATATATATATATATATATATATATATATATATATATATGATATGATGGAAATGATTTTGAAAATATAAAAATGAATATTTTCAAAATGGAAAGATAAATGTTTTTCATAATTGATAAATTATGGATTATGGTTACACACCTCCCTAAATCGCTATCATAAGGGAAGTTGCGCGCGTTGTGGTGAAGCCTTCTTGGCTGTTGAGCAGGCTAGATATAGTCCCTAGGCCATATGGGCGGTTATTTATATTTTTCTGCGCTGGTTAGGGGATTCTGGGTGTGGTCCTGACTTTCCCGCAGGCAATATGGCCGCTTCCCGACGTTGTTAGGTTCCCAGGTTGTCTTGGAGGCCCTGGAAGATGATAGCCATTTAGGGGCGCGTCCAGTGGGGATACCCGGAGGGACGGTCTTAGATTTATTAAAGCAATTCATGATAATGGATTGGCTTTATATTTACATTTCCTGAGTATAAAAAGGGAAATGGGATAAAGGTTTAGCTTCGGTAACACTCCCGGATGGAAGAAGGGATGTGGAAGCATTATTTGATCAAAGCATTTTCATGATAATGGAAATGGCTTTGGGGGATGACATATAAAGGAAAAGCATTTTTATGATAATAAGCTTTTAAAAAGCATATGACTTGGTAAAGCAATTCATGATAATGAATTGGCTTTTATATTTACATTTCCTGAGTATAAAAAGGGAAATGGAAAGTTTTAAGAAAATGAAAAGTATTGATAAATACTTGTATATAAATCCTCAGTCCGGGAGATAGATCCGGATGTATATTGTAATATGAAAATGTATATATGGATGAATCGAGTACCGAGGGTCTAATGGATCCCGACGATCGACCGTGCCGCATAGTAGTGTATCGGGGGGGTTCCTTGTTTGGATTTCGCTTCGCGAGACACCCCACGCACGAATATGGCAGTGTGTTGAGACTGGGGAGAAGTTTAATCCTTAGTACCCCTATATTATAAATTCTGATGGTATATATACTTATATATATCTTTCTGTACTGAGGGACTAGCCGATCTCGACGATCGACCGTGCCGCGTAGTAGTGTATCGGGGGGGTTCCTTGTTTGGATTTCGCTTTGCGAGACACCCCACGCACGAACATGGCATAGCGCTGAGACTGGGGTGAAGCTTAGCCCTTAGTACATTACTTGGACTATCTAGGGTAGATAGTGGTTGGGTGATAGACTAGTTTAGCAGGGTAGCTTGACTAGAATGTTCTAGATAGATGCGCTACGAGTGCACTATTAGCGGAGAGGTGAGGGGTATCTCATGGGAGTGCGATACCAAACTTAAATATGAGATAAAACTATTTTCCTAAAAATAAAGCATTTATGCACTTGCAAAATATTTTCAAAACATTCGGGCTCTGACCCGTTTGTCTACTCTCCTTTCTTTCTCTATACTATATACATATAGGTGTCCAGACACAGGGACGCCTGGATGGAAATTCTTTCGAGTCAGACGTCTGCTGCAGCAGCTGTGGATGCTTGCAGGTTATCGGTAGACGTTTCTTTCCTTGTACTCTAGATAGGAGATATTGTATAAACATTCGAGCCAATGGCTCAATAGCATTTATTTATTATTTCAGTACAGTATTCGATATGATTGTATATTTGGACCGAGTGTTCGGTTATTTTAATTCCTTTCATTTTTCATTTCAGTTTCATTTACGCATTAACTTGTGGATGGTTCATTTTATTCGTAAAAAGAGTAGTTAAGTAAAAGTTTTTAACAGCCACCTAATAGGATATTAGTAATTAAATGGATTTTCGACAGTGATGTTAAGGATGATCCATATGTGACTCCTGTTTTAATTTAATATTGGAGTGATCGCCCGGTATCTTATTAGGCGGGTTGTTACAACACGCAACCTCCCTGATAGCAAAACCTCTAGGGTAGGTATGTTTCATATAAATATCATAGACACATATATTATTCACATTCGTATATATATTATATTGTCTCTATACCCGTATATATAAATTAAATCACAAAATTTGGCTAACCCGTGCCTATTGCACAAAGCACTAGCCTACAAATGATTAGTCTATCTCAAGACTCTTAATTAATTAAATTATCATCATTTAATTAAAATACAATAGCGTCACTCTTCTAAAATGCCCGGACTGACTCAACCAGCCCATCGTATAATCATTCAAGTATATCAAGTAACATCACTCCCATAAAATACCCGCACTTAACCCAACCAGCCCGTTAATTTATTTTCGAATATAACTCATCAATTCGATATTTAAATTTTATTGTCAATTATATCTCTCATGATTTGTAATTCGAATTTAATTACCCACTCACCGCTAGGCAATAAAATCTTTTTAAATCACTCCATTAAACTCTCTCTGACTTTTAAGGCTTATAAATTTTATTTGGAACTCCCCGAAATTTACCCAATAAACAAATCTCAAATTACTCCAAAAATCAGCTTTCATCGATTGATCTATAATCTCAAACTACTCAAGTTATGGTTCCAATAATTTATTTCAAGTATTACACCTAAAGTAACAAAATTGCCATTTTCTATGCAACCGAATCGGGTCGTAAATTTTCTGGCAGATTAAAGACAGTAGTAAAATTGTGATTTCTTCCTCCATGAAACTCAAAATGACCTCATTCAAAGCTCATTAGAAATTCAAGACATAGACTTTCCATGCATGTATGCAACGCAATCTAATTCTAAGTACAGTTAAAATGGCATAAGTTTAAAGTAGCATAAAAAATTCTGGCAGATTGATATGCTGACAGATTAAACACTCTGTAATAAAATTTTGATTTCCCCCTCTACAGAACTCCAAATGACCTCATTAAAAGATAATTCAAAATCTAAGACCTAAACCTTTTCGTACATTTATGGCACGCAATCTAATTCTTAGTACAATTAAAATGGCTTAATTTTAAAGTAACATAAAAATGCTGACAAATTGTCATCTTATGTTCATCAATTAAATCCTAAGTTATTCAAGATTCATGTTCTTCAATCGAGAACCCAACAAGATTCCATCTTTATGTGTCTCAAAAATCAAATTTCCTAATATAATCTAATTTCAGCAATCATAAATGGTTTTACTTCATCAATTGATCATCTAAACTACACATGATATCAATTTCATAAAAAAAATATTTACATGTGAGAACCCTTCCCAAAATTTCTTTTATTCTATACCTACCATGATATGAACATGAATACACCTCAATTTGATTAAAATCAAGTCAATTACTTGCCTTGGATTGTTCGTAGGGTTTGATCTCTCTCTTGTTTGTGTAGATTTGATGTTAGAAATCCTTGAATCTTCTCCCAAATTAGCTTCTTTTAGCTTTCCCCTTGCATTTTCTCTCTTCCTTCTCTCTTAGGGTTTTGAATCAATCTTATGGATGCCTCAAATCTCTCACCCTTATATTTTGATTCATTAATTTTGAAATTAAGTCATTAGCATACATGAAAATGATCCAAATACCCTTACGTGAGCCCGAAAAAGTCTAAACAACCCGAGAAACCCAATTACTATCCACAGGTATATAATTCTAATTATTTTGACCTATTCCTGATCAACCGTACATTCTAAATTACCATCTGAGCCATTAAACATAATTATCCTATTTCATCCCCAAAATAGCCCGCATTAACGTCCTGGTTACGATATCGTCGATTCTTGTCGTTTCGTCTCACATATGTTGCACTACAATTGACTTAATTAAATTTACTTAAACACTCCAATAAATTTACTCCCCCCCCCCAACACACACACACACACACACACACATATATATATATATATATATATATATATATATAGAGAGAGAGAGAGAGAGAGAGAGAGAGAGATAATGGAAGAATACATCTATAGTGATTAGGCATCAATTCTTCCGAATTTATCCCCTTAATTTAGTAGCTTTTAGCACCACCGACTATGTAATTTGTATTGAATTATCTCATAGATGTGCTACTGACAATTCCTACAAAGTGTCGCGAGTTTTATGTATTTTTTATGCTTTTTACAGGTATTTAATGCAAGGGAAGAGAAGAAGAATCCAAGGCCGAGAAATCAGGATTGGAATGAAAGTCAGAGGGCCAAAAATGGTCAATTCACTTTAGAGTTTGGATGAGTGTACACAAGGAAATTGAAGACCTCGCGTTTACCAGTACATAGGAAGAAACGACATCCCAAACCGAGCCCTGAGTGAGAAGTTGTTGAGTTCAAAAAATGAGAGAAAATCAAGAGAAAAGAGGAAAGGAAGAAATTGTAATACCCCGTATTTTTATGACTTTCAAATTTGGGGATTTATTAAATTTAATTTGAGATATTAATTTAATATTAATCCGAAAATTATTTTAAATATTTACTAGCGTGATAAGAGTTAGTAATTATTGGGATTTTGTTGAATATTACTTAATAGATAAAGTAATATGATAATCGAATTTATTAAAATTATAACAAGTATATAATTTGATAATTGTGGAAATTAAATCGGGACGCGCCTGTGTCGTGTCAGGATTAAATTAGTATTATTAAAAGTGAATAAATTATAAGTCGCTCGTATAGGCATTTTGAGTGCGCCAATGGGTCCAGAAGGGTCTATATAGTCAAAATAATGTACTCGGGGGTTTAGTTTGAATCTCGGAGCGTTTTTAGGCCTAATTAACATCTTGGGAGGGCGTTTTGGATATTTCGTATTTTGGGGAAATTAAACCCACGAATTTCCTATGGTTATATCACCTTCTAGGAGTTGTCATCTAGGGTTAACAAAAGCAAAAGCAAAGAACGACCATTGGAGAAGAAGTGGGGAAGCTTTCTAAGGAGTTCAAAGTCAAAAAAAACTCGACCGTTTGCACCGCCACCACCGCCAAATCGTAGATCGTGCGACGGGGAACACAACCACACCACTTTCTTCCACAAATCATAAACTAAATTTCCAGTCAAGTATCTATCTTGCTTTATTTTTTAGTTTAAGTCTCAATTATGTTAGTCTAGGGTTGTTTAGAACTTGTTTCATGAAAGAAAGTGTAGTTTGGAGACTAGATTTCACATGTCGTAGAAGAAGTAATCATATTTTGGACATCTAATTCGTATGTAGAGGATACACCACGAAATTTCATGGATTTAGAAATAGAAAGTCTGGAAAAGAATTGGAAGAATTGAAATTTAAAGAAAAGATTAGGGTTCTTGAAGTCTGTGTAGATTTTACACCTTTAAATTGTTATACTGGATGAAAACTCACATATTTTACGTAGAAAATCATATATTTGGGTATATAGTGCTTGTAGTATCATTTGTTGGGAGTTTGGGAATCATTTATGGAGATTTGGTTGAGGTTGGAGATGAATTTTCGTAACTGGGTTAATGCAATTTTCTCCATAACTGCTTGATCGATCGATCGACCCAATAACATCAATCGATCGATCGACCCCTTCTGAAAAACTGCATATTCTTCTTATTATGGTTTATTTTGATTAAAATGGTAGTAACCCTTGAGTATTATTATTATAACATTTTGGGATATAACTAGGACCAGTAGGGTTTTAGTAAACCCCAATAAGTGGGAATTTAATGTAAGATGAAATTAAGGGTTAACGGGGAGTGATTTACACATATGTAATTATGCGAACATTTAAATAAAAGATTGAGCCTCGTTAGGAAGTTATAATAGAAAGTAAGTGAGAGTACCTACTGAAATTATACTTAGGTAGATAGAATACTTCGAGAGATATGAAGTAAGTATGGAATAACCTATAAATGAAAATAAAAGAGACGAGTCCGTTATACGGGATAAACGAGTCGTATGTATTAAGAACGGATAATTATAATTATGGGTCCTGGGTGTACCTAATTGAGAAATGTGAATAGTAATATATATATATATATATATATATATATATATATATATATATATATATATATATATATATATATATATATATATATATGAATGTGTGATTGTGCATAAAGTATATATATGAGTGTAAAAATGGTACCCGAGCTACTTGCTATCACAGGGGGTTTCCACGCCGGGACAGTCTTATCTCGATTGGGCCTTTACCGGGGATAACGACTTGTACCCTAGAACATAGGATTCCTTGGTACAGGCTATTTGATTGATAGTCAGACGGTCCCAAGAGACGTGAGGGTATGTTCTGACCTCTTAGTGACTTGGAACTATGCTTCGCCTCCATTTATTTATGTTTTGTGTTAATAAAGTTCGAGAGTGATTCTGAACTAGTATTTCCCTTAGTACGAGTGATACGGGGACTTGATAGCAGAGTATGCCAACACCATAAAGCTTATGTGGGGTGCCGATAGTATATATATATATATATATATATATATTATGAGTTGCTAATATAGATATGTATACTTAAGTGCGGGAGCGTTCTACTGTGCATAAAGGTAGTTAAGTAATGAATAAATACTCTGATTTTATTATTAAGTGTTTGAGAATTTTGTGACGACACTATAATATTTTAAAATGAAATGAGATATATGTGAGAACTTTAATTTCAGAAATTAATTATCCTAGCCATAGTAATTGTCGGCAGGAAACCTTATGGGAAAGTTATGTTTAAATAAACTTTTGAGGTTAATAGTGCGTTAGGTGTGCACACTAGATGAGAGGTGAGAATTTCTCAAGAGAGTGTCGCATACTAATATGGTTGTTACATTTGATGGTAAGCATTTTAAATACTTGCTAAACTAAATTTAAACTGTTTTACAATCGGGCTCTGACCCGTTTCCTGTTATCTCTTCTCTCTTGTATATATATCTATATATCACAGGTGCCCAGCGACAAGGGCGTCATGCTTAGGTTCTTTGGACTGGACGTGCTTCAGCATATGTGGGAGTTGTAGGCCATTTGCTTAGACGACCTTGTTGTTGATTGCACTCTTATTTCAGTTCTAATTAATTGGGCATGTGTCGCTCGTTTCCTTATTCCATTGGATTTTTCAGAGATTGTGTTCATTTATCTTTAATACTTTTATTCTTTGGGATTTGATTACTGTCAGGATGGTTTTCTTTTGTAGTTTTAAAGTATGTATTGGTTTATCTGAATGGTTAAATTCATAGTTGTTTATTTCTAGTCTTTATAATTGTGTGATTCTTAAACTGTTACTTATTAAAGGTTTTCATAATTGGATTTAATAAAATGGAAATAATAAATGGTTTGGACACTTAGCTTAATTATTTAGGGTGTTTAAATTGAAAAGTTTATTTTGCGACAGTGATGCTAAGAATGAACTAACCGTTCACCTTGACTATAATTTAATAAAGGATTAATCACCCGGTATTTAATTAGGCGGGGTGTTAGAGAAATCTAGGACTGGACCGGACCGGACCGGGGTTTGTCATAAATGAACCGATCCGGAAAGCATGAAGACTCTGAATAAATTTCAACATCGAACCGATCCGGATACTGATGAAAATGAACCAAATCGATGCTTTAAAAACTACATAAATTTAGTTACCGAACCGATCCGTTAAAGAAGTAAAACAAACCGATCCGGATGGTTCCTGATCGAACCGAAGATCTATGACGGATCGATTTAGAAGAGATTTTAGTGACTTGGAACTATGCTTCGCCTCCATTTATTTATGTTTTGTGTTAATAAAGTTCGAGAGTGATTCTGAACTAGTATTTCCCTTAGTACGAGTGATACGGGGACTTGATAGCAGAGTATGCCAACACCATAAAGCTTATGTGGGGTGCCGATAGTATATATATATATTATGAGTTGCTAATATAGATATGTATACTTAAGTGCGGGAGCGTTCTACTGTGCATAAAGGTAGTTAAGTAATGAATAAATACTCTGATTTTATTATTAAGTGTTTGAGAATTTTGTGACAACACTATAATATTTTAAAATGAAATGAGATAGATGTGAGAACTTTAATTTCAGAAATTAATTATCCTAGCCATAGTAATTGTCGGCAGGAAACCTTATGGGCAAGTTATGTTTAAATAAACTTTTGAGGTTAATAGTGCGTTAGGTGTGCACACTAGATGAGAGGTGAGAATTTCTCAAGAGAGTGTCGCATACTAACATGGTTGTTACATTTGATGGTAAGCATTTTAAATACTTGCTAAACTAAATTTAAACTGTTTTACAATCGGGCTCTGACCCGTTTCCTGTTATCTCTTCTCTCTTGTATATATATCTATATATCACAGGTGCCCAGCGACAAGGGCGTCATTCTTAGGTTCTTTGGACTGGACGTGCTGCAGCATATGTGGGAGTTGTAGGCCATTTGGTTAGACGACCTTGTTGTTGATTGCACTCTTATTTCAGTTCTAATTAATTGGGCATGTGTCGCTCGTTTCCTTATTCCATTGGATTTTTCAGAGATTATGTTCATTTATCTTTAATACTTTTATTCTTTGGGATTTGATTACTGTCAGGATGGTTTTCTTTTGTAGTTTTAAAGTATGTATTGGTTTATCTGAATGGTTAAATTCATAGTTGTTTATTTCTAGTCTTTATAATTGTGTGATTCTTAAACTGTTACTTATTAAAGGTTTTCATAATTGGATTTAATAAAATGGAAATAATAAATGGTTTGGACACTTAGCTTAATTATTTAGGGTGTTTAAATTGAAAAGTTTATTTTGCGACAGTGATGCTAAGAATGAACTAACCGTTCACCTTGACTATAATTTAATAAAGGATTAATCACCCGGTATTTAATTAGGCGGGGTGTTAGAGAAATCTAGGACTGGACCGGACCGGACCGGGGTTTGTCATAAATGAACCGATCCGGAAAGCATGAAGACTCTGAATAAATTTCAACATCGAACCGATCCGGATACTGATGAAAATGAACCAAATCGATGCTTTAAAAACTACATAAATTTAGTTACCGAACCGATCCGTTAAAGAAGTAAAACAAACCGATCCGGATGGTTCCTGATCGAACCGAAGATCTATGACGGATCGATTTAGAAGAGATTTTAGTGACTTGGAACTATGCTTCGCCTCCATTTATTTATGTTTTGTGTTAATAAAGTTCGAGAGTGATTCTGAACTAGTATTTCCCTTAGTACGAGTGATACGGGGACTTGATAGCAGAGTATGCCAACACCATAAAGCTTATGTGGGGTGCCGATAGTATATATATATATTATGAGTTGCTAATATAGATATGTATACTTAAGTGCGGGAGCGTTCTACTGTGCATAAAGGTAGTTAAGTAATGAATAAATACTCTGATTTTATTATTAAGTGTTTGAGAATTTTGTGACAACACTATAATATTTTAAAATGAAATGAGATAGATGTGAGAACTTTAATTTCAGAAATTAATTATCCTAGCCATAGTAATTGTCGGCAGGAAACCTTATGGGAAAGTTATGTTTAAATAAACTTTTGAGGTTAATAGTGCGTTAGGTGTGCACACTAGATGAGAGGTGAGAATTTCTCAAGAGAGTGTCGCATACTAACATGGTTGTTACATTTGATGGTAAGCATTTTAAATACTTGCTAAACTAAATTTAAACTGTTTTACAATCGGGCTCTGACCCGTTTCCTGTTATCTCTTCTCTCTTGTATATATATCTATATATCACAGGTGCCCAGCGACAAGGGCGTCATGCTTAGGTTCTTTGGACTGGACGTGCTGCAGCATATGTGGGAGTTGTAGGCCATTTGCTTAGACGACCTTGTTGTTGATTGCACTCTTATTTCAGTTCTAATTAATTGGGCATGTGTCGCTCGTTTCCTTATTCCATTGGATTTTTCAGAGATTATGTTCATTTATCTTTAATACTTTTATTCTTTGGGATTTGATTACTGTCAGGATGGTTTTCTTTTGTAGTTTTAAAGTATGTATTGGTTTATCTGAATGGTTAAATTCATAGTTGTTTATTTCTAGTCTTTATAATTGTGTGATTCTTAAACTGTTACTTATTAAAGGTTTTCATAATTGGATTTAATAAAATGGAAATAATAAATGGTTTGGACACTTAGCTTAATTATTTAGGGTGTTTAAATTGAAAAGTTTATTTTGCGACAGTGATGCTAAGAATGAACCAACCGTTCACCTTGACTATAATTTAATAAAGGATTAATCACCCGGTATTTAATTAGGCGGGGTGTTAGAGAAATCTAGGACTGGACCGGGGTTTGTCATAAATGAACCGATCCGGAAAGCATGAAGACTCTGAATAAATTTCAACATCGAACCGATCCGGATACTGATGAAAATGAACCAAATCGATGCTTTAAAAACTACATAAATTTAGTTACCGAACCGATCCGTTAAAGAAGTAAAACAAACCGATCCGGATGGTGCCTGATCGAACCGAAGATCTATGACGGATCGATTTAGAAGAGATTTTTCTGATATTTCTTTTATAATTAAAAGTTATACCATTCTACAACTCTTGTGAATTTCGTTGTGTATTTAATTTAAGTTAGTGCCAGACATAATGAGGTTCGATTATTCTAAGTTTTACAGGGCTCTTGCATTCAAGAACCCTAGGTTTATAAGTTTTGCTACCTTAATTCAAGATTGAAGCTTTAATTCCAGAATTTCTTCATCACAAGTATTGTTTAATTCCTACTTTTAATTGTTTTCATAATTTAGCTTAATTAGTCATTAAAATTAGGTTGCAATTCTTATTTCCAAATTTCCTCTCAATTTCCCACATAAGTCATGAATTTCTACAACATTGGTTTTGTGTTCACACTTAGTTTAATTATGTCCGGCTAAGTTTTTAAGGGTTGGGATGCGTGAACCCGATCCGGTGTAATTTATCTATATAGAAAATAGGTTTTGAATTGAAAATTTATTGGATCGTGTTGTGTAATACCCACAACCATCGTAGACCTTTTAACCTCGTCTGCCCTAGGTAACTAGGTTGTTTAAGGGCGCGATGTGCATGTTAGCTATTTGTCACCGCATTATTATTTCCTTTGATTATGTATGATGTGGGATAGTACCCTCATATATGTAATCCTTATGATTAATAAAGACCGGTTTCAATCAAAATTTCTAATTCAAAAGCTATCATTCTATCCGGTAAGCGTACTAAGGTTTGGGGATTGTATCCTGACCTATCTTTCTCTTATTCATCTTTACTTCACTGCAGTAGTTTATTTCTGTTCACTTAGTCTAGTTAGCAGTTTAAATTTCATTCACATTTAGTTCGTAGTCATTCAGTTCGCAATTAATCATATTTTTATTTTATTTTCAAGAATCAATTTAGGGTTAGTCTTTTATTCCTACGTCGTTACGATCTTTTGTCCTAGTTCCCTGTGGAGATGATCCCGACTTATCAGATTATTACTAATGCGACAGGCTTGAACTTGAGCCTATATATCACGCATACTAGAAACACATTTGTGGTCGGGTCAAGTTTTTAGCACCTTTGTCGTGGAATTAGGTAGTCTTTAGGTTAGTAGATTCAATCCCAAATTTGATTCCAAAAAAAAATTAAAAAGTCAGACAAAAAAAAAATCAAAAAATCGTAAAAAAATTCAGAAAATAAAAAGCCAAAAAGAAATCATCTCTCAAAAGACCTTTCATGAAAAATCAATAATAGACTCCTCAAAATACTCCAATAAGAATTAACAAAAATCCCATCGTCGAGTGTAATTTCGATAGCCCCCATACCCCTTGCGTTCCATAATTCTGGGCTCCATCTCATACCCCTCCAAACTCCATCACGAGTCACACGTCTAGAACACTGAGTGAGGATTTTAAGTTCATTGGAGAGAGAGCCATGTCGGATATCGCTAGTTTTGATACGAGTGAGGGAAACATACCGTGTCGTCTCATGAAAAACTCTTATTTCCTGAGCAAACTAACACACCCGACTACAATCTACTTCTGTACAATGCAGAAAATTTTCACTTCTATAATGGGATGATATAAATCCTTTCAACATTTCAAGGCATGGATTCGGAGAAACCATATCTCCATATCAAAGAGTGAAGAGGCGTGCGAAACACTGAGTGATCAAGCTTGCACACAAGATGTCGTTCGCCTAAGATTTCTCCTTTTTTCCCTAAAGGATAAAGCTAAGACCTGGCTTTGGTCTTTACCATCGAACTCTATTATATCATGGAAGGATATACAATCCAAGTTTCTCTTGAAGTTATTTCCACCACATAAAACCAACTCCTTCAAGGCTCAAATTCAAGCCTTTCTACAACGAGATAATAAGCCATTTGACCAGTGTTGGGAGCACTTCCAAGAATTGGTTAACGCTTTCCCCCATCAAGGATTTGAGAAGCATCACCTTATCTCCTTCTTCCACCATGGGATTATTATAGCGTCTAAACAACTTGTTCAAATAATGTGTGAAATATCGTTTTGGGAATTAGATGCGAGTGATGATGAGGCTCATCTTAAGTATGTCACCGAGACTACTCAAGCATGGGACACCTCCGATCCTAAAACCCAAAATTGACCTTGACAAATTTCCACCACTCCTGTTGCGTCCGGTCTATACCAATTGAATAACGAGACATTGATAAACCTTCGACTTGATTAGTTTGAGAAGAGTATGAAGGACATGCTCGAGGTTCGATTAAGAGAAACTATAGCATCCACTCATGTTGTAAAAGAGAAGGTATGCTATTTGTGAGGCGGTCCATCCAACAAGGGCATGTCTGACGATACCCGCTTGCAAAGCCATGCATAATAAGCAAGTAGAAGCAATAACACCCCTCACAGGAATGCATACAACCCTTCCTAAAGGAACCATCCTGGTTTTAGCTACAGGAAACAACAAGCTGCGTTGAATCTGTATTCACATGTTTCCCTACCTCCACCCCTTCCTTAATTTTAGCAAGCACCACCTATGCAAGCACACATGCAAGCTCCTCCTCCAGGACCATACATTACCCCACCGCGGAGGACTCTTGATGACAACTTAACCCAGTTCATCCAATCTCAAAATGTAACCAATGTTAAGTTTGAGCGCATGTTCACTGAAATAAACAGGAGTATCTCTAGGTTGCAAGCATCCTTAAGTGTCCAAGAGAAGGGTAAGTTTTCGGCTCAAGGACAAATACCGCCCCAATGTCAATCTAGTGTTAGCGCTACATCCCATGAGCATCCTGAGCAATGTAGTGCAATTACCACTCTGTGTAACGGGAGAGTAGTCGACTTGTCACCTTTTCCACGCGCTAAGCAAAATGAAAAGGAGATTTCACCCGGCACGAAAGAGGTCAAAGATGTCCCCATGAAAAAGAGTGGTAATGATGACACCAGAGGGCTAGAAGGAGTGGTGAAACCTCCCAGTACAGCCCCATACCCTCAATCCAAAGTGACTTGTCGGGACGACGTCATCGACATTCTTAAGTAAGTAAAGATCAATTTACTTTTTCTCGAGACCATAAAGCAAATTACCGCGTATGCTATGTTCCTTAAGGACTTACTCACGGTGAAACGAAGGCTAAAGGTAAAGAAAAATGTGTTTCTAATATAGAACGTCACCTCAGTACTGTTGAGTGATCTTCTAGTAAAATATAAAGATCCGGGTGCACCCACCATCTCGTGCATTATGGGGAAGAACCGAATTAAACGGGAGTTAATAAATTTATGGGCAAGTGTTAACATTATTTCCTACTCCATCTATAAATAATTGGATTTGTGGACCCTTAAGCCCACAAATATGACTCTCCAACTCGCGGATCGCTCCGTGAAGATGCCTCGGGAAATTATTGAGGATGTGATCATCCAAGTTGACACTTTCTACTTTTTGGTGGATTTCGTCATTTGGTATGAGGAGCCATCCATTCTACTGAGCAATCTTGTCCCCGCCATCCTTGGTCGTCCATTCTTAGCTACGGCTAATACACTTATAAATACTCGGAGTGGGCGAATGCAATTAACTTTATGACCCTCGGAACAAATATTTTCAACAACACCAAAAACAAGGGTGATGAAAAAGAATCGCGAGAAACGGATTGTAACACCTCGTATTTTTTATGATTTTAAATAATTATGGAATTAATTATTATTGTTGGATTAATTAAATAAAAATGAGAGAAATTAATTGCTAATTAATCTGGATTAAAATAAATATTAACTAGCGTGTCAAGGGTTAATACTTATTGTTGAGAATTATTGAATATTATTGGGTGGATATGTAATATGTAATTATGAAATTTTATAAATTGTCGAGAGTGAGAAATATGACAGTTTGGTATACTAAGTCAGGACGCGCGTGTGAGTCGTGTTGGAATTAATTTAATGGATTAAAGAATTAAATCAGTTTTAAGTAACTCATATGATCATTTCGAGTTTGCCATTAAGTCCGGAAGGGTCGAGATAGTCAGAAAACTCAGCCCGAAAATTTTATTTGGACTCCGAACTATTTTCAGGCCTAACCGGCACCTCGTAGGGGTATTTTTGTCGTTTGGACTTTTGGAGAATTATTATGGACAAAAATTAGATAATTAAAAATGAATGTAAGTGGGTGAGACGGAGTCTGTTAGTTTCTAAACCTATGAGAGAGAGAGAGAGAGAGAGAGAGAGAGAACCACAGAGGAGCAAAGGAAAGTCCATAGGTGTTCTTAGTGCAAAACTCAAGAACTCACACCACAAATCCCACCAAAGCATAGATCGAAAGACGAGGAACAAGTCTATAACAATTTCATCAGCAGATCAGACTATCATAATTGAGGCAAGTGTTTATTACTTGCTTTCTATTAGTAATAATTGTGTTCATGTTAGTATAGGAATCAAATACATGATTTGGAATTGAATTGGATGAATTTGGAGAATTTAAATCATAGATTAAGAGTTATTCTAATGAAGAATTGAATCTCTATGCATGTAGAGTAGGAATCCCGAAATTATTTGTTGTGATTGAGAAATGAATCTGGTTTTAATGGTTCTTGAACGAAAATTGGAAGAACTAGTGTTTTAATGGTTTAATTTGGGGATTTCGTATTTAATTGATGTTCTACGAAAATATAATGGTTCTAGGTTGATAGGAATCATCTAAACATGTTAGGAAAACAATTGGATTTGTTTACTGGGTGTTTGGGAAAAATCTGTGAAGGTTTTAGAGAGTAAAAATGCTAGAAAACGCAGAATTTAGAGGTTGAAGACGGAACAGTGTTGGTCGCATGAAGTGGTTCAAACAAGATGGATCTCGCATGAAGTTGGTTCTAACGATATGTTATCTCATTCAAACGAGATAGCACTTGGTTCAAACCATAAGTCCAAAATCTGGAAAATCCTATGTTTACCCAAATCGAGTTATGCAGTTAATTTAAGTGAGGAGAAGTGCTATTTGAGGAATTTAGCATAGTGAATAATTTTTGGAAAGTATGTGGGGAATAATACTTTAAATAATTCAAAACAGTGAATTGACTTTGGGGATTACGAAAGAGATAGAAATCGAAATACATATACAATACATTGTAATGAGAGAATAATACGTATGGATATTATATGTTCTGGTTGGGTGAATACCTATTGATTTTAATAGGATGTGTATATGCCTATTATATGTTTACTATTATGTGTATCGCATATCTACCCTGCTTGCTATCAGGAGGAGGAGGTTTTCGCTTAATGGAGAGTCTTATCCTCTGTTGCCCATTGGGGGGATATTTGACTTGCACCCAGAGCATATGAACTTGGTTACGTGCTATCTGAGATGTAGGATAGTTTCGACGGCTGAATGGGAGCGTAGGTATGTGCATGACCCATTTGACTTGGGACTATATTCACCTACAATATATGTGATTTGAATTTTTTGGTTTGTGAGAGATTGAACCAACAATCCTTTATGCAGTAAGTGATGCACCGGGACATGATAGTAGAGTATGCATTGCGCCAATTGGGCTTAACCTAAGGGTGAAGGATTAATATATATATATATATATATAGGGATGTTGTGACTATATGTATATATTTATATACTGGTGAATATTTCTACTGTGTGAAACTAATAGAAATGGTAATAATAATAAATACTTTGCACCAAGTGGTATTAACCAAGGGATGCAGGATTAGTATATATATATATAGGGATGATGTGACTATATATATAGGAATATACTTGGGGAAATTCTACTATGTAATATTAGTAGATATGGTAATGATGATAAATAAAATAATCTTAGTGAGTAAAAGGTTAACTAATCGAACGGTGTTTACGAAATGTGGTTATTCAGGATTAACTATTTTAATAACGTATTGTATGGGAGATATGGGTATACTACTGGTGAACGTAGAGAGTGACATTGTGATTCTCAACAAGTAGGGTTGAGTAATATAGCTAGTGTGGATTAGAAAATGCATTAGGCGTGCACAATAGATGAGAGGTGAGGACCTCATGTGAGAGTTCGAAAAGCCATCATGCACATAATACTTGCTTTATTGCAAATTTTAAATACTTGCTAAAAACAAATATTTTTACAACTCGGGCTCTAACCCGTCTCTTTCTATTCTTCTCTCTTTTGCTATATACATGTATTATATCAGGTGCCCAGCCACAAGGTTACCAGACTTAGACGCTTGGATTGTTTAGCGAGCTGCGGTGGTTGTAGGAGTTGCATGTCCTTGCATTTAGACGAATCTATCATTTCTTTCAGTTCTATTCAGACATTTCATTTAGGGTATGTGTCGCCCATTCTCAGTCGTTTTATCATAGAGATTGTACTCAGTTTACTTTTGTAGTTTGTTTTAGTTGGATTGAGTATTTTATAGTTTATTGGCTTGAGACTTTAAAGTGAAATGCTTTATCCGGTCTTATTTATTTCAGCAGTTGAGTTATATCCAGTATTTATTATATTCATGTGAATGGTAATAGTTGATGTCTTAATACTTAGAAATTATTAGTGGACTATTTGGGTATAACTTAAAATGAAAAAAAATATTTTTGGCACTAGCTTAATTAATTATCAGATGATTATTAATGTTAATTGTGTTTCGACAGTGATGATAAAAATGGAACAACCAAACACTTTATTTTAAATTGAATAAAGGAATGATCACCCGGTATTTAATTGGGCGGGGTGTCACAGGTAGTATCAGAGCATTAAGTTCTAGAGTCTTTAGGATCTGTGCGGATTTTCACATTTCAGCGTAGCATTTTTTACGTAGTGCCTTACTATAGGATTTTTGTATTCCCTTACGTATGCGACTTACGTTCTCCTGCTATGAATTATAATGGATGTCACTCATTATACGAAATCGCGTATGCTTTGGGAACTGGACATTATAGGATGACCAGCGAGGGCCATAAGAAGGACTGCAGGAGAAAAAGACCGACAGAAGACATAGAATAATTTGGGAATGTCAATCATGACAAAAGTCACCGTGAGTAATATTTAAGCAAGTGATAATAGAATTATCACTCAGGAACAGTGGGTTCCCCAGGAACAGTCATAGATAATGGTGGAGCGATTTCAGGATCACCTAGCGTAGTCGATAAAGGGGAAATCAGAGGGGCCCTTTTGAAAAGTCATCGGGGAAGATGCGGAGAAGAAAGAAAGGAAATGAAACAGGCCAATGGAAGTAGAAAATCCGAAGGCAATTCACTAGAGTGGAGTGCAGCGACACTCAGAATTAAAATTGAATTTAAATTTTTAGCTCTTAGGAGCGACATAAAGTGATTAGAGTCAATCAACACATATAAAGAAATGTGTTTGAAATTTAAAGAGAAATTTGGGTACAATTTGGCCATGAGGTCTTCCATTCGATGTTATAATAGAGATACAAGTGAAGTTTTGAAACTTGGCGCAGTGGGTAACCTAGGGACCGATCGTGAGAGAAAGGTTGAATTGCATAACGAACTTCGTACCTGGAAAAGGGACATAGTATATAAAAGGGTTTATAGTTGATGAAGTATCGTGTGTAGAATACGAGGATGGACGAGAAATCTAGTTAGGATGACTAACGCTGATGTCGCCAAAGGTTATCGCTTGCAAGTTATTTCAGTACTTCCAAAAGAAGTGAGACAGGAGGGTTAGAGAATTTGGTTGAAGGGAAAAACTGAGCTCAACAGTGTTAGTGAAACACCACATGATATTATTCCCAATAGGGAACTCATTTAGATAAATTTAATTTATTAACTTCCTACAAAGTGACGATGAAGTCAATTAGGGCTGTAGAGGCCAATAATAGTTCTGAAAGGACCACATAGCCAAAAGGACAACGGGAGAACAATTAGGAGCAAAGACTGCCAGTCCGAGGGAAGGACATTCCAAAATGGTTAGAGAGACCAATGACGGGGAATGGCTCGGGAAGTTTCCTTATGTCTAGAAAGTTGGAATACTAGTGTTGAATGTGTCCACATTGAGAAGTACAACCAATAAGATTTGAGAATGGTAAACCATGCCAGTTAGGAATAACAACTAGAGGAGTGAGATTTTCAGAGGAGGAATTGGGTCAATAGAATTGAGCCCAAGAAGTTACAACCTGAGAGTGGTGGGTTTAGGCAGGACCAATGGATTCCTCGGTAACAATAGCATATTAATCCTCAGGGTCATTGGGGCCTAGGAAGAAATAGGGTGGCCAGTACAGTCATAAGTGAGGCCTAGAGTTGTTAGGCCAACGTTTCAGTGATGGGTGTGTAAGCCACATAATAGAATAAAATGTCCACAATGGGAGGGGAAAACTAATGGATGAAATCCTAGATGTATAGCAGTTGCTGATGCTCATGGGTCGTGTTGGCAGCTACGTGCTGGGACCCTACGATTAGGAGAAATTGGTGACGTTTTGCTTCATCCTTGTGAGTAAAGGATTAATTCAAGTGACATGGTGTGTTACAACTTATATATAAATTGTAAACCCAAAAATTCACGTGAGAGTCGAGTCTAGTGGGAAGGTTAGTTTTAACAGTTTTGTTACAAACGTATTTCTCGTTGATAGTGGGCTTTTTTATGCCACCTTTGAGTGAACCGGGTGGGCCCTAAGAGTATATTTTGTTGTTACAAGTTATATACTTATAGTAGAGTTTATTATGGTGATGTGAGGTTATTAATTACCAAATGCTCGAATGGTAGTAAATTGAGTGATAAGACTATCGTGCTGAATACTCTGGGGGGAGTAATAATAATTTTATGGGGCGTGGGGCCCATATATATGTACATGTGAAGATTTCATGGTATCATATACCTCAGTGAGTATGTGTCTAGTTATATGTGATCCCGGTGTGTAGGGATTTATTTACTGATGTGACTCAGGATGCATTGTACTCTTTATCAAACAGCGAGATATAGCTTGTTATATATATATAGCACCAAAAACTTGGGATAGTGAGAGCGCCATGTTTTATGTTATTTTGAGGACATACGTAGATTAATATGTCCACATACGGAGATTATGGAAAGGTACATATTATGGACTGAGGACCTTAATGATCTCAACGACCGACAATGTTAGGTAGTAGTGTATTAAGGGGGTTTTTTGTTTGGATTTCGCTTCACGAGATATCTCACGCATGAAACTAGCGAACGTCAGGAGTTGGAGAGAGGCTTGGTCGATAGTACATGGGTATCGTACATTGGTTATTGTAAATATATGAGAATATAATTGAAAGTTGATAATTCTATTATGAATTAAGGCCGGTAGAGTCACCTAGTCCAAATATCATTGTGAATAGAATAATGATGCCACTGAAAGGGTGATTAAGTTATGACTAGTGGGGTGGTTGAGTACACCCCTACTATATCAGCATGTCGAGTGCGCGAAAATTGATTTAAACGTAGTATATTTCATTTGTGCAATAATGCACGATATATAGGGTGTATGGGCGCCCTAAGTAATTGAAAATATTGTATCAAGCAGTGGATTATGATTGTCATGTGAATTCGACAACATTTAGCCAGGGGAGTCAAATTTTATCCCGTAAGAATTGTCATAGGCTTACATTTCACGAGAAATTAATTTTTAGAGCAGGGGAAGGATCTGTAACACGCGGTAAGGAAAGTTACATAAATAGAGATTAGAGGTAAATTTGAGAGAATATAAAATGTATCAGGTTATAACTGACAGAGGTGATGGGATTTAAAGAAAAGAAATATTGCTAAATCGTCTAGCTGTGGGTCACTTATATGTTGGAAAAAGGATGGACTATCCGAAATCAGCAAGGTTTTCTTCAACCAATAATAATAGGAGTGAATTCCCAAGGATTTTATCACGAAGGTAACTACTTTCCAGAGGGGTTACGGTCTTATATGGGTGATAGTGAATCGATTGACAAAAGTAGCTCACGTTATGGCAGTTAGGACTGATCATACTACGAGGCAATATTCGAGATCTTTATAACCGAGATAACGGGGATACATAGGGCACCGTTTAATATTGTGTCCAATTTGGATAAGATCTTTTTTCTTCATTTTTGGTAGTGTGTTCACGAGGCCATAGTTACCGGGTTGTCATTGAGTAGGGCCTATTATCCGCAGACGAATGGGAAGAACAAGCAAAATAATCATATGTTGGTTAATAACATATATGTGTACCCTTGAATCTTAGGGGAGGACGGGAACAGTACCTTCCACTAGTGGATTTTGTGTGCCATAACTCATATAAGTTCACTTTTGGGCATGTCGCCAGTTAACGTATGGTACGACAAGCCTTGTTATCCTTTGGCTTGTTAGTTAAAGATAGGGGACCGAGTATTATAACGAAGATTAGAGATGAGTTGGTACTTAGTATATCATGTGTGTAAAATATATACTGCACAAATAACCTACTTGTGCGCGATCGTCGCGAGACGAGATCGTATGTATCTTAAAAATGATTAACCTACCAAAGTGCGAATAATCGTAGGCTAGATAGTGAATATTTAATATAAGTTTAAGTAGTGAAACTTAAACGGTAAGACTTGGGCAAGAACCTACGTGACAGGGTAACCTGGAGTTTAGAACGAACATATGTGGAGTGTTCACTATTAAGGCTATTCGATAGTGTACTATATGGGTGGTACGGAGTAGTTTACTTGGGAGAGCAATGATGCGATCCGCAACATATATACAGCGGTGTTTGTACCTATTATACTTTTCTGAATTTCGCGACGAAATTTCGTTGTAAGGGGGGAAGTATGTAACACCCCGTATTTTTTATGATTTTAAATAATTATGGAATTAATTATTATTGTTGGATTAATTAAATTAAAGTGTGCAAAATTAATTGTTAACTAATCCGGATTAAAATAAATATTAACTAGCGTGCCAAGGGTTAATACTTATTGTTAAGAATTATTGAATATTTCTGGGTAGATATGTAATATGGAATTATGAAATTTTATAAATTGTCGAGAGTGAGAAAAATGACGGTTTGGTATACTAAGTCAGGACGTACGTGTGAGTCGTGTCAGGACTAATTTAATGGATTAAAGAAGTAAATTATTTTTAAGTAACTCGTATGGTCATTTCGAGTGCGCTATTGAGTCCGAAAGGGTCGAGATAGTCAGAAAAATCTACCCAGGTATTTTATTTGAACTCGGGAAAATTTTTATGCCTAACCGGCATCCCGTAGGGGTATTTTTGTCTTTTAGATTTTAGGGGAATTATTATGGATGAAAATTATATAATTAAAAATGAGTGTAAGTCTGTCAGTTTATAAACCTATGAGAGAGAGAGAGAGAGAGAATCAAAGAGGAAGAAGGAAAGTCCATAGGTGTTCTTGGTGCAAAACTAAAAAACTCACACCGCAAATCCCACCAAAGTGTAGATCGAAAGACGAGGAGCAAGTCTATACCAATTTCATCAACGGATCAGACCATCATAATCGAGGCAAGTGTTTATTACTTTCTTTCTATTTGTAATAATTATGTTCATGTTAGTATAGGAATCAAATACATGATTTGGAATTGAATTGGATGAATTTGGAGAATGTAAATCATAGATTAAGAGTTATTCTGATGAAGAATTGAATCTCTATGCATGTAGAGTAGGAATCCCGAAATTATTTGTTGTGATTGAGAAATGAATCTGGTTTTAATGGTTCTTGAACGAAAATTGGAAGAACTAGTGTTTTAATGGTTTAATTTGGGGATTTCGTATTTAATTGATGTTCTGTGAAAATTTAATGATTCTAGGTTGATAGGAATCATCTAAACATGTTAGAATAACAATTGGGTTTGTTTACTGGGAGTTTGGGAATAATCTGTGAAGGTCTTAGAGAGTAAAAATGGCAGAAAACGCAGAATTTAGAGGTTGAAGACGTAATAGTGTTGGTCGTGTGATGTCCCTTGAAGTGGTTCGAATGAGATGGATCTCACGCAAATTTAGTTCTAACGAGATGTTATCTCGTTCAAACGAGATGTCACCTAGTTCGAACGACAGTTCCAAAACCTAAAAAATCTTATTTTTACCCAAATCGAGTTATGCAGTTAATTTAAGTGAGGAGAACTGCTATTTGAGGAATTTAGCATAGTGCAGAATTTTTGGAAAGTATGTGGGGAATAATACTTTAAATAATTCGGAACGGTGAATTGACTTTGGGGATTACGAAAGAGATAAAAATCAAAATAAATATATTATACGTTGTAATGAGAGAATAATACGTATGGATAGTATATGTTCTGGTTGGGTGAATACCTTTTGATTTTAATAGGATGTGTACATGCCTATCATATGTTTATTATTATGTGTATAGCATACCTATGTTGCTTGCTATCAGGAGGAGGAGTTTTTCGCGTAGTGGACAGTCTTATCCTGTGTTTCCCAATGAGGGGATAATTGACTTGGACCCAGAGCATATGAACTTGGTTACATGCTATCTGAGATGTAGGATAGTTTCGAAGGCTAAATGGGAGCGTAGGTATGTGCGTGACCCATTTGACTGGGGATTATGTTCGCCTCCAATATATGTGATTTGAATTTTTTGGTTCGTGAGAGATTGAACCAACAGACCTTTATGCAGTGAGCGATGCACCGGGACATGATAACAGAGTATGCATTGTGCCAAGTGGTCTTAACCTAGGGGTGCAGGATTAGTGTGTGTGTGTGTGTATATATATATATATATGTGTGTGTGTGTGTGTGTGTGTGTATAGGGATGTTATGACTATATGTATATATTTATATACTGCTGAATATTTCTACTGTATGAAACTAGAAGATATGGAAATAATAATGAATGCTTTGCGCCAAGTGGTATTAACCAAGGGGTGCAGGATTACTATATTTATATAGGGATGATGTGACTATATATATAGGAATATACTTGGGGAAATTCTACTATGTGAATTTAAAAGATATGGTAATGATGATAAATAAAATAATCTTTGTGGGCAAAAGATTAACTATTCAAACGGTGTTTACAAAATGTGGTTATCCGAGATTAACTATTTTAATAATGTATTGTATGGGCGATATGGGTATACTACTGGTGAACGTAGAGAGCGACATTATGATTTCGAACTAGTAGGGTTGCGTAACATAGCTAGTGTGGATTAGAAGATGCATTAGGCGTGCTTAATAGATGAGAGGTGAAGACCTCAGGTGAGAGTTCGAAAAGCTATCATGCATATAATACTTGCTTTATTGCAAATTTTAAATACTTGCTAAAAATAAATATTTTCATAACTCGGGCTCTGACCCGTCTCTTGCAATTCTTCTCTCTTTTGCTATATATATGTATTATACCAGGTGCCCAGCCACAAGATTACCAGACTTAGACGCTTGGATTGTTTAGCGAGCTGCAGTGGTTGTGGGAGTTGCATGTCCTTGCATTTAGACGCCTCTATCATTTCTTTCAGTTCTATTTAGATATTTCATTTAGGGCATGTGTTGCCCATTCTCAGTCATTTTATCAGAGAGATTGTACTCAATTTACTTTTGTAGTTTTTTTTAGTTCGATTAATTATTTTATGGTTTATTGGCTTGAGACTTCAAACTATAATGTTTTATCCAGTCTTATTTATTTCAGCAGTTGAGTTATATCGAGTATTTATTATATTCACGTGAATGGTAAATAGTTGATGTCTTAATGCTTAGAAATTATTAATGGACTATTTGGGTATAACTTAAAATGAAAAAAAAAATGTTTTGGGCACTAGCTTAAATAATTATTAAGTGATTACTAATTTTAATTGTGTTTCAACAGTGATGCTAAGAATGGACCAACCGAACACTTTGTTTTAAATTGAATAAAGGACTGATCACCCAGTATTTAATTGGGTGGGGTGTCACACGGATCTTATAGAGGAAGCACACGAACATAAGAGGACTCACAAGAGATAGTCGTTTCTTGATGAGAAAAGTGAGAGCGGAAATTTTGATGTTAAGAAAGGAGTAGGAGAGGTGTGCGTAGTGACCACAATTGAGAGAGTGGGTGAGCAAGTTAGCAACAACGGGGCAGAGAGATTTGGAGAGAATAAGAGAGAGGAAGTAAACGTTAGTCATGAGAGAGAGCTAGGAGACATGAGTCTAGAGGACTTTGAAAAAGAATTCAGGCCGGTGGATGAGAACCTTAATGTCTATGTACAACCTTTATTAGACTCATTTAGCTACTTAGACGAGAGCGAATGGCAAGAAACGATCGATGAATTCCTGTTTAATAACCATCCACCCATGTCGCTTGAGTCCTTTGATGCGATTGAGGAAAAGTCTCATGTCTCATCCGAATTAGAGCCCGACCCATGCACTCCTGAAATTAAAAGAAATTAAGATGACCCTTCCAAGTCGGTTGACGTGGGCAAAGAACAAGTTAGGGACCATGAGGATCTTTTCCCAGTGAGTTAGCTCGAGGTCAGAGGTCTCTCCATTATCTATGCGACGGGGACTAACTTGGTTCGATTATTGGAAAACTGGGGAAACTAGGACAGTAAAAAACCCCGTACAAGGGGTCGGGTTAGTTTGTGGAGAGATGAGAGGTCATTGAACCCCCGACGCCTATGGGGTATTTTTGTTATATTTTTTAGTCATGTATTAGTGTCATTTAGTGTCTTTTTATATTTTAAATATTTGTTTTGTTTTATTTGTCACAATAGTTATTTGCTCTTCTATAGATTTTTAGTCATTTTGATTGAGGACAATGCAAAAGTCTAAGTTAGGGTGTGACAAGTGTGTTGTTCTAAAACTTCACACAAATTTTTAAAAAGTCCCAAAAGTCAAAAAAATTAAAAATTTTCCAAAAATCCAAAAAAAAGGTTCTTCAAAGTAAATAAAAATTGGGATTTAAATTTTTCCAAATTATCGCCGAAGTTTTGTTTAAAGTATAAAATTTATAAATTTAAAATTGCACAAAGCCGAAATTGACCAAAGATTAAATTGAGTGAAAATTGGCGACTTAACGAATAAGTGTGGAGATTAATCAACCCGGTGAGATCTCAAGCCTATCAATTTTTCTGAGCAATTAAATCAGTCTGAGTTAATGATTAACTTAAAGTTCAATTCAACATTGAAATAAGTTGTTGTGACCTCAAAATTTTTGTCTTGATCGGATACGGGAAATATGTGATTATGCCTCAAAAATCGCGCTAAAAATATATCTAAATAAAATTAATCTCGAGACGCATATGGTAATATGATTAGTAACTTGGATAAATGAAGTTAGGCCATCGTTTGTTGCCCAAAAATATTAGCCATAAAAAGTTGTTAAAAATTACCCCTTTTGCTAGCCATTTTGAGCCAAAGAAAATGTTTTTTCCTTTCGTTTGGTAACCCGAAAAACCCACATAGCCCGAAATTGAGAAAAATATAAAATTTAGAATTTAAGTCCAAACAGTGCAATGAAATGGGACAAGAAGAATAGAATAATGCTCAATAAAAATGGCAAAGAAAGAAAAAATGGAAAAATAGAAAAAGAAAATAAAGTGATCAAAAGCCCGAAAAATCACTAACGGACATTATAAGGACACTTTCCAATTCCGAACTTTTCTATTATTCCCAACGTACTCAATACACCTTATAACTCGGAACAAGCCCTAACCGAGTCGAGATTACGAAATTAATTACCACATGAAGAGATAAAACACGAAAATATAATAAAAGACATTAACCGATTTGTAAAAGAGGCAATGTTCCCATTTCTCAATGACCGTAACCCGATGAAGAGATATTTTCGCCTATAAATTTTCATCTTTCAATTTTATGTGCGTGAATTCATGTCCCAATGCATTTACTCCTTATATCACGCACACCGAATGAAATAGCCACATTCCGAGTGATTCGTTTGAGACATTATCCCATGAGCATTTGAATCAAAACGAATTTTTGGGAAAGTAGCGTAATGATCAATCGGTGGAAGTTTGCGGTTAAATTTCTGGCTTCGCACACACACATGGCAAATAGAGACTTATGAATATAAATATATGGTGATTACTTTTAGAAAAGTTTGAATTATACAATTTTTAGGTATTTTGAATTTTGTTAGAGTCGAAAATGAATTTTATGGGTATATTCACTGCAAACCTTCACGAGACACAACTCGTCATACTAGGGTAACCTAGGGGTTTAAAGGCTTGTTTTATACGCTAAATGCAATCGCTTGCCTGCGAAAGAGGTGTTTTATCCTGAAAAATGATTTTCAAGAGTTAATCATTGGTTAGGTTCTTTTATATTGCTCAGGACACATAAAGTTCTAAGTTTGGGGGGTTTGATTAGGCATAAATTCTTCCGAAGTTATCCCCTTAATTTAGTAGATTTTAGCACCTCAGACTATGTAATTTGTATTGAATTATCTCAGATATGTGCTACTGACAATTCCTACATATTGCCTCTACTTTTGTGTATTTTTAATGCTTTTTGCAGGTATATAATGAAAGGGAAGAGAAGAGGAATCCAAAATCGAGAAATTAGGATTGGAATGAAAGTCAGAGGACAAAAATGGTCAATTCACATTTAGAGTTTGGATGAGGGACTAGCATGAAAATTGAAGATCTCACGTCTACCAGTACATAGGAAGAAACGGCATCCCAAACCGAGCCCTGAGTGAGAAGTTGTTGAATTCCAAAGATGAGAGGAAATCAAGAGAAAATCCGAAAGGGAGAAATCTAGGACCGGGTCGGGGTTTGTCATAAACGAACCGATCCAGGAAGCATGAAGACTCTGAAAAAATTTCAACATCGAACCGATCTGGATATTGATGAAAACGAACCGATATGATGTCTTTAAAAGCTCTGCATAAATTTAGCTACCGAACCAATCCGTTAAAGAAGTTAAACGAATCGATACGGATGCTGTCGGACCGAACCAAAGATCTATGCCGGACCGATTCGAAAGAGATTTTCCTAATTTTTCTTTTCTAATTAAGAGTTATACCTTGCTCCAACTCTTGTAAATTTCGTTGTGTATTTAATTTAATTTAGTGCCAGACATTAAAAGGTTCGATTATTCTTAGTTTTAAAGGGCTCTTGCATTCAAGAACCCTAGGTTTATAAGTTTTGCTATCTTAATTCAAGATTGAAGCTTTAATTCCATAATTTCTTCATTACAAGTACTATTCAATTTCTACTTTATATTGTTTTCATAATTTAGCTTAATTAGTCATTAAAATCAGGTTGCAAGTATTATTTCCAATTTTTTTCTCAATTTCTCACATAAGCCATGAATTTCTGCAACTTCGATTTTGTGTTCACACTTAGTTTAATTATGTCCGGCTAAGTTTTTAAGTGTTAGGATGCACGAACCCGATTCGATGTAATTTATCTATGTAGAAAATAGGTTTTGAATGAAAATTTATTGGATTGTGTTGTGTAGTACGCACAACCATCGTAGACCTTTTAACCTCGTTTGCCCTAGGTAACCAGGGTATTTAAGGGTGCGATGCGCGTGTTAGCTATTAGTCACAGCTTTATTCCTACCTTTGATTATGTATGATGCGATCTAGTACCCTTCTATATGTAATGCTTAGGATTAATAAAGATTGGGTTCAATCAAAATTTCTAATTCAAAAGCTATCATTATATCCGGTAAACGTACTACGGTTTAGGGGATTGTATCCTGGCCTATCTTTTTCTCATTCATCTTTACTTCACTGCATCAGTTTATTTCTATTCACTTAGTCTAGTCAGAAGTTTAAATTTCATTCACATTTAGTTAGTAGTCATTAAGTCCGCAATTAATCATCTTTTATTTTCTTTTCAAGAATCAGTTTAGGGTTAGTCTTTTATTCCTAAGTCGTTACGATCTTTCGCCCATGTTCACTATGGAGAAGATCCCAACTTATCGGATTATTATTTACACGATAGGCTTGCACTGAGACTATCTTACATGCACACTAGATACATATTTGTGGTCCCCGACAATGGCGCCATCTTTGATCGGGTGGAAAAATCGAGCGTCCGTATAAATATGCTAATCTTTGTTATCGGCTTCCGACCACAATACAAAAAAAACGTAAACTTTAACTAAACTCTTATGGAGTATAGCGGCTAGTCTGGGTATCGAATCCACATGGAATGTTTGATAGATTTTAATGGATTTATTACTTCAAAAATAAAGTGTAAAAGATGATGATGGGGTGAGAAAGGAAAAAGGGGCAAACTACAAAAGTTAACTAAATCTAATTAAAACTAACAAAATACGGATTAATTAATATGAATGAGAGATAATGTTGGAATACAATCCCCCCAAAACCTAGTATGCTTACCAGATATAAAAGAAAACGTGAATTGAAATAAATGATTAAACCCAAATTTTATTAATCTCAAGCATTACATATATGAGGGTACAAGCCCGCATTATACATAATCAAAAGTAAAAATAACAACGGTGCTTACATAGCTAATATGCGCGTCACACTCTTAAACACCCCAATTACCTAGGGCAAACGAGATTAAAAGACCTACATCATTTGTAACGATTAGTCAACACGATCAAATCATTCATTTAATTCCAAACATTACTTTTATATCATGCAAACCACATCGTGTAGGGTTTATGCATCCCAACCCTTAAAAACCCAGCTAAAAATGGTGTTCTTAAGGAAAAACTTATAAACTATAGTCCATGTAATCATAATCAAATTGAAAGCAAACCTAAACATGTAAACACTAATTGGAATCTCAGAAAGTATGAAAAACATGCGAAGAAAAGTTAACCTTGAGGAGTAGAGATGAAGAACACAAACTTTGGAGAAGAAAACCTTGAATAATTGCATAAAACTTGAATATTTGTAGAAGAAAATAAAACCCTAGGGTTCTTGGGTGTAAGAACCCTCTAAAAATAAGAACAAGAGATCTCCCTAATGTCTGGTATGACCAAATAATAAATGCATCACGTTATTTTTAGTGTTTGAGCCATGCAAAACTCTACTTTTGAGAATTAAAAATCAAATCCTGCCAACCGGACCGGTTCCCTACCTGATCCGTTTGGTAGCACCGGATCAGTTCTTTTTCTCTTAAAATTGGATCGATTCTGTCTCCAATTTTTTGCAGGAATTTTGATAACACCGAACCGGTTATTTTTCTTTTGAAATCGGATCGGTTTGGTTCTGTTGGCCTTTTTTCCCTTATTTTATGATTTTTTTCTCAATCTTCAAAATGGCATAACTCTTTGATCGTAGCTCCAATTGGGGTGTCGTTTTTTCCAGTGTTCTTGTAATTTCAAAATATTTAACTTTCCAGAAATGCCACCTCCAGAATCGGGATGAAGAATTATGAAAATGCCCTTGAACACTAGATTTCTTGGGTTTTCTTCTTTCTTTCAAGTTCTCTTTCGCACTAACTTGCTTGAAATACCTGTAAAACACATAAGAGATACACAAAACATGAGGTACTCACCAAGGAGTGTTAGTAACATGATTATAAGATAAAACCAAGTCAATTACACTGCACGAGATCATAAAAATACCGAAATTATGGGGATAAATATACAATATTTAAGCCTAATCAAACCCCCCTAACTTAGAACGTTGTGCGTCCTGAGCAATGTAAAAGAATAAAAATAAGGTCACAACTCTTAGCAAACGTGTTATTGGGATATAATACCTCTTTTGCGGGCAAGTGATTGCATTTAGCGGGTGCAATAAGCCTTTAAAACCCTAGGTTGACCTAGTAGGACGAGTTGTGTCCCATGAGAGTTTGCAGTGAATATACCCACAAAATTCAAAATACCAAAAAATTGTATAATTCAAACTTTTCTAAAAATAATCACCATATATTTATATTCATAAGTCTCTATTTGTTGTGTGTCTGTGCGACACCAAAAATTTAATCGCAAACTTCCACCGATTAATCATTTCATTACTTTCCCAAAAATTCATTTTGATTCGAATGCTCACGGGATACTCTCACAAACAAATCACTCGAAATGTGGCTATTTCACTCGGCGTGCATGATATAAAGAGTAAATGCATTGGAACATGAATTCACGCATACAAAATTGAAAGACGGAAATTTATGGGTGAAAAGATCTCTTCATCGGGTTATGGTCGTTAGGTAACGAGAGCATTGCCTCTTGTACACGCCAATTAATCTCTTAAATTATATTTTCGTGTTTTAAGTCTCCACGCTGTAATTAATTTCGCAATCCATACCCGGTTAGGACTTTTTCGGGTAATAAGGTTCAATTGGGTACATTGGAAATAATCGAGAAGTTCGGAATTGAAAAATGTCCTTATAATGTCTGTTCGTGCTTTTTCGGGCTTTTGCTTATTTTCTTTTCTTTTTCTATTTTTTTTTTCCATTTTTTTCTTTTCTTTCTATTTTATTTTTGAGCATTATACCAATTTTTTCTTGCCCCATTTTATTGCAGTGTTTGGACTCAATTCCTCTATTTTTCTTTGTCACAATTTCGGGTATATGGGTTTTTTGGGTTATCAAACGAAAGGAAAAAATTTCTTCGGCTCAAAGCGGCTAGCAAAAGGGGTAATTTTTCACAACTTTTTATGGATAATATTTTTACGTAACAAACGATGGCCTAACTTCATTTATCCAAATTACTAATCATATTACTATATGCATCTTGAAATTAATTTCATTTAGAGATATTTTAGCACGCTTTTTGAGGTAACATCACATATTTCCCGTAACCGATCAAGACAAAAATTTTGAGATCACAACGATTTATTTTAATACTGAATTGAATTTTGAGTTAATCATTTACTCGGATTGATTTAATTGCTCAGAAAAATCGATAGGCTCGAGATTTCACCGGGTTGATTAATCTCCGCACTTATTCATTGAGTCGTCAATTTTCGCTCAATTTCCATCTTTGGTCAATTTCGGACTTGTGCAATTGATATTTTATAAATTTGAGACTTTAAACAAAATAAAGGTGACATTTTCGGAAAATTTAAATTCTATTTTTTTTTTATTTTGAAGAAAAATATTTCTGGCTTTTTCAAAATTTTTTGTATTTTCTAAAAAAAACATACTTGGAACGAACATATGATCAATTAAATGAAAATAAACAATAAATGGGAAGACTATTCAACACCCCTAACTTAAATGTTGCATTGTCCTCAATGCGAATCAAGAACACAACATAAAGAGAGGAAAAGAAAGATATTACCCAAATGGAGCAATCCCCGATAAGTACGAGTCCATTGAATCTACAAAACACGTTAAACCCAAGGAATAACAAAAACTTTAACTAATTACTCTAAACTATTAAAAACAAAAAAAGAAGCTAACTATATACAACCTACGATTTGAACTTCTAATAAGTTATACACTAGAAGTCGAAAAATTTGAGGGTCCACCCAAAACACGATTTGATCTTGAGGGGTAATCGGTGTACCCTCATTTTCAAGTATGCCTCCTGAAAAATAAGAATTTCGTCTGAACAACGGAAGGCATGTGTACGGTGAAAGAAATGAACAATCACCAATTAAAATTTTTAACGAGATGATGGGGGATTTGGATGCAAAGGGGGACAAGTACACTTGGGATCCAAGAAAAATACAATCACCTCCCAAAGATTTTTCAAGTAGTATGGGAAGAGGGGCACACAAAAAGAAAAAATCCACCTTGGAAAATAATTCAAGCAAAGATTCCTCGTCGGTAAAAGGTTTAAACATTTCAAAAGTTTCACTGGACTCATAGGAATCTAGCGGTACTTGTAATGGTTCAATAACGGAGAACGAAAATCGGGATGAAATAAATTCAATCTCAGGTGATTCGTCGTCACTTAAAGATTGAATTTCAAGGGAGCAGGACCCACTTTCAATGAGATGTTCTTCGAAAATTTTAGGTGACACACAAGTCTCAACCTCCTATTTATTTTCCACAGAAGAACTAGTCTCCTTGCAAAGTGTTTCAATTTCCCAATCATCACCAAGGATCCTCCTCACGCCTTACATGTGAAGATGGAGGGTTTCTTCCAAAGTACGCTTCCTTGGATCTATAACCTCGGATTCCTCATTTGGTTGAAAATATTCCTCATCTTAAAAAATATCGAAAAAAAATCATGATTGGATTCAAATAGTGCATTCAACTTTTTCTACCAAAAATGATTTTCGTCTCGATATTTGTTTTCAATCTTTTCATTCTCAAGATTTTGAATGGCCACACCAATGGTAGTAGGTCGAGGCACGGGTTATGGCACACAAAAAGCTAGAGAACCACTCCCATACAAACGTAAGTTTTCAAGCCTTTCCTTCTAAATAATTGTGACACCCCGCCTAATAAAATACTGGGTGATCAATCCTATACCAAATTAAAACAGGAGTCTCATATGGTTCATTCTCAGCATCACTATCGAATACCAATTTAATTACTACTAACCTATTAGGTTGGCGTCAAATTTTATTCTATTAATCTTTTTAATCAAACCAACTAAATAAAACATTCACACAGTTTATATATATAAAAATGAAATGAAATAGAATAACCGAACATTCGGTAACATAATACAACAAAATCGAAAGCCTCACTAAAAGGCGGTAAAAGAATAAATGAATACAATTGGGCTTTTTGCCTGAATGTTACTACAATGCTTCTTATCTAGATCACAAGAATAGAAGTGTCTAAAAATAAACCTACATGCATACACAGCTGCTGCAGCAACGTCTGACTCGAAAGAATCATCATCCAGACCTCCCTGTGTCTGGACACCTAATATAAATAAATATATAGCAAGAGAGGGGAAAATAGAGAAAACGGGTGAGCGCCCGAGTTTGAAAATATTTTAGCAGGTGCATAAATGCCATATTTTTAAAATATGATTTATCTCATATTTAAATTGGTATCGCACTCCCATGAGATACCCCTCACCCCTCTTCTAATAGTGCACACCTATCGCATACCTATATAAACAACCTAGTTAAGCTACCCTGCCTAACTAATCCGTTATCACCCATCCTCTAAAAATTCTCATAAACCCGAGTACTAAGGGTTAAACTTCTCCCTATTCCCAACATTGCGCTATGTTCGTGCGTGGAGTGTCTCGCGAAGCGAAATCCAAACAAGGAACCTCCCCGATACACTACTACCTCGCAATGTTGTTCGTCGGGATTCATTAGGCCCTCAGCGCATATATAAAAACTCATATATATATATATATATATATATATATATATATATATATATATAGCTCTCACTTTAATATACGAATCACAATTTAAATCCGAATATAATCTCTCGGAATGAGAATACAACCTTATTCCTTTTTCTCTTTACCCACGTTAATGCTATATGATATCTCGTCTTCATATACAAGCAATATACTATACGCAACAGTATAATTATACCTATCATAATCATAAGTATAAAAACCATCCCACTAAGTTATAACTCGAGGATGCAGTCTTGTAGTGCCTATCTGAATTCGGGTTTACTCACTCAACCATGGTACCAAATCAGACTCACTCATGGACATGGTAAAAATACACAACGGTGGAGGCGGTCATGTTCCCTCCTGCAAGTGGAATACACACATCGCACTCGTATATGGGACGATATGACCTGGGTATATACTCTCCCTGCTCCTCAAGTCAGGGGATTCACCCACATCGCGCAACCTCCCTGGATCTAACTAGAGAAAGTATATAATCTGGATGTCCAACCGTATGCCCGGGAAAGCCCATGGAACCAGCCTTTAAAGTATAAATATACCAATCACACAAATTTATTTATTCGTATCACATCATACATATATATAGAGTAATAACTCCCGTATATAATATATCACCTCTCAATATATATATGGCTAAAATTGCTAAACTCTTATAGCGATATCCAATAACCCCGAATGTTCCCATTTGAAATAATATATAAGTATTCACACACTAACAATACTAAACTTATAAGTATTCTCTTACTTAATATATAACTCGCACCTTAATCACTTTTAATTACATATATATAATCCCGAATATATCAATTCGTAATCATCAAATAAGTATACTCTCAACATATTTTCACCCTATAGGTATCACGTTACTTATAATCATAGTCGTCAACCGACACCGGATAGCCGCTCATGCATCTCTAACCCCTATCCTCAATTTCCATCCTATTCGCAACCTAGGATTTACTACAAACATATAGGGGGTATATAAATATATTTTTGACACCCATAACATATATATAATCGTCCACCGAAATACTACCCTAAGCGTTACTCGTCTCGAACACCCCCTAAATTAGTGAGCCATGGGTTTTACTTTCAATCAACCCAAGGTATAGATCTCACTCAATTAATAATTTAGAAGTCCCCACACCATTTTCAGGAACTACTAATATCTAACTCCAAAATTTATTTTCCTCACAACCATACATTAGGTGCCACACCATTTTGCACCTTCCTAGTCCAAATAAATTCCCTTAAATGTCTAGGTATGAATTCCCCTATTTGTGTATTTATTTCCTCAAATAAAGAAGCTAGAAATCATTTATTTAGGAATTTATCCCATTTAAACTAAACCAGCTGAAATTGCCAAAAATTATGTAGGGTCAATCGATTGACCCCTGGCCGTCGATCGAACAGAACAACTTCCTCTCCGAGAATTAGTTTAAGCCATTAAAGCTCACCCAAACTTTTATCTCCTCTCTTATCATCCTCCAACCTCAATCAACAACATATACACACATAAAGAAGGTTCTAATCATCCTAGAACCCATAACCAACAACTAATTTCAATTAGTTCCTAAGTCTCTCAAATTGGATATTAACCGAGGTTTATTCGTTAAACTTGTGAAAAACCCGTTTTTATTCATGAAAAACCATCCCAAAAATATTTATAATTTTACACACTAACTATAATATGAGATTTATGCTTAAAAGAATAAATCAAGTAAACACTTGCCTCGTGGATAAAATCCGGCGACCTCGAGTTGAATCCCGCGGAGTTTGGCCGGAATCCCCTTTTTCTTCTCCCTTTTCCTTCTTCCTTTCTTCCTTTCTTTCTTTCCTCTTTTCTCTCTTTTCTTTCTCTCTTCCACTCTCTCATGCCTTATATAGAGAGAAATAAGGGTTTATCCCTTATAAACCGAAAAATGACTCGTTTACTCAATTGCGAGTCCCTACTAGTCCAAAAATTCTTGGAACCTAAACACTACCCCGGATACTCTATTCTGACTATCTCAGCCATTCCAAAACCAACCGCGCACTCGAAATCTCCATCCGAGTCACTTAACTAAAATTCACTAATTAAACCCAACACATCTTAATACGGATTTTCTAATTAAAATATTATCCTTTGTTGCTTTATCGAACTACGACATGACATATAAATATTCCGACTCATAAATTTCTAAAAATTTCTATTCATAAGAATTCCTCAAATTTCCAAATTACACCTATTTATGTAATTTAAATATCCATAAAAGTGCGGGGTATTAAAATAATTCGAAGACCCCGGTTAGCTGACATAGCTGATAAGCACGTCGCACTCCTAAACACCCCGGTTACCTAGGGCTAATGAGGTTAAAATTTCTAGACGTTTATAATGATTAGTTAACACAATCAAATCATTTATTTAATTGGGAAATTACTTTTATATCATGCAAACCACATCGTGTTTGGTTCATGCATCCCAACCCTTAAAAACCTAGCTAGACACGGTATTCTTAAGGAAAAACTTATAAACTAGGGTGTATGTAATCATAATCAAAACGAAAGCAAACCTAAACATTTAAATACTAATTGGAATCTCCGAAAATATGGAAAACATGCGAGAAAATTTTACCTTAACGAGTAAATCTGAAGAACACAAACTTTGGAGAAGAAAACCTTGAATTATTGCATAAAACTTAAATATTTGTAGAAGAAAATAAAATCCTAGGGTTCTTGGGTGCAAGAACCCTCTAAAACTAATAACAAGAGATCTACTTAATGTTTGGTATGACCAAATAATAAATGCATCATGTTATTTTAAGAGTTTGAGCCATGCAAAACTCTATTTTTAAGAATTAAAAATCAAATTCTGCCCACCGAACTGCCCCCCTACCGGATCCGTTTGGTAGCACCAGACCGGTTCTTTTTCTCTTGAAATAGGATCGGTTCTATCTCCAATTTTATGCAGGAAATTTGATAACACCGGAACGGTTCTTTCTTTTGAAATCGGATCGGTTTGGTTCTGTTGGCAATTTTTTCTTTTCTTCTTATATGATTTTGTTCTCAATCTTCAAAATGGCGTAACTCTTTCACTGTAGCTCCGATTGGGGTACAATTTTTTCAGTGTTCTTGTAATTTCGAACTCTTCAACTCTTTAGAGGCCTAATCTCTGGACTCAAGCTATAGAATTACAAAAATGCCCTTGAACACTCCATATCTTGAGTTTTCTTCTTTATTTCGAGTTCTCTTTAGCACTAAATTACTGGAAATACCTGTAAAACATATAAGAGATACACAAAACATGAGGTACTTGCTAAGGAGAGTTAGTAGCATGACTATGAGATCAAACCAAATCAATTACACTGCACGGGATCATGAAAATACCGAAATTAAGAGTATATATATACAATATTTATGCCTAATCACCTAGCATTGTGTTAGTCATTTCTCTTTCTGTCACTTCTAAATCCAGTATTAAAAAAAGGATGACTGTCTTCAGCCATGAAGGATATGAGGTCAGTAACGAGTAATCATGGAATTAACTTCTTCAAAGTGTGCAAGCGGTGAATTTTCTTACTTTGATGAGGCTCAGGGCCGGCTCTAGGCATAAGCGGGTTAGGCCGCCGCCTAGGGCCCCCGATTAATTAGGGGCCCTTCCGGGAAAAAAAATTAGGTTTAAAAAAAACTAGTTGTAAAAAAAAAGGCCCCCAAAAAAAATTAGTTATGAAAAAAATTAGAGTTATCACTTAAAAAAGGGACCCCAAAAATAAATTTGTTCTATTTAAAATAAACTCATACACTAAACCCAACAACAACATAATAACCCACACACACACATTAAAAAATAAACCCACACAATAAACCCATCATCATAGCCCAACCCAACTCAAACTCAACCCAACCCATTTACTTATTCTATTCTAGTCCGAACTCTTCCATTTCTCTCACTCACTTTCTTCTCTCACTCTTCTTCTCTTCCTCTCTTCTTCTCTCTCTCACACTACTCTCTTTCTCTACTAACCAAAGCAAGAATAAATCCTCTCTTACCCACCCCACCCACCCAAAATCCTTATCCACCCCTACCCCACCCCCAAAACAGTAATTTTTGCCCCCTCCCCCCTTTTTATTGAACTAACCTCATCAAAATAAGGATTCAAAATCTAGGGTTTCAATTTCTTCAATTTTCGAAAGTTAGGGCTTGATTGGAGATTGTTTGAAGCTTGTTTGTGTAAGTATATATTATTCATTACTTTGTTACATTCCTACTATATAAATTTGTTTGTTTTACTACTAATATTTGTGTTGTATTTTTTTTTTGTAGATTTCAATTTGTTATTTGGGCATTTACAAATTAAAACTTGAGATTGCTCTCAAATTGGTTACAAATCAGGTTCTATTGTTCCTCTTTAGCATTTTTCTTTAATATTGTTTGCCAATATTGTTGAGAATATTGTGATTTTGTGATTAATTTTTATTTTTACAATTACACTTGTTGTTGTGTGAATATGTCTACTAGAAAATATCCCTCCGGTCACGAAAAAAGAAAAAGACAAAAAAAAATTGAAGAAGAAACATCAAAACTAGCGGGTTCACTAAATAAATATTTTAATAAACAAAAAAAAATAGATTTTGAACATCAAAATATAGAAGATTTAGATAATGAAAATGTTGTTGAACATCAAAATTTAGAAGAATTAGATAATGAACAATTAGAAAATGAACGTGTAGAAGCTTTACCACAAGATATTTATGATCCGGCTAATTAGAAAAATATTGATAAAAATTTGATAGACACAATGGTAAAAAAAAGGTCCAATAAGAGATAATGATATTACTTTTCCTAAAGATATAGAAAATAGGCGTTTTTCTACTATACATTACACTTTTTATTGGAAAAATGGAGAAAAACGTAATAGAGAATGGCTTTTTGCTTTTCTTGTAAGTTGTTCAAAAAGAATGGATAGTGTAATCATGATTTAATTCATAGTTTTGCATCGAAAAATACGAGAAGAACACATTTTCTTTAAAAAAAATAATATAAAGGGCCCCAAATTAATTGTTCGCCTAGGGCCGCTAAAATTTCAGAGACGGCCCCGATGAGGCCACGTGTTGATGTTTAGTTATGTGACTTCTCAATCTTCTCGACTGTTATATGAATTGCTATGTTTGTGGAATACTTTGATGGCCCAATTAGTATATTGTATTACAATTATTTGTTGTATAACTATCTAAAATTTAGGGCTTTCTTTTGAAGCAAATTTTTCCAAACGGGTTTTCGAATTTCATGTCTTCTTCTCATTAGAAGGTTGAAAAATAGGTGTTGATGATAACATTGTCCAAACTAAGTGTATTGACTATGTTTTTGAAGTATTGTGAGTGCTTTGAATCCATTTTTCTCTAAGCCTTAGTTTACTGTGTTTCCACATTGTTGAAATTACCCCATCCATCTTTTACTTGCAGTGGCCTCCAAATGAGTTATTTCACGCTCTTTACTTTATAACACTTAGTTATTAGTTTTTTTTGTTACAGATCATTCGACAAAGAATGGAAATCAATTGTGGCATGTGATATTGGAAAATCATTTGGCCCATATTGATCATTGTGTGAAAAGATTACAATTTATTGGTTCGGCTTTGTTTTGGTTGTGTGATTTGGTATGGTAAAATATTCTTATTCATGCATTAACTATAAAGTTCTCTCTTTTCGATTTTAAGATATGGGCACTTGATTTTGGAGTTCTTTTTGAAAAATTGTTGTTTGAGATTTTAGTTTTTGAAATCTCTTATGTACTGGTACTCAAGCAGGATTGTTTAGTGCAAAAAATAAAAGAAATAGGGGACAATGTCATTTCCTTTTTAGATGGAGTAGTTATGGCTTTAATCAGTTACTCCAAAGATAGTTATGTTGTATTCATCACCTGAGTTTAAGGATGAGTTTTGTTAGTTTTTTTTTTTGTACTTATTAGTGTAGATTTGTCCCCCTTTTTTAGAATTTTTTGGTTAGCTACATGGGGGACACTTTGATAAGTTACTTATATGAGAATTTCTAAATAGCTCGAAAAATAGTGATTTGAAATACCCCCGAAAATGAGGTTATTTCTAACCCTTTGGGATTGGTACTATAGCTTTTTATCCGTAGAAAGAAGATAGAATTTCGGGGTACAGAGTTTAAAAATGTATAAAATTTTTGTTTTTATTCACATATTTTAATTTTGCTTTTTGTTTCTTTCTAATAAGTTGTTTGTTTGTGTTTTGAGGTTTTTACATTATCTCTATTTCTCTCCTTCTCTCTTTTAATGTCGTTTTGTTTTTAATTTGGTTTTTCTCCCTTAAAGAGAGATATAGATAGGCTATTACTTTTTGTCATAATTACATTAAAGGGGATAAACTTTCACACAACTACTTCTGATTCTACAAATATTATGTGAATTCATAAGACATTTCTACATAATGAAATAATTATTTTTGCGAGTATAATGAAGTTATATTCAGCCTTTTGATAACTGTCGTAATATACATCAAAGCATGCGCATCGCGCGGGGTACATGCTAGTTATAAATAATTTATGAACTTCTGATCACAATAATTATAATGAATCTTAATATCAAAAATATAACTAGGGGACTCTTAGTCTACACCCATCCAATTAGACAATCAAAATTTTAGGCTTCAAGCTAGAAATAGATTTGAAACGTCAAGTCAAAAAAATGGAGAAAAGTGCATTTTCTAAATCTGAACAATTATTGGAGAACTTTAGGTCCCAATTATAAATAATTAGGGTAATTTATATCTCTAACATCAAATATTTAGGGACTTTGAAGTCTCTGACCAACTATATTCAAACTTCAAGTTTGATAAGGTGTAAAATTATTTGGAACTTCAGATCCAAAGTATAAATAGTAATTGAGAACTTTTTGTCTTAAACTTAAATGACTTTGGAATTTTGAGCCCCAAATTAAAATACTATAAAGGAACTTCAGTTTTCAAATATAAAATAGTAAAGATTCAATTTTAATTACAAAGGGAATTTTGTGTCTCAACTTTGAATGATAATTAGGAACTTCGGGTCATAATAAAAAAAATATTGAAAAATTCTAGTTCCATAATTTCACGATTAAATATTTAAAATTTGAAACTAAAATTATGGTGTTAATATAAAAATAATTATAAGTATAAAGAATTGTAAGTACCTTTTTGAGTTATGAAACTTACTATGATAATTGAAATATCAAAATCCGGATGTTAATTATATATACTAACATTTTGAAGTTTGAAATCATCAAAATTCCTAAAATCTCAGCACAAATAGATCTGATCAAGTATGGGAAACGTTAGGTGTTATAAAGATTGTATGGTTGGTGGGCGATGGAAGTCGACGATGAAAAATATATTCGAATACTCGTGTTGATAACGTGTTGTAAAATAAAAAGGACAAGGATAAAATTTAGAGGGAAAAAGGTTTTCATTATATTATTATTGTATACTCAAGAGGTATGACCCTATTTATAGTACAAAAATGGTATCTCAAGACTCCCATTATTAATCATGTAATGCAAGTGAACCTCCATTAAATACATATTTTATAACACGAGCCCATTTGTCATAGCAATTTATCCCTATAAAATCTATGCAAATATTTTTTTTTTGCATTTGAAACGAGAAATCATGACAATTAAACGTATCTATAGGATCCGTATGGATGCATGAAATTAGAATTTAATTGAAATTTTAATTTTATGGAAATATAATTCCCTGATGTTATAATTCAATTGTTTGGTTGAAGTATAGAATTCATTTGTAATCTCCTTGTTTAGATCCTAATTTTTTTATGAAAGCAATTTAGTGAAATATAAACAATTAAAAAACACTTCTCAAAAATATAATAATTAAAAAATAGTATTTTTTACATTAACCGAATATGACTCAATAATCACAACACGGACCGAAAAACATAACACGATATGACATTCTAATTTTCAACTAACATGAACACGAGACAACAGAAATCACGACAACACACAATTTTTTTCACCTAACATGAAACGATTCAAATAAAATGCAATATGGCATAAAAGTATTCTTTCCTAATACGAACACGATCCAATTAATACCCATCACTACAAACCTAAAACTAACACAACCCAAATAAAATGCAACAGGACACAATTTTTTTTCCACATAACACGAACAACACCCAAATAAAACGTGGCTTATTTATAATGCGACATAACACAACTTTTTTTCACGAAAGATGAACATGACCGTATTAAAACATGTCACAACATGAACTCGTATTTTTTTTCTAAAGACATATACGCGAGTCAATTAAAGTATGACATAATATGAAATCATTTTTTTAACTACCATGAAGATGATCCAAATAATATACGACACGACACGACGTGACATATATACATGTATATATAATTTACAAACAAATACATATATATTTTTGAATTTAAATTATTGATTACAACACAATTTTAGATCTCATAAAATGTTTGTATAAGAGTGTGTGTGTGTGTGTGTGTGTGTGTGTGTGTTTGATGTGTATCCACAAATATATATAACTTTTTTGGGGTGAAATGTAAGTTTTATAATACAACTTCATATTTGAAATATATGTACATATAGTATATATAACATCAACTCTGTTATGTAAATATGTGTACTTATAAATATATGTAGCTATAATATATATAGCTTTATGATATATATATATATATATATATATATATATATATATATGTGTGTGTGTGTGTGTGTGTGTGTGTGTGTGTGTGTGTGTGTGGATGCCGGAGAAGATGAAAAGAAGTAGGCGCGGTGAAGCCACCAAGGTTGTTGGTGAGATTTTCGGTGAAGCATAGCTGGAGAGATATGCTAGAGAGTGAGGAGTGAGATGAGTGGGGGTTTTGTGTGTGTTTTAGTGGGTGAACCCGTTAACAATTCCATATGAATCTAGTTTTTAAAATCTTAAATTATAAAATTAGCCCCTATGAAATCATAGATAGTTTTTTGGGGTCCCATTTTCAAAGTTTTGTTTGACTCTCATCCCATGTATTTTTTAAATTATTTTAAGTCGCATAACCTCTCAAAACTGCCTTAAAGTTCCTTATAACCGCCCATCTTTTTTTTGCAGACAATGACACTTGTCTCATACTTATTAAAACTGGATTAAAAACTAAAAAATTAAAATATGAGAGTGACTACAAATGGATCTTTATAATTTTTATGATCCCAATTATAAGTGAATTCAAAATACATAAAAATTTATATGAATCAAGTAATAGATTTAGAGTTTATCTTCACTTTTAATTCCAAAGCTTGGAATTAGGCTCCCAAAAGACCCTTAGTGATTATTTGGGGGGTGCTAATAATTCCACCTAAAAATTATATCCAAAACAACCTTTTCTCCACAAAATAACATAAGTACTACTTATTTCTCTAAAACACCTTAAAAACCCAGCATCACATAACCTAATATCATATATAAATTCCAAAAAATTTAAACATCACTTTTTCTCTTTTCTCTTTTCTCTTTTCTCTTCTCTCTTCTCTCTTCTCTCTTCTCTCTCTCTCTCTCTCTCTTTAACTTCCCCCAATCATTTCTCTTAACCAACACAAATCAGAAACAAAACCTCGTTCTATCTTAAGAGAAAAAAACTTCGGGTATGTTATTATAGTATCCATTATTGCATTGTATGAACAATGTTTGTCTGAATGCATATTAAAATGGTAGGAAACCATAATAAGAAAACCCTACTATGAATATGTTTAAAAACTTAAATGTAAAACACTTTTTAATAGTATTTCAATCATACACAATTTCAATATTGCAAATATATTTCATAAAATGCGAAGCTGACGCTTGTAGGGTTTTAAAAAGCAAAACAAAATATGGGAAGCTGAACCTACTGCCACACATCACCGTAAGTGAGAATCCCTTTCGATAACCTACCGTCGTTAACATGTTGAGACGATTAAGAATAACCGTGGGATTTTGATTACGGTGAGGAGTGACCATGACAATAACATTCGAATTATGCTCAAACCAAAAAACAACAAGAAACCTTATCTGTTACACACTCGAAAAAATACAACCGCATTATGTACTACCACGGTACGTTGTAACCGTGGTATGATAAATACGGTGATAAGTCACAGTGAGTGTCTCCTTCTCGTCTTGTTATAACCGTATATTATCCTTATACGATTGTAGCTCACCGTGGTTTTCCCCTACATTTACTTCTCACCATATCAGAACTTAAAATTTTATTTTTTTATTATATCTCACTCTCTTGTTATTGTAATTTTCGGATATATAAATAGGAATATTCAAAAGTCCTCCCACCACATCAGAGCGAAAATGGAGGTTGGAGCAGGCTGGAGGAGGTGAACAACTCGCATCGCTGAGCGGTAGTGACAATGAAGAAAGCAGAGGCTATTCTCCTTCATAGACATTAGATAAGGTGGTTGATAAGGTGGTTGATAATCTACGAGAGGATGGGGATGGGGACGCAGTTGCCAATGCGGAGGAGGTTCCTTAGGCAGATGTGGGTGAGAGTGTTGAGGGAGAGGAGGGTATTTCACACGAGGTAGTTAAGGAGGTACAACATGAAGCAATCGGTAGAGGAGAATAAGGAGATAAGGTAGTAGGGCAAAGAGATGAGACAGATGACGAGTCTTCCTCTTCGGAAGAGGAAATTAAATCGTCAACATCACCAAAACATCAGAGAAGAAACCACGGAAAAAAATTAGCCACTTAGATTCACAACCATTAAAGGGGTGCACGCCAAATAACCCCGGGTTGCTTACAAATTTTTAGAACCATATTGCTTATTCGATATAGACCTGCAGCGAGGAGAAGTGCATGATAAAATGTGTGTACTACTTCCAAAAATTTATTGAGTGGGATATCAAAAAGGAGGATGAGCGGGTGGTTGAGTTGGTTAAAAACTTGGGTATATGGGGATTGGTAAAACACTCATATCGGTACACAGACTATGTATCAGTGTTGTCATTCATCGAATGGTGGCAATCAGAGACGAATTCATTCCATATGCCATTCGGTGAGATGACCATCACCCTAAATGATGTGTACCATCTCCTCAACATCCCGATCATTGGTAAATAGGCCTATGGGATGGTGTTTATGAAAGTCGAAGACAAGGCTATATAAATTAAATGACTAACCAAATATATTGGTTATAGCGAGGATGAGGCGTTGGAAGAATGGAAGTTGTTGTATGCGACACGTTTTAATTGGCTAATGTATCAGTGCAAGGATAAGGTGAAAAGGTTGGAGGAGAATGTCACCAAAAAAACATTGAGCAAGCAGTGCAGGCATACTTATTGCTTATGATCGAGTGCTTGTTATTCCCAAACAAATCAGGGAATCGGTTCTCGATTTACTGCCTACAGATGTTGCAAAAAATTTGAAAGTGCAATGAATACTCTTGGGGGATGGGCATATTGGCTCTTTTATATGGGAAGCTTGGGGTTGCGTCCCGCATCGACGTGCGACGGGTGTCTAGATATCTCCCTCTATTAGTGGTAAATATTTCACACTTATTTTGTTGTAGTTCTTATATTTTAGATATATATAAATTTACCAATTAATTTACCAATTCGGTGCAGGCATGGATATATGACAATTTTAATTTGGCAAGGGGTGTAAGGAATCTGGAGTTTCATCCGTCAGAGACACATCTATGCAAATAAAGGACACAAATGGTGTCAGGTGATGCTTTTGCACAAATGCTGGAGTTAAGGGAGACACTGGATTATATAAAAGTATCTAGCGTGAGTATTATTTATTTTAAATGCAATTCTCTTGCCTTGTTATATATATTAACATTTGGAATAACGTGCAGATTGTCTGGGATCCCTATGTTAAAAATCCTGAGGCCTACCCTTTCCAGGAGGTCTCGTGGTATAACGACATCATGACTTGCTATAATGTCGGCGAACCTTATTACTTAGAGAGGGTCCTATGCCAAGTTGGCCATGTACAAACAATTCCGAGACTCCCAATGCGCCCATTATAGGAAAAGAGGGTAAATACCCATGTCTGCTACAAAATGGAGTTTGTTACCGAGAAATGATTTCAACTTAACTCGATGGACCATGTGCTCTCCGAAGTTAAATGGTTGAATGCGGTGACGAACATTCCATGGTTATGTGTGGATGGTTATATGTCCTAGTACCTAAAAAGATCCTTTCCATACGTTCAAACTCTCAATCACGTATTATATAGCCCAAAGTAAAACGCTCTAATAAAATGGTAAGTTGTAAATTTACATGAATGGATTACTCGTTTTCACTTATTTTTCTAACATACATTGATGGTTATATATATAGGTTCATGGGATTGCCGTAGCCAACAGCTTGTTACAAGAGACTATTGATGCCGACTTGAACCAAGATATTCCAAACGTCCTTGATTTCGCACGTGCAACCTTGAAGCCCTATGCGAGGCAAAGAGAACGAAGTCTCAGAAAGAAAAGAGAAAGCACCCACACATCGTGAAATTAGGACAAAGGCAAGTCATGATCCACCTCCTCTAAAAGGCCCCCCCAACAAAAGCCACCCCCTAGAAGCGCTCGGGGAGAAAGTAAAAAATTTATTCGTGGTTGTAACAGTATTTAAAAAAAATTACTTTAGGTTTTGTCTTTGGTTGAAACAATTTTGTATATAATATTATTATTTTTGATGTACAATGGTGTATTTTATACTTAAACATATGTGATTTGTATCTAAGTGTTTGTTAAATGATTTGGTATACACAATGTTATTGAGTTTGAACCTAACGATTTAAGCTAACTGTATGTTTTTAATCCATGACGATCGGTGACCATGGTTAAAGTAATAATTTTCACCATGAAAACACTGCCTAATTACTATGGTATGATCCAATCGTTATACGATAACTAACAGTCTAACCCAACCGCGTGTTTGAGCACCATAAAGGCTTATCCCTACGTAGCTCTGACAACAATGCACTATGAATAACATGAGAACTATTAAAGTTCATATTAACACTGGCTCCTTTAGAAATAGTCATATAACCACATTTCCCATCAGACTTGACAGGGTATATCTCTTCCACAAATGATTGGTAGAAGTCGGGAACATTCTTAATATAAATCTTTTTTTCCCTAAATCTCGTCTTCGATTTGACACATGTTAATGGCTTCCAATTTGCAAATGTTTTCTTTAGCTCAACTACGATAGGTACATCATCCTTCTAAGCATATATTATTCTTTTTGTATATTTATCAATAGACTTCCCTTAGGGGGCCTACCCTTTTATCGAATTTACTTTGGATCCATTAATGGTGTGAAAAAAGGGTTGAATAATTTTAAGTGACTTGTTTTGCATCATCTTCCTGACCACTCCACCCACCTTAGTCCACTGTTTCTTGAACAATATCATCTCAGGTGGATATTCAATCTCAAGGTACCAATGGATGTCTGGGACAATCGCAAGCTTCTTCTAATGCTCGTCTAGCACCTATTGGGGGATTTCTTGGCCCAGCTTCTCCTATTGTGCCAACTCGTGTACACATGGTAGTTTGTAGATTCTACGGAGTTGGTGCGAGCATGGTAGCTATGTATATTGGGTGTTGGCGACATATTCAGTCAACGGGGATCTCATACAATCAATCTTCAAAATAATAAAGTCTAAGGCATAGTGCAATGCCCTACCACAGATATCACGCAACAACGAATCATGGTGGTTGTGCTTGGTTGTTTGCAATGAATTTTGAAACTCCATTTGTATCCGAGTAACTTGGTGACCAAGCAATGCATCCATTCCCCTCCACAAAATTGTACAAGAATCGATGCTACTTGTGAGATGTTTTTTAAGTTAGGATAGGCCTTCTCCGCTCTGTTAGCTTTGTGGCTTCCATGGTGAGGTGATTAGTCCAAGCACGTGCAAATTGATAATGCAAAGGCAATCAGTTCTTATGTATGTAAGAAATCATGTTGGAATAGTTATGCCAATTTTGATGACAAACAACCCACAAATTATTAGAATCACACACTGTATCGGACTCCACCACCCTAATACAACCCTGCATAAATAACTTTTTCTCTTGATCTTTGATGTTGTGTTTCAAACATGCACCTTCCATATTTTTTTAAACATGGAACATACATAGTATAAGGGTGGCAAGTGGAAACACCTTTTGCACTACATTTTAAGCAAGACTGTTGTTTATCAGAAATAACAACCCGTGGCAAAGCTTCCGGCTCGTACAATGACCGCAAATATTACAATGCCCCAATAAAATTCTCCTCCTCATTCTTTAAGGATGCAAAGGCAATGCAAAATTATTACCCAATCGATGTGACTCCAATCATTTCGAATATGGGCATATTATAACAATTGGTCTTGTAGGTGCAATCGATCGCTACTACACTCGGGAAGCACTTCACCAATAAATAAGATGTAGGATGTGAGAAAAAGATATTCTCCACAACATCAGTCTTAGTTTCTCCTATGCCAGTGAACATAGCTCTTATCTGTTAATAAATGCATCAATTGTTGTATCGTTGTGCGTCCTTGCATCTCAACATTTTTTATTTTTGTGCTTTGCATTACAAACTGTTCTAATGGATGAACAATTATATTATGACTGTTGTTCCAAAGTCTGGAGTACTTCCTTTGGCCCCACCCCATTGGTAATCATCTCGCTTGATATATTCCACTTTTTTTGGAAAAGTCGCGCGGCATAAGGATGTCCAATAGGGGTGTTCGCGGTCCGGTCCGATCCGGTTTTTAGTAAATTTAAGGACCGAACCGATTAAACCAGTCCTAAAAAAAGGATCAAAACCGAACTGATTAAATCGATATTTTGGGCTTAGTCAATCTGGTTTTTTGTATGGTCGGTCTGGTCTAAATTGTCGGTCCTAGTCTTGTTGAAATAATCTTTTTAAAAATGAAAATTACCCTTCAAAATTGTTCAAATTTTACCATATAAATTATAAATTAATACATTTGAGAAAAAAAAAAGAAAAAGAAAAAAAAAACAACTCTGATTTACAGACAATAACAAAATATAAATCCATATATATGTAACAAGACATCGATTTTTTAGTAACAACTCTGATTCACATACATCGATTTTTTAGTAACTAAATACAACTCTATTTTTTTTAGTAACAAAAAATGAGAGCAACGATTTTGTGACAAAAAAACAACAACTCTGTTGGCTCGTGAGAACAGCGATTTTGTGACAAAAATAAACAACTTTGTTGGCTCATGAGAGCAGCAGTTTTTAAAAAAAATTGAGAGTAGCGATTTTGTAATAAAAAATGAGAGCATCGATTTTTAATACCTGAGTGAAAGAGATGAGAGCAGTGGCGGCGCAATAATGGGAAGGAGAGAGAGCAGAGAGAGACCAATGACGGGCTCAAATGAGAGAGAAATTGAGGAGAGGAGAAATTGAGAAGAGGAGAGGCTCTCACTGAGAGAGAGAACTTGGAGAGCAGAAAAACGACACAGAGAAAATACAAATGTGTTGTTGTTAGCTGGCTTGTTGTGTTGTGAGAGAGAACAAATGTGTGCGTGCGTGTGTTTTAGATCTAGGGTTTCTATTTTTTTTTATCGAGCGTACCCCAAGTTAGTTGTGTGCATGTTATTAATAAATATATATGTATATATATAGTAACTAGTCCGGGTCGGTCCAGACCGGGTATTTATTAAAGGAGACCGAGGACCGGACCGGTTAGACCGGTCTGTAAAAAAAAACTAGACTGGACTGATTAAAAAAGAGCCCGACAAAATTAGGATGGTCCGTCGGTCCATTCGATTTCCTGAACACCCCTAATGTCCAATAAGTATTTTAGATACCTCGTGGTTGTGTAGCCCACAGACAACTTTCACCCCCAACGACCATCCTTTCTTGTCATGCCTTTCAATCGAAAGGGATAGTTGCACTTTCGAGTACAATAACATCTCTTCCTCTTGTTGTTCACCCTTCTTATCTCCTATTCCCATGAAGGTCACTGTGCTCACAAATAAACTAGCCTTATTAGATTTCAAAATGATGACAACGACATGAAGTTTGTGACTGATTTGTTGACACCAATCAATCATTTTATCACAGTCATCGAAAATCTATACAAGTATAACATGAATTATTAATTGAAATTACTCATATGTGAAAATTACAACTATATATGAACAAGTATAACATGTTCATATCAGATATAAAGAAATTAAACATACCTTATCAGTAGTGAATTCAACTCTATGGTCTTGCATAATTGTATTAACATCCAAGTTTTCATCTACCTACGTCCTATCAAAGTATACAATCAAATGTTAGGCTCGTTGAATTGTGTTATACATTTAATACCTCAATTAATGGAAATGATTATTTTTGTACCATAGGCAGTGTGAAATCAGGGGAAAAATCGCGCAAACATTTGCCCGTGGTTGATGTCGTTGGTTCCTCAACCGTGCATTGTTCACGCATATTCGATTTCTTGGGTGAATCACGTTGAGTCGAAACACTCAGTACGACATTATTGTCAATATATTATCAAATTGAATCATCAAGGGCCGAGTCATTTATCTGAAATACAATAACAATTGAGAACACAATTGGTATGAGAAGTTCATAAAAATTGGCAAAGTAAAAACTATAACAGTTAGAGTAAACTATATAGATCCACTGCATGATTACACTACACCGTAAGCGTGTATATACGGTGATGTTGAACCATGATAAGTGCAAACACGACCATATGGAACCGTTGTAACTAACATTATCTATAACTTGTGGTGTTATCCAACCGTTATTATACAACACATGGTATAAGATAACCATAAATGTGATAACCACGATTGTTAGACACCGGGATTTCAGGTTATATTTTTAAACCCCAAGGTTGTTCACATACCAAAGTGTCACCCAACCGTTATTGTCTTATTCATGGTATAATCCAATCGTATGATCGGATACTATGTTTACATTATACCGTGAATTAATATTCATTTGCCAAGTAACTCAAGACCAGCTGCCACTGAAAATATTTATCACTTACTGTGACCCTTCACCGTAAGTACAATATACTCGTGTGTTTTTTTACTTTTTGCTACATTTTTTACATATTTTTAGGCGTTATAAAGTATATAGAGGTGTTTTAATACCTCAAAATCATCCAAGGAGCACTGAATGTCCAACTTTTAGGAAGCTTTAATATCAACTTTCTTTTCTTCACCCATTATAATGCTGCCTCTTTTAACCTCGTTTTATGTATAAAAACAACCCCACAATAACACAATGAAACAACACAAATCAAACTTTTGGCATAAATAAAGAAGGTGAAAAATTGTTAGGTTTAACTGTGGAAGGGTTTCTTTCGGTGAAATGTTAATGTTTGTAAAGTTTTAGAGTGTGTTATTATTTGTGATGTTTTCTTAGTGTGTAATTTTTAAATTATTTAGGGATATTTTAGATATTATGATTAAATAAAAAGATATAATATTTTTGGATATTGTTAATACAATGCATATTTAACTTTTAGGGAAATTTACCTATAGGTCCCATTAGAATAAAATTTCTCTAACTAAGTCCTATTGACTTTTTAACCATTAAATAGGTCCTATTACTTTTTTTCCACAATTTTACCCTTTTAAAACCAACCATCCGTAACTTCCTACAAGAAGTAGAACTTAATTAATGCATTTTTTGCAATTACATAAGTGGTTGAACTTTTTTTTTCATCATATTTTTAATCTTCAAATGATCATAATTTTTATTGACAAATTCGTTTTTCGCAAAATTATTATTTTTAAAATCTGCTCGTCGAGATCTATTAAACAAGATCCAAGAAACCTATAAATTTTCAAAGAAAAAAAATTACACATACAGTAAACTTTACTGTCTGAACCAGAAAATGAAATAGTTTTATATCCGTGACATTTTCGCACACTACAACATTTACTGTGTTAATATTACGCAGACAAAATTTACTGTGTTTACAAGAAAATGAATTCGTATATTTATCAAACAAGATCCTGGGAGTCCATAATATTTCAATGAAAAAAATTACACAGACAGTAACGTTTATTGTGTAAACCTTTAAATGTAGAATTTAATTAATGCTTGAATAATCAATAGGACTTCATTAAAAAAATCTAAAAACATAAATTACATATACTTATACATATTGACTGGGTTATCACAATAGCTGTTAGGATTAAATAATAATACAAACAAACTGGTTTAATAAATGGGTCGATTAATGAATAAACCCATATATAGTTTGTAAAATTTACTTTATGAGTCAGAAAATGAACTAGTGTTATATTTGTGATATTTTTACAAACGGTAACATTTATTGTATTAATATTACAAAGATAGTAACATTTACTGTGTTCACTGGACAATAAAATTCATATATTTATCAAACAAGATCCATGGAATCTATAATATTTTAATTAAGAAAATTGCACAAACAGTACGATTTACTGTATGCACCTTTAAAAATAAAACTTAAACAATGGTTGAATAGTAAAGAGGACTTAATTAAAAAAAAATCTCAAAATAAGAATTACATATAATATTACATATTAACTCGATTGTCACATTAGTTAGGATTAAATAATAATACAAACAAATTGGTTAAATAAATGTATCAATTTAATGTATAACACCCCCCCCCCCCAACACGCACTCACACACACGCAAACAAACTGGTTTAATAAATGGGTTGATTCATGAATAAACCCATATATAATTTGTAAAATTTACTTTATGAATCATAAAATGAAATAGTGCTATATTTGTGACATTTTCACAAACTCTAACATTTACAGTATTAATATCACAAAGATAGTAACATTTACTGTGTTCACTCGACAATAAAAGTCATATATTTATCAAACAAGATCCATGGAATCTATAATATTTTAATAAAAAAAAATTACAGAGACAATACGATTTACTGTATGCACCTTTAAAAAAATAGAACTTACATAATGGTTGAATAGTTAACAGGACTTAATTAAAAACATATCAAAATAAGAATTACATATAATAATACGTATTAACTCTATTGTCACATTAGTTAGGATTAAATAATAATACAAACAAATTGGTTAAATAAATGGATCAATTAATGTATAACCCTTCCCCCACTATATATATATATATATATATGTGTGTGTGTGTGTGTGTGTGTGTTGTAAAAAAGACACATATTTATAGTTTAACCCATTTATTCAATATTTTTTAATTTTTGAAGGTCCGCGTCAACTGCACTCCATGTCACCCCAAACCAAAGCTTCGGTGGATCTGGTTCTTAAACATCCATTTACTCAATATTCTCATACTTTTAAAGATCCGCGCTAGCGGGAGGTAATCCCCACCCCCACCAATCCCCATTGTCGGAGTTCTAACGACCTTTTTCAGAGTTCCAGTTTGGGTATATATATATATATGAGTTTATACATTAATTGACCCATTTATTTAACCCATTTATTTGTTTTATTGTTTAATCTTAACAACTAATATGACAACTCGGTTAATATGTATTATCATTTGTAATTCTTGTTTTGAGAATTTTTTTTTAAATTAAGTCCTATTGACTATTCAACTATTAATTAAGTTATATTTTTAAAGGTGTACACAATAAATATTATTGTCTGTGTAATTTTTTTCATTGAAATATTATGGACTCTATGGATTTTGTTTCATAAATATATGGATTTCATTTTCTTGTGAACATAGTAAATTTTAATGTCTATATTAATACAATAAATGTTACTGCTTACGAAAATGTCACAGATATAAAACTATTTCATTTTATGGTTTATACAGTAAAAGTTTACTATATGTGTAATTTTTTTTCTTTTAAATTTTATAGGCATCATGGATCTTGTTTGATAGATCTCGGCAAACAGATTTCAAAAATAGTAATTTTGCGAAAAACGGATTTGTCAACAAAAGTTATGATCATTTGAAGATCAAATATATGATGAAAAAAGTTCAACCACTTATGTAACTTTCCACAAGAAGTTACAGATAGTTGATTTTAAAAGAGTGATCTTGGATCCATCCGTAATTTTTGTAAACACATCCACATAAAAAGAATTGATAAGTTAATCCACTCAAATGGGATATATATGTGTTAGTGTATCCACTTTATGGGATGTACTTATGACTTCATAAAAGTGATTCTACAAATGTCCAAGTTTCTATTTCTTCTTATTTTTTTCAGAAAAATATTCTTCCTAAAATCTAGGAGGTTGTATTTAGTCCAAACATTAATCCAGGAGGCTATCTTATTTGATTTGAAAATATTTTTTGGAAAATTCTCTCAAAGTGATTTCTTTTTGTCAAGAAAAACAAAGTGAAATTAATCTAACTAATTGATAAGTAAACATAATAATTTATTTTTCACTGAATTTTTTTTCATGATTTAAAGAACACATTTTTTTGGATATCTATAGTGTGTATTATAACAATTTCGTTAAAAGTGTCACTCGAGTGAGAAATCCACGTGACTTTATCATCCAAATCAATCATTGATAGAAGGTGACATGACATACTTAATCTTATTTAACTTCTAAGTGACAGTGGTAGGACAACACCATTAAGAATTAAAAATATAGAAAGCCAGCAAAGCTGTGTGATTACCACTTGCATCATAGATAATTCTATCACCATATCTCATCCAAAAAAGGCCCAGTGGATGCCAATTACCATGTCGTAGAAATGTGTTTTGGCCATTACCAATTATATGCTTAAAATCTGGACGTTGTCAAGAATTGGGGCCTTTAGGACAACCTTATATACTCTAGTTAGTTTGGCTTCTTAGTTTTCTTCGGTTTGTGTATCTTTATTGTTTTGTTGGTTTTTATCTTACCTAGTTGCTATTGTTTCTCAAAGGCTATTCTCTCATGTTGGAAAATCAAAGATAGGGAAACCAAGGTATTTAGTCATGAGGAGATTAGTGCCATGGTTTTGACAAAGATGAAGGAGGCAGTAGAGGCATACCTTAGAAAGAAAATAAAAAATGTTGTCGTCACAGATCGAGTATTGATTTTTTGATATTTTGAGAACTAATCAAACACCCATCTCCAGTAATCCTTAATTCTTTCTCAACTTCAAGTGTTGTTTCCAACCATGGATCTGTAGAATTGAAAACAATGTTATGCATCTTCCGAGTGTGTAATCTCTAAGAAATTAAGGTTGAATAACTCTGTAATTTTTTAAGGCTTCATCATTTAATGTGGGATTGTCGTACGTAAGATAGATAGCGGGTTTCCTATTTTGGGGGAGTGGATGAACTTTAAGATTCCATATGGGTATTTTAGTCTTCACAATATAGATGGTTGAGAACAATTAATAAAAATATGTAGATGTGTTTACGGAAGTGGTGGGTGAATAAAAGATCACCATTTCAAAAGGGTAAAATTGTGAAAAAAAATCGAATAGAATTTATTTAATAGTCGAAAAGTCAATAAAACTTAATTAGGAAACTTTATTCGTAGGTCATCCACAATGGGTTCCCATAAACTTATGGGTTTATGGGATGAGGTAAAGGGTGAGTCCCGTAATGCAGAGCTGGAAAAAAAGGGATGGCGACGGGAAACATTTAGGCGTCCTGGCCAGGCGGACAAAAGTCCTACGCCCGGCCTACGTGGCAAAGTTACCATTGCTCAATATAGCCGTTGAAGAGATATTTTTTTATTTATAATTTAAACCCCATTTACTATAAATACCCAATTTCTAACTCCTTATTTCTCACACCTTCTTCTAACTCTTCTCAATTCTTCTCTCCTTAATTTATAATTTATAATTAAAAATTAAAATTAATTGTTATTTCATTTTGCATTTTCATCCCATTAAAATAATATGGAGGTGAATATTCGATTGAATCGTTATTTTTCTCGTAAAAGAGCGGAATCAATTCGTGACATTAACCAACCTCAAGCCCCCCATCGAGACGAGGTCTATCAAGGTCGTCATTGTTTACACGAAGTAGGCGTGACCAATGTTACCTCCTCTATAGTTCAACTAACCGCTTCTTCCGGTGAATAATTTATTACGATGTGTGGTAGCATTCACTCAGCTTAGGAGGTTTATGCCCAACTTTCGGGGGGCAAAAACGTGAGGGCATGTATCGATATGTATGGGTTCTCATCTATATTTTGGAAGGATTTTCAAATTTTGACAACAAATTAGTCGAGGCGTTAGCATCGCGTTGGTCGGCCGAGACTCACACCATTCATTTACCGTGTGTTGAGCTTGGAATTAAGCCGTTATATTTTGTTCATTTAACAAATACGAATTCTTTACTTCATATTTATTTTCTTCATTTAGTTTATTTTTATTTATATTATTAATATATTCATTATATCGTATTATTATTTTTTTAATATATTAATTATATGTTATTATTTTTTGCGGGAATTATAGTCGGTGTGGGAAACCAACTACTTTCCTTTCCCCACTACATCGGTCGAACGGTAGAAAATATACTCACCACATTTTTTTCGGTCTAAACAATTTTCAAACACACAACAGAATATTGCTTTATCTTCTTTGAAAGAGTATTTATTTTATTGGGGGGGGGGGGGGTTAATAGGGTTAATCACCTAGCTACCGCTTTACAAATAGCCCAAGTTTTTAGAATTGACGTATGTGGGTCTATTTTCTTTCTAAATGTGAAAAACTACATTCTACTAGATTGGGCTATATACTTGGACGATTATGAAAATATGGCGGGATTATACTGGGGTTCTGCAATAATGGCGAGGATCTATTTTGACTTAGATTTTGTTAGTCGGGAGGAAGTCAAGTAATTGAACTGTTTCTAGCAAGTTTTGGAGGTAAAGCTATATTTTTACTATTTATTAATTATATAATTTTAAAAAAATTGTTTACTAATAAACTTTTTTATGTTTCAGAATTGGGCGTACGAGTACTTGTATACAACTACTCCTCTCCGACTTGTTACTGCACCCGATGTTTGGCCTCGAATTCTGCATTGGTCGATAGATAATCGGGCAGTAGTTGCAGGGCAAATGAGGTTTAAAGTCGGTTCAATGCAAGTCGATCACCAAATTCTATTACAAGGCAACCATTTATAATGTTGTCGCAAAATAATTTTGGGCTGGTAAATGTTGCAAGACAACTGGGCATACGACACTACATTCTATTGAATCCCTCACATCCCACCGCACCCAATGTCCTATTTGGAACGCCATCACTTTTTTTATCAAAACAACGATTGGGTGTTTGTTGGGGATGATTTAGTCGTTACTAATCAAGAAGAATGGGATCTATATTGGAGCGTAGCATCTCGAGGTCCGATGTTTCCGACTTGTTTCCATTGGACTAACCACGATGGAGTTGGATTTGCAGTAAAGGCTACTACGGACTTAAGAATTCCATTTTCACCTTCATCGACACCGGAGAACGTCCAATACGAGACTCAACATACCACACAATCATCTAAACATTTAATTTAGCGAGGTGGGAAAGAGATGTGGTGGACTCAGAAGGTCGTTCTATGGCCGTGGAAATGGCGAGGCCCACTATACGTAGTCGTTCCCCGTCGGCTAATTCATATATGAAGGAGGATTGGAGAACGATGTTCGTAGAACGGTAAGGTTGTTTGAAAATCATTCGGGAACAGTACGTTGAGCGAAAAAGAATGCATTACGAGAGAGAAAGAGCGCTCCTTATGGAATTAAGCACTTATCGTAATTATGTTGGCAACTCATCTCAACAGTTCATGGGATCCGGCTCATCTCAACCGTATATGGGATCCGATAATGCTCAACCTTACTATCCTAATCAAAACCTCATCAATTAATATTTGCCACAAAAAATCCCATCGTCCTCATATGTTCAGTCGCAACCCAATTACAGCGACGATGACTTTCTGGCGGCATTTTTTTCCATCATATTACGATTGAATGTGTGGGTGATGATTTCTTGTATTGCAAAACCAGTATGACTCTTTATGTTTTGTTAATCCAAATTTAATGTCATAAATAAATTGTGCCACTTGTGTTTATCATTTGTTATGCATTTATTGTCATATTATTTGTGCGACATGTTATTTATTACTCAATTTAGTTCTCATAAATAAATTGTCACTTTACTTATTGTCATAAATAAAGTCTAATCTTACAAATCCAAGATGTTCATAAATAAAGTCTAATCTTATAAATTAAGTTATAAATAAATTGTCATAAATAAATTACAAAGCCAAGATGTTCATAATCATAAATTTGAAACCTAATAATATAAGCGAATAAAATGCAAGTCAGTCATATGTGATATACAACATATTGGTTTTCCTTGACGTATCAAACTTAATGGTAGGTATGATTTATTGTTGTCATTGTCATTATGTATAACATTGTAATATTCAACAAAGACTTCGTAGTCCTCCTCATCAACATCGGGATTGTAGTAGTCAAATATATCATTTTCGAATGGGTGAAGTCGGATATATCAGAATCAGATTGTAATGTTTCATTTTAATATATTTTCAACAATCTATCCCTAACATTTCTTGTTTCCAACTTCGCTAGTTGGGCATCATGGTATCTTTATAGTCTCTTCTCCATTTTCCAAATCTCCTCATCCAGTGAATCAATTGTGTCATCATCATCATCTATATGGGATGACATGACAAAAAATTAGGCCTCACGCCCTCTTGGCACTAGTATTTTATGATAATGACACAAAACTTCGAAATTGCATTGTTTGTCGTATTTCTTTGGCCAACGCAAAGTACTTACGTTTCTATGAACCACATGAAATTGATGTGCTCGGAGTGGAGGATCAATAAAAATATGACCACAAGGGTGGTCAAAACCGTCTTGAAGTGTCAATCGGCTCATTACAAAATAATCATTTTTGGCCATACCAAACCACACGGCTATGGTCTTGATTAAAATAATTATATCCATAAACGGGAGAAGACATTGTTTGGTTTATCTTCATTGACCATACGGGGTATTTATACATGTCATATCACAGTCTGGGCGGTTAACAATTCCACTTCTGACTCACATCAAGTCAGGTAGTTGCAAACCAGAAACATTTACCCGACTGACATCAGTCCCATCGATTATTTAAACACTTGAGTATTATAAATCATACGCAGATGAGAACTCTTTACATTACCATTTTCTTACGAAATCGATTCACAACCATGGCTCATAAATGAAGACTTCCAGTTGCTTAACCCCGTAACCAGTTCCGACTTACCTTTTAGTCCTGACTATAGGGTGTCGCCTAGTATTTTCGTAGCCATAGAGCGAAGTTGGAGGACACCGCCTAATGCTAACAGAGGCAATACAGATAACGAGATTTATGCACACTGGTTCACGCATAAATTGAAGTTTGACTTGTATGCCAAAGCTATAAACATTGGTGGTTGTAGATGGGATAAAGAGAATTACAAATTGGTAATCCATAATGGCGCATGGGAAACTTTGTGCAACTATTATCCACGTTGTCGGGCATTACATAGCGAAGCATCTTACCTCTTTCATTAGTTTTGTTGGATAATTTGTGATATTTAACTTTCATAACTGTCATAGATGTGAAAATAAATTATATTTTAGTTTCTAAGTGTATGAATTAAACTTTCAATATTTGATAACATTACACCAAAAATAAGAAACTGACATGGTTTAAAACAGTGCCAGATGCAATCTGGCACGGTTAAAAATCATGCCAGAATCAAGGGTGCCAGATTTTCTGGCGCGGTTTAAAACCGTACCAGATTTCCCAAAATGGAACGCTTTTGGCACGCTTTTAGACTGTGCCAATTTTAAATCTGACACGCTCTTAGCACGCTTTTAAACCGTGTTAGATGTTAAATCTGGAACGCTTTCGGCACATGTTGAAACCGTGCCAGAAATTCTGTCTTCTGGCACGCTTTTGGCACGGTTATAAAGCGTGCCAGATTATTTTATAAGCGTACTCATTTTTATTAATTGTTATTATTTTGGCACGGTTTTAAACCGTGCCACATTTTTCTGTTGACAAAAAAAATAATAATAGGAAACAAATTTGGAAAATCTGCAAATTCCAAATCCGGTAGGAAAAATATTTATTATTTGTAAAAAAAATCAAGAAAAATCATAAATTATAAATATCGCAGGTTGATAAATTAATGTACATACAAACTTCAAAAAATTACAAGAGTTAATACCAATATAAAGCCCGCACGGCCATAAAAGTCGACAATAACTTCAAAAAATTACAAGCGTTAATAGTTCCCAAATAAAAAAAAATTGGGCAGAGTTTCCTCTATTTTTTTAGCATTCCAAAACCTGCTAACATAAAATCGGTCAATATAAAGTCCGCACGGCCATAAAAGTCAACAATAAAACTACTACAGCCAACACGGCCATAAAAGTAAACAATAAAACTACTAAAGCGTGCTCGGCCATAACACAAAAAATAGAACCCTGGATATTAACGACACTAAATAAATAATCCTCATGTTGTAAAGCATTGACTTCTTCGTGTGTTCCAAGTGGATAAAAGAATCTTACAAAAAAATAGGACACAAAAAAGATACAATATTAGTAACCAAGTCATTTTTAAAAAAATCGTATTCAAGCAGAAAATTTTCATATGAGTTACAATTATTATTATATTCTCATAATGAATGTATCGTGAGTACGTGGTTAGTTCATACGAGGTACATTAATCTCATACGATGTGTTAGTACCTCTTACGGGGCCGATTGAGGGTTGGTTTGGATTTTCACCCTTTAATGGCTTATTTTTAAGCCTAATCTAGAAATTTTCAAATTATCGTCATATGCTCAAATCGGGAGATCCGTGACAACACGGTCAGTTCCTACGATTTACATTGGTCCCGTGGGAGGTGTTCATGCCTCTTACGAGGCCGTTTGGGGGTTGGTTTGGGTTATCACCCTTTAAAGGGTTGCTTTTAAGTTTAATCTTGATATTTTCAAACTATCGTCATATTCTCAAATCGGGAGACCCGTGACTACGTGGTCAGTTCCTACAAGTTACATTGGTCACGTACGAGGTGTTCGTGCCTCTTACGGGACCGATTGGGGGCTGGTTTGAATTTTTACCCTTTAATGGCTTGTTTTTAAGTTTAATCTTAATATTTTCAAATTATCATCATATTCTCAAATCGGGATACTCGTGCCTACGCTGTTAGTTCCTACGAGTTACATTGGTCCCGTGCGAGGTGTTAGTGCCTCTTACGAGGCCGTTTGGGGGTTGGTTTGGGTTTTCACCCTTTAACGGCTTGTTTTTAAGTTTAATCTAGATATTTTCAAATAATCGTCATATTCATAAATCGAGAGAACCGTGAATACACGGTCAGTTCCTACGAGTTACGTTGGTCCCGTACGAGGTGTTCATGCCTCTTACGAGGCCGTTTGGGGCTAGTTTGGGTTTTCACCCTTTAACGGCTTGTTTTTAAGTTTAATCTTGATATTTTCAAATTATCATCATATTCTCAAATCGGGAGACCCGTGACTACGTTGTCAATTCCTACGAGTTACATTGGTCCCGTGCGAAGTGTTTGTGCCTCTTACGGGGCCGTTTGGGAGCTGGTTTGAGTTTTTACCCTTTAACGGCTTATTTTAAAGTTTAATCTAGATATTTTCAAATTATCATCATATTTATAAACCGAGAGACCCGGGACTACACGGTCAGTTCCTATGAGTTATATTGGTCCCGTTCGAGGTGTTCGTGCCTCTTATAGGGACGTTTGGGAGCTGGTTTGGATTTTCATCCTTTAACGGCTTGTTTTTAAGTTTAATCTAGATATTTTCAAATAATCGTCATATTCATAAACTGGGAGACCCGTGAATACACGGTCAGTTCTTACGAGTTATATTGGTCCCGTACGAGATGTTCATGCCACTTACGGGGCCGTTTAGGGGCTGGTTTGGGTTTTCATCCTTTAACGGCTTGTTTTTAAGTTGAATCTTGATATTTTCAAATTATCGTCATAGTCTCAAACCGAGAGACCCATGAATACGCTGTCAGTTCCTACGAGTTACATTGGTCCCGTGCAAGGTGTTCGTGCCCCTTACGGGGCCGTTTGGGGGCTGGTTTGGGTTTTCACCCTTTAACGGCTTATTTTTAAGTTTAATCTTGATATTCTCAAATTATCGTCATATTCTCAAACCGGGGCACCCGTGACTACACGATCAGTTCCTACGAGTTACGTTTGTCCCGTGCGAGGTGTTCGTGCCTCTTACGGGGCCGTTTGGGGGCTGGTTTGGGTTTTCACCCTTTAACGGCTTGTTTTTATGTTTATTATAGATATTTTTAAATTATCATCATATTTATAAACCGAGAGATCCGTGACTACGCTGTCAGTTCCTACGAGTTACATTAGTCCCGTACGAGGTGTTCATGGCTCTTACGGGGCCGTTTGGGTGCTAGTTTGGGTTTTCACCCTTTAACGACTTGTTTTTAAGTTTAATCTAGATATTTTTAAATAATCGTCATATTCATAAACAGGGAGAATCGTGAATACACGGTCAGTTCCTACGAGTTACGTTGGTCCCATACGAGGTGTTCATGCCTCTTACGGGGCCGTTTGGGGGCTGGTTTGGGTTTTCACCCTTTAACGACTTATTTTTAAGTTTAATCTTGATATTTTCAAATAATCATCATATTCTCAAACTGGGAGACCCGTGACTACGCTGTCAGTTCCTACGAGTTACATTGGTCCCGTGCGAAGTGTTCATGCCTCTTACGGGGCCGTTTGGGGGTTGGTTTGGGTTTTCACCCTTTAACGGCTTCTTTTTAAGTTTAATCTTGATGTTTTCAAATTATCGTCATATTCTCAAATTAGGAGACCCGTGACTACACGGTCAGTTCCTACGAGTTACTTTGGTCCCGTGCGAGGTGTTCGTGCCTCTTATGGGGCCGTTTGGGGGCTGGTTTGAGTTTTCACCCTTTAACAGCTTATTTTTAAGTTTAATCTAGATATTTTTAAATTATCATCATATTCATAAATCGAGAGACCCGTAACTACACGGTCAGTTCCTACAAGTTACATTGGTCCCGTGTGAGGTGTTAGTGCCTCTTACGGGGCCGTTTGGGGGCTGGTTTGGGTTTTCATCCTTTAACAACTTATTTTTAAGTTTAATCTAGATATTTTCAAATAATCGTCATATTTATAAACTGGGAGACCCGTGAATACATGGTTAGTTCCTACGAGTTACATTGGTCTCGTACGAGGTGTCCATGCCTCTTACAGGGCCGTTTGGGGGCTGGTTTGGATTTTCACCCTTTAACGGCTTGTTTTTAAGTTCAATCTTGATATTTTCAAATTATCGTCATAGTCTCAAACCGGGAGACCCATGAATTCGCTGCCAGTTCCTACAAGTTACATTAGTCCCGTGCGAGTGTTCGTGCCCCTTACGGGGCCGTTTGGGAGTTGGTTTGGGTTTCACCCTTTAACGGCTTATTTTTAAGTTTAATCTTGATATTTTCAAATTATCATCATATTCTCAAACCGGGAGACCCTTGGCTACACGGTCAGTTTCTACGAGTTACGTTGGTCCCGTGCGAGGTGTTCGTGCCTCTTACGGGGCCGTTTGGGGGCTGGTTTGAGTTTTCGCCCTTTAACGACTTGTTTTTAAGTTTAATCTAGATATTTCCAAATTATCGTCATATTCATAAACCGAGAGACCCATGACTACACGGTCAGTTCCTACGAGTTCTATTTGTCCCGTGCGAGGTGTTAATGCCTCTTACGGAGCCGTTTGGGTGCTGGTTTGGGTTTTCATCCTTTAACGGCTTATTTTTAAGCATAATCTAGATATTTCCAAATTATCATCATATTCTCAAATCGGAAGACTTGTGACTACGCGATCAGTTCCAATGAGTTACTGTGGTCCCATGTGAGGTGTTCGTGGCTCTTACGGGGCCGTATGGGGGCTGATTTGGGGTGAAATCACCTATAACAGTCCAATAGCTATTCATCTCATGACCACATGAGTAAAAAACTCATGTTCATAACAAACTATACTTCTATGTCAATATGGACTCACTACGAAGGGTCATTAATTTTTGTACTAAACCTCAATAGTGTAAGGCATAATTACTATCAACAGCCATAATTTTGAAAAACTAACACATGTTATTCAAACTCCATTCATTAGAACTCCTATCATTTTAAGAGGTCTGATGATGTGGGAATGCTCACACAACAAAAGTTTTTTGTTTTGTGACTTCAAGTAATAAGTAAATATTCTTATAGAGTTTCTCATAGTTGAGCCAATTACGTCTCGATTAATAGCATAAGATCACGTAACTTTAATTTTACTTCCATAACAAAACTTCAAATATGAAAACACCTAATTATAAAAAAAAAGTGATAAACCCGATAACCATATATACACTAAAGGACACGCATATATAAATTCATGTACATATATAAAACTATATATCTTATTAGGAGTAAAATATAATACTAGAGTTTTACCTGTCCAGTAGCGGGTTAGTGGGATTCTGCATGTGAAAGTTACATTACTTGTAATTCCTTGGCCTTGGCTTTGGCCTTGCTCTGAAGCTAATTTTACACATGAACCGCTAACATCCTGACCTACAATACATTAATGAGATCAAAATTAACCAAAGAATAAACTAGAAAGAAGTTAAGTCCAAAGGGTATGAACAATAAGCTTACCTTTGTATCCATGCTAACTAGATCCTTAGCATAAGTGAACAGTCCAAATGGATGATAACCAGCTGCCAAAAGAAAATTTACAAACGGCCTTTCATGCATGTTAGAAGACTTTTCATATGGTGCACTCAATCAACCCACAATAGAGGCGAACCCAACCAAAATATGTCATTGCACTTGTGATGGAACAACATGCCTTCTTTCTATTTCTGAAACATAATTGTCCAACAAATAAACTGACAGATAAGAATAAAAGAAAAAAAAGTGAGAGATAAGTATAATCCAGAAGAATCAAGTATCTACATCATTTTATATAATTCATTTACAGAAATTTATCGAATGGTTTCTTACTGGACAATAAATTAAAAGAAAAAAAATAAAGAATGGAAAAAATAAAGAAAAATTCCATATAGTGAATACTTACTTACAGTTATTGGTATGCCCCCAAGCCCTCGGTGATTGCTCACAACAACATTTCGGCCATGTTTTGCAATAAAATTTGGCACTATTTCATCAACCAAACATAGAGCTACTAAATTTAAAGTGTATAATTACATGTATATACATACATGTGCAAATATACATATTCATACCAATCAAAAGTTGATCTTTAGTGCACTTCTTCCCTTCCACCTTCAAGTACACACACTATGTGCACGCAAACATATATACATAAACAATCAATTCATTGACGAGATACTAAGGTGTTAAAATGACAATATACAAACACACACACACACACACACACATACGCGTTTTGGCAATTAAATCTAATTCTAATTCTAGATTTCTCTATAGACCTTTATTTCTCATTTTTTTTCTAAAGTTTTAGTGAAATAATCCCATTTTTATTTCAATTCCACCCTTCCAGCTCCAAATCTACACACACAGACAATCAACTCATCAACAAGACACAGGGTTGTTAAAAGGAAAATATACAACTATACGAACACATACACACTGTGTGTGACAATTGTTGATGCAAAAAACTGGATCGAATTCCCGTTTTTATGATCACAGATAAATAGATAAAAGCAATCCAATCAAGCACATGAGAGACAAAGATTTTTAAAGTGGTTCGGCTATGAATAAAGCCTACGTCCACTGTTATTTTATTCCCAGGGGTTTACAATAGCACCATGTGGTAGAGAGAGGGAGAAAAAGGGTGTATCTTGTGTATGGTCTCTCATCGTTGTCGGATCTCCTCCGGATCCCCCCTCTTTTGGCTAAGGGAATACATGTATTTATAGTGATGGGAGATAAAGAGATTCATTGTATGTAGACATTTATGTCTACATTCAACGAATCTAATTGTTGAATTGCTTGGTATGCTATGTGTTGTCATCTATTAATACAATATAAATGTACATTAAGGCTCATTAAATGCGTTGTCAGCTGCATTTAATGCACATTAAATGCATAGTTATCCTTTGATCTTCCTGGTTGGTATGCCGACCAACTTTCCTTGGGTGCCGACTAACTCTCCTCGGGTACCGACCAACTCTCCTCGGGTGCCGACTAACACTCCTCGGGTGCCGACCAACTCTCCTCGGGTGTCGAATATTGCAACATATGATGACATGTGTCCTTTTCTGATTGGTCCTCGTAGATGGAGAATTTTTGCGTTAACAGAAGCCCCCAATGCTCCATGCTTGATGGTTTACTTGAAAGGATGGAGTATTTATTCTGCAGTGTTGCTCGGTGCTCGTGAAATTCTTGATCTACCTTCTTGATTTGTTCAACATAAAGTGCATTATCTCCTAGACGACATATGATGCAGGCTGATCGATGGTTGTTAATCTTTCTTTTAAGGAACTCCGTGTGCTATGTATCACCCCTGGGAATTTGGATGCAGCCATGCCATAGTATGCAGCTTGTAGCTTGTCATAATCTTCAAGTATGTTGATTGGTTTGCTAGCCGACCAACTGCCTCCTGTGCCGAGAAACTGAGTGTTAACTTCACGTGATTGATTCTTCTGATTTATGATCCTCTGAATACTTTATCGAGTAACATACTAGCTTTTGAACCCAACTCTTCAATCTGATTAGTACCAAGCTAGTGGTGGACTTCGAAACATTTTCATACAACTTCTTCTTCAATGTTAGTTGGGACAGTAGTAGTAAAGATCTCAGTGCTGTAGATGCTAAATTTGACTTCTGAACTTCAATAGCATGTGCATAATAACTTCTGAATATGCCTCCTGAACTTATGAATGCACCTCCTGAACTTCTGAATATACTTCCTGAACTTCAATAGCCTCCTGAACTTCAATATCAAAAATAATTCCTGAGCAAGAAAAATAACTCCTGAATGATGATTGGTCGGGGACCCGACCGTGTGAGTTTGCGGAGTTGAATTTGATGCTCGACCGCATGATGTTAAAAGAATGTGCCACCAAATGAACAAATATATCTGTAATAGAACCCCCAAGTGTGGAATGTGAACTTTGAATGCTTTTTGCTTGATCGCTTTCACATACTCATACTTTGTTTAAATAAAATGTTTCCGACCAACTGTAGTTGACAACTTCTTATTTCCGACCAACCTAAGTTGATATTTTTGGGAATAGATTTACTTCCTAACCAACATAAGTTGGCATTTTTAGGAATATATAGTTTTACTTCCCGTAGGAATACATTTACTTCCTAACCAACATAAGTTGGCATTTTTAGGAATACATAGATTTACTTCCCGTAGGAATACATTTACTTCCTAACCAACATAAGTTAGCATTTTTAGGAATATATAGTTTTACTTCCCGTAGGAATACATTTACTTCCTAACCAACATAAGTTGGCATTTTTAGGAATACATAGTTTTACTTCCCATAGGAATACATTTACTTCCTAACCAACATAAGTTGGCATTTTTAGGAATACATTTTTGATAATAAATGATAGAGACTTTCTCGGAGCTGACCAACGGATTGTTGGGAATAAGATATAATAAATGCTGGAGACATCCTTGGAGCTGACCAACAGATTGTTTGGAATAAGATAATATATGCTGGAGACATCCTTGGAGCTGAATATATGATTATAAATATTTGTCGAGCTCCATGCTGAAATAAGAATAGAATATGCATCCAAATAGATATAAAGAATAATTAAAAATAATAAAGTGCCTCGTTGATCTGTCGTGGTAGAATTATATAATGTCGAACAAGAATAAGATCTTCCAGAACATAAGAATATGGCCCAGAACGTTGTCAGGCCTGAATATAAATAAGAATTATCCGACCAACTATCCGTTGGGGGTGAAACACAACGAATGTTGTAATTCTCCTTAAAGCTGAATAAGTATCTTGTCGAGGCACAATTGCATAATGCTGAATAAGAATAATATTTTCCAGAACATAAGAATATGGCTGAGAACTTTACTGGGCCTGCATATAAATAAGAATTACCCCGACCAACTATCCGTTGGGGGTGACATATAATAAATGTTATAGTTCTTTTCGGAGCTGAATATGATAATAAGTATCTCGCTGAGTTCCACGTTGAGATGAATATAGAATATGAATCCCAAGGGATATATAGAATAATTTGTACTTGAGCCGATATCTGGGCCTGAATATAAATAAGAATTGCCCCGACCAACTATCCGTTGGGGGTGAAATATAATAACTGTTGTAGCTTTTCCTCGGAGCTGAATATATATAGAGAGAAGAAATTTTTCGAGCTCCATGCTGAGATAAATATAAAATATGAATCCGAACGGATATAGAATAATTTGTGCTTGAGACGATATCTCCGAGTGAAATGATAATAGTTTCCAGATTGTTTCCGAGCATTCGTCGGCGTTGAATCTTGTACCTGTAAAAATTAATAATTTGCTCTATCATATGTGTAGGCTGAATTGATTAGTCATGAGAATAATTTACTCATCCAATCAATATATGATATGTATATTCTTGAGAAATAAAATGTTAATTTCAAAAAATGAAATAATATATGTTGGCTGATATGTCGAGGTAAAACTGCCTGATGTCGAGCAATAATAGTTTCCAGAGGTTTAAGATTGTGGCTGAGCTTTCGTCGGGATTTAATATCGTCCCTATGAAATCTTAATAAGCTGCCCGAGCACCTGTCGAGACTAGATCAAATAATTATTGTCATGAGAATAATTATTCAGCCAAACAATAAGTGATGTGTATCAACATAAGGCAATAAAAATTTCAAAATATGAAATAATATGTTTTATGCCAAATGTGTGTGAGATGGACAAACTATTATTAGATATGCGCCATAAATAAGACGTAGAGTTTTTTGTAAAGTTATTTAATCTCCAACAACTAATCAGGTATAAGTTGCTGTTTGAAAATTATTTATCACTTGGTTTTAAAAATATTTTTGGGGTGATCACAAGTTAAAAAAGACTTAAGCCCCCTGTTTGTCCCCAAGCTGAACTCGTGTTTAAAGAAGTATCTGGGGTGCTTCGCATTTTTAATACCCCAAGATTCTACTATTACCGACCAACTGCATGGGTGTTGCCAACCAATATTTGGAGATGTCTCAGGCTGTAGAATATATAGTGCCGACCAAGAAGCAAATGATCCCCGACCAGTAGAGCGATTTCGTTGATCAACAAAAATGGTGAATTGATATTGCAAACCAGCTGTTGGATGGTCACTGAACAACATCAGATGTCGCCAACCAAGAGTTGGATGGTTGGATAGTTGCTGACCAGTAAATTGAACCCTCCGAACAAGGCTGAGATGTCGCCGATCAAGAAGTAGATGATCGTCGACCTGCAATTGGTTCCACCGAGCTGCTATATGAATCTACGACCAACAATAAGATACCTCGTAGTTGGATAAAATTATTTCAACGTTGCTGATGGATCTTCACATCTTATCTCCGACAAACAAAAATGGTCTGGTTAAGCTTCCCTTTAATAAAAAAATGGCCCAAGATGATGCCGACCAACAATATGGATGGCTGACCAGAATATCTCGAATCCTTAGATAAGAAAAATAACATTCGATGTAAAATCTAAGCATTAAGAATGTTAATTAAATGAATACTTATCTAATCCACTAGATCGTGTGATTTCGACAAAGAAACCCTGTGATGTGATGAACGAGGGGCCAACATATCAAATTTGTGCCCAGAATCTTGATATGATCATGATTGTTTTACTGATCCTTTTTTACAAGAGGTGGGTAATGATTTTTCTAGTGAGAGAAAATTATTTTTTATATTGATCCCTTCCTATTCCCCATTTGCATAGATAAAAATATGGTGAATGATCGAAATTATTACCAAATTTATATCAAAAATCAATCAATTTGACTTTATTGACATAAATGGAAGATGAGCCAAATATAGTTCATAAAAATGAATGCAAAGAGACTCAAACTTGAAGAGAGAGAAAGTAGATATGGGTCATGATTTCCATGAGAAAACTTTTTATTGTCTTTAAGCTTTTCCCATTCTCTGATTAAAAATGTAATGGGAATTTGAATAGACATCAAAGATCTTACAAAATTTATAATGAAAATTATCAAATTTTACCATCGTCATATATATTGGTATATGTAATTATTTAAGATATTTATTCCATGATATAAAATTGAAACTTGAGAATCAAGCAAAAAGTTATGATTTATGAAATCTATTAATTTTTAGATTTCTAAATAAGAATTAATCTAACAGTTATTAAAATCATGATATGCAATATTTTGCAGATAAAAATTAGACAATTAATTTATGTATATAAACATAAAAATCATAATTGAATCAAAAGATGTATGTATAATTGATTATATGTAGAGAAAATAAAAACTTAGCCTTTGATGGAGAACAATGCTTGTAACACGTTTCCCACAGACGGCGCCAATCTGTTGATGGAAAAAACGGGACCGAATTCCCGTTTTTATGATCACAGATAAATATATAAAAGCAATCCAATCAAGCACATGAGAGACAACGATTTTTAAAGTGGTTCGGCTATGAATAAAGCCTACGTCCACTGTTATTTTATTCCCAGGGGTTTACAATAGCACCATGTAGTAGAGAGAGGGAGAAAAAGGGTGTATCTTGTGTATGGTCTCTCATCGTTGTCGGATCTCCTCCGGATCCCCCCTCTTTTGGCTAAGGGAATACATGTATTTATAGTGATGGGAGATAAAGAGATTCATTGTATGTAGACATTTATGTATACATTCAACGAATCTAATTGTTGAATTGCTTGGTATGCTATGTGTTGTCATCTATTAATACAGTATAAATGTACATTAAGGCTCATTAAATGCGTTGTCATCTGCATTTAATGCACATTAAATGCATAGTTATCCTTTGATCTTCCTGGTTGGTATGCCGACCAACTCTCCTCGGGTGCCGACTAACACTCCTCGGGTGCCGACTAACTCTCCTTGGGTACCGACCAACTCTCCTCGGGTGCCGACTAACACTCCTTGGGTGCCGACCAACTCTCCTCGTGTGTCGAATATTGCCACGTAGGATGACATATGTCCTTTTCTGATTGGTCCTCGTAGATGGAGAATTTTTGCGTTAACAACAATTATTTCTAAATCTGGATTTCTCTATAAACCTTAATATTCTCATTTTTCCTCAAGCTTCAATGACAAAAATGCAATATGTATTGCATTTCTTCCCTACCAACTTCACACAGTGTGTTTGGGCACACATACATGAACAATCAATTCATCAACAAGTCACAAAGGAAACATGAAAATCTATAATCACACACACACACACACACTCTAATGACCCCATTTTCTTATGCTAATATATAATTGTCTTCTTTCGATTTCGTCACACTTACTATCTAATAATGATATATTATTACATATATGATATTCTGAGTTCTTAATATGGCAGATCCCGTTTTTAAATTTGAAGAATCAACGGTAAAATGGGTCAGATTAAGATTTTATGGCACATCCTAAGCTAAGTGATAAGTTTTGGGTAGAAAATGTAATTTTATGAAACTTTAGGGACTTGGTTTTAATAAAGAAAGTTTCAGGGACCAAAATGAAAAATAAAAAGGGGCCTTTTCGTAAATAAAATATTTTCAGGGACCTATAAGAAATATTAAAAATATATGGTGCGAAATTACCAAAATGCCCTTCAGGTGCAAAATGACCTTTATACCCTTAATACCTTTCCACCTCATGCTCGACCCCTCGTGCTTGGTTTTGACACCTCCACCGTACACGTGTCGTCGTTAGAGGAGAATACAAAACACGTGTCGTCGTTAGAGGAGAAGCTAAAACACGTGTCGCAGTCCAGTGAAATAAGACTGCAAGATGCCTCCGTTACGCAACACGTCAATGCTGACTCCCATTGTAAAAGCTTGGTCAGCATGGACACGTGTCAATGCCTTGATATCTTTGAAAAACTATAAATAGGGCATTTGGGGTAATTTGAAACTCACACCAATTCCTTGAGAATTACAGAAAGAAATAGTGAGAGAAAGTGTGAGAAAGTTTAAGAAGAAGTTCTTAGGAATATTCATCTTAAGGTAATCTTAATGTTATAATGCATCTTCATAGTTTTAATTTATTGTTTTATAGCTTTACTTAGTAGTTATGCTGGTAAAATACAATAAAGAATTCACTAATCAAAACTTAAAATTTAGAACAAATCCAAGTTGATTTTATAAACTTGTTTGAAATTATACGCTTTTAAAAATGATTCTTTTTAAAGAAATTGCTCGTTATTATGGAATCCCATTTAAGTAATTCCAAAGTCAGGCCCGGTGAAGTTCTGTCTAGATGAGATGGTATTTAAGTGGTGCCCCTGTGACCCTCCATCTCTACTGGGAATGAATCCGAAAATGTTCTGTCTAGATGAGATGGTATTTAAGTGGTGCCCCTGTGACCCTCCATCTCTACTGGGAACCGACTGATGAGGAAAGACTATGAATTGAATTCTTCAATTACGATTAATGAGTTTTAAAAGTTAACAAATAGGGATTCGGTAATCCTTTAAAAGAAGAGGTTAGTATAGTATAAACTGGACCTTAGAATGTGTACTTAAATCTTTATCAGATTAACGTGTGATCGAAGACCAATACTAGTGAATTTGACCTCCATTTTGGGTGAGTACTCTGACATTCCTTGTGTATTTTAATTATATGATATTATGCAAACTATATATATTTTATGAACTGCTTTTATTCTCAAAATTCATGTAATAACGATGATTGATTCATTTGTGATATGTTTATATTTGTCCATATAAACATACCGATTAAAATGATTATTGAAAAGGATATTGAATATTGAAAATTTGATTCGGCCTGACTGACCTTCCCAGCTGTGTTATCACTGGCGTGCCCTAAATAAGACGTTGTGACGAACATGTTCGATTGACCCTCAATTACCGGGGTATAATACGATAGAAGAATACGGTATTAGAGTGTACTTGGCCATCAAAATGGTATGATCGAAAGAAAAAGATATCACATTTGATTTGTTGCATTCGTCTTATTCTGAGCTATCCAATTGTGATATATATAATTTCATTTCAAAATTATATCTATTTAGTGGAAGTTTCTCTCCGTATATGTATATTCCTTCTCTTTTGACTTGAATATGTATCTATTTTCTGAAAAACCTGGAATGTTTGGAGATTGAACCTCATTCATCTTTTAGCTGATGTTGTATAAATAACCATTTTTCAGGAAACGTTTAGGCTCATGGACGGAACGAAAATGGACTATATTGAAGATTTAGCTTTTAGAGCTCTTTTTGTAAAATGTTTATTTAGAGCATGTCTGGATCTCTTGTAATAACGTTTAAATTTTTTCTTAAGTTGTAACTCGTTGTTACTTTTAATATATATGAAGTTTCCTTTAGAAAACTCTGATGACGTAATTCCTTTACTTTCAGTATTTTACGATTCATAACCATGTGATAATATATCCGTTGCATTTATATAAGGAAACAATCAAATCGGAATATTTGTTGCCTTGGTGGCATGTCAAGACACTCGTTCCCTAATACTATTTTGGGTCGGGGTCGTGACAGAGGTGGTATCAGAGCATAGGTTATGAACCCGTAAACTACCGAACATAAGTTTCGAACGTTATAGATTTTAAGTTTCCATATATGGGATACATGATAAAAAATCCGACTTATGTGATAACCCTCCACATGTATTAAAATATATATAATTATTTATATATCATTGTTCTTCTAAATTGCAATCTTGGGCTAGTATAATACATCTTACGTTTGGCCATGACTGTAGAAAATGACCAAGGTAAGATCAACTTCAGGTACTAGTGGTTCGAGTATGGAAGGACTGAAAGGTGCATACAAGGCAATTGAAAGTCTAGCAAGAATTGTGGAGCATCAAGTGAATAATGGAGCACCAAGGAATCTTGAACTAAGTAGTTGTACTATTGAACAGTTCAAGAAGTTGAATCCGTCGTCTTTTAAAGGGACTCCTAACCCCACTGAAGCAGAAAACTGGGTGATGCAAATGGAAAAGATGTTCGATGTTCTTAAGTGTACAAATGAACAACGGGATTTATTTGGAACATTCATGTTAGAAGGTGAAGCCGAACATTGGTGGAGAATGACTAAGAGAATGCATGGGGAAAGGAATAATCCCATAGGTTGGAATGACTTCTTAGTGATCTTCTACGAGAAATACTTTCTCGAAACGGTGCAAGACCAAAAAGCAGCTGACTTCATGGGTCTGGTTCAAGGAAATATGACGGTTAGTCAATATGAGGCAAAGTTTACTGAGTTATCCCATTTTGCACCTCATATTGTGATAACCAATGTTTTAAGAGCCAAGAAGTTTGAACATGGGTTAAGGTTGAATATTCGTAGCCGAATTTCAATCCTAAAGTTGACATCATATAATGACGTGGTGGCTAGGGCAACAATACCTGAGAAGGATAGTGAAGAATATAATCAGGTTAGAGAGGGGAAGAGGAAGTTTGGAGAACAAAGAGGAAGGAACCCCAATAACAAACCCTTTAGGACTATACCTAATATAGGGCAACCTTTAGTAAACAAACCCTCTAATGTTGATAAATGCCAATGTTGTGGTAATATTCATAGAGGGCGACCGTGTTACCTGGAGACGGGGAGTTACTTTGGGTGTGGCCAAAAGGGACATAAAGTGCGAGATTGTCCTAACAAAGGGAAGACGATAACAAAGACTTCTAATGACAATAAGGATCAGGGCAGACAAGGTAGAGTCTTTAATCTTTCCGATGCAAAGGCTTCTAATGCAGTAGTGTCAGGTACACTTTCTATATGTGCACAACCTTTTCAAGTTTAATTGATCCTGGTTCTACCCATTCATTTGTGTCTATGCGTTTTGTTAGTCGCTTTCCTAATATTCCTGAATCCTTGAATCATATCATACACGTTTCTACTCCTTCGGGTGAGTTATTGACGGGAACATTAGTATATAAGTCTTGCCCTATAAATGTCAGTAGTCATAAACTATTCGCTGATTTGATAGTTTTAGACATAAGAGATTTTGAAGTCATTTTGGGGATGGATTGGTTAGCATCATATCATGCTAGGGTGGATTATTTTGAGAAGAGAGTTATTTTTAAAATTCCTAACCAACAAGAATTCAGTTTTGAAGGAACTAGCATCTTATCTCCCATGCGTATTATCTCTGCAATGCAAGCTTGTAATTTTCTTAAGAAGGGATGTCAAGGATTCCTTACCAGTGTTATTGATTTGCAAACAAAAGAGCCTAATTTAGAATATATTCCTATAGCTAGGCTTTTTCCAGATGTTTTTCCAGATGATTTGCCCAGTCTACCTCCTAGTAGAGAAGTAGAATTTACCATTGACCTTGTTCCTGGAACCACACCAATCTCAAAACCACCTTATCGCATGGCACCTTTAGAGTTAAGGGAATTAAAAGTTCAATTACAAGATCTGTTAGACAAGGGTTTTATTATACCCAGTATATCGCCTTGGGGTGCTCCGGTGTTATTTGTTAAAAAGAAGGATGGAACGATGAGGTTATGTATAGATTATCGTGAACTAAATAAGGTGACCATTAAGAATAAATACCCCTTACCTCGTATAGATGATTTGTTTGACCAACTGCAAGGTGCGCAAGTATTTTCGAAGATTGGCCTTAGGTCAGGCTATCACCAATTGAAGATTAAGGAAGAGGATATTTCGAAATCAGCTTTTCGTACTAGATATGGTCGCTATGAATTTCTTGTGATGCCATTTGGATTAACTAATGCACCAGTCGCTTTTATGGATATGATGAATAGAGTGTTTAGGAAATATATGGATCAGTGTGTGGTTGTTTTCATTGATGACATCCTTATTTATTCCAAAGGTATTGAAGAACACGAGAATCATTTGGAGATAGTATTACAAATCCTTAGGAAAGAGAAATTATATGCGAAATTAAATAAGTGTGAATTTTGGTTGCCAAGTGTTTCTTTTCTAGGACATGTCATATCCAAGGAGGGAGTTTCGGTTGATCCTCAAAAGATCAAGGGTATACTAGATTGGCCAAGACCAACTAATGTAACGGAGATTCGTAGTTTCCTAGGATTAGCAGGTTATTATCGAAGATTTGTTGATGGATTTTCTAGTATTGCCAAACCTCTGTCTAGGTTAACATAAAAGACGGTGAAATATGAATGGTCTGAGGAAGTTGAGAATAGTTTTCGAGAACTTAAGAATAGATTAGTAACTGCCCTAATTTTGACTGTTCCTTTCGGTACAGGGGGATTTGTGATTTATAGTGATGCTTATAAAAATGGTTTGGGATGTGTGCTAATGAAAAATGGAAAAGTAGTAGCTTATGCCTCGAGACAATTAAAAACCCATGAGAAAAATTATCCAACCCATGACTTAGAACTAGCAGTGATAATTTTTGCTCTTAAGATTTGGAGACATTATTTATATGGTGAGACTTGTGAGATTTATACTGATCATAAGAGTTTGAAATATATCTTTACTCAAAAGGAATTAAACATGAGACAAAGGAGGTGGTTAGAATTGATGAAGGATTATGATGTAAATATTCACTATCACCCGGGGAAAGCTAATGTAGTTATCGATGCTTTGAGTAGAAAGTCTACACCAAATTTAGTATGCCTTATTACCAGCCAGGAAGCTCTATTGAAAGATTTGAGAAGTATGGAAATATATGTACGTATTTATAGCGAAGGAGGAATAATCACAAACTTACAAATACAACCCACGTTGATGGAAAGAATTAAAGTTGCACAAGTAAATGACCCACAACTGAGGAAGATTAAAGAAGAGGTTATTAAAGGGAAGAGAATTGAATTTGCGATACGAGATGATATATTAAGGTTTGGAAATAGAGTCTGTATACCTGGTGATGCCCAACTAAAGAAGCAGATTTTGGAGGAAGGTCATTACTCGAGATTCACAGTTCATCCCGGAAATACCAAGATGTACAGAGATCTTCGAGAAGTGTTTTGGTGGAATAACATGAAAAGGGAGATAGCAGAGTTTGTATCTCAGTGTTTGATCTGTCAACAAGTAAAAGATGAACATCAGAAACCATCAGGATTATTACAACCTTTACCAATCCCTGAGTGGAAGTGGGAACATATTACCATGGATTTTGTGACAGGGCTACCAAGGAGTTCCAATGGTAATGATTCCATTTGGGTAATTATTGATAGGTTAACTAAATCTGCTCATTTTCTTGCCATTAAGATTACCCATTCCTTAGAAAAGCTAGCTAAATTGTATATACGGGAAATTATTAAGCTTCATGGAACCCCAATTTCAATTGTTTCTGATCGTGACCCTAGATTCGTGTCTCGCTTTTGGAAAAGCCTACAAGTAGCCATGGGAATAAAATTGAATTTCAGCACTGCTTTTCATCCTCAAACAGACGGACAATCTGAGAGAACTATCCAAACCTTAGAGGATATGCTTAGGGCATGTGTACTTGATTTGAAGGGGAATTGGGATGATCATTTATCGTTAGTGGAATTTGCCTATAATAATAGCTATCAAGCAAGTATTCAAATGGCTCCGTATGAGGCACTCTATGGTAGAAGGTGTCGTTCTCCTGCATGTTGGGTAGAAGTTGGAGAAAGAAAATTATTGGGACCAGAATTGATTCAGGTCACAACAGAGAAAGTGAAATTGATACAAGACCGACTTCAAATCGCTCAAAGCTGTCAAAAGAGTTATGCTGACAATCAGCACAGACCGTTAGAATTCCAAAGAGGAGACTATGTTTTCTTACGATTATCACCGACAAAGGGAGTAATTCGATTTGGGAAGAAAGGAAAGTTGAGTCCAAGATACATAGGACCTTTTGAAATCCTTGAAATGATAGGTGTTGTTGCGTATCGAATAGCCTTACCCCCTGAACTCTCTAGTGTGCATAATGTGTTTCATGTTTCAATGATGAAGAAATATATCCCTGATCCAGCACATATCTTAAGTCACGAGCCTCTTCAAGTTAGAGAAGATTTGACATACATTGAGCATCCAGTGGAAATCTTGGACCATAAAGATCAAATATTACAAACCAAGGTTATTCCACTAGTCAAAGTATTATGGCGGAATCATTCTGTTGAAGAAGCAACATGGGAGCGGGAAGATGAAATAAAAGAGCGATATCCACACCTTTTTGGAAATTAATGTAAGTAAATTTTGGGGACCAAACTTTTTAAAAGGAGGGTAGGATGTAATGACCCCATTTTCTTATGCTAATATATAATTGTCTTCTTTCGATTTCGTCACACTTACGATCTAATAATGATATATTATTACATATATGATATTCTGAGTTCTTAATATGGCAGATCCCGTTTTTAAATTTGAAGAATCAACGGTAAAATGGGTCAGATTGAGATTTTATGGCACATCCTAAGCTAAGTGTTAAGTTTTGGGGTAGAAAATGTAATTTTATGAAACTTTAGGGACTTGGTTTTAATAAAGAAAGTTTCAGGGACCAAAATGAAAAGTAAAAAGGGGTCTTTTCGTAAATAAAATATTTTCAGGGACCTATAAGAAATATTAAAAATATATGGTGCGAAATTACCAAAATGCCCTTCAGGTGCAAAATGACCCTTATACCCTTAATACCTTTCCACCTCATGCTCGACCCCTCGTGCTTGGTTTTGACACCTCCACCGTACACGTGTCGTCGTTAGAGGAGAAGCCAAAACACGTGTCATCGTTAGAGGAGAAGCTAAAACACGTGTCGCAGTCCAGTGAAATAAGACTGCAAGATGCCTCCGTTACGCAACACGTCAATGCTGACTCCCATTGTAAAAGCTTGGTCAGCATGGACACGTGTCAATGCCTTGATATCTTTGAAAAACTATAAATAGGGCCTTTGGGGATAATTTGAAACTCACACCAATTCCTTGAGAATTACAAAAAGAAATAGTGTGAGAAAGTTTAAGAAGAAGTTCTTAGGAATATTCATCTTAAGGTAATCTTAATGTTATAATGCATCTTCATAGTTTTAATTTATTGTTTTATAGCTTTACTTAGTAGTTATGCTGGTAAAATACAATAAAGAATTCACTAATCAAAACTTAAAATTTAGAACAAATCCAAGTTGATTTTATAAACTTGTTTGAAATTATACGCTTTTAAAAATGATTCTTTTTAAAGAAATTGCTCGTTATTATGGAATCCCATTTAAGTAATTCCAAAGTCAGGCCCGGTGAAGTTCTGTCTAGATGAGATGGTATTTAAGTGGTGCCCCTGTGACCCTCCATCTCTACTGGGAATGAATCCGAAAATGTTCTGTCTAGATGAGATGGTATTTAAGTGGTGCCCCTGTGACCCTCCATCTCTACTGGGAACCGACTGATGAGGAAAGACTATGAATTGAATTCTTCAATTACGATTAATGAGTTTTAAAAGTTAACAAATAGGGATTCGGTAATCCTTTAAAAGAAGAGGTTAGTATAGTATAAACTGGACCTTAGAATGTGTACTTAAATCTTTATCAGATTAACGTGTGATCGAAGACCAATACTAGTGAATTTGACCTCCATTTTGGGTGAGTACTCTGACATTCCTTGTGTATTTTAATTATATGATATTATGCAAACTATATATATTTTATGAACTGCTTTTATTCTCAAAATTCATGTAATAACGATGATTGATTCATTTGTGATATGTTTATATTTGTCCATATAAACATACCGATTAAAATGATTATTGAAAAGGATATTGAATATTAAAAATTGATTCGGCCTAAGGGACCTCTTTACTGACTGACCTTTCCAGTTGGGTTATCGCTGGTGTGCCCTAAATAAGGCTTTGTGACGAACATGTTCGATTGACCCTCAACTACCGGGGTATAATACGGTAGAAGAATACGGTATTAGAGTGTACTTGGCCATCAAAATGGTATGATTGAAAGAAAAAGATATCACATTTGATTTGTTGCACTCGTCTTATTCTGAGCTATCCAATTGTGATATATATAATTTCATTTCAAAATTATATCTATTTACTGGAAGTTCCTCTCCGTATATGTATATTCCTTCTCTTTTGACTTGAATAGGTATCTATTTTCTGAAAATCCTGGAATGTTTGGAGATTGAACCTCATTCATCTTTTAGCTGATGTTGTATAAATAACCATTTTTCAGGAAACGTTTAGGCTCATGGACGGAACGAAAATGGACTATATTGAAGATTTAGCTTTTAGAGCTCTTTTTGTAAAATGTTTATTTAGAGCATGTCTGGATCTCTTGTAATAACGTTTAAATTTTTTCTTAAGTTGTAACTCGTTGTTACTTTTAATATATATGAAGTTTCCTTTAGAAAGCTCTGATGACGTAATTCCTTTACTTTCAGTATTTTACGATTCATAACCATGTGATAATATATCCGTTGCATTTATTTAAGGAAACAATTAAATCGAAATATTTATTGCCTTGGTGGCATGTCAAGACACTCGTTCCCTAATACTATTTTGGGTCGGGGTCGTGACACACACACATATATACACATACACACGTGTACGCATCCTGACGATTGAATTACCTGTGTTGGTTCGATTTCATAGATAGTGTGGATGATGGAGGCGTCTAGAGGCAGTGACGATGAGGCGCCGGGTAGTGTGGATCGTGGAATGAATTCGGGTCGCATGGATGATGGTAGTTCGTGGATAGCTTGGATAATGGAGGCGGCGGGAGGCTGCGATGAAGAGGTGGTGGCAGGTAGTGTGGATCGGGGAGTCGCCGGGTAGCGTGGGTATAGAGAGAGAGAAAGGGAGATTTAGGTTATAACGATTTGGTCTCTTGATATTTTGGTTCCCCCTTTGAAATTTTTGGGTGTTATTTTTTTCATGAACTGTACTCATATTTGGCACTGTTTAGAACCGTGTCAGAATCTGGCACTGTTTTAAACCGTGCCAGTTTATGATTAAACCGCGCCAGATTCTGGCACGATTTAAAATCGTGCCAAAATCTCTTTCCCTCAGCGTGCCAGATTAGCATTTTTGGTATAGTGTAATGTCACAGATGCGATTTATTAACTTATTTGATAATGTTAAGTATAGAGAAAAATAAAACCTTTTATTTCAGTAGACATAAAAACAAGGCACTTCATCAATACATAATATAACCCACTACACCAAAATGGTCAAATTGGCACCCTTCAATCGGCCAGCCTTGTCACAGTCATTGATCGTGATAAAAAAAAACACGTGTTTTTTTGTCACGGATAATGACCGTGACAAGGCCGCGCCAAAGGCTTGTCACGGTCAATGACCGTGACAATCCTGTAAAGTTGTCACGGTCAAGGACCGTGACATATCCGTGATAATTCTATCAATAAAAAAACCCTCCCTCTTCTTTTTTCCCACCGATTCTAATTCCCTCCATTTCTCTCTCTCTCTCTCTCTCTCTCTCTCTCTCTTTACGATTTTGGTACATTTTCTCTCTCTATTTCTCCTCCATTTATGTATATGTGCATGCGTGTGTATATGTGTGTGTAAATGTGCACGTGTGTGTGTGTGTATGGTGTATATATGCGTGTGGTGGGGGGGGGGGAGGGGAGGGGGGTGTATATGTGCGTGCATGTGTGTGTGTAAATATGCATGTGTGTGTATATGTGCATGTGTGTGTATGTGTGTATGTGTGTGTAGTGGGCAGTGGCAGTGGGGGGGAGGGGGCCAGGCTGGGGGGGGGGGCAGGGGGGCTGTGTGTGTGTATATGTGCGTGTGTGTATTTTTTTAATTAAATTGTTATTCGTTTATTAGATATTGTCCCTTGTAAAAGAATTGATTGATTAAATGTTGATTGATTGTTAATTTTTTTAGTAAATTAATAATTAGTGCCCCTTTCATATGCAAGTAGGATTGCCCCTCATTGTAAATTAGTAATTGTATACTTTAATTGTTAGTTTAATTGATGAAAATAATTAATTGAGTAGATGAATTAGAAGGAGTACGGGATACACATTTGTTGTTGCCATTGCGGTTGGATTATAGTGGATCGATGTTGGGTTGGTTAATTTTAAAAGTGGCATGACCACTAGATTATTGCCCATATGGGGGGTGAGATTTTTCAACTTTTTTTTGAAAATTACTTTGTATAACGAACAATATATATATGGTATGATAATTAAATGAAACATACTTGAAATTACATATAGTGAGCATAGATACTAGCCTTCTAGTTGTTATGCGTACGCATTCAATAGCCCTTAGACCCGTTCGAGAGTCATTAGCCCTGTAATGAGATCTCTCGAATTTTCCCGTTTGGACAGTTTGGGACTGCATAATTTCTGTATAATAATATTCTTAGTGGCTCAAAGTTGTTACTTTTGGAGGAAGTTCTGCAGTCGTATCCTAATGTTCTATGGGTACATACTAGATTGACAAGTGTGACTGTTATTTCAATTGATCAATTGAAATAACACTCACACTTGCCAATCTACGTCATGTACTTGGAAAACTACGGGGATATGCTGTCGAATTTTTCTCAAATCGTAATAATGTGCATGAGTTGTTAAGTATATTATATAAATATGCGGTCTTGAATGGGATAGGACCACTCACCCTTTAGAGGAGATGGAGGAAATAGGAATTTCTATTATAAATTGAATTTGAAATTTAAAAATCGAATATAAATAAGACATAATTAAAGGAAACATACTATAAATCTAAGTTTTATTTATACTAATTCATGAATATACGCTTCTTACTTTTAATAGGTGATTAGTTATGCTAGTTGTGATGGGATATCCGAAATACAAAGAGTGGATGGGTGAGACAATATAATGGGGGATGCGTTTCGCAGAGGTGCTAATGAATTTGTGAAATACGCAAAGAGATGTCATAATGATGAAGAGTTTCCGTGTCCGTGTTCTAGGTGTAAGAATGGTAAGGTGTTTGAGTGGAAAACAGTTGAACTACATTTGTTAAGATGGGGTATGTAAGATATTTATCGATTTTGGAGTTTTCACGGTGAATTGAAAGCTCCTTTTATCCTCGAACAACCTTCACAGTAACCTTCAACAAGTAGGATATATGTAGAAGGGGACGGCGTATATCATAATATGTTATAGGATTTAGTTGATGATGCGTACGGAGTTTATGAAGCGGAGGAGAATGAGGTTACTGATGATGTACAAGGTTCAAGTGCTCGTGAAGATATCACGATAAAACTTGACGATGACTACCAAAGTTTAAAATTTAAGGTGACCCAACCGTTATACTTTGGCTATGAGAAAAATCAAACAACTTTACATCCCATGGTTGGTTTGCACAGTTTGAAGACGCAGTATGGTTTGTCTCGCAATAGCGTGATAGGAATTCTGAATTGGGCGAAGGGCCTACTACCCAAGGAGAATACGCTTCCAAATAGCTATCTTTTTATGAAGAACAGTTTGAAAGGTTTGGGAATGAAGTATAAATCTATTCATGCTTGTGTGTATGACTGCATACTATACCGAAAGGAGTATGAAAATCTTGATCGTTGCTCGGTATGCGATGAACCTAGATATGTCCAATCTACCAAAAAGCGTATGAAATTAACGAGTTTGCAACATGAACAAGTAGCTCGTTATCTATTTGACACACATGAAGATGTCGAAGAATGGAAAAAGTAAGTTTAAATTCTTTTAAGTTTTACATTATTTTATAATATTTTAGATTATTTTATACATGATTAATTTTGTAATATGCAGAAAATATGAAGCCTGTGAGAACAATAAAAGACGACAAACAATGGTACAATCAGACAAAGAATTTAGGTTGTGGTTGTCACAAGAGGTAATTATAAAGAAAATGATTTTGATATAACGTTACATTACACTCAAACTTTACAACTAATCTAATTAATTTATCTATATTCTCAGCTCTTAAAGACGGGTGATGCGACATCAAGGCTTGCTCGTCTAGCCACTAGACCCTTGTTCGTGGCACAAGAGTACAAAAAGTATCAATTGAACGGTTACGTATTCGGTGCAAAATTGTACGAGGAAAGTACAAATGTACAGAACTCGGGCATTTCATACAAGGCGCTTACTTTCTTTCAAGCGAGCGTAAAAGATAAAAACTTCGTTGAAGCTGAAATGACTTACTATCGTGTTATTTGAAATATATTTGAATTATATTATATAAGTTTCAAAGAGGTTGTATTTTACTGTGACTGGGTAAGAGTTGAGGATAAAAATGCTTGTAAAGTTGATCCTGTCACCAATTTAATCATGGTTGACTTGTCCAAGTTGAAGAGCAACGACCACGTGAGCGATGAGCCATTTGTTTGTGCATTTCAAAAGATCAACCAAGTGTTTTACTTGCAGTATATCAACAATGAGCCGCGGTCAATTGTCCTACATGCGCCAAAGCGTCTAAATAGTAGTGTGGTTGACTTGGTTGTTCCTACCGAATATCAATCTATTTTTTATGATAACCTGAATTTGAAATAATTTTTCAATTTGTAATAAATATTCCAATTTGTACTTTATCAATCCATTTTTAATGCTTTTAATTGATTTGCACTTTATCATTTTCACTATTGTGTAGTGTGCGTGTGTGTGGGCAGTAGGGGTGGGGGTGGGGATGTTTCGGATTTTTAGTAATTGTACATATTATGAGTTATATGATGTTGTTTTGGAATTCAGAATTGTGGTGTTAAACAATCAATTCATTTGGATTTGTAGTAATTGTACATATTTGCATATCTTCTTCTAATTCATTTTGATTATGCTAATAACAACATTTTTTTTACAGAAAATGTCTCCTTCAGGTATTAAGGCGAGGATGATGATGTCGTCTGGGCTTGGTGGTAGCGGAGGCGACGAGGGCTCCTCGGCCCCTAGGCTCCCCAAATATGGAAAATTGGGGATGGCCATCGAGAACAAGATGAGACTATTAGCGAGATCCCTCAAGCTGGTAAAGACGATCATCGACCCGGGGTACACTAGTTGGAGGGAGGTGTCAAATGAGCTCAAGTTAGATATTTGGCCGACATTTCAGGTAATATATTTATATTTATATTTATATGAATATTTCAATTTCAATTTCGATTTCGATTTCGATTTCATTTTATATTTATATTTATATTTATATTTATATTTATATTTATATTTATATTTATATTTATATTTATATTTATATTTACATTTATATTTATATTTATATTTATATTTATATTTATTCGCAACTAACATTGTATTTGTTGGACAGGAACAATTCAGCCTGGATCCAAAGCTACGCAATTCTGTCTTGGAGCAGTTGAGGGAGCAACACAAGACGTGGAAGAAAATTATGCGGACCCGGTACTTTGAGAAGATCAGAGAGTCTGTTATCCGAATGCGTGAATCCGTCCCGCCGAAGGAGCCGATCTCATTGGCACAATGTCAAAAGTTCATTGACAATGAGATCGGGGAGCGACAATTGGCATCTCGCCAATCGGGGAGGGAAAATCGGGCGAAAAATACGGACGTGCACTACTCCGTCCGGACGTCTTACGCCGAGGTGGAGCATAGGATGATGGTAAGATTTAATTTTTCTATAATTACAGAAATATATTATTCTATATTATTTTATTTTGCGGGGCCGATACTTATTTTGCATTATTTTATTTCAGGGGACAGGGAGTGGCCCTGGGGGTAGGCCACATAGGCTCGATACTTATGTGGCTATTCGAACGAAGAAGGGAAAGGATAAGGAGGTGTTCCCGAGCGTTGCGACCACGATTGTAAGTAATTCGACAGTTTACTTTTTATTAATTACATTATAATTTTTTTATTTACTTATTTAACTAATCATGTGCTTTTTATCGTGTCAGGCAAAGCTTAAGGAAGTGCATGAGTCTCAGTCTGATGCCGAGAAGGCATCTTTGTCCACAGACGCACTCAGCCAAGTGCTAGGCGCTGATCGCAAGGGGAGGACAAGGGGGTGAGCTCGCGGGTGGCCAAATCTAGGATCATCGGATTGGAGACGAGCGACACCGAGTTGGATCGAACGGTGGACTCGCATGACGCGAAGCTATCCCGTTTGGAGGTGACAGTCCAAGATATGTTCTCATTCATGAAGCTTTCGTTAGGTAGAAACCATAAGGGTAAAGGGAAGGAGAAGGTGGTGGAGGATGAGGTGCAGGAGGACGAGGATGTGGACCTCGCTGCTTCATCGCCGACACGTGCGGACTTTGATGATCCAGTCCCCTATTTGGCTCCATTCGACCGACCGATGTTGACACTTGGTTGGTCGAGCGTGTTTATACTGGACATATTTAATGGCTAACAGATAAGGCGAGGGTTAAGGAACCCAAAAACCGTCCAGGGTATGCCAGTTCATGGACGTTTGCTTTAAGACATCGAGTCTAAGGTGCTTGTCACGGTCCTTAATCGTGATAAACATTATCAAGGTCAAAGGTTGTGATATGACCATGACAAGTCTAATGAACTTATCATGGTCAATGACCATGACAAGTCCGTGACAACAAACGTTGTCACTCCCAGAATTGTCACGGTCATTGACCTTGACAAGTTGGACTTGTCAAGGTCAGTGACCGTGATAATTCGACAAATTTGGTGTAGTGACCATACATGCTAAATATTCTGACGAATGTACAGTTCCCTACTAAATTCAAACAGATAAGAAGGCTCTTCACGGATACTCCTTAACCCTGAGACTTGCTCACACAATCGTTCCCACTATTCCTCATTTTGCACTATCAGTGTGAAGGTTGAGAGATTCCACCCACATCCTCCATTCGTTAGCGCCATCTGGTAGAGGTCTAAAGTATACTTCAACCATAACCACCGTAGTTCAAAATTACATACAAGTCAAGGAGGGTAATAGATTCCCATGATATTCTGCCATTGATCGACAATGGCCCGTATTCCTTTTGGGGTAACATCCCTGGTGCATTTCGAATAGTACTCTGAGTAATTTCACTGAGCAAGTAGTAGTCCTTGGCAGTTGACCATTGTGGGCTATTCATTTTGATCGATAATAATTGTACCGTCCAAACTATTTTGTGCGAACTCAAGTTTTATTGAAGCAGGTTATTTATATATCGCGTATTACTTTGGGTGGGAAACACTTCTACTTCTGACAAGTGTCTTTTCAATTTCATAATACGTTCGGAGGGAAACATTTCAGCTTCTGACAAGTGTCGTTTCATGTCATTCTGGGCGGGAAATATTTCCACTTCCAATTAATGCCATTTCATAATACGTCGGGCGGGAAACATTTCCACTTCTGACAAATGTCATTTCCTAATTTTCAAGAGAGGAAACTATAAATCATCCAAGCCTTACAGTTTGGGAAACCACCCACATTTTTTTAAATAATCTAAGTGTTATAGTTTGGGATACCATCTAAGTGTCATTTACGACTTAAATTTTCATTATAATGTCAAAAGATGCAATGGATGAATATTTATTGCGGCAGTTTCATCATCCAACCAATGTGTCCGGGCACATTCAATGGCAGCAGCTGTGCACAATCAATTCCAAAGAAATATTTCCATATCTCAAAATATCATGAATCTAGGAGAAATAAATGAACGGAGGGTTATACATCAGGATATGGAAGCTGTCCACAACCGTATAATGGCGGACTACTTCGATGAAAATGCAGTTTATAGTCCTGAACAATTTCGACGTCGATTCAGAATGCGACGCCCACTATTTACACGAATAATGGAAGCCGTAGAACAAAAAGATGATTACTTTGTTAAAAAAAAGTGATTCCCTTGGGAGAAAGGGCCTTCCCTGTGTACAAAACTGTGTTATTGCAATGCGCATGTTAGCATATGGGTGTGCCGTTGACATAACCGATGAATATATAAGCATTGGCGAAACAACTGCCATTGAGTGAGTGAAGAGATTTGCATACGCTGTAGTGCGAAGCTTTAACAAAGAATATTGTCGTTGTCCTACTGCTGAAGATGTTTTACGAATGCAAGAAGAGAATGCGAAACATAGATTTCCCGGGATGATAGAAAACATTGATTGTATGCACTGGGAATGACACAATTGTCCTCATGCCTGGAAGAGACAATATAGTGGCCATGTAGGAGGTGCAACTATAACCCTAGAGGCTGTAGCTTCCTATGATATATGGATTTGGCATTCTTTCTTCGAGCTACTGGGTTCGTGTAATGACTTAAATGTCTTGGACAAATATACAGTGTTTAACGAACTACTTGAGGGCAACATGACTCCTATAAAGTACGGAATAAATGAAAACTCTTACAACATGGGTTATTACCTGGCAGATGGTATACACCCACCATACGCTACAATTGTTAAGAGTTTCAAAAGACCAACAACTAGAAAATAAAGTGTATTTGCTAGATATCAAGAGGTAGCATGCAAAGATGTTGAGCGAGTATTTGGAATATTGCAACAAAAAATCCATTTTATTAAAAACTCGGCTAGATTATGGAAACACAATGACTTGAAGGTTATTATGAAATCATGTATAATATTGCATAACATGATACTAGAGGACGAATGACGGGATCCTAATTGGCGTATTGAGTTTGATCCTACTAAAATGCCGCCGATTAGCCGTGACACTCTAGGGAATGCGTATGAGTACCAAGTGCATGGGGCGTTGATGTACAATAAGGAAAAACACAATCAACTTAAAGACGACCTTATGGAACATATATGGAATCTACATCCGGAGGCTGAAGTGGACGAGTGAAACGTCTAAAAATTTTAATTTACCGTTCTTTAATTCCCGTGTAATGAAATTGAAGGCAATAAATGATATTTCAATAAAGTTGGTTATTTTAATTATAAATACTAATCAGTCTTGAACCAAGTATCTCATTAATTGAAAAATGAAAATATTAAATGACAATTACACGAAAAAAATTCAAATAAAAATAAACATTTAATTGCCGGATTCTGTCGAGTTTCGGTGAGTCTATGCTGCATTATCTGGTTTGTTTGCAATTCATGAAGTTGAAACTAAACCGGAGATAAGCGCGAGGTATCCATGAAAATTATAGAATTCTCAATCTCCTATTTTCGTAGAACAATTAACTCTTCCAACTTCGAATTGAGCTCCTCTTGTGTGCGCTTGGCTGCTACGAAAAATTCCTTGTATGAATCAGTAAAACTCTCTGAAATCTCTATCAGCACGGTGTGAGCTTTTAAACTGCTAGACACTGCCTTGCGTTTAGACTTCTGTTTTCCGGCCTTACGCTCGATTGGTCATTCCAGTGGGGTGTGCATGACTTCAAAGTCCTCACCCAACTCAACGTCCTCGTCCACCGTTGATGTCACTAAATCTTCCTCCATGAATTGGGTAGAAGTGTTTGCGAAATTATACTTCTGTACATTCTTTAAAATGTCAAAACAATGATCATATGCAAAATTTCTTCCGGTTTCATTTTTAAAATCGTCGACTGCACGTTTAATTTGTCCAAAAATAACATGATAAGAATTAATTAATTCATAATAATAAAGGATTATAACACTAAATTTTAAATTAAAAATTAGTATAAAAATTAAATTTTGCGCATACCCACTCATCCCATGATGTACCGTTCTCACGGATCGTGCCAAATGCACGAGTCATCTTTGCGGAGTACAACATACAATCTCGATTAATGGTCGTCCATTTGCCTTGCAAGACTTTTATTAATCGATGATATAATACACCTTCGGTATTATTGAACTTCGTTTGAATCTTCTCCCACATCGTACCGCCGTGTTGGTTAGTGCCCGTCTTTCTGTCGATGGAATATTTACAATATGTATGGCACAGTACGACTTCATCAAACGAGCTCAAATTGGTAAGTCTCGATGTTTGAGAGGGAGAAGCCATATGGAATTTGTTATAATTTTTTGGAGTAAATAAGAGTAAGAAATTTGTGAAATTATATGGGGTAGAAAGTTAAATATTTATAGGGGAATAACGTAAAAGAGCCGTTTGTAGCGGTTGCGACCAGGCGAACAACTGTTGTGCACCTGGGCATGAGACTGACAACAGTTGTGCGCCTGACATGGCACAGACAAAAGTTTCCCGCCTCTGCCACTCTATAGGATTCCATATCCCTCCTCTCCGCTTATGAGGCGCTAAGCGTCTCCCTCCCTCCAAATTCGACCGAATATGACGTTCATGGTGAATCAAAAATTAATCCACAATAATATTAGAGGACCCATTCCAAATATTTCCTACCTTTAATATAAATAATTCTAATTTTTATGTGATGTTAAATATCCGCACCTTATTTTGGCGTCTTACCTTACTCCGACCAACATAGAATTTTGTTAACACGCCCCACGAGGCTCGAAATTTCCTTGCACAATCGTACTGACTCCGATTGCAAATCAACGCTATGAGTCTCCTCCATAACAAAAAACCATATAACTAACCAAATCAAAATCAAAATCAAAATCAAAACCAAAACTAATCATAACTAACACTATGAGTCTCCTCATAGTTAGGCTCTCCATTTTTCTCTCTCTCGTATCTTCGATCTCATCTCACCAATTCCCCACAGACGGCACCGTATTGGAGCTGGACGAATCCAACTTCGACGCCGCCATATCAGCCTTGGATTACATCTTCGTCGATTTTTACGCCCCTTGGTGTGGCCACTGCAAGCGTCTCTCTCCCGAGGTCTCTTTCTTCAATTTCCTATCTTTGCTTTAGATCTCTATATTAGCAATATGTATCTATCAAATTCCTAACTGCACAAACACATAAATTTCACTCAATTAGGTTAGGTAAGATGTCATTTTCCCATAATCTTGCCTATTACGCTAAAATTAAACTTTTCCTGTTTTTCTAGAGGTCTTGCGCTTACGGATGTAAAACAAAAACAAAATTTTAATCTTGTTATCATATTGACCGAATCTGATCACTCATATCCGTACTAAACTAACTAATTAGTGTAAAATAACCGACCTACTCGAGTTCGGCTTGTATTCGTTCGCTTAGAAACTCGTTTGAACTCGGATCGTGAGATGAATGAATGAAGGTATTTTTAGGCTCGTTTACATTTATAAATAAAGCTCGAGTAACTTTAACTTCGGCTCGGCTCATTTTCACCTTTACTTGCACTTTCTATTTTTCTTTAGGCCGAGGTTTGACAAATAAGTCATATTTATGTAAGATAAGATCAATAACATATTAATTATGGGAGTTTGATTAAGAACTTTGTTTTACATGAATTATGTTAATGCTTTTTCTCCTTATATTATGCACTAACTATGAAGCACGAACACTTCTCCGGAGGTGATGTACTCGTATCGGACACTTCGGCATGCGTACGACACTTCACGGACACGTGTTCGACACGCCACATTGCGTGTCATACCTTTTTGACATTTTAAAAGAAGGCGAACACTTTCTGGGGACTTCACGGACACAGTTAAGACATTCGTAAGATACGGGGGTGCCAAAAACTAGTGTCACCATGTAAAAAATAAATCTATTCGAAGTTTGCGCGTAGTAAGAAGAAAAGTTAAAAATGAATGTTTTTTAATAGGACCAAATGGAGCAAAAAAAGGTCATATTTGATTAAAAACTTAGTAAATGAGACATATTTGACTACAAAATTAGTAAACGGTAGGGCTGTGTTTCGGCCGGATCGGATCGGAAAATGACCTTTCGGAAAAAATTCCAATTTTTTCGGAAATAAAATATTTGTTCCAATTTCCTATCCAATTTTTTCGGAAAATCAAAAAAGTTTCCGAATTCGGAAATATCGGAAAATCGGAAAAAAATCAGAAAAATTCGGAAATTAGAAATATGGTATTTTTTTCTGTTCTGCCGCATGAAGACAGTATGAGAAATTAGAAATTAGTTTTTTTCTGTTATGCCGCAGCCATCAATATAACAAACCGATGTAAACAAATCTGTAAACCTATAAACCGATCAATATAACAAACCTATTAAACCTATAAATCGATCCCAACAGATGTATTAGATGAAATAAAAAAGATGTAAACAGATGTAAATAAGATGTAAACCGATCTTATAAACAGAAGTAAACAAGATGTAAACAGAGCCTATAAACCGATGTAAACAGATCTGTAAATAAGTAGAAATAAAAAAAATAAACAGATAAAAATAAACTAGAAAAGACTTACCTATGTTCGAGACTATAAGGGTCGGACGATGTAAACAAATATGCGCCGCCGAAAGTAGAAGAAAGGGGTTGGACGACCGTATAGAGATTGGGTCGAGAGAGAGAGGTGAGAGATATGCACCGCCGAGGAGAAAGGGGCGAGACGAGAGAGAGAGAGAGAGAGAGAGAGAAAGATGTGAGAGATATTTTAATAAGAATATCATACAACCCTAGTTGCTCTCTACTAACAGCATATATAAATATATGGGGTAAGGTAAAAAATAAAGGAAATCTAAATTGTACACATTCTTATTACATAAGGATATAACTTATAAGGTAAAAAAATATATATAGAAAATATTCGGAAAAAATATTCGAAATATTAATCGGAAGATATATTCGGAATATTAATCGGAAAAAAGATTCGGAAATTATATCGGAAAAATCGGAAAATCGGAATTTAAAACATAGTTCCAATTTCCTATCCAATTTAATTCGGAAAAATCGGAAATCGGAAAATCGGAAATCGGAAACCTTATATATGTTCCAAAATCGGAAAATATCGGATCGGACATCGGAAAAATCGGAATGTTCGGAAAAAAAACACAGCCCTAGTAAACGGGATATATTGGTAAGATTCCCCCAAACACTTGCACTTTTGTTGGCACCCCTGTGTTCGATATAACTTTGTGGGGTTACAAATGGAGATTGATGATGTGTAAACTAGAATATCCAATTATGATTTGCAAGAAAATAGCCCCAAAGAATCCCTAACCACCTATGAAGCATGGATTCTTCAAAAGGCCTCAAGAATCCGAATCGCACGCGAGTTGAGTGCGGATGCGGCCCCGATTCGGCCCTGATTCGCACCCAAAGGAGAATCAGATATTAATTAAATAAATTAATTTTGGATTCGGCAAGGACTCGCCTGGTTTTGATAGGATTTGTAAAGAATCCAAAAAAAACACATTTTTTATTTTTTTTTTCATTTTCATTTCTCTCCCCCCCCCCCCCCCCCCTCTCTCTCTCTCTCTCTCTCTCTTTCTCTCTCTCACATTCTCTTCTTACTCTCCTTCAACAAATACGAAGTTAACTGAGTTTTTCAATAACTTCCAATGTTTGTCTTTAGTTTAATGTTTTAATGTTAAATGGGTTTTGACCCAAGTTAAGTGCTTATTATTATATTATATTAAATTCTACTTTTATAGTTTAATGGTTAGTGGATGATTATTATAATATATGTGAAGACTGATAATTCTGTTTCTTAACAACTTTTTATATTTGTTTTTAGTTTAATGTTAAAAGGGTTTTGTGGCCCAAGTTAACTGCTTGTTATTACATTATATTGGATTCTACTTTTATAATAAAATGGTTAGTGGGTTTTAGTGGATTATTATAATATATGTGAAAACTAATAGATAAGTGGGTTTCTTAACGACTTCGTATGTTTGTTTGTTTAATGTTAAATGAGTTTTGTGAAGTTAACTGTTTTTATTATATTATATTGAATTCTACTTTTATAGTTTAATGGTTAATGGGCTTTAGTAGATTATTATAATATATGTGACATTGATTGTAGAGTCCCCTGTTTTAATATTGTCAATGTGTTAAAAAATAACAAACACCGTTATCATAAATTTTTTAGATACATAATAATGATGGAACTTATTTGTATTACTTAAAAATAACATAATATAATTTATATTATTTATTATTTCTCGCCGCACCCGTATCCTAATTTTTTGAGAATTTTCGAATCGCCGCACCCGCACTATGTCGCACCCGCACCCCGTACCTGTATCCGTGCTTCATAGCTAACCACTGTGAACGATATGAGAATTTTGTAATAGTTTAAGAGCTCTCTACACTCATCAACTTCAATCATTGAGATTCCTCCTAGAATAAATATTCCAAGAGAATTGAATGGAGGAGCTCCACGAAATCAGTACTAAATGGAAGCATCAATGAAAGTATTAGGATGATTCACAATCCAAAAAAAGTGTAGGAAAGATTTTAATTAGTGGAGACCCCAAAATCCAAACTTCTTCCCCAAACCGAGTTTTACAACCGCCTTCCATAACTAATTGGACATTAGATATAAAAGAACCAACCCTGGAGAAATAAGCTTCCATTTAAATAACTACAATGGCCTTATTTAGAAATAAATTCACTCTCGTTTAAGGCCAATGGCCTTATTTACAATAGAATTAACAAAGGGACCAAAATCTGACAAATAATCAATAGATAATCCTAGATAAAAAATAGCTCTAAATAAGATTTTTAAATAAAAACTAATACCTCAAGATCATCTAAAAGACAATAACAAAATAAAAGTAGAACTTACAAAAAAAACACTTACAAAGAGTGAGAAACGATTCCAAACTTCATTAGATAAATTTCTAAGGACATATATAGGAACCCTACTTACCACTTTGGAATCCCAACCACTAGCTTGAAGACCACATTTGTTACGAATGATAGAACTAAAGTGATCTGAAGGGAATATCCATAGCCACTCTCTAGTAGGGCCGACTTCCGTTTTTTCAAATTACTTACTCACAAACCTCCTTTGTTCTTTGTTTTAGAAACCTTTTTCCACTTACCAAGGTGTTCTTTTTAACCTCCACCTAAATTTTCTATTCATATGTCAACTCTAATAGGCATCATAAACAAAGACATAAAATATCGCAAAACACTATTAAGGACTGAGTTAGAAACACAAGGTGATCTCCCCTAGAGAGGCAACCCTTATGCCGGCCTTCAAACTTTAACAGCCATTAAACACTGGTTAGTAACATATATGTAACCAGTGTTTTGCCTGCAGAATTGACTTCTTTAGTGCTAATTGTATGTTTTGGTCCCTACACTCGATGCGATACTTCAAGACCCCTGCTATGGTTCACATTGCTTGATTCTATGTGAATGTTTCATATGCAAAAATCTTTTAAATTTCAGTTTGATACATTGCAGAACCGTTCCAGTAAAGTGAATCTGGCCAAAAGCAGGTTCTTCATGACTCAGAGGGGCTATTTTCTCCCTTCTTTCAAGCCTTTCGAACTCTCAGTCTCATTCGGGATCTAGTACATTTTCGCGATCATGGAACCTCCACGACACAACCTACGTGGTCAAGTGCCTTTTGGAGTGTAGGCTTTTTAACAGCATTTTTGTGCACAATCTTGTATTTGTCATGCAAGCTTCACTTGTGCACCCACACTTTTTGCGGCACAAGGATGACTTATGATGCAGGAGTCTGAGCTCACAAGCTCACAGCCAACGTGACTCTTTTCCAGGATCAATTTCATCTGGCAGCTGACCTATCTTTGGTCTTGAAAAAATGTTTTGTTGATTCCCAATATCTTTGGTGACAACCCCTCCGTTGCTACAGACTTGTACGAAAATGACCACTTAAGGTTCCTAGTGCTAAATAGTTGGTAGTTGAGTTGGGCTCTTATGGATACTACACATGGTATTATATTGGAAGGACTATTTTATTGGAAGGACTAATCACTTACATTCTGTTTACTCTCTCTCCCTCTCTCTCTCTCTCTCTATATATATATATATTGCCTTGTGCACTCTACCTTGGCCTTTTGTCCTCTTGACATACATTAGAACCTAATACTCAAGTTCGTCAAAGTACACAATAGCCTAATACATACATAAATTGAAATTCTTTTGGCCCCATATGGAGCGTCATAATTTATAAGAGGGGTTAGATTGGACCAATAATAGTTTAGGATAACTGAGGTAGTACCTTGGTTTTCTTGTGAAGGGTATAAGCTGAGTGTCGCAAACTATGGCAAGGAGCCACGGATGTCAAGCTACATTGATGAGGTGAACTTGTGGTGCAAAATGGTATTGATGACAACGATGTTGAAGCGACAATTGCACTAAGAGATAATTTCTAGGGTTTTGTTCGGGGACAACTAATTAGTGAAGGATCATTGTGATGGTGAGCAAGATTGGGAGTAATGTTGTCCTTTCATGGAACGGCCCCTATCCTAGCCACCATAGGATCAATGTTTTAAAAAGCACGCTATTGCGAATTGCGATCGGAAAATGCCACGCTAACGCTTTTGCTATACGGGATGCTCGTTTTGCGTGCACTATTGGGCGCAAAAGTGCGCTATTGGGCGGGATTGTTGCGCGAGATGTTTTTTTTTAGACACACTGACTTAACAAAATGACGTCGTTTTGGCAAGTAAAAGACGAAAAAAAAAGAAAAACAAAAAAACCCCTCATTTCTCTCATTTTACAGCCCCGATCTAGCTTTGACAGCGTAAACCCCTCATTTCTCTCATTTCACAGCCATAATACAGCCCTAAAAAGAACCCGATCTAAATTCCGTCCATTAAAAAAAAAAAAACCCTCATTTAGACAGCCTCGATCTAACTCCGCTCTTCCTTCCATACTTTGTCAGTCCCGATCTAACTCGCGTAAGAATTTTCACAGTTCTTTTTTATTTTTTATGTTAGACATTTTTTTTAATTTTTAATTTTTTAATCTCAAGTTCTTTTTAATTTATTTTTCATTTTTATTGTTTCTGAAATTTCAGTTGGTTGTCAATAATGTCTACCAAGAAGGATTTTGGGTGAAAATATGCACATGAAAAGGAAGGGGAACGTGGAGTCTTCTGTAGGTATTGTCATCATAGGTCAAAAGGGGGTATTACACATCTAAAATATCATTTGGTCGGCACTCACACCGGTGTTTTGGTGTGCAAAAAAGTTCCAAAAGATGTTAAAAATATTATTATTGAAGGATTAAAAACATATAGCAATAAAAAAACCAAACTACATTTCTATTTGGGATTGGAAAGGGTCCCGGGAGTGGGAGTAGACAATCAGCAAATTTTGATGTCATTTGTTAATTTATTTTTGAAACTTCATGCCTTTGAGATTTCAGGAACAATATGGTCCTATGTTTGGAACAATATGGCCCTATTTTTATGTTTTATTTGGAATGTTGTAGCAATTTATGGCGTTATGACTATATTTGAAATGATTTGGAGTGATTATTTGAGCTTATTTATTTTATTTATATTTTTACATGTTTTTCAAATTAAAAATCTGGAATGCACGAATTGCTTGTGCGATACGCCACGCGACTTCGGAGCCAAACGCGACACCCTGCACGACTGCGATTCAAAACATTGCATAGGATGAAATAGCCCAATTTCTCAGCTGGGATTGTTTTATCCTATATTTGAGGGATGAAAGTCAACATGGACGAATGCCAAGTGTGAGATAGCATAATTTTATCCTATTTGACCTCTTATTTGGTGTGTCAAACGGGCCTTATAGATTTTTCTCCTGACTTTCAATCATTTTAAATCTTATCAGCTCGCACAAGAATAAACAATGGAATTTTTTTACACACAAACTTAGAGCAGATATTGTGCTTCTTAATGGGCCTGCATCCTTCTTATTTTTTCACATAAAATATGAATTTTGAAGCACCAAATGGAATGCAATCCTGTATGCTATTGGGCATACACATCTTAATTTTTTCGAGCCTTTCATTTTTTATTAGCATATTGTCTCTATCTTGATATATATGTCTCCCTTGAGAATATCAGGTTACTAATGTAATTATAAAAAGTTGCAATATCTCCTATTGTTAACTAGTTTTCTTGGTCATTTGAGATGCCTGGTTATGAGATTAGTTTTTGCTCACTAAAGTGCCAACAAACATAACTTATTAATTCCTTTGGAATTTTCATTTTTATTTATCTTTTGGATGCCACGCCAAGGAAGAAGACTAACTACTCTATTTGTTGTATTGCAGTTAGATAAAGCTGCCCCTGTTCTTGCTGGATTGAAGGTTCCCATTGTAATTGCGAAAGTAAATGCGGACAAATATACCCGTCTTGCTTCTAAATATGAAATCGAGTATGCTCATGTGGCATTATTTTTCTGTCCACTTCGAAAGTATCGTGATATTGAATTTAATTTGTGCACACAGTCTCGAACTAGAAAATTAGTTACTGCTTTTAAACAAAATATAGTGAAAGCATCACATATAAAATGCGATACTTCCCATGCAATGACTACATAATTTCACTCAAGCATGTTCTTTTTCGTGATGCAGTGGGTTTCCAACCCTAAAGATATTTATGCATGGAGTTCCCACAGATTATCACGGACCAAGGAAGGCAGAATTACTTGTTCGGTTCTTGAAGAAGTTTGTTTCTCCTGAAGTTGCCGTTCTCGATTCTGACTCATCTATTAGTAATTTTATTCAAGAAGCTGGCACCGATTTTCCTTTATACATAGGATTTGGTTTGAATGAATCAGTGATATCAAATTTGGCCATAAAGTACAAGGAAAAGGCATGGTTTTCAGTGGCGAAAGATTTCTCAGAGGATGCCATGCTCTTGTATGATTTTGATAAGGTGCCTGCTTTGGTAGCGCTTCATCCAAGCTATAATGAACAGAACATTTTCTATGGTCCATTTGAAGGTTTGTTATGTTCTAATTACTAAGCCTTACCATAAAATTTGATAATTTCTATGGTCCATTTGAAGGTTTGTTATGTTCTAATTACTAAGCCTTACCATAAAATTTGATAACTGTTCTAACTAACTAAGGCTTTTTTCACGCTGATAAATCGGCAATGTTACGCATTTGCTTGCCAGGCACATAGCCATAATTTATAGCACTTGCTTTTATGCATAAGAAACATGCATTCGTTATAGCCTTGAATATTTCAATGGAAATGAAATGTTAAAAATTAAAGATTGATATACAAATGAGGATCATCAAGACATCAGCACTGAATAATTTCAACATTTGGCTTTTGGCCCCGAAGTTAAGGCAGAAACTAACTTCAGCCCCCCACAGTTTTCAGTTATCGAATTTTCACCTTCATTTCAGATGGTTTTGTCATTTGAATGTTAAAGATGATGGCAAATGACCAAAATATGCCACCTCAATGTGTAACTGTACATCAAGTTGTGGCAGCTAATGGCCAATTATAAATAGATAGTAGGCACTGAATTAGGGATGTTATTGTCATTTGCTATGATCTATGGCAGTAAATAGACAGAGCCATCTAGACTGTGGTTGAAGTCACAAAACTTTTGGGGGTTGAAGTCAATTTCACCCTCACTTGGGGAGCCAAGTGGCTATTTTTTTTACTGCCATTCAATCTCTTTAGGTGAATGATTTTGAGATATTATTGTGAGAGGGAGAGTGCCTGGAGGAGGGTGTTACATGGTAAGTGTGGTGACAAATATCTCAACACAAATAATAATGAAAGACAATCACCAGAAAGAAAAGAACAACAAAGATTGCAATCACACAACACAAAGATGTACATGGTTTGGTTTGGCAAATTGCCTACGCCCACGGAGAGGTCTACTGATATATTAAGTAACTCTCAATTGAGGTTTTTTCTGTGTCCCCTTTGCCCCGGGTCAGGGGTACAATATATATTCCATAAGAGGGAGAGAGGGGCGCTGGTAACTGCCGCGTTATCCCGCTATCCCTTGAATATCTCCTCCGAGATTTTTGGGGATAGAATGGGTCAAATTCTTAGTTCTAACCGTTATTTAGAGTGTCCCATAGTTTGGGTCGGACATCCTTTGTTTTTAGTTGGGCTTGGTCCGGCTACTCTCATGGGCCTAGAAGATAAAGAAGGTACCCACAATTGCCCCTAAAATTTTAGGGTCACAACTTGGGCTAAAAAATTTTAAACATTGATTTAAGGTTCCTTCTAGGTGGCACTGTTGTGAATTATAACAAGTTTTGGGGTGCGAAGCGTCTCATTACAGGAGATTTAGGCGGCAAATCTTCTTTGGTTTTTGTGCATTATCATTTGGAGTTTAAACTGAGGTACTCAAACGTTCGTCTCGCCATTTCTGCGTTTTCTTTCATTTTCAAACTCTCTCTTACCCTAAAGCTTCCTTTTGCTCTCAAGCCCATTCTTCATATCTTCTAAGCTATCTCTTGCTTCAATCGCCTTCACTTGCTTGTGGTTTCCATCGTTGCAAGCTCCATTCCTTTCCCTGTAAGTTCCCAGTCTTCCCTTTTTTGTGTATTTCGTCTCGTCTCGTCGCTTTCGATTTTATTGTAGCTAGGGTTTTTCTCATGGCAAGGATAGACAACAAATCCTTGGTAGAATTTAGGAAATGTTATAACATCCCTAGTTGGGTAGATATCGAGTGTGCCCTTGTTCCTCGCAATGTTCGCGATGTTGAGGACGACCATTGGATTCACGTTCTCTTATTGTCCCAAGGGGGTTTAACTTTTCCTCCAAATCGCCTCTTTTTACATTTTTTCCAATATTTCGATATAGTCCCAGTCCAATGTTCTCCGAATGTTTGGAAGATTGCTAATGGTGTCCATAGGATAAATCAACTATATGGCACCAAGTTGGGCTTGGTTAAAATTTGCTTTTGCTACTCCTTTTCTCGCACTGGTCTTCTTTATTTGAAAGCGAGGAGTCCGGATAGGGTGTTGGTAGTTAACCTACCTGATTCCCATAAAGATTATTGGGCTGAGGGATTTATAGCTAGGAACTGGCAGTTCCCTCCTCAGGTAGGAGGTACGAGCATAGTTGTCAAAATGGTCCGATTCGCGATTCGAATCGGACGATTCGATTCGATTCACTACCAAAACGATTCGAATCAACCTTCGAATCGCAAATGTCTAAAGAATCGGACCGAATCGGCGATTCACGATTCGAATCTTCCGATTCGGGTCCGATTCGGTCCGATTCACGATTCGGTCCGATTCACTTTTTTTTTTTTTTTTTTTTTTTTTTTTTCGCGATTTTTTTACATTAAATTAATATATAGGCTCTTTATGATATATTTATATTTTTTTTATGTAGGGTGTTTTAAATTAATATGTAGGCTGTTTTATGAAATATTTTTGTTTTTTACATTTTTAAGCTTAAAATGGATGAGAACACGTACTACGGTTAATTTTTGTGATATATTTTGGTATGTTATCATGTGCTATGATTAGTTTTTTGTCATATTACGCTTAATTACCAATTCTATAGTGTTAAATTCCATTTACATATGTTTTACTACGTTTTTATCGTTTGGTTCCGATACGATTCACGATTCGATTCACGATTCGCGATTCGGGGGGTAAACGATTCACGATACGATTCGCGATTTGACAACTATGGGTACGAGGAACACGGGACCTCGAATTCCTACCTATGGAGCGGAATATATAGGTTGTTGCTCAATTGTCTTTTTATTGCTGTTATAAAGTGTTCTTTCTTTAATGCTTTCCTTCTTCTTTTGCAACAAAGTCAAAGAATCAGGAACTTGCTCTCCGAGAGATCCGTGCTGCTGAGTTACTCAAGGCTTGGAATATACGAGATTCCATTGCAGAAGCCGAGCATCCGAGATCTGTTGCCTTCTTACTGGAACATAAGAATATTACTTCCCGCTTCATCACCCGCCCAGTTGATTCTATTCTACATCTTGACGTCTCAGAGGAAGAAGAAGGTACTCCTCAACGTATCGACCTAGACGAAGAGGAGGAGAGCAGTTCGGAGTCTGGTGCTGCTAGTGGTGGTGAGGTAGGATCTGGTGAGGGAACTTCCAGCTCAGAATCAGATTCAGAGAGCTCTTGAGCAAGGAAGATATGACTCCCCCAAGGAAGAAAAATATAATCGTTGATGATGATGATGTTCTGCTATCGCGCAGGTTGAAGATACAGAAGCCTGGGTCTGGGGATACTGCCAGTGGTTCCCAGATTGCAGCGCATGAAAAGGAGAGGAAGAAGAGAGAAGATGAGTTGAGGAGAGAGAATGAGAGAAAAAGAGAAGAAGAGAGAAAGAGAAGGAGGCTGAGAAGAAGGGGAGAGAGGAAGAGAAAAGAAGAGAGGAGGCGAGGACGAAGAAGGCACAGACTGTTCTGGTCCCTGTGTCCCTCCCAACTGAGGGAGCCTCTGTGGCTTTGATCCCTCAGCTTGCTCCTGCGATGATCGAGAGGGCAGTTCTGCCAAAGGACCGTGAGCGGTCATAAAAAATGGGACTTGACCAGTTAGCCTTGAAGGCAAGTCAGGGGCTTGCATTGGTAAGTCTATTCATTTTTTCCTCTGTTTGTTGCAGTTCCTTTTATATTCTTTTTACTTATATTCCATCTTTCTTTGCAGTTCTTGCCTGACTACACCGTTCTCGACCGCAGCGGCGGCGAGCTAACGAGGAGGAATTCGGAGCTCGAGGCAAGCTTGAAAGTTGCCAGTGAGGCTCAAAAGTCCTCTGAGCGTTCCCTTTTGGAGGTTAAGGCCTCTTTTGATAAGGAGAAAGAAGCAGCGACCAAAGAACTTCGGGAGTTGCGGGAGGCTTATGGCCTAGTTGTGGCGAGCAAACTGGCATTCACCGAAGAGAATAAGGTGCTCGCCGAGGTGGTGGCAAAGCTGAAGTCAGAAGGTATCTCCATTAAGGAGAGTGCTTACAACGATGGATGGCGGCGTCGTACGAAGATGCCGAAGTTCAAATTCGTTACATCAGCCGTTCCAACTTCAAAAAGAGTTGGGATAAGGCTCTACTTGCTGCTGAGGTGGCTACTGTTTCCCCTCTTTTCGATGAGCACGACCCAGGTCCCAAACCGGTTATAGAGGACGTGCCTGCTCCTGTTGTTGAGGAAGGGGTTCTAGCTGCTCAAATTGGTGAAGGCCCCGTTGCTGCTGGTGCTCCTGTTGATCAAGGAGAGGGCCTTGCTCCGGTTGAGGGAGGTGCAGGTGGAACTAGGACGAGTGAGTCTGCTGCTAACAAAGGAAAAAAAGCTAGCCTTCTCCGAGCAGGTTGAGGTTGCCAATTAGTCTCCTAGGATTCCCCTTGTATTTTTGTGTTCCTGTTTTTTCTTCTTTCTGATCAATGTACTTGTACCCGACTTGGGTTGATTTTAATGAAATGAAGAAATTTTGGATTTTTGCACTTGCTGATATATTTACTTTTCGTGCTTTTATGACTTGTAGTTTGTTGACCTTGATGAATATATTCCTGCTACCTCTCGCCTAGGCCAAATTCTTGGTACCAATGTGAGCGACCAAGTTCGCCGTGCCTTTGTAAAAATCTGCAAGTCTCTTAGATCAAGGAACCAGTACTATAAAGACTAGTCGGAGCTAGTTGCCAAGTTGAAAGATAGACTTGAGGACATAGAGGAGGTTGGCGCTTTTGTTCAAGAACAAATGGATGCTTTGAAGGCCAAGCTTTTGGATGCATCTGAGATCAATCAAGTTGGAGAAATCCCGCAACAGGAGAATGATGCTTTAAGGAGGGAAGTTGCATGCCTTAGGGAGAATGCGCTGAGCATTGCCCTTCAAGTTATACGAGGTTCTTCATTAACTAGGCGATGAGGGTTCAGCTAGGGAGATTGCCGAACTGCGGGGAGATGTTCGCAGGGCGTACGTGATAGCCGCTGGGCTTCAAAGAAATGTCACCCTACTGAGGCACTTGTTCAAGAAAGGTCCTCGGTAGGTGTGGGCAGATGGGTATGACTAGGGTTGAACAGATGCTCCCACAAGGTTAAAGGAGGTTGAGGAGCTATCCTTCATTAGAGGGTGGCTGAGTGCCTTTAGGGAGTTAAAGGCTCCTCAGAACTTCGTCCTTTGGTATAAACATGAGATTACTCCTTCATCTTTGGAGCCAAATCCATTTAGAAGGGATGATCGCTGGATCCCAATAGACGCAATCCCGAGACAGCTACTGGAGTCGAGCTCAGGCGACGTCGAAGAGGAGCTTATCCCTCACTCAGATGATGGTCGAAGAGCGCGAGTAGCTGATTATCTGGCCCAGCGACCTGGTCCTCTTTAGGATTTGTTTTGTTTTGATACATGTAATTGTTTGTACATTTAGTGATGTAATGAAATATTTTTGTTTTGGGCAATTGCCGACTAAACGTGTGTTATTTCATTTTCGGTTTTGCTGGCCTTATCTTTAATTATCTTCTAGTCGATCAAGTATGACTTAGATAAAGCATATTGTTAGAGAAATATCCCCCCAGTCCAGTACACTTTAGTTATACCATTTTGCCTCACTTTACCTTTCAGGCTGTGTCGTCACACTGCCTCAGGCCTAAGTAGGGCAATGGCGAGGATATACCTGGTAAGCGGACAATCCATCTGAGCAGGGTTTTTTGGGCCAGACTATGTTGGCGAACAACCCGGGTTGGTCAAATTGCCTATCCCCTGTAGGGTTTTATTTATTGCCGGGGGCAAACTAGGAGGCCAATTGTGCTAGTAACAAAGGCTTGAGGAGGATTATTTAACCCTGCTAATGCTTTGACCAATGTGGTGCAATGGTAGGGGGGCAAGATACCTTTGATCTTTATTTTGCCTGTTGAGAGTGAAGCCTGTAATTTGGAAAGGACGCATATACTAAAATATATCTGAGAAAACCAACACTTATAGAATGCCATGGCCAATCATATTTCATTAATCAGACTTATGAACAGAGAGCAACATTAAGTTTGTAAAATAAAAATTTGCCTAAATTAATGATGCACGAAAAGAGAAATCTAGAAGTAGAATTTTTCCAAGCTCTTGGTATCTCCCTGTCCTCCAGTGTTTCCAAGTGATAGGCTCCTTGCAGGTGTCCCTTACCAGCTTAAACGGTCCCTCCCAGTTCGGTCCTAGCTTGCCATCTGATGGCTTCACAGCGCTACGAAGGACTTTCCTTAGGACATAGTCCCCAACCTAGAATGCCCTTGGATTGACTTTTCTATTATATTGCTTGGCTAGCTGTTGCTGGTTGGCTGCTAGTTTCACTAAAGCCAATTCTCGTCGCTCGTCGGCTAAGTCAAGTTCAACAATTCTCCATCGTTCTTACCTTGGTCGATCAGTGTGGACCTCATGGTGGGGAGACTAGCTTCCAATGGAATAACTGTCTCTATTCCATATGTGAGTACAAACGGTGTCTCTTCAGTTGCTTGCCTCGGGGTGGTGCGATAGGCCCAGAGGATATGGGGTAGTTCGTTTACTCATGCTCCCTTGGCTTGCTCTAGGCGCTTTTTTAGTCCATTGAGCACTGTTTTGTTGGAAGCCCAACTTGACCGTTGCTCTGAGGGTATGCTACAGAGTTGAAGTAGTGCCTGATTCCATGGTCACTGCAAAAGTTTTGGAAGAAGCCACTCTCGAACTGGGCTCCGTTGTCAGTGATGATTGTCCTAGGTATCCCGAAGCGAGTAATAATATTTTTCCATATGAACCTCATCATGTCTGCGTCTCTGATGTTTGCTAGTGGTTCTGCCTCTATTCACTTGGTGAAGTAGTCTGTGGCGACTAGCAGATACTTTCGATTTCTGGCAGTAGTTTGCAGAGAGCCTACGATGTCCAGACCCCACTGGGCGAAGGGCCATGGGCTGGTGAGTGACTTTAGGTCGTTGGCAGGCTGGTGGACCATAAGTGCGTGCATTTGACATTTCTCGCACTTTCGAGCGTAGACTCCAGCGTCCCTCTGCATGTATGGACCAGTATCCCAAATTTATTGCTCGAAAGGTTAGCGACCTTCCTCCTTCGTGACTTCCACAAATCCCTTCATGCAGCTTGTGTAGGACTTGCTCGACGTCCTGTGGATGAACACACTGGAGGTATGGACCTGTGAAGGATCTTTTCTATAATTTGCCCTCAGGAGATAAGTGAAAGTAGGCAGCTTTGACTCTTATCTGATGGGCGATTTTCTTATCACTTGGCAGTACGTCGCTTTGCAAGTAATCTACTATGGGGTCCATCCTGCTGGGAGATTTCTCTATATGGAGAATATGCTCGAGGTTTGGCGATTCGGTTCTTTGGTTGATGCTCGGCTGTGCAAGGAGATCGATTTGAATTGTTCGCCTTAAGTTGAAGTCAACTGCTGAGCTTAGAGCTGCCAAGGCATCGACTATGTCTGTTTTGTCCCCTGAAAAATTGCTGAACATTGATGCGGTTGAAGTTGGCCATTAACCTTTTCATAGTGGCGAGATAGGCTGCCATCCTGTCGTCTTTTGCATTGAAATCGCCACGTATTTGGTTGGATACCAGTTGTGAGTCGCCGAAAACTTGGAGGTGCCTTGCGCCAAGCAACTGTGCCTTCTGTAGACCAGCGATCAGTGCTTCGTACTCTGCTTTGTTGTTGGAGGCTTCAAATCCAAGCTTGATTCTGTGACACCCCGCCTAATAAAATACCGGGCGATCACTCCTATATCAAATTAAAACAAGAGTCTCATGTGGTTCATTCTTAACATCACTGTCGAAAACCAATTAATTACTAATATCCTATTAGGCCGACGTCAAAATTTTAAATTAACTAATCTTTTTAACCAAACCATCCAAATAAAATAAGAAGAACAGTTTATATGCAACAACTGAAATAAAATAAAGTAAAATAACCGAACACTCGGTCCAAATAATACAACCAAATCGAATTCCACACAAAAGGCGGTAAATGAATAAATGAGTACAGTTGGGCCATTAGCCCGAATATGACTACAATACCTCCTATCTAGACAATAAACCTGCTTGCATCCACAGCTGCTGCAGCAAACGTCTGACTCGAATGATTTATTATCCAGGCGTCCCTGTGTCTGGACACCTATATATATATATATATATATAGCAAGAGAGGGGAGAAGTAGAGAAAATGGGTCAGAGCCCGATTGTTGAAAATATTTTAGCAAGTGCATAAAATCCATATTTTAAAATATGTTATTTCTCATATTTTAAACTGGTATCGCTCTCACATGAGATACACCTCACCCCTCTTCTAACAGTGCACAACTAGCGCATACCATTTTAGACAACCTAGTTAAGTTACTCTACCTAACTAATGTAATTACCCATCTTCTAATAAACCTCATCGATTCGGGTACTAAGGACTAAACTTCTCCCCATTCCCAACATTACGTTACGTTCGTGCGTGGGGTGTCTCGCGAAGCGAAATCCAAACAAGGAACCCCCCCGATACACTACTACGTGACAATGTTGATCACCGGGATCCATTAGGCCTTCAGTACATAACATATTTATACCATCTCGTATTTATTAATAGTTCTCATTAGAACCTATTATTCGCATTCATATAAATCCGGATATAAATCTACCGGAAGTAATATCACACTTTATTCATTCTTTTCACTTTATACAAGGTTAGGTTATATGATATCTCATCTCATATATATCAACAATATACTATACGCAACAAGTATATTAATCATCCACCGAACTATAATATAAGTGGCTTAGTCATTCTCATTTACTAAGCATCCGTGAATTATCTCAAGTACACATATATGTTAATCGCAATACATATATAGATATCACCCCTAGCCTCAGCTGCGGTGCACTCATACTCTGCTATCCAATCCAAGTACATCTCGTACAAAAAGGATTACCCGTTCCACATCACTCAGGAACTGTAACAATACAAATCACACGTATTGGAGGCGAACATAGTTCACGTACCTACGGGTCACGCACATACCTACGCTCCCATAAGCAGCGGACTTATCAACTCACAAATAAGCCTTTCACAGCCCTATGTTCTTGAGGTACCAAATCTAAAATCCCCCCGAAGGCAACACAGGATAAGATTGTCCTCTTTCGAAAGTCAACCTCCCGTGATAGCAAGTATGGTAGGTATGTCATACACATAATAAAAAAAAATCATATAGGTACACATTCCACCTATATACATATATCATCAATTTGGTATTCACACAACCATATTATAATTATAGGTATTTCTCTCACCTATACATAATTCCCCATAGGTAATTATTTAACCCATGTATATAATAACATTCGAGCATACGCACAACCCGTATAATAAATTTCCCACGTAGTATATTTATCTCTCGACTATCCTACGCATTAATCAATTTTAACTAATCCTCAATACATCATTTCCGATATTTTCTCACCGCACGATGACAATACCAACGACACCGATATATATTATTTATCTATTCTCAATCTTTTATGGCTATAATCTCCAAACTCTCGTAACGATAGCCAATAACCTTGAATATTCTCATTCACAATAATACAAGCCGTCACACAATTAAAACACTACCCCAATACATGTTCCCTTATTTAACATTCAAATCACACTTAAATACCCCTTTAAGTATTTTTCCTCACGAACACCCCTATTTGGGTAAATCTTGGATTTTACTTTCAACTAACCCAAGGTACACGCCTTACTAAAAAAAAATATTTAGAAGTACCCACACTATTTTTAGGAACCCCAAATATTTATCTCCAAATAATTCTAGCCTTTATTTTTCCAATTTCCGAGTGCATTTCCGAGTTGGTGATTTCACCCCGGAACTGCCATCTTGTAAAAATCATAACAATTCGAAGAAAAATCAGAAAAATACGCGGTCGGCGCCCACGCGACCGTATCGAAATTATCTACAACTTTCGTGTTTTGACCGAGAGCTGAATCGGTTGTCTTCCTGTCCGAAACAGCCCGGAATTGGGCTGGTCACTATTCACCTTCTTCTCCAAAAATCCAAACCTCCATTAAAACACATCCAAGCTTTTTATCTCCTCTCTCATCATCATTCAACCTCAAATAACCATAAATACACACATTCAAAGGGTTCCAATCATCCTAGAACCCAGATCCAACAATTAATTTCAAGTTTCTCAAATTGGGTATTAATCGAGTTATATCCGTTTTAATCTTTCGAAAACCCCTTTGATCCACGAAATTTCAACCCAAAAATCTTTAGTTTTATACCAACTACAATATGAGAAATTAACACACTGAATCAATATGCAAGTTAAACACTTGCCTTGTGGAATAAATCCGACGTTCTCGAGTCGAATCCCGCGAATTTGGCCGGATTTTCCTTCTCTTCTTCTTCTTCTTTTCTTTCTTCTTCTTCTTCTCTTCCTTCTCTCTACTCTCTTCTCTCTCTTAGGGCAGAAATGAAAGGGAAAGGGGGCTGCTTAAGTCTTTAAACCCGAAATTGGGTAAATGCCCAATTGTTAAATGACTCGTGTACCCGTTTGCGAGCCCCTACTAGTCCAAAAATGTCCGGAACCCAAATACTACCCCCGGGTAGTCTATTTTGACTATCTCGGCCATTCCGAACCTAATGGCGCAGTCGAAATCTCCATCCGAGGTACTTAACTAAAATTCATTAATTTTGCCCCAACATGTTCAATATGCGTATTTTCCAATTTAAAATATTTTCTTTGTCGCTTTACCCAACTTGCGACATGTAATTAAAAATAATCCATGTAAATATTAATCTGGCACTTACAAACTAATATTTACTATTTACTTTATATTCTGAATTTATTCAATTTCACTCATAAATTCCATAATTACTATTCACAGTAATTCCTCAATTTACCAAATTACGCCCACCTTTGTAATTTAAATATCTTTAAAAGTACGGGGTATTACAGATTCCTTGCTCGAGCACTGTGTTTTCGGGGGTAACTAGCACGATGCCTACTCCTGCCCCTCTGGAATTAGAGGCTTCATCAACATATAACTTCCAGATGCCTGGCTCTTGTGGGACTTCCCTCAGATGACTGGTCTTGGGCTGATCACAGGGCTGTTCTCGTGTGAATTCAGCGATGAAATCAGCGAGGAACTGCCCCTTGATAGCAGTCCTCAGTTGAAAATGAATATCAAATCTTCCAAGCTCAACCGACCATTTTGATAGTCGGCCTGAGAGGTCTGCTATCCTTGGTACAACTTTCCTTAGTACACTTTTCATTTCACCCACTTCCGGGTTGAATTTTTTGATGATTTATTTTGTAGATGATGTCCGCACTATGTAGATCATGGCTACCAAATTTGGTTGAAAATTACATTTTTTAAAAATGGGTATGTTCATTGGTATGTTGCTAAGAGGTATGTTAAAAAGCCTGACTCTGTGTGTGTGTGTATATATATATATATATGAGAGTGAAATTAACACGACTCGTCTTGATTTGACAAGTTTGATACCAAAGCGGTTTTGCCAAAACAATGTATTCTTTTGTCTTAACCGAAACCGAAACTGAGTAAAAATGAACCACAGAGTCTTAGACCGAAACATATCTTTGAACAATGATTTGAAGTAAGATGAGGAGGCTAGACGGTTGTGGAATATGGTTGTGCATCATGTGGAAGGGAGATGAATATAAGGCCTTTTGAACAGATTGAGTTCATTTTTCTATATTGAATACCCCATTTTTGTGGAAGAATCATTCCTTTCCATTGTATATCTGATTTTGTTAATTGGATAGGTACTTTTTTTGTCTTAATCTTTTGACCAATTTGTGTATGGTATCGGATCTCTACTTTGTATAGTGTCCTTGCACATAGGTAGGGTAGGGCCCCCATTTTTTGGTGTCTTCATTGATCTTGTATTATATATTTTTTTTGTAGATAAATAAAAATGTTGAATGTTTCACATAGGGATTTGATTAAGGGGTTGTCAAACTTCCGCTCAAGCATCACTTAGAGAGCAGTTTGAAGGCTCTACTTTTATTTCTTTTTTGCTTGAATTGAGAAATTTTAATATTATTAGTTTTGTTGGTAAATTGTTTCAAGATAATTGCAGAATTGGTCAATACCTAGAAAAGAAGGCCGCATGGATGTTTATGTCCTGATTGATGTAGTAAAGGCGTACCTAGAGAGGATTGATCATATCATCATTTCCCCTTTACTTACAGTGCCTTAAGTTGCGTCTAAAAATGTGTTCTTTGCTGGTCGTAGAGTTTGTGGGTTTTAATCTAATAAGAAGGCATTTTTCTTCTCCCTAGAGATGTTCAGTGCAGGCTATGTTTGGGGATTTATGGTTGGAATGAAACAAATAAATTTTTAGCAGAAGCAGGAAGATGTGGGTTTATTACGGGACATGGTTAAATTCTTGGCCTCTTTACGGGCATCAATTTTATAGCAAGCTTTTGTATATTTTTCTTTGGTTTTATTTGATATAGTCTGGGAAATTGGACGGAGAAACACTAGATTTTAGATTTTTCAAGAGCAGATAAACTCCTTTTCCTTTTAGGACACACAATGTCTTCTTGGCATCTCTTTGGTCTTTGGGTTGGGAGCATAAAGGGGTCGTGATAACAGATATGCAGATAGATTGAAGGTTTTTGATGTGTACAAGGGATGACACGTGGGATGTGGATGGAGCTGAAAGAAGGGGATAGTCTGCTTAATTATTAGGTTTCCTTTCTTGGTGCCTAAGTCAGGGACCACCTATTAATATCTATGTATAATGCTCTCTTATTTTCCCTCCATCCCAAATTAATAGTCATGCTTTCCTATTTACTCCGTCCCAAATTAAGTCCTTTCTGTAAAATAATATATAAAAGCGAACAATGTTACAAAGTGACCCATCTCTCCTGAGATAACATTTTCCAAGTGCATGCAACGGTATTCATCATTTTTAGTACGATAAATTTGGAAAGTAAATTTTTTTAAAAATGTTTAGACTTTCCAAAAATGATTATTAATTTGGGACGGAGGGATTATTAACATTGATATTCCATTAGTAAGAATGGAAGATTGACAAAAAAACCTTGATAAATCGTTTCTTTATAATTTGCGAGTTTTCCTTCATTGAGTTCTCTCTTTTATATTACACTATACGACAAGGTTTTCTACAAAACCATAGAACACATCTCACTTATCCTCACTTTAGTGTACCGGGTTGAACCAGGCGTTCTAAAAAACCCGACACAAAATGTTACAATGTGTTACACTTAAGTGAGGTGTGTTGGAGAGCCTCACCGTATATATATATATTGCTAGTATACTTAGTGTACAATCTGTTTCATTAAGAAAGGCGAAAAAGACTAGGCAAGCTCGGAAAGGAGAAGAGAAGCCTCGGCGTCCGCTGCTATTGATGCATCAGCTGCCATTGAATTTGCCGCTGTCTCTGACAGAAAAGATGTGACCGACTGCAATTGGTCTTCTGTAAGTGCAATAACTTCGGAGTAGTTCAAATAGAAGTAATAAACTAAAAAAATTAGTGTACATTATTATATTATTGTACTACACGTACTACACTTGTACTACTGTACCATACCTGTATTATTGTACTACATCTATACTATCACATTGTACTATCATACTCCTAGTTTTACTATATATAGGTCATGTATCTCTTTGTACAAACACACGAGCCAATTCAATATATCTCATTTCCTCCAATTCTCTCCTGGTGGCCTTCCTCCTGCAGTGCTCAAGTTGTCGCCACACAACCTCCGCTGGTGGGATTCTCGCTCGCTTGCACCAAATCTTTTCTCCTCTTGCTGCCTCCATCACTCGCGAGCTCATCTAGTTTTTTTCAGCCCGAGATACGACCCGTTCCTTGATCCTCGAATGGACCCTGATTGACCCAAATCAGACCCACCTTTTTGGGGGGGTCTATTTGAGCTTATTTGGGTTTCCAGCCCATTTTTACTCCGTTATTCTTCATTTTTGATTCATTTATGGTGTCTTCGGATTCGGCCTCTGTTTTCGGTAAATAGGAATCGTAATTTCACCTTTTCTCCTTTCTTTTTCAACGGTATGAACCGCTAAGTCATCACTCAACCCGTCTCTATCACGCTCGATAATACCAACTACATCCCCTGGTCTCGAGCAATGTCGAGTTTTCTCAAAGGCCGAAAATTATGGCGTTATATCATAGGGAGTGTCACTAAACCCACACAAGCTGTTGAGGAAGTGGACGATAAGTTTGAAGATCGTCTTGAAAAGTGGGAGTGCAAAAACCATCAGGTAGTCACGTGGTTCCATTGTTCCTATTCACACTCAATTAGCCTCCAATTTGACATATTTACCACCGCCAAATCTTTTTGGGACTTTCTTCAAAAGAGATATACCACTGTCGGACTTACTAATCAATACCAGCTTATGGGAATCCTTCATCTCATGAAACAACAACCCGGACAAACCATCAACAATTTTCTTTCCGAGATGCACTCTGTCTGGGATCTGTTGATCCCTTCGGAACCCATCTTGAAGGATTCCACCGATGCTGCTAATTTTCCTGACTATTGAGGTCGTCAGTGATTAGTTGTGTTTCTTATGGCTCTTCATGATACATTTGAGTATGTTCGTGCATCTCTCCTTCATAGAGATCCTCTTCCTATCCTGAAACAAACGATTTTAGAACCTCTCTCAGAGGAAACTCGCCTTGCTACTCGTTCGACCTCCTCTCCTGAAGTTGTTCTTGCTACTCCCAAAGGTCCACCCTCCAAATCCCGCGGTAAACAGTTTCATGACATGCGACTACTGTAAGCTGACATAGTATCTTCTTATTGATTTCTCTACTCAGAGTGTGAAAGTTTTGTTATGTGATAGGTAGTGGTCACCTCCATCGAGATTCCCGAAATTTCCATATCCGCGGGGGGGTCCCTCTTAATTCACTGCTGCTACTATCTAAAGTTCATCACTCATTGCCTCTGCTGATAGGATTGATCATCTTGAGGATCTCCTCCAATAAGTTTTTGCCCATTATGATAATACTCCATCTACTGCCTTGTCGATCATTTCAGGTAATTCTTCATGGTTTTTTGATTCTGGATGTTGCAATCACATGACTTTTGATCTCACTTTCTTCTCCAGCACCAATTCTGCTCCTCACACATCACGTATTAACATTGATGACGGTTCATAAATGTCAGTCACTTAATTTGAAAAATCACCACAACAAATACCTCTTTTTTGGATACTTAATTGATTCCCAAACTTACACGAAATCTTGTATCCGTTGGCCAACTTTGTGTTCTTGGTATAACCATCACTTTTTTCCTTCTGGTTGTGTGCAGGATCCAAAGACGAGACAGACTCTTGGGACACGCCATAAGGTTGGGGGCCTCTTTGAACTTATTAACATTCATATTCCACAATCACTGGCCACCACGGTTATGAGAGTAGCCTCTGCATCCTCCACACCTTTTCTTAGCTTGTGGCATGATCGTCTGGGTCATGCTTCTGGTGGTAGTATTAAGTCTTTATTTTCTCATGGTCACTTAGAATCTTTTAATAAGGCAAAGTTTGACCGTCTTCCTTGTCAATTTGCACAACAATCGGCTTTGCACTTTAATAAAAATGACTTTTTCATGCTCCTTTTGACTTAATAGATTCTGATTTATGGGGTTCACCTCCCACTGCTACCATGGGAAAATCCAGATATTTTGTTATTTTTGTAGATTATTATTCATGCTATATCTGGTTGTTCCTCATTTGAAATCGTTCTGAACTTCCTCAACTTTACATAAATTTTGCTACTATTGTCAATACCAAATTTTCATGTAAAATTAAGGTTTTCCGTACTGACAATGTCGCTGCATATACTGATTCTCGTGTCATCACTTTTATACACAAACATGGTACCATTCCTTATTGGTCATGTTTCGACAATTCCCAACAAAATGGGCGTACCGAACACAAACACCAACAGATCCTAAATACTGTTCGTAAACTACTGATATCCGCCTCATGTCTTGAACATTTTTGGGGAGAAGCTGCTCTCACTGCCGTCTACGCCATAAACCGTGTCCCCTTTTTTCACTACTAAAAACTTGACCCCTATATATGCCTTTATGGCGACCCTCCTTACTATAGTGACCTCAGAATTTTTGGTAGTTCTTATTTTGTTCCTCTCCGACCCCACGAACGCACAATAATAGAGTCTCGATTTTGATTTTGTTGATTCTTAGGCTATGGGGTAGAAAACAAAGGATACTGGTGTTGGGATCCTTACTCTAAACGTCTTCGTATATCTCGTCTTATTGTTTTTTGGGAACACAAGATGTTTTCCTCATTGTCCAAGTTTCACTTACCTCCTTCACACACACCTCTATTCTTTACTAATCCCTCGATAGACTTATTTCCTAATTAACCTGAACCCGATCCCTCGCCCGTTATATTTCACCACCACCACCATACTCTCCTTCAATAGCTGATGCGGTCTCCTCACCTGATCCGACTTCCACTATAGCACCGGTACCTCTTGTTTCCTTATCTAATGCCCCACTCGAAATGCTCTTCGAGTACTCTCCCGAGTCGTTTGCTTCGCCTGATGGATTTGCACCAATCTCCGATCCGATTTCCCTTTGTAAAAGTGTAAGACCTTAAACCACATCTATTCTTCGTGATTTCATTGTGTTCTACTATTATTTCTCATCATGAGTCTCGCTCTTATCGTGAGGCCAATTCTAACCGCCTTTGGTAAAAGCAATGGATGATGAACTCCAGGCATTTGAACAGAATCACACATGAGATTTAGTGGATCTACCAAGTGATAAGAATGTAATGGGATATAAATGGGTATATAAAATTTAAATTAAATCCAATGGCTCCATTGATCGTTACAAGGCACGTCTTGTCACAAAGGGGTTTACTCAGGAATACGAGATTGACTATGAGGAGATTTTTGCTCCAGTGGCTCGACTCACCTCTGTTCGTTGTCTCATTGCAGTTGGGAACTTTTTTAGATGGATGTGAAAAATGCCTTCCGCAATGGTGAATTATTTGAGAAAGTTTCGTGCGACCACCTTCGGGCTATTCTCATCACTCATCAGGTTTGCAAATTTTGGTCGTGCCCTTTATGGTCTCAAACAGGCTCCTCGTGCGTGGTTTGCCAAGTTCTGGTTTTGGGTTTACTTCCAGTCCTCATGACTTCGCACTTTTTATCCGCAAATCCAACGACGACACTATTCTTCTCCTTCTCTATATGGATGATATGATTATTACCGGTGATGATCACTCTGGTCTTGGAAAGCTGAATTATTTTCTTGGTCTTGAGATCTCTTCTAACTCCGATAGATATTATCTCTCTCAAACAAAATATGCTTTAGATCTTCTCACTCGCGCAGGACTCACCGATAGCAAGACTGCCACCACTCCTTTTGAGCTGAATTCCAAGCTCATTCCCATGATTGGTACTCTTCTTTATGATTCGACTTTGTATTCGTGGGGAGTCTTATATACCTTATTGTTACGCATCCAGATATTGCATATGCAGTTCATATTGTTAGTCAGTTTCACTCTGCTCCTCGTTCGCTTCATTATGTTGATGTTCTTCGCATTCTCAGATACATCAAGGGGACTATGTTCAGCTTCTCTGCTCATTCCTCCCTACATCTTCGCACCTACTCTGATGCAAATTGGGCAGGGGATCCAACCGACTGGCGTTCTACCACGAGCTATTGTTTCTTTCTCGGTGATTCTCTTATCTCGTGGCGTAGCAAAAATCAAGCCGTTGTTGCTCGGTCTAATACATAATCCGAATACCGTGCTCTTGCTAATGCCACCCAAGAACTCCTTTGGCTACGCTGGCTACATATGACATGAAAGTGTTAGCTATTCCACGTCCGCAATCATTCATTGTGACGATTAGAGTGCTATCCAGATTGCTCACAATGATGTTTTTCATGAACGAATGAAACATATTGAGATTGATTGTCACTTTATTCGTCAACATCTTCTCCACGGAACCATTGCTCTTCAATCTGTTTCAACCACCGATCAGACTGCCGATGTTTTCACGAAGGCTCATCCTCTAGGTCGTCTTTTGGATTTAGTATCCAAACTCAAGTTGATTTCCATCTTACCACCTTAAGAGGAGACTGTTAGTGTACTTAGTGTACGTTATTATATTATTGTACTCGGTATACATTATTATATTATTGTACTATACGTATTACACTTGTACTTGTACTACACTATCATACTCCTAATTTAATTATATATAGGTCATGTACAAACACACAAATAAATTCAATGTCTCATTTTCTCTAATTCTCTCTCTCTCTCTCTCTCTCTCTCTCTCTCTCTCTCTCTCTCTCTCTCTCTCTCTCTCTCTCTCTAATATCCTAACATATATATATATATATATATATATATATATATATATATAGATTTCGATTTACAAATGTTGATTGGTGTAGCTTTTTGGAAACCCAGTGCAGAATTGATTGTATCAATTGGGGCTTTAATGGGTTTAATTTTGAAAATGGAGCAGGGTTTTAATATTTATGGTTTGGGGGGAAGAAGATAAAGTGGGGGAGGTGAAGGAGTCATTTTGGTCCATGAAATAGAGGGGGAAATCTGAAATTATTAATTTTAGAACTCAATTAACGTAGCTGGAAGTCTGTTAGTCTATGGGGCACTAAATTAGGGAGCTTTTCATTCAAATCCTATCTCGCCACGATGTAATCATATAGGTCCCACATACTGGCATATATATGTGGATATATACAAGGGGAGAATGACAACATAAACGTGGTGGTTGTGGTTGACCGTGGTGGCAGTGATAATTGGCGGAAATGGTTGCCGAAGAAATGGCAGAGATGAAACCGTGGAGGTATGGGCGGAGGGTTAGGGTTACAGCCGGGGAAACTAGGTGGGCTTTTGTAAGATCGAGGAATATTTTAGTTCTCAAAAAAAGAGAGATTTTGAAAATGAGCCTTGTATCATTATGTTTTAAACCTAATCAATTAAATGAGACTTATATACAATAACACAATTAAATTAAGCCTAACTTTTCAACTTTTTAGACCATAGTGATTGTGTAGCGGTGAGGCTCTTCAACACACTTCACTTAATACACCATAAAAAACACCACACTTATCCTCACTTAGCCCTCTTTGTGAGTTCTATTTTGTTGAGAAAAGAAAGGAAAGGAAAGGAATTGTTTGGGAGTTTAAGTAGGAAAGAAAGTGTCTTTCTCTTGTTTGGGAGTTTAAAAGGAGAGAAAAAAAAGGAAATTTTTTAAAGAACTTTCCTTTCTTTCTCAGCAAAACTCTTTTCAAATCAGAAAAAAATTGAGAGAGGAATTTTTTTTAATGAATTGGACCTTCTTCCCCTTAAAAAAATTATATTCCTCCCAAACTTCCAAAAAGTTGTTTTCTTCTCTCCTAAATTTCTCTCCTCTTCTTTTCTTCTCTCTTATTAATTTTTCTTTCTTTACTTCTCTCCTAATAAAATTTTCCTTTCTTTTCCCACCTAAACTCCTAAATGAGCCCCCAAGTATACCAGATTGAAACATTTTGAGTCAGGTTTTTTAGAGAACAACCCGGTTCAATCCTATGCATTTAAGTGAGGATAAGTGAGGTGTGTTTTATGGTGTGTTAAGTGAGGCGCGTTGGAGAGCCTCACCGTATATATATATACATAAACACATATGTATAACAAATGGGTTGTCTAGAACAGTCTATAAGGACCCTTTATAGCCCCAGAATTTGTAACATGAAATCTGGTGTGCCTTCACCTGTGCATCAGTAGTGCCAACTTGGAATGCCTGCTTCTCATCATATGTCAGCATTCCTTCAGGTTATAACCTGGCAAAAGCGTTGACGATTTTTTTTTATTCATCAATAGCTCTGAACATGACAGTGTCTTCTTATGGAAGGGCTGATTTAATTTTTCCTATAATTAATATGCAGAAACATTCCTGAAAGATTTTATAAAACAAAGTTTGTTACCTCTGGCTTTGCCCATGAACCAAGAGACTCTAAAGTCGTTGAGAGATGATGATAGGAAAATTGTTCTGACAATTTTAGAAGACGAGTCAGATGATAAATCAAAGGCACTGATCAAAATAATGAAGGCTGCTGCATCTGCAAATCGTGATTTTGTATTTGGTTATGTTGGGGTGAAGCAATGGCAAGGTTTTGCTGAATCATTTGAAGTCAACAAGAACACCGCATTGCCAAAAATGATCGTTTGGGATGGAAATGAGGAATACTTTTCGGTGAGTTTATAACTTCCTTTTTCTTGTTCAGTTCTTCATTCTACCTAAAATAGATTATACAAATAGTATATATTTGCACTTTTCTCTATGGATGTTTCTGAAATGGTATAGTATATGATGTAGTTGGTGAAATAAAAGAATGAATGGTCCTCAATTTCTACATTTAACTTATAATCATATGAGCACTCTTACTTATGTGGAGAGGGAAAAAGGGTAGAAAATCACGTCTTTGTAGTTTGGCTATCATTACAAATGCCCAATGTGATAATTATATGAAACTTCAGACAATCTTCTAAAAGGCGCGCGGTGTAGTTGAGGCGTTTTGCCTCAACTTTTTTCCACAAAAGTCACTAAAAATTGATATAAAAATAATAATTAAACGAGGAAAAAATTATGTATCACATCTATCATGAAAACAAACGATGCAAACTTGATTCCACAACACAATACAAATAATAACACCATCCTGTCATCATCACAATACATATATACAACATATATATACATGCATACAACAGCAATATATATATATATATATATATATATATATATATATAATTTTTAGTTCTACTTTTTTGAATCTACGTGTGTTTAATCCCATGTCATTATTTTTTTGTTGTTGGTCCTACATTTTTACACTTGTTATTCTCTACAGAAAGAGACATGAATGACTAGGACAGGTTACATGGAAGTTGAGGGAAGTTGAAGGCGGTTATGGGACTTTAAACAACTTAAAAAAACATGGGATGAGAGACAATTTTTTTTTTAAAAAATGGGACTAAAACCAAAAATACTACAATATATATTCTCCCCTACATCATTCATAAATCACCCCTAGTTGTAGGTGCTAAAAAACTATTTTTTCAAATTTTTTATATTTCCCTTGAAATTAGCCTTACAATAAATTCATGTTCAAAAAATTAGGTCAAAATACATTTTGTAGTTATTTTAAAAAATCCACAAAAAATTGCTCAAAATACCTTGTTTATAAGGGTCTGCGCCAATAGTTTTTTGTGTATTTTTTAAAAATAGCTACAAAATGTATTTTGACCAAATTATTCGAAGATGGGTTGATTGAAAAGTTAATTTCAAGAGAAAAATAAAAAAAGGCAATTTACAATTAGGTCCCTTGGTAACAATTTTTAAACATTTAAGGACAATTTACTATTAGGTCCACTTGTTATACCACTAGCGTGGACTTTTACAAGAAGAGAATTAGTGGACCTAAGTGTTTAAAATTTGTTTGTGAGGGACCTAAGAGTACTTTTCCCAATAAAAAATTTGAAAAAGAAGTTTGTTAGGGCCTAGAACTAGGTGTGATGTACATCATGATGTAGGTGAGCGTTCCTCTCTCTCTCTCTCTCTCTCTCTCTCTATATATATATATATATATATATATATGTATATATACAGCAGCAAAAAATAAGAGTGGGTAAAAAATAACATATATATACATATACAAAAAAACCTGCAGACGATCGGTTTCTAATAGGGAAAAAAAAGAGGGGCGATATTTCGTTGTGAAAGTGGTTCTGAGGGAGAATAACAGCAAAAACTTAAAAGCCCTGAAAATTACCTGATGGAGAAGAGGATTGGAGGTCAGTTTCTGCTAGAGAAGTGATTTGGTGGTCTTTCGTTGTGAAATTGGTTTGGCTGCTAGGGTTTTTGACGTGTAATTGATTTTGAGCCTCGTATGACCTTTTTTTTTTAATCAGCAGCTAAAAAACTCACGTGACTTTTTTTTTTCTTTTTCAGCGGCTAAAAAAGAGGCGGACGCCTCATGCACCTCAAGGCGGCGGGTTTGGCAAATCCCTAACCCGCCCCATTTAATAAACGGGGTGGGTCGGGGCTCCTACGGGTTGGGTTACTTTTAAGAATAATAAAATTAAAATTATTACATTATAGTCTTAGAGGTCTATAATGGTTCATATTTCAATATGTGAGACAATCCCCCAATTGTCAATCCATATTTTCACATAGATCTTTTACAAAATTAACATACAAATAAAGGGTTTCTCTAGTGTGTGTGTGTGTGTGTGGTTTAATTGTAATTAACATACATATAAAGGGTAATTATGCAGGCATAAGTTAAACGGGTAGGGTCGAGCCGCGTCGGTTTTATTTAACTTGACTCCTAACCCGCCCCATTTAGTGAACGGATTTAAAAAAAAAAAACCATACCTGCTCCTAATTCATTAATCGGGTTTTAAAACCCATCCCATTAGGGTCGGGGCGGGGCTCCTACGGGTCGGGTTAAATTGCCATCCCCCATTTAAGGCGTAAGCCTCAGTCAGGTCCTCTAGAGGCGTAAGCCTCAGCAGCCCTACCCTTCGCCTGACCTCGAGGCGCGCCTCGTTTCTCCTTTTAAAACCTTGACTTCAGGTCTACACACCTATTCGTTCCTGTGACCTTGGATCCTGATTTCTAAATGGCTGACTTAGTAAAAAAGAAAGAGAAAAAAACTGATCAGGAAAACGAGAGAAGGAAATATATTTATTTTACCTTTACTCCCGTTTGGTTTGGTGAGTTTTTTGGGCTATCCTGGAATTTTAAATTGGTACACTCACATGTAACATCTGAGTTTTAAGAAATGAATTGACATTTTGTAGAACTCCTGACACGAATTATGAGACTATTTATGTGCGTATACTATTTTAGATTCTCGGAAAGCACAAATTCTCGAACCATATGAGCACTTATTAGTGTATATAAAAGTATCAACATAGAATTGAACATATATGTAGATGCCAAAAGAAGTGTGGTTATAATGTCCCTCCTTTGTTATGCAAGGAGGAAACCAGGAAGAACGATTATTGAAGTTTTTTCAGTTAGACGTTTAAACTAAAACTCAATTTTTAATCATTTTCTGCTAATAATTAAGCTATAGCTTAACCCCCTTTTATGAGGAATATATATACTTAAATTTTGTTGGTTTGATAATCTATTTGCGTTAAGCACCACTAACGACATTGATATCCATCAAAGGTTATTGGTTCCGACAGTATTACCGAAGCGGATCAGGCTTCCCAAATCACTCGATTTATTGAAGGATACAAACAAGGAAGTGTGATACAGAAACGGATTAGCGGTCCATCATTTGTCGGCTATATCCATTCACTCATCGGACCCAGATCTGTGTACATTATCATTTTTATAGTTGCGGTCATGATGCTTATCTTAACATTAACTAAAGAGGAACCTCTCCGGGTTGGTACTCGAGACGGAGTTGATCATGCAAGCAGCTCCACCTCTCTCCTCGAAAACAGAGAACACTTATCCGCAAACAAAGAAGATTAAGGTTAGCCTACCTTAGGTTGCACGGGTGGTGGTTAGAGTTGAGAGTAAATCTCTCTGTTTGTCACGCTATGCTTCAACTCGACTGAGTCCCACTAAGAATATGTTATCCGTAGTATCAGTTATGACTGTTAGTTTCTCCCCATTTTCCCATAATTTAGTGGATAATGATAACTTACGTGTATTTTAATGCGTTCGTTGTATATGATGAGATGATTTTATTCTTAGAGAAAGAACAGATCAATTACAGCCTAGTTTTTTGGATAATATTTATGCATTCGAGTGAAGCAAAATTTATTTTCTGTTTTTATTGAATATAGCTACGTGTGGTTATTTAAAAAGATTTTTTCTTCTTTCACTCGTGATGATTCTCTGAATTGAAATCATGTATGTTGCAAGTGTACTTTGATGCCTTTTTGTACAAGGCAGACTAAAGTGCGAAAAAGAAAGACTTGGAACTTTCAACATTTTGCAATTACTACCTCCCTGTATTTTGTTAAAAAAGACTTCCCTGTGTCTCTAAAGTTCTCAGAAGGGGGTATTTGCAATATAAATATGTAGTTCAGTAGTATATTGGGGCATTTAGGGATTAGTTGCAAATGTTTGAAAGTCCAGGACATATATGATGCTACTTGTAGGAGCTATGTTTCTTAAATTTCAACTGGGAACTGAATTGGAATTATTCTAACTCATAAGTGATGTAATCAATCATGTTTTTAGTTCTTGAGGCCTTCTGTTTCGCAAAAGACACTTAAAACTATGCATTTCATTGCCAGTCCCCTCTGGGAACTTTTAAGGGACAAAAAATAATCATGCAAAAATTGGTCATAATCATTCAATTAATTGTGAATTTGATGTCTTGATTAAAAAATGAGTAATATGAGTGCCAAATATATTCCCATCAAATGAATTGACATAACAATAAATTATTGTATTACAATGCAGTGTACAATATTTATAGCACTGTCGCATCAATTGAGGAGAATCGGAGGGATATTTTTGAGACTCGTATCATTATTCTTAAAAAATTGATCATAATTTGCCCTTGTTTAGTCCCATTCAACCCCTCCTTCTAGGACTTTGCACACGTGTTAGTCTTCCGCGTTCTCAATGATTTTTGGCCCCATACAGTGGATCTTGGGGTCTTTGCGAAAAATACATACTTTGAAGGGATTTCTAGCAAAACATGCATAGTTTACAGGAGCCTTCTTGCACATTACCCTGTTTGAAGCAAAAGAGGAGACATGTGCAATGTTTAAATAAAAGGAGAAATATTAGTAATTATGATAAATAAGAGTACAGATCCATGTAATATCTCCCTCTATATTGACATAATATTTTTTTGGATCTGTCAAGCTCAGTAGTTGTTTATAGTCAAAAGAGCCCTATATGGGAGCCCATAACAGTATGACCTACACACCTTTGTAGTGTTTTTATTTTATGGTATTTACAAAATGCTCGTTGGGTTTTCTTTCTATGGATTTTATTTTGGGTTCATGTGAAAAAATTAATAAATAAATTCTAGCAGTGTTGTGATCCTTTTTGATGCGTATTGCAATGTACAAATCGAAAGTTTGTGCCCTCTCACTCTCATACTAAGGTGGGGGACAAAAAATTACACGGTGAAACCATAAATGGATAATACATCCCCGTCTTAAATTAAAAGTCATTATTTGGAACTTTTAATGGAAATTTCTACACTTTCTAATACTCAAATTACTCTTATTCGGTACTGTTGGGACTAGTAATTTAGAATCTTACCTAATTATATACTATCTTTGAAAGAACACTCTTAATAAGACTCTTAATTTGAAACGAAGGGAATATTATATGTTGAATAATACTATATTTATCATCTTATTTTGTTGTAACGTTGTTGATACAAAAATTAATCAGTTGTCATGGATAAATTATATGAAGACACGTGTCATCTTACGTGGCAAAGTATATATTCACTGAATAACTCAACTGGACGAGCTACTCAGCGCACCGAGCTACTCAACTTGTCGAGCTACTTAATGTACAGAGCATCTAGTCAAGAAGATTAAGCGACAATTACAGATTTAATGAACATCGGATTCAATGAACATTCTTATTATGTACAGATGTATATGTCTATTAAATAACGGCGTATTGTCTATTCATATGGACAGTGAAATGGCTATAAATACATTGTAACCCCCTCTATAACGGGGCAATTGATCACTTACGATCAACAGATTGGCGCTGTCTATGGGAACGACTATACGTAGCGTTTTTCACTAAAACATTCATCATATATGGCTGAGCTCCCAGAATCTAGGAATAGGAACAATGACGGAGTTCCTCCTAACCCGTATGTTCCTCCAACTGTCAATGAACTCACTGGAATAGTGGCCATCTTAGCCAGGGGACAAACAACTATGCAGGATACCATGCGACAACTCATCCAAACTGTTCAAAATGCAACGCCTGCCCAGTCAGGCCAGTGAAGCGTTCATAGAAAGATTCACCTGTCGTCTTCAAGATCCAGACGTACTCTGTTCCCTTATGTGTCCTTGTCCAGGCATACTGAATCGCGTCATACTGAGAGGTTCCAGTGACCCGTCTTATCAGCCTTGTCGAACATCTCCCATAAGAGTCATAGACTCTCAAGAAAATGTCACTCTAACTCCGAAACGAACAAGCGCCCCGGAGAGGTTGAGTAGAGCCTCCCCCTTTGATCGTTTGGGCCCCAGGAGGAATAGAAATCCTCCTCGATTGCGTCGGGAAATTCTCAACGACCAAATGATCTAAGGGAAGGTTCTGCCCAATCACGCCCTGCCGCTCGTACAGAGAGATCCCAAGAGGAGAATTCTGCGCGATCTGTTGCTCGGGAATATAGATCAGAGGCTGGAAATGAAGCTTGGAAAGGATCCAATAAGAGGTTGAAAGATTGGTTAGGGGAAATGGCTAAGGCCAGAAATCCTCTCCAAAGAACCTTTGTAAAAGGATCACGCTTCATACAAGCAATTGTGGATTTTTCCACACCATCGAAGTTTAAGGCTCCTGTAGTTACGCCGAAGTACGATGGAAAGACTGATCCTGTTCTCCACATAGAACAGTACCAAGCTGCTACCGATATCTATGCAATTCCCGATGAGATGAGGTGCAGGGCATTCTTAGGAACTATCAATGGGTTAACTCAAATATGGTATAACAACCTTCCCCAGGGACATATTGCTACTTTTCATCAACTGGCAGAGCTCTTTATGGGAAATTTTTGTTTTGGTGCGAAGCCAGTAAAGAGGGTAACACACCTGTTGAGTGTAAGGCAAAAAACATGAGAAAGCACTAGGGATTACATCACTCGCTTTAACAACGAGAAACTGGAGGTGATTGATTACGAAGAGAAGACATCCATTACAGCTCTGATGAGTGGCCTTTTACCAAACAAGCTGTATTATACTTTCGCTAAAGATCCCCCTAAATCCATGGCGGAATTAATGGCTAAAGCAGCCAAAATAGTGAACGCCGAAGAAGCTATGGTTGCAAAGAAGAATGGGGAGACCAAAGAAGAGACTAAAGCTGAGGGCAGGTCGGAGAAGAAAGATCAAAAGCATAATGGGGGCAATAAGCAATCGAAAGGCAAAGAGACGATAGAGCACTTGAGGAAGTATGGGAATTATACTCCCTTAAAGGTGGATATAAACCATATTTTGGAGGAGATCAAGAACAACGAAGAACTAAATTGGCCGGAGAAGTTGAGGACAACCCCTGAAAGGAGGGATAAGTCCAAGTATTGCGAGTTCCACAAAGACCATGGCCACACGACCAAGCGGTGCATAGCTCTCCAGAATGAGATTGAGACACTCATTCGACGAGGGAAACTGAGCAGGTTTGTTGATCTCCAGAATGATGGGAAGACCAACGACAGAGCAAGGCAAATGTCTAAATCTCCTCGTCGAACAAGAGATGATAAGAATAGGGACCATGAAGATGATCCCGACCTCCCCAAAAAGCCAAGGCAACCAGAGCGTGAGGTATTTTCAATCCATTTTGGTTCATTCAAATGTAATATGATTACAGGTGGAGATGCAGGAGGAGGGGATCATACTGCTGAGCGAAAAGCTTACCTCAATGAGGCCCAAGCTTGCTCCTATATACAACGAATAAATCTGGCAGAAGAGGATCGCCCGAGGAAGGTTAACAAGGATAAATTGGTCATTGGTTTTTCCAAAAGTGATCTGGAAGGTGTCTTGTATCCTCACTACGACCCCTTGGTGATCTAGATGAGGATGAAGGATGTGATCATCTCAAGAGTATCGGTAGACAATGATAGCTCGGCAGACATCATGTTCTACCCTTGCTTTGATAGTTTAAACTTGAAACTAGCCCAGTTAGAGCCATATCATAGGCCCCTCCTCGATTTTATCGGCGAAAAAGTCTTTCCACTTGGGATGATCAAGTTGGATATGCTTATTGGTACCTGGCCTGCTTGCAGAACATAAAAAGTACGCTTTTTTTGTAATGGACAAAAATGTCCAATCAACCTACAACATAATCATGGGAAGGGTAGGCCTGAAAAAGTTCGATGCAGTCCTATCCACAGTACATCAATGCTTGAAGTTTCCGACCAACTTTGGTGTGGGACTTGTGAAAGGTGATCAAAAAGTATTTTGGGAATGCTACTATTCATCTGCCGAAGAAGAGTTGGAGGAAGCCAGGAAGAAGACCACCACTTACCAAGTGGATGAGTCTGAAGATGCAGAGATTGAGACATTGGACCCCATAGATGAATAAGAGCTCGTGAAGGGTCAAGTCGTGGAAACAATAGAGAACATCATTCTGGACGAAGAATGACTAGAATGAATAACTCAAATCAGCGCTTCACCGGATCCGTCAATAAAGCAAGAGTTAGTGGCATTTTTTAGGCATAGAAAATAAGCTTTTGCGTGGAGTCATGAAGATATGTCGGGGATAGACCCAGCCTTCCTGTACTACGAACTAAATGTTAATAAGGAGATCAAATCAGTGAAACAACGAAGAAGGGTCTTCAGCCCAGAGAAGAACCAAGTTATTCAGGAGGAAGTCGAGAAACTACAAAAGGCCTCTTTTATTAGCCAATGTGGTGACGGTTAAAAAGAATAATAATAAATGAAGGATGTGTATTGATTTCATAGATTTAAACAAAGCCTGCCCAAAAGATCACTTCCTACTGCCCCGAATAGACCAGTTGGTAGATGCCACCTCGAGGCATGAATTATTGAGCTTCATGGATGCTTATTCCGGCTACAACCAGATCAAGATGAAACCAGAAGACAGGGAGATTACTTATTTTATTACCCCAAGGGGAACATACTGCTACAATGTTATGCCTTTCGGTCTTAAAAATGCAGGTGCTACGTACCAGCGGCTGATGAATAAGGTGTTCGCAGAGCAAATCGACAAAAATATTGAGGTTTACGTCGACGACATGTTGACTAAGAGCAAGAAAGATGCTGACCACATTGCTGACCTAAGCCAAACCTTTGACCAGCTGGAGAAATATCAGATGAAGTTGAACCCCACTACATGTGTATTTGGCGTACGAGAAGGCATGTTCTTCGAGTATATTGTGAATCAGCGAGGCATTGAGGCAAATCCTGAGAAGATTAAAGCTTTACTGGAACTACGATCTCCAACTACGAAGAAGGAGGTGTAAAGCCTCATGGGGCGTGTTGCAGCTCTCAACAGGTTTGATTCATGAGCAACGAACATATGTCTTCTATTATTCAAGACACTCAGAAAAACTTTTGAATGTAATGATGAATGTGAGAAAGCATTTCAAGAGTTGAAGCGATATTTGGGGACACCCCCATTGCTGTTCAGGCCGGTGATGGGAGAAAAGTTATATTTGTACTTGGCTGTTTCAGAAAGCGCAGTCAGTTCAACATTGATAAGAGTAGAGGATGGAGTGCAAAAACCGGTGTATTATACAAGCAAAGCATTCTGAGGAGCAGAGATTAGATATCCAAGGTTGGAGAAGCTGGCATTAGCATTGATCGAGACAAGCAGGAGGATGAAACCATACTTCCAGGCCCATACCATAGTGGTATACACCGATATGCCACTCAGACAGACTTTGCACAAATTGGAGAAGTTCGGAAGATTGATGTATTGGGCGGTGGAACTAGGTGAGTATGATATTGTTTACGAGCCAAGGTCTTCGCTCAAAGGGCAGGCAGTGGCAGATTTCATTGCGGAGTTCACTTACCCAGATACTTCCAACCAACAAGGGTCTGATGAAGAGCAACCCATGGATGTTAGAGGATCATCAATGACTATCCCGATCAACTTCCACCAGCAGATTTACCGGAGGGGATAGTGACCGAGCAACAAAAAATCCCCCGATAAAAGCCCAACGCGGGGAGATGATAAAAGGAAGTACCAAATATTCCATCAGGGAATTTTATCAGACCAAGAGTTTGATAATTGTTACCTATATGGAATTTGTATGTTGATGGCTTTTCGTGTGCCACAGGTAGTGGAGCCGAAATAATTCTTAACAACCCAGATGGATTGGATATAGAATATGCTCTACGTTTCCAGTTCAAATCTTTCAACAATGAAGCTGAATATGAAGCTATGATTGTGGGCCTCAGCTTAGCCAAAACATTGAACGCAGAGCAAGTTACGGTGTTTAGTGATTCACAGTTAATTATAAATCAGATTCTTGGGTTGTATGCATTGAAGGGAGACTTCATGTCTAGGTATCACGCAAAAGCTATGGATATTGTATTCAGTTTTGTAGTGGTCCAAGTGATCAGAATACCAAGATTAGAGAATTCGAGGGCTGACGCACTAGCTCGATTAGCCTCAGCTACTCGCACTGAGCTACGACGAACGATTCCTATTGAGATATTGGCAGATCGGAGCATTGATAAAGATTTGATGGTGAGATTCATCACTTTGGACACGAGACCTTCCTGGATGGATCCCATCAGGGCATATATCGAAGAAGGAATTTTACCAACTGACCAACTTGCAGCCAAAAGGCTAAAGTTTAAAGCTGCTCGGTATGTATTGAACAATGGAGTTTTATACAGAAGGGGTATAATAATAGGTCTACAAAGATGTGTGCACCCATCAGAAGTTAAAGATCTGATAGAAGAAATTCATGAAGGGTCTTGTGGGGCTTATGTGGCAGGACGGACTCTTCTGCATATGATAACAACGCAGGGTTACTATTGGCCAACGATGCGAGCTGATTGTACAGCTTATGACAAAAAATGTGATAACTGTCAATGTTTTTCTACCATCCGAAGAAATCCCCAGGCCTTATTAACCCCAATCACCTCACCTTGGCCATTCACTATGTGGGGAATAGACTTGGTCGGGCCTCTGCCAACTACCAAAGAACGATTCAAATACCTAATGGTCGCTGTTGATTATTTCACCAAATGGGTTGAAGCTGAACCTCTTATTGACATGGCTTATGAAAGGGTTTACCAGTTCATTTGGAAGAGTATTATTTGCAAATATGGTCTGCCGCATGCTTTCATCACTGACCATGGTACCCAATTTGATAATGAGGAGTTTGCTGCGTATTGTTACCAGTCCAACGTCCAGAAGATCCATTCTGCACCAGGCCATCCCTAGAGCAATGGGCAAACTGAAGTGACAAACAAGACTCTGCTTAACGGGTTGAAGAAATGGTTGGATGATGCGAAAGGGAATTGGATTAACGAGCTACATTCTGTGTTATGGTCTTATCGAACAACACCCCGAACAGCAACTGAGGAATCTCCCTACATGCTAGCCTTTTTAAGTGAAACAGCCGTACCCGCTGAACTGGGCCTACCTACTCAGAGGGTGCTTAGTTTTAACTCTCCAGTAAGCGATTGGATGAGACGTTTATACCTGGACATGCTCGAGGAAGTTAGAGAAAATGCTGCAATCAGGAATGCAGCTTACCAGCAACGGACTGCCATGTTTTACAATAAAAGAGTTAAGAAATGTGGTCTTAAGGAGGGAGATTATGTGCTGAAGAAAGTGATTCAAAAGCATAATAAGCTGGAAGCCAACTGACATGGGCCTTATCGTGTAACTGCGATTGTTCGACCTGAAACATACAGAATAACAACCTTAGAGGGGGAAGAATTCAAAAATGCGTGGAATGCAGAGCACCTATGTAAATATTATCAGTAATGTAGATTCACATGTATTTCATTTCCTTCCGTATAAATAAAAATGATATTTTCCCCATTTTCGTTTTCGTTCATTTTTTTTTCGGAGTATTAGTGCTACACACTACACTTGAATTTGGCAAGAAGGCATCAACAACCACCAACTATGGTTGGTCGGCATATCAGCAACCACCAACTAAGGTTGGTCGGCATATCACCAACGACCAACCAAAGTTGGTCGGCATCAATAAACTTAACCAACAATATTGGCATAACAATCATACATGGCAAAGCCTGTTTGATTATGGGTGACCTCGAGGGGCATCCAAAACTAAGCAAGAAGATGGGTGACCTCACGGGGCATCCATTGCCTAGGCACCAAGGTAATCTAGATAAGATTGCTACAACTAAGCAGGACCATGGGATGAAAATCATTCCATTTCTTTGGCACTTATGGGTGACAAGTCACTACAATTAGGCAACAAATGGGGCAAAGTTCCATTGTCTAGTCAATTAAAACAAAACAGGACAACTTGTCCCTTTAAAGATATATTGATAAGAAAAATATATATTCACCAAAAGGAAATTATAATTTATTTCCCAGGAAAGAAAATTATAAAACAATGAATCTTTCTTCATTAAATACAAATCTCGTATTCTATTGGCTTTTTTTCTTTCGATTTTGGTAAAGGTTCTATTCCAGTGGGAGGATCATCTAAAGCATAAGGAGAGTTGATAAAATTCATATCTCGCAGCATTCTGATGTTGCTCGAACTTGGTCGATCAAGCAAATATTGAGGTCTAGATATCTCAAAGTCTTCATGAAGATGGTAGTCGCTAAGATACTTGGAGATCAAACTTTGAGGAATGGCACGAGCTGGAATCTAATTGACATCTAGCTTAAAGGGAGGCACAGGCAGATCAAGAAATCCAGGCTCATACCAATCCCATAAGGAATTTACCTGCTCAATTCTCATCACAGTCAAGGCGTTCAGCCATCCTTGTTTGTATCCATCATTATTTGATTGTTTCAACTGGGCATCGAGATGGCATAAAACTTCATTGTATCCCCCCATCCAACATTCTCTGTTTTTTTTGGAACTAATAAGTCAATCTCTCCACATGCTGATGAAGTTTTTCACTAAGTTCTCTTTATTCTCCAACGCAGAACTCTGGTTGGATAGTTGCTCGGTAAGACTTTGGACTTTTTGGGACATCTCAGATAATGCTTTAGTCTTCGCCCTCAGTTGAACAACATGGTTTTCCAAGGCTTGATTAGTTCTAGTCTCTTCAATGCTTCTCCGACCAGCTCTTGTTCTACCTCGCGAGGAAGATACATGCCTAACTCGTTTCAAAGCTTCTAATTCTTCCCTCAATGCAGCATTTTCAGTTTTCAGGAATGAAAAGCCCTCATCACTGACTGGGACCAAAACTACCGAAGAAGAAGTAGACTTTAACTCTTTCAGTTCTTCTCGCAGGGCAATATTTTCCTCTTCCAACAGTTTGGCAATGTTTCTGTGCTCCTCAACTTCAATTTTAAACACGCTCTCTCTTTTTATGGGCTGAAATGAACTTGTCATAGCCCCGATCAAGACTCAACTGTTGGTACTTTTTCTCATACCCCTCATGCAGAAGTGCAGTAATTTCTTTGTGTTGAAGCTTAAGCTCCTCGATCATCCCTTGAAGATCTTCAATTATTTTATAGTAAGCGGCATTATTGGCTACAACCCGATCAAGCAAATATTTTAAATATTAATAAGCCTCAATTGCTCGTTCCGAGGCATTAGGTCCAAGAATATTAATTATTTCAGCTTCAGTGAAATAGCTATGACCAACCTTGAAGTAGTCATTACATTTCTTCATCAACTCTGTATCATGAGCTGACAAGAGATCCATCCTGGTAATAAACTAGCAAGGAAAAGTAAAAATGGATCAACAACAATACGGATCGAGCAAGTAAAGGAGAAAACTCAGAATAAATAACAAAGTCCATTTTATTGATCATAGGAGGAGAAAGTACAACCAAAGTTACAATAAAAAGGGAAAAATAGAAAAACAACATAATTAAAGAGCCGAACAACTCTACACCTTCTCCTTATTCCTTACAACATCTTCAGACGGTTTGGATGAAGGAGTTGGTTGCTCGAAGGGCAGTTGCTGTAGCTCGACATAAGTTGTTGCCTGCTGAACTTTCTCGGAATATTGAGGAAGGGTAGAAGCAAGTGTTTTCTCTACTATCACCATATAAGATTCATCAGATGCAGCTTCATCTTCATCTTCTTCTTCTTCTTCTTCTTCTTCTTCTTCTTCTTCTTCTTCTTCTTCTTCTTCTTCTTCTTCTTCTTCTTCTTCAATATTAGGAGGAGGGAGTGTGTTTCTGAAACAGTTCAGAATCATCAGCAACATTTAGCTCCTTCAGAGCTGCAACCCATCCATCTCTGAAGTATTTCAATCTTGCATACTCTATCTGTAAAGAGACAACAACCAAAGATTTATTCCACCCTTTGTCCCAACCAGAACTAAAGGACTTCTTCACAACAGCTTTCCTCTTCGCTCTCTCCGAAGAGGTTTTCTCCTTGAGCAGCTCGTCGACAGACTTCACTTTCTCTTCAAGCTATTTCTTACGCCGTTCAGGTTCTTTAAGCTTGGCATCAGCTTCCGTCTTGCTGGAAAGAGCAACCTTAAATTTTTCCTCCAACTCCTTGGAGGCATTTACCGATTGTTGATGAGCTGATTCAGTTGATCGTAGTTTATTCTCCCATGCGGCTTTGTCCTCTTTGTACTTCTGCTGGGATTCCCCCAAGGATTTTGATAACCCAGCGAGGGCTTCCTCTACTCCACTGGATGAGGTTGAAGCTTTGATGTCTTCATTCTTCTCCACGATATTGTCGAAGTACACCAAAAACTGTAAAAATAAGAAAGGCACGAATCAGAACATGAACATGGTAATGAAAAATTAGAAAAATAAGTATAACGACCACTTACTGATGTAAGAAGTTGGGATGCCACATCGATAACCTTATCCCGAGGAGTTGAAGTTTCAGCAGCTCGACAGTCAGGGAGAGTCCCTCACTTGATCAATTTCTTGGCCAAGCCAGGGGTAAGGACAGCTGAAGAACTTTCCCTCAAAGAAGAAATCCCAACTCTAGTGGGTTGGGCAATATCATCCACAGGTCTTTCAGCAAGACCCTCCTCAACCTTCTCAAAGGAGCACCTTCAATCACAGGTGCTGCCTCTTCTTCAATCAAAGATGCTGTCTCTTTTGGGACAACGACTTCAATCAAAGGTGCTGCCTCTTTAGGGGTAACGGGGGGTTCCTTGATGATATTTTTGGTAGGAGGAACATCATCCTTCTTCTTAGTTCCGTCAGCTGGAATGTCGATTTTGCTCTTCTTCGCTCCTTCACCACCAGGAGTGGGGTTGGTAAAGAACTCAGGTACCTTCCTCTTCTTCGTTATCAAATCAGCAATAGAAGTACCCAAATCAGAAGAAGATTCTCCTATAGTTGCTGGAGAAGCCGGTACTTGATCAAGATCAATCACCACAGGAGGAACGAGAGGTCGAGCAATAACAGACGAAGTGGTATTCTTGTATCTCAGCAAATAAGAAGCAAACCTCACGTGCTCCCCATTAATGGACTGATGCAAACCCCAGATAAGTGTCAAATTTTTTATATTTATGTCACTCTCTTTTGGAGGTTTCCTTTTGCTATCAGCTGCAAAATAAAAACGTACATATCAGTGACGCATTTTATCGAACAAAAACAGAGCTAAATTGAAAAAATTAAAAACAACCTATCCCATTGCCATAAAGTGGATATCCTGGACCTTGGTAAACATCTTTTCCTTTTAACGGGGGTTGTTGCCAATTTTTCATCATAATCCCATGATCAAAATAGTCCCTATTAGCTTCGGGAAGATTGACCACTAAAGCTCTATTTGAAAACCTAGTTTTTAAATAAAAAGTAGTGTCGTTGGTAACCTATTTATAACAATACATAATTTCAGGAATTCCTAAGCGAGTTCCATGTATTTGATTCAACCTATATACGCCATTAACTACCCTCTATGTATTTGGAGCTACTCTGGCAGGAACAATATTGAAATATTAGCAAAACTCCAAACACTGGGGATTAGGCGGGAAAGAAAAACCGCATTCCGCTACAAAAATGGAGGGAAACTAGTGTCCCTCAGCTAAAGAAAATAAATCAGAAGGGCAAGGAGGTTCCTCTAGAATAACCCAAGAGGCAATTGCAAAATCAACCCGAAATTTATCTAATGATTCGATAAGATAAACCATAGTGGCTAAAGCAAAGAAAGAGAAAACTGAGAAATCTGCTAAGGCGGATGACAGAAAGAACGACAGTATAAGGATAGAGTGAGAAGACAAAGAGTTTAGAAATCTGGAAGTAAAAAGTAGAAGATGATCTGATTCTATCGTTTTTAAATGCCCTGCATCGGGAAGTGAAAAAAAGAAATGACTACTAGAAAAGACGATTGCGTTTTCGGCGGCTAAACGATGAAAAAGACACAAATACCTAAGCGTCTGTTGAAAATTCAAAGTATTTACGAGTTTTCCATTTCGCGCTTAAAATCATTAAATGTCACAAGTGTTGGAGATCTGTAATCTAACAAGACTAGGTAAATGTTCCCGAGAAACTACTGGGCATAATGTTCCACACTCTCATAGTCAACCTCAATCGTGAAGCATTGGGGGCTTCTGTTGATACAAAAATTAGTCAGTTGGCGTGGACCAATTATATGAAGACACGTGCCATCGTACGTGGCAAAGTATATATTCACCGAACAACTCAACTGGACGAGCAACTCAGTGTAACGAGCTACTAAGTGTATCGAGCTACTAAGCGTACCAAGCTACTCAACGCACCGAGCTACTCAACGCACCGAGCTACTCAACTTGATGAGCTACTCAATGTACAGAGCATCTAGTCAAGAAGATCAAGCGATAATTACAGATTCAATGAACATCGGATTCAATGAACCTTCTTATTATGTACAGATGTATATGTCTATTAAATAACAACGTATTGTCTATTCATATGGACAGCCCAAGGGCTATAAATACATTATAACCCCCTCCATAACGGGGCAATTGATCACTTGAGATCATAATTGTGACCAAGGTAAAATACCTAGCAATACAAAACAGTGGACGTAGGCCATTTTCATTAAGGCTGAACCACTTTAAAAATCTTTTGTCTTATTTCTTTATTCATAATTATCTGTGATTAATTAATTAGATCAAATCTAGTTTTTTACATCAACACTGACCATCAATTTTCACGACTTCTTATCCACTCCCCTGATGACATGACCACCCGAAGGGCAACATTGTTCCTCTAGGCTCTCTATGATCTCCAGGCTTATTATCATTTCCAGTTGAACTGGCTCGACGCTTCATTTCGTCACTTTCTCGGCACTACTTTTAGGATGATGATGAAGCTACATACTTCTAGACAGTCCAGGGTGTAACAACGTTAAGATGATGCAGCTCGAATATAGGCTCAGATTCAGTCTTATCAGGCCAAGTTATAGGTTAGTGATGCTGAGGACGAGGCCAGAATGGATAGGTTAGAGGAGCAGTTTGTTGAGGAGGCAAGCACTTCCTACACATACCTACGCTCTCGGCAGGATTTTTTTTCATTTTGTCTAGTGGGTAGCTTGCCTTGTTATATTGGCCTCCTTTTGTACACATTTTTTAATATATGTAAATAATTTCTAGCTTATTAATAAAATATCTCAAATGGCTTTTATTTTACTATTTATTTCTTACTTCTATCTGGATTTCAATATCTGCTTACTATGACCTGCTCTAATTTCCTGTGACCACTTGGTCTATTTTAATTGCTCCCGTGTAATGTAGGGTACTTGCATGTTATATGCGCAAGTGAAATGCTTTAGAACTTCCCCTTCTAGTTGTGGGGTACTTGCATATTATCTGCGCAAGTTAATATTTTTAAACTCTCCCTCTAACCGCGGGGTACTTGCATGTTATTTGAGAAAGTTAAATTTTTTTTAGACCTGCCCCATCTAACTTTGGGGTACTTGCATAATATCTGCGCAAGTTGATATTTTAGAACCGCCTCTGTAACTGTGGGGTACTTGCATGTTATGTGAGCAAGTAAAAAAAAATAGAGTTTCCCCTTTTAACAATGGGGTATTTGCATATTATCTGCGCAAGTTGATAATTTGGTGTCTTGATTAAAAAATGAGTAATATGAGTGCCAAATATATTCCCATCAAATGAATTGACATAACAATAAATTATTGTATTACAATGCAGTGTACAATATTTATAGCACTGTCGCATCAATTGAGGAGGATCGAAGGGATATTTTTGAGACTTGTATCATTATTCTTAAAAATTTGATCATAATTTGCCCTCGTCTAGTCCCATTCAACCCCTCCTTCTAGGACTTTGCACACGTGTTAGTTTTCCGCGTTATCAATGCTTTTTGGCCCCATACAGTGGATCTTGGGATCTTTGTGAAAAATACATACTTTAAAGGGATTTCTAGCAAAACATGCATAGTTTACGGGAGCCTTCTTGCACATTACCCTGTTTGAAGCAAAAGAGGAGACATGTGCAATGTTTAAATAAGAGGAGAAATATTAGTAATGATGATAAATAAGAGTACAGATCCATGTAATATCTCCCTCTATATTGATATAATATTTTTTTGGATCTGCCAAGCTCAGTAGTTGTTTATAGTCAAAAGAGCGCTATATGGGAGCCCATAACAGTATGACCTACACACCTTTGTAGTATTTTTATTTTATGGCATTTACAAAATGCCCTTTGGGTTTTCTTTCTATGGATTTTATTTTGGGTTCATATGAAAAAATTAATAAATAAAGTCTAGCAGTGTTGTGATCTTTTTTGACGCGTATTGCAAGCTACAAATCGAAAGTTTGTGCCCTCTCACTCTCATACTAAGGTGGGGGACAAAAAATTACACGGTGAAACCATAAATGGATAATACATCCCCGTCTTAAATTAAAAGTCATTATTTGGAACTTTTAATGGAAATTTCTACACTTTCTAATACTCGAATTACTCTTATCTGGTACTGTTGGGACTAGTAATTTAGAATCTTACCTAATTATATACTATCTTTGAAAGAACACTCTTAATAAGACTCTTAATTTGAAATGGAGGGAATATTATATGTTGAATAATACTATATTTATCATCTTATTTTGTTGTTCTAACGTTGTTGATACAAAAATTAGTCAGTTGACATGGACCAATTATATGAAGGCACGTGTCATCTTACGTGGCAAAGTATATATTCACCGAACAACTCAACTGGATGAGCAACTCAGTGTAACGAGCTACTAATTATACCGAGCTACTAAGCCTAACGAGCTACTCGGCTCACCGAGCTACTCAACTTGACGAGCTACTCAATGTCCAGAGCATCTAGTCAAGAAGATCAAGCGACAATTATAGATTCAATGAACATCGGATTCAATGAACATTCTTATTATTTACAGATGTATATGCCTATTAAATAACGACGTATTGTCTATTCATATGGATAACCCAAGGGCTATAAATACATTGTAACCCCCTCCATAATGGGACAATTGATCACTTACGATCATAATTGTGATTAAGGCAAAATACCCAGCAATACAAAACAATGGACGTAGGCCATTTTCATTAAGGCTGAACCACTTTAAAAATCTTTTGCTTTTTTCTTGATTCATAATTATCTGTGATTAATTAATTAGACCAAATCTAATTTTTTACATCAACAGATTGGAACTTTTAATGGATAATACATCCCCGTTTTACATTAAAAGTCATTATTTGTAACTTTTAATGGAAATTTCTGCACTTTCTAATACTCAAATTACTCTTATCTGGAACTGTTGGGACTAGTAATTTAGAATCTTACCTAATTATATACTATCTTTGAAAGAACACTCTTAATAAGACTCTTAATTTGAAACGGAGGGAATATTATATGTTGAATAATACTATATTTATCATCTTATTTTGTTGTTCTAACGTCAATCTTTAATAAATTGTGCAATTAGAAACAAAAAGTTGTATTTTTTTAATTAAAAAAATGATGGGCAAATGGACAAAAATTCCATTGATATTTTTATTTTAACGTTTTGTCTAAGCCTTTATATAATCCTAAATCCCTAAAATCTTTGTTGAAAAAATGGTAACAAAAACAGACGAGGGTCTTTTGGAAGATAAAAAATAATAAGTGGATTAAATACAAAATATAATCTTCTAGGGACTAAACATTCTCTGTCCCGAACTGTGTTTAATAGTAAGCTATGTACACGGCCACATACTCTTCCCTTTTTCGCCCATAGCTCTACCATCGCTAGGTCAATTTTTCTAAAGATATAAAACCCCCATATTCAACATCGAACCTTCACCATTTCTACTTAATTTGGGAAGCAATGTGAGTGATAATTTATGTCTTATTCCCCTGTAATTAGTGTAAAAAGTTATAATTAAGATAAAATATGGTATATACAACAAAGAATGCTTGATGTATAATATTTGTGCGAAACATGCCCAAATTGACTATGTGGAAAAATAAACCACAATAGAAGAAACTAAAACACAAGAAATTATATGCGAAGAATTGCGTGGTTTCACAATATAACCTTGCTTTGTCTCGGAGAGAGAATTCAACTATATTGAGAATGTAAAAGTGCAAGTACACCTAATTCTCCCCGTAAAATCGATGTTCTTGTATAAAGAACACACTCTCTCTCTCTCTCTCTCTCACACACACTCACACACACTCACACACACACACACACACACACACACATATGGATTCTCCCAAATGTCACTTAATAACTCTAGTTGTTTTTCGATCTCATAAGGGTAATATTATGTATACTTTTTTCTGTGAACCTTTTTTATTGCCCGACTGATGTGTTTAATACACATTAGCTGGTATTTAGAATTCACATGGCTTCATTACAAACATCAGTCAATGTATGTTTGACGCATCAACTAGGTAATAAAAAGGGTCACAGAATAGGGTATACTGTATAAATATCTAGTTTTCAAAGATTGAATATCTCTAAAATCGAGGAACAAACATCCTACTTCACCATAATGCTAAATCTAGAATGCAACGTAATTTTCTGCGGGGTGATTCGGAAAAAAAATCCATTAAAAATTCAATAAATATTCCATGACAAATGATCATGTTAACTCAATAAAGGGATATTAGGAACCATTACACCACGACCTCTTCCGTACGCATTGTTACAATCAGAAGACGCATTTCTTCCATTGCTTAAAAGAAGGTAAATATTGTCCATCCATATGTCTCTACAAGGAACCGTGGCACTACAATTTAACTTGACTGCTATTTCTTTTGTTGAAATTCCTAGTATTTCAGTGAAACTCACATTGCTAACTCGCACGGCTGACTCCTGCAAGTATAAATAAATCAAAATCCAAAGATATTCATACATCCTTCTGTGTGCATTTGATTAAAATTCTTATATATGATGCATGTTTGTACTCACGTGCGTTACACAATGCTCATGATCACAATAGAACTGATCAATGATAATAGGATTTTCCGATTCTTGACACAGTATTCGTTCAAACACAATGTGTCTCGCATATCCTTCGCCTCCCTGGTTAAATAAAGTTTAAAGGGGTGTGAAATTATCCTTAATATTTAAATTAGGATACAATTATAGTTTGTATAAAATGTTTCATAAATAAACTAGGGCTTGATAATATCAAAGAAGTTTGCTTTACCTGCCATGTCTTTATCCTAGCACCATTGGTGGATCCCTTAAATACAACATCACTAACTTGAATATACTCAACTTTGTCATTGGCTCCATGTTTGCCTAAGCTTCCTATACTATATTGAGAATATAAACTTTATCAGGATTGATAATGGAAAATTATACATCTAAAGAAAATGGAGAAAAATAAAATAATGAATAGAAAGAAGATAAAATAGAGAAAATGAGTTTAACCTTATACCATGCCCGGGTCCACAAGTGATATTGCTGATTTTGATGTTTGAAGAGCCATCCACTATTGAGATGCAATCATCACCTGCATTTCAACACTAAATTGGTTAAATATGGTTGCACAATCAATATGACCAAACATCATCCCCTATTTTTTTAAGAGTAATTCAATGTCATTTTAATTCATTTTGTGCTACACACTAACGAGTCATGTCTGTATTGGTTACAAGTTGAGTGGAAACCTAGACAATTTTTTTGAATTGCTTCTCTTATATATTATATTATAACGTTTGAGAGATATAAAAAAATTCGTGTTGTTAAGACTATATATTTTTGAGATGTAAAATTAGTTCACTAATCAAAAGAAACAATAAAAATATTAGTAAAACAAGAATTTTGATAAAAATGAACCCGTAAAGATAAAAATCAAAAGCATAATTATAAAATATAAAATTTCAAAATGAGAGAAAATGTTCATTTAACTGTGTCAAATGCTACCTTTCAAAAAATAAACTATTTACTGAATAAGTGAGTAAATATTAAAAGAGCAAACAAATAAAGAACTTTAAGTGATAATTAGAGCGAAGAGTAATGAGTTCGAAAACTTTGTTTAGAATTCTTTTTGGGTACTAGCTCTTTTTGAATGTGTATATCCATGCATTATATACACAATTAAGCCCCCAAATTTTTTGGGGCCCTATGAAAAAGCATCATATGATAACTCTATTAACCCACTCGAATTGGTTAGTGTTTTAAATGAGAATAACTCAAACCAGATACAAATACATTAGTGTATCATACAAAATGAGTCGTTATAGAATTACTCCTTTTGGTATATAAAGAAAATTACTACTGTGCAAACTATAAATGTACAAATTAAAGTTTACCAGTTCTAATGGTGCAATGATCAATGAAGACATTGGTGCAACCTGTGATGTGAAGGCCATCAGTGTTTGGACTATCTCCGGGTGCATCTATGGTTACATTTGAGACATAAAGAGAACTTATGCCATTAAACACAACATGCATTCGAGGATTGTTCTTGAAATATAGACCACTCATGCTAACATTCTCAGAGTCTGATATCTCCAAAGCCTACATAAACAATGGTTTAGATGTTGATGACTCTTACTTTTAACAATAATAGCATATACTAAGAGGGATTTACTTGCATTGATGGAAATCTATCAATAATTAAACATTTGGGGTTGAGAAGAAAAAATATAATGTTCGCTGGGCACCACGCATCTGTATTCAACACCAATTAAGACGCAACACATGTGTAACACTTATCCCATACAGGCCATCAAATATACCCAGGGCCGGTTTTGAGGGAAGGCGAGAGAGGCGGTTGCCTCCGCCCCCCCGATTTTCAACGCATTTTAAGGGCAATTCCAAAAAATAAGTCGGCCTCTTTCCGGTAAACGAAAAACCTACAATTTATAAACTAATAAAAAATCTCTTGTTATATATGGCGCCCCTAATTCAAGAGTTCGCCTCGAACCCCTAAAGTCTTGGGACCGGCCCAGTATATACCCTTGTCGTGTCTTGATTGCCGCCGAGTAAGGTACTATAGTGTCATGCTTTATTAACGAGCTATTAATAATAATTAGCTCAACATGCCTAAAGTTCTCTTAGTTCCAATGAAACCATTTTGTGTCACTCCATAGTCTTAAAATAATTTAATTTTGAGCATCACCCGTTAATGCAAATGCTTATCTAATTTAATATTTGAATTATTAAATCTTATCTAAGGTGTCGTTTGTTTGTGTATCCTCTGAATTCTGAAAGCTTAATGTTGAATTTTGAATGATGGAAAAGTTTAAGTATTTCTTAATTGAATGAATCGTATGTTATTTTTATTTGGTTTTCGATGTCGAGTATATGTTATTTTTGATATCTTTATCACTACTACGTATTTATTAATTCGTTCCATATTATTAACTCCTAGCAAAAATAATGAGGGTAAAACTAAGACTTAAATTCTTACGGGGATTTCAACATTCAAAGATGAACTTGCTTCTATCAGCAATGAATTGAGCTGCATTGGCTTTTACTTTACTTTCTAAATCCCATTAAATTCAAACACAAAGATTAAAATTCATATTCATAATATCTCATTCTCTTAGTGACTAAAATACCCATCCCTGCCTATCCACAATTTCCCCTAAAATCCTTCTCCATCAATCTCCCATGGTCACTCTATCAACAATCAACATAACTATGGGTGAAAAAAAAGCCCCATGACACGATAACATGACATGATCGGCTTGAATTTTTAGCGAATTTGAGTTGAACCCAAGTGAATTGGGGTGCTTAAGCAGTTGACCTCCTAAACATGACATCCTAAATTTATGTAATTTAGGTTAAAGTTTTCAACTTTTGAAAATATGGGGTAAAAATCAAATTTACCCTAAACCTTGGGTTTAAATTTGGATTTATCCTTTTATTTTGGATAAATTATCTAAATAACCCATAAGATTTATTAAATTTTCTACAGAGCCCCCTACTGTTGTTTTTGTATCTATTGAGCACTTAATGCTTATTACTTGTTTCTAATAAGCCCTTCCGTTAAAAAACCCGTTAAAGTTAATGGATTTTGCTTAATTTATATCTTTACCGCTATTTAAACTTGCAAAATGACATTTTTAACCTTATTAAACTTGCCAACCTAATTTTTGCTATTTAGAAGTTTAAAATATATTAAACTTTAAAATCTGTTTTGAAACTTGTATAACTTCCTTTTTTAAAAATCTGTTAAACATTTAAAACATTAGATATATTCATAAAAAAAACTTTACATATTATTAAAAAACTGTTGTTATTATAAAACATCTATACTTGTTTTGAACTTTTTTTATTTAAGAAAAAAGTACGTTATTTAAAATAAAAAAATGTATGTAAACTTTTTCTCAAATAAATTTGTTTTTATTAATAAAAACTGTTTTTAACTGTATTTTTGTTTAAGAAAATGTGTGCTATTTATTAAAAAAAATTATTAACTTTTTTGTATAAATGAAAATGATAAAATACTGTTAATATTTTTTATTATTTAAAAATATTTTTGATAGGAAAAAAGTACAAAAGTTTAATTGCTTCATAAATAAAATATGTCTCTTATTTTTAAAGGTTTTTATTATATAATTTTTTTTATAATTTTTGTTTGTCAAAAAGCTGAATGTATTTTACATAAAAAATTGTAAATATTTTTAGCTTTTTTTTAGTTTGAAAAACTGTTTGTCAATTATAAATAAAAACCAAGGTTCTAAAAAACGCGGGGCGTGATTGAGGCGTGGAGGCCAATCCTTAAGCCTTAGAAGCCTAGGCGGACCTAAGCGTAAAAAGGCGTGAAAAGGCGTTTAGGCCTTCTTAATATATTTTAATATTTTTTAACCATAACAAGGCTGTTAAAATACAAAAATTGCACATATCATAAAAATATGTCTAAATATATGCAAATTAAAATACTATTTGATTATTTTGGATGAGATAATGGTCCGATTTGTAAACAAATTCTTTAAAAGGCGACATCGTTTCACTAAATCATTGTTGTTTTTAGAAAAAAGTGCGCCTTAAGGGTTTTACCAAGAATAAGGCGTGAAAAGCGTAAGGCGAGGCGTTTCTCCTAAGCCTCAAGCCTAGGCGGATTTTTTAGAACAGTGATAAAAATTTAAGTGTTTTCTATAAATAAAAAGTTCTAAATTTTTTTTTATTTATATAACTTTTTTTTTTTAATTTTTAATTTATTTTAAATGATTTGTACGAATAGAAACGTCAAAAAACTGTTTTAAAAAACTATTGTTTAGTAAAAAACATTTTTTTTTAATAAAAATAATGTTTTCTAATATAAGAGTGTGTGACCCAAGTGTTTAATAAGTTCAAAAAATTAAGTTTACATTTTAAAATAGGGTAAAAGTGGTAAATTAGGTGAAAACCCTTAACTTATACCTTTTTTCAAGGGAAGGACTTATTAGAAACAAGTGATAAATATAAGGGCTTAATATGTACAAAAAATACATTAAGAACTCAATAAAAATATTTGACAAATATTAGGAACCATTAATGTTCTTTAACCGCAACATACAACGTAGCCGTTCAGGAGCGGACTCAAAGAACGGGTCTACTAACAAACTACCCGCAAACGACGTAGTTTTGAGGGTGAAATTACAAGAAAACCCTCACTTCACCCGATTTTCATGTAATTTCACCCCCAAAACTACGTCGTTTGGAGGTAGTTTGTTAGTAGACCCGTTATTTAGGTCCGATCCTGATCGGCTCTGCAACATACAATTGTTATCATATATGTATTATCTCTTGCTAGGTTTGAAAACTTTTCCTGTAGTCACATGATCGATCATGTACGAACGATTTCTTAAATGTGTGCTATTTATTAAAAAAAAATTATTAACTTTTTTGTATAAATGAAAATGATAAAATACTGTTAAACATTTTTTATTATTTAAAGAGATTTTTGATAGGAAAAAAATATAAAAGTTTAATTGCTTCATAAATAAAAATTATTAATCTTATAAAGATTTATTTGTCACCACTCTCATGTTTTTATTTTTTTAATTGTTGGTCCTATATGGGAGAAGTGTCATTGTCTACAAAAAGAAGAATATATAGTTAAAGGGAAGTTATAGGCAGTTATGAGACTTTTTACAATTTTAAAAACACGTGGGAGTCGACCCTAAATACAACTTTGTAGATGAGACTAAAGCTAAAAACCTATAAAAGATTTTATTATATAATTTTTTTTATAAAAAAAAATTCAAAAAGCTGAATGTTTTTTACATAAAAAACTTGTAAATATTTTTAGTTTAAAAAACTGTTTGTCATTTATAAATTAAAACTTAAGTGTTTTCTATAAATAAAACATTCTAAAAATTTGTTTTTTTATTTATATAACTTTTTTTTAATTTTTAATTTATTTTAAATGATTTGTATGAACAGAAACGTCAAAAAACTATTTTAAAAAACAATTTTTTTAGTAAAAAACATTTTTGTTTAATAAAAAAACTGTTTTCTAATATAAGAGTGTGTGACCCAAAAAACTTTTGAGTGTTTAATAAGGTCAAAAAATTAAGTTTATATGTTAAAATAGGGTTTAAGTAACTTATACCCTTTTTTTCCCTTTTTTTGAACGGAAGGAAATATTAGAAACAAGTGATAAATATTAAGGGCTTAATATGTACAAAACAATACATTAAGAGCTCAATAAAAATATTTAACAAATATTAGGAACCATTTAAGTAACTTACCCCTTTGATTTTTATGAAAGTTAGTGTTCTTTAAACGCAACAGACAATTGATATATGTATTATCTCTTGCTAGGTTTAAAAACTTTTCCTGTTGTCACATGATCGATCATGTACCAACTATTATTATGGGAGTAGGCAAAATATGTATGGCATTCTCCTATGGCACCAGGTTTTTTATATAGATTATGTACTTTTAGGATTTAAAATAATATTGATTACGGATATAAGACAATAAATATTTCGTTTTCATTTTTAGTTCATATTTTTAAATTAAAGGGACACGTGGCATGCTGTGATTGGTTGACGTTTTATGAAAATGGGTTCGCGCCAGTGCCTTTATTAAAAAATAGGGACTAAAACCATAAATAAAATGTTTGTTATCCTATTTTCAAAATACATATTACAATAGGTCCTAAATTTACAAAGTCCCTTTTATATATCGAATTGGTGTGATATAGTGACGAATCACATTGATACTGACTCGTGTCCGATTCACACAGCTCTATATTAAAATTAGGGAGGTTTTCAACCCCTTAATTTCATTTAACTACCCCAATTTTAATATACTCTTATTATTGTGTTGACTTTCTATTTACCCACTCATGAAAGAACGAAAAATAAAATATACTTTAAATACACATGCAAACACTTAAATTTTTTTTTTCTCTTTTATTTTTATATATTTTACTCAAATTTGATATTTTTAACTTTATTAACAAACTTTGTTTCTTTTTTTTTTCATTTTTTTACTTCCTTTTGTTTGCTTTTGATTTCTTTTTATTTTTGTCATTTCTTAGTAAATTTATCTTTGTTCTACCTTTTTTGGTTTCGTTTTCCATCATGTAAATACACGTACAATACATGAAAAAAATGCAAAAAAATTAAAATAACGATAAAAAAATATACTTGTAATTAACATTCTATGAAATAATAATGACATAATGATGAAAAATGTAACCATTAAATTCTTAAAAATAAAGTTCTAGCATTCAAAAAACTAATATTTATATATAAAAGCAAAAAAGAAAAAAAATCATTTAGAGTGTATGCATGTGAGTTTAAAGTATGTTTTTATTTTTCATTTAAACCACCCCATAAAGTGGGGTGGTTAAATAGAAAGTCAGTCCAACAATATGAATATAATAAATTGTCGGGGTTAGATAAAATTAAAGGGTTGAAATAAAACTTCAATAAAATTATTGTTACAACACGCCCATGGTATGCTACTTGTGTATGACATAACTTTTTGGTAATTTATAAGAATAATTTTGTATTTATAGGTTTAATGAAATTTCATATCTTGTGAGATTTATTTCGTGTCTTAAAGGGTTTACTTTTTTATTGTACATGACTCCAATGCTAATATTTAGGGTGTTTTCTAATTTAGGAACTAATTTTTATTTAAGAAAAAAACTCATCTTTTTTAGGGTGGGACAGCTGGCCCAGGGATTTAAGGTGCTCCATGCCCAAGGCGAGGATCGAACCCCCGACACTTGGTTAAGGGAGGAAGAACCCCTTCCGCTCTACCACACCCCCTGGGTTGAAAAAAAAAATTTATTCTTGAATACATTCTTGATAGCTTATAGTTGGTTTAAATACAAAATTAAATAAAGATTGTATATTTAATTAAAGACTGTAAACTTATAGTTGGTATAAAAATAATATCAGTCATTGACACAGTTATTATACCTATTGTACATATATATTAGAGAGCACATTGTCAACCTAAGATTGTAAACTTACAGTTGGCTTCTTGCGATCCTGAAAAAGATGAATAAGAAACTAATATTAGGCACTTGAATGATATATCATACTACAATGTAAAAAAATAATCTTAAATTAATTAAAGAGTCTTACATGTATATTCCACCATTTTTCTCCTTGGCCATGGATCGTTCCAAACCCATAAATTGAAAGACCATCTACGTGACTAAAATGAATCCATTTATGGCATTCATCGTTATCACATCTCCATTGCGAGGGATCTTGTGGAGCTATTATATTACCATTTATCTGGATGAAAAAAAAAACATTATCAATTGACAAAACAATTATTAGTTAAATTATTTTACTTTTGAATATTACAAGTAAGGGTACGCACATTTCGAGTTAGTTCAGTTGCACTATTAATCGAGAATAGAAACATAACTGACCGGGTTTTACATTTTTGGAATTGGAACTCGAAGTGATTATGTCTAGAACCAAACCAATCCATCCAACGATTATTTGGTTGATTCAAATAGTTTATTGGTTTCAAAAAAATATTAAAATAATAAATAAAATGATATTTTTTCTCAAATATAACTTAGCAAAGGGTATAAAAAAGTTCAAACTTTCAAATTTATAAACCTTTAAAAATAATTTAGGATCCAATCAGTTCCAGTTTATTCCAGGTTCTTAGTGCGGTTCCGAATCAGAATTGTCTATAGTTTAGTTTGGTTTGGATTTGTGCTGAAATCGGGAACCAAATTGAAAAAACCCGCTCTGCATTTTGATTTCGTTCGATTTATTGATATTTTCAATTCCTTTGCATTACAAATTGAAAATGATAAAGCACTATCCAAATACCTCAACATGAACGCTTTTGGAGCTGCAAGGGCCCTTTAAGTACAAGGGATGTACTAAAAATGTCATATTTGAAGGTATATGCATGATTGGAGATTCGGACGAAGAGGCACACATTGCTTCCCATGCTTCCACGAAAGCCTAAAAATGAGAAAATTAAATAATTATTTTGCAATCTTCACTTTCCTTGCTTTTATTAAAGCAAGTAAAACCGACAGCAACATTAGAATATAGGGATCAACAAATCGTGTTTTTGAGACGTGTTTTAGCTTGACTCGACACGACATAACAAGATAAGAAAAAAACACGGTTCAAAATTTTCATGCACAAGTAAACCTAACAAGACACATAAACATGAAAACATGACATGCCATAATGCCATTAAGCATGAATAAAAACACGAAAACACGACATGCCTTTAACACGGGTAATTATTTTGAGATAAACACGACACAAGCCCGCGTCAAAAATTTATCGTGTCAGTCCATGTTGTTAAATAAACTTACGTCAGTATCGTCTGCATGACCATCTCCGATTGCACCATGGTCCCGAACATCGTATACTGAACCAAGTGATTGTGTGAACGTTAGGAAACAAAGAGTTAAGAGAAAATAATTCCTAAAGAAGGCCACTGTCATCTTTATTTTAAATATCAAAACGAGTACAGAAAAAATGTCCCCTTTCTTTCTCATCCTCTTCTATCACGTAAACTCTTTTTCCTCATATCAAACGAGTTTGAGTGGAGGTAAAACTCTCTTTATATATGAATAAGCGGGACCTTAAATTTCGTGTTTTTTGTTTATCCTTCAGTGTCCTACTACAACTCAAAGATGTGTTTAGTTAGTGTTGATAAGAACGCAATCTCATAAGAATCGTCCCAAATCTTCCCAAATACAACTTAATTTTGATTCGTTGTATATACATATACATACCCACGTATTTGGTTCCCTTCATTTATTTTTTAGGGGACTTAATAAGTCCTATTTATAAAAAAATATTTTCTAATAAATTCTCTTAAAATATTTTTTTTCTCAGTAAGTTCTATTTATATATATAGTCTAAATATTTAGAAATATGATCTATTGAAGCAATTTTTTTTTTTCGTGAGATTTTATTAATTGGTGAGCAATCCTATTTTTTTTTCTTATTTATTCCATTGTTATGTTTGTATGTGGAGAAAACATTAGGAATATGGGTAGAATTAAGGTTAGGGTATTAAGGGTAAGAAGGAGAACTAAGGTAGGAGATGAAGATAAATTTATCTTTTTGTCTTTAAAATATGGAGGTTTAAGTTGAATATTGAATCAGGCATTTTTTGTGCATAATTAAAATTTGAGAAGGTTATCTCAAATCAAACCATTTCAGATGGTTAAGTGAAACAACAATTCTTGTATAAAGTGATTAACTCAAGGGTCGGACACTAAATAAATTGTGTTTATTTTATGTTTTTATCTATGTTGCTTAACACTATATATTATTATATTATCTCCATCACCACATGTTACTTTCAGATATTGTAATACCCCGTATTTTTATGCTATATTAATTTGGGGATTTATTAAAGTTAATGTGAATGTATTATTTAATAAAAATCCGGAAATTAATTATGTTACAATTATTAACGTGACGAGAGTTAGTAATTATGGGAAATTTATTGAATATTACTAATGAGCAAAGTAATATATTATATTGGTTATATTGAATGTCATGAGTGAGTTAAATGACAATTTCGAAAATTTAAGTCGGAACGTGCTCGTGTCGCGTCGGGACTAAATTCTTGTAAATAAAAAGTAAATATTTTATAAGTTGTCCGTATGGTCGTTTTGAGTGCGCCAACGCTTCCGGAAGGGTCGAAATAGTCAGAAAAGTGTACCCGGGGGTTTAGTTTGGGTCTCGGGGCGTTTTTAGGCCTAATTAGTAACCCGGGAGGGCATTTTGATCATTTTACCTTTTTGGGTAATTAAACCCACGAAAATACCAAGGGTTATATTAGATATCTGGATTGTCACCTAGGTTTAGAAACTCTAAACACAAGTGACGGCCATAGGAGAGGGAAAAAGAAAGCTCCAAGGCAATCCAAAGCCCCAAAAGTCATCCGTTTGCACCACCACCACCACCACCGCGTAGATCGCGCAACGGGCTACGCAACCACGCCAAAAACATCTGCAAATCAGAACGTCGAACCCAGGCAAGTGTTTATCTTGCTATTTTCGTTGGTGCAATCTCCATATTAGTTTAGGAATGATTAGGGATGAATTATGTGGAAGAAAACACAATTTGTGATAGGAAAATCCATGTAGCATTGGTTGTTATGATGATTCTGGAAATCCTTGCCATGTAGAGGAAATTAACCACGAAATTTTGATGATTATAAGAAAGAAATTCTGGAGAAAGATTTGTTAGAAAACTGTTAAAGAAAATTCTAGGGTTCTTGATAATTATATGTAATTTTGGGTGGAAATTCCATGTTTAAATGATGAATATGTACATGCCTTACGTTAGAAACATCTGGTGTATTTTTATAATGTTAGTAGTAGAATTCTTGGACGTTTGGGGTTGGAAAATATGGAATTGGATGAAGAAAATTGGTAGAACCCGTAACTGCAATTCTGCAGAAATCAAAATACCTGTTTGATCGATCGATCGAGAATAGAGCTTCGATCGATCGAGTCCCAGACCTCGATTGATCGACCCCTCCTGGCAGACTCCTATTTTCCCTTGTCTAATTAGTTGAACTAAATTTATCGTGAAATAATTCTTGGGCATTCTTAATAAAATGTTTTGGGAGATAGGAAAGACTAGTAGGACATATGAGTAAGTGTTGGGAACTTTATTATAAGACGAGAAGTTTACTTTTGGGGTAATTGTATAATGAATGATGAAACTACGTATTTCAAGTGAGAGATTACGGTGAATAGCTACGATAGTGAATAGAGTTATACCTACTGAATTTTCTACTTGGAAGGATAGAGTCCACGAGTGTCACGTAATAAGTGAGAAAACCCTTCGAGTTAAGGTTAGAGATGAAACCTTATACGTAATACTAATAATGTGAAATTAAGGATAAATGTTGTAATTATGGGTGACGTGAGGAACCTATATTAATATGATAAAAGTGGTATATTTATATGATTGTGTGTACATATATTATATACATGTGAAAAACATATCGCGCTACTTGCTATCCTTGAGGTTACCGCGCTGGGACAGTCTTATCTCGATGGGACCTTTATGGGGGATATTGACTTGTACCCTAGAAGATAGATATCCTTGGTACAGGCTATCGAATCGATAGTTCAGACGGTCCTAAGAGACACGAGTATGTGCCATCCTCTTAGAGACTTGGAGTCTATGCTTCGCCTCGATATTGTTTGTGTATGTGTTAATACAGTTCGAGAGTGACTCCGAACTTGTATTCCCCTTGATATAAGTGGTATGGGGTTTGGATAGTAGAAGTATGCACGCACCATAGTTTTATTTGGGGTGCTGTTATTTTATATATATTATACGAGTAGTTAATATATATATGAGATTTGGAAATTTGAAACTGCCTACTGTGATTTGATAAGTAGGACATGGGTGATGACTCAAATAGTAAATACTTGCTTTGTGAAAGTATAATATTATGAAGCACCTTATACCTTTGACTTGATTAAGTCTACATTGTATAAGTGCTCAACTAATTTGGAAATATTGACAAAATTGGTTGTCTATCCTAGAATCCAAAAAGCCTCAGAACCTATCTCTCTAATCCTCTTCAATGATGCTTGATGGTATAAAATGAATCACACTACACTTAATTAGAAGTGCATACATGTGTTAATATTGCTTAAAATTGAGTGTGTGTTTAATTCCCCTTGAATTGGAGCTTTAATAATTTTTTGGGAATTTTTAAATAATTTTAAACCTTTTTAAACAATTTTTTAACATTTTTTAATAAATGTTTTTATTAATAAAATGGGTTTATAAATTGTGAGGGGTTAATATATTATTTTGGAAACTTCATTTTTCACTGAAATGTTTGGTTGGGTACGATCTCAAAGCGCTAGAGACTTCAGGGTGATGTTTTGTAATTACTTTGATGCGCGTGTGAGAGCCACTAACAAGCCAATACTTGTCATCCTTTCGGTGCGTTAGTTTGTGTTTGTTGTGTGAGAGGATAACCAGGTGCATTGGTGATCGTTGGATCTTTCCTTATCAATGGTCTGCATGTGTTCTTAGTTAATCCCAGTGCAAACCATATGAACCAATCTCAATCGTTCTTAGCCACCGCTCTTTTATAACCTTTGGATCAAGTCAAAACTGGCATGACTTGATCTCAGCCCTTGATTTGCCTCGATCGTCCAGAACCTTCCCTCAGCCCTATATATACCCTCCACTTCTCAGCCTTAGAGAACTTTTGGTCATTCGTCTTTCTGAGAGAAAAAAATAAGAGAGAAGAGAGAAGTGAGAGAGAAGAGAGAAAAGAAAAGAGAGAAGAGAGAGAAAGGAAAACCTGTTAGCCAAACCCTAACCCTAACTCTAAACAGTTCATCTTCTCTGAAACAAACCTTCGTATAAACCTTACCCCAAACACAACCTGAGTGTTTGAGAGAGAGAGAGAGAGTGGTTTGTTCTTGTGTTGTTGTAACCTCTTGATCTTTAGATCTTGTACACAACTTAAACATTCGTGTGAAGATCTAGTTTCTTTTTCATAGAAACGTTAGATCTACATACTATATGTTACATTTTCACTAGATCTGCATTTTTTATACTTGATTTAAGAAAATCGTACTAAGTTGGTTTGATAATGTTTTTTGGTTTCTTTTCTTACGAAACTTAATCCTGACCTAGTTGGATTCGCACTTGGAGGGTTTTCAATCTCATAAAGATTTTCAAAAGAGATTGAGAAAGGTCTTGACTGATTTCTGAAGCAAGATCTCCGTGGAATCTGGGTTATCTTTAAAGGTCAAAAGGATTTGAGTTCTGTGAGAAAGAACTAAACTAAAATCACTGCATATAGACTTCATATGTAATTTACTAGGACTGTTTGTAAATCTAAGTGTGTGTGAGTTCATGCATGTGAATAGGAACCACTACACAAACACTTAATACACTACTACACTGGAAGTGTTGTGTTTAAGATCTGAAATCATTGAGTCGACGTAAAGAAGCTAAAGCAAAGGAAGTTAGCAAACCGGAGAACATCATCAACAAATCAGATCTATCAGAAGTTAGAAGGACACCAAGTGGGGTATATTCCTAAACTTAGAATAGGTTGATTTGTGTGCTTGCATGTTGTATTATTTGTAACTGATTTTTGTTATTAGTGGATTTTTGTTTTTGTGACTTAGAAGTCACCGTGGATGTTTCCTCTGTTGGGAGAGGTTTTACCACGTTAAAAATCGTGTGTTGATTATCTTCATCTACTCACCTCATTCTTTAAGTGTGCTGAATTTTTGAAACTACCTTAGTTTTAAAAACTGATTATACAATCTTAATTACTCTCGTACATAAGTTTCTTTGTAAACAAATCTTGTTTATAATTTTTATTTTCAAAAGAAAAGGGTTTCTCCAACAAACATTCGGAGTTGCTTATACAGTTTAACCTTGTGTTAAACGGCATTAGCGACGTTTTTCAATTGGTATCAGAGCCCTGTTAACTTTTTATTTCAAAAGATCTTGTGTTTCTGAAATCGTTTTCTGAAAAACCTAACTATGGACGAGAAGAATGAAAGGTTTGGTAATCTGTCCAGACCTCCACTCTTTGATGTAAACAACTTTGCTTACTAGAAAGTAAGAATGGTTGCCTTCATCCAAGGGACTTTAGGAGATGATGTCTGGGACATTAGAGAAAATGGATACACTTATCCTACAAAACCAGCCACTGAAGGAAGTGATGAGAGGGTAAAGAAAATCTTAAGTGAATTTACCCAAGAAGAAAAAACCATTTCTCGTAATAATAATAAAGGCAAGAATGCCATTTTTATGTCTATTAATGAGTATGAGTTCAAGAGAATCTCATCTTGTGCCACTTCTAAGGAAGCATGGGACACATTAATCACTGCCCATGAAGGAGACTCAAGAGTTAAAGCTGCTAAAACCCAAATGCTTATCCAGTAGTACAACTCTTTGATCATGACTGATTCTGAATCTTTTGATGATTTTTACATGAACTTAACTGATATAGTCACTAAGTTGCATGCTAATGGTATTACTTATGATAGAAATGAAATTGTTTCTAAAATCCTAAGGTCATTACCACAAAAGTTTGACAGTAAGAGGTATGCTATTGAGGAAATGAATGATCAAAACCTTACTCCTGAGTTACTCAGTAGCAAACTTAGAACTGTGGAAATGGAATTAGACTTTAAGAAACAATTAAATCATTCACAGAGAAAACAACCTAACTCTAACTTGAGTTTTGCCTCTAAGATACCCAAACTTGAGGCTAATTTGACCAACTCTGACTCTGATGAGGAGTGCGATATAGACAAACTAGATAATCAGATTGCCTTGATGTCTAAACAATTTAAGAAAATTGTCAAATTTCGAAACAAACAGGCATCTAAACAAGGCAAGCCTAATTATCATACTCTGTCTAATCTCAAACCTCATGAGAGAAGTCTTGACAAACATCCTAAAGACAACAATTCCAGACCCACTAGAGACCTTAAAAAGATTGAATGTTTTAGATGTGGGAAACTAGGTCACATTGCTCACGATTGCAGAGTTAATCTGAATAAAGCCAACACACACAATAGAGCCAACGTCTGTATAACTTGGGATGATTCAAGTGACTCTGATGAAGAGGAACTTGAGTCATCAAATGTTCTTGACCCTTGCATGTCTTTTTATGCTAAGATCATTTACAATGATGATATGCCTGTGTGTGATAATGATGCTCATACTCCTGCATGTGTGAATACTGTTTTGACTGGCCTAGATGCTTTATTGTCTGAAAATGTTGCTAGTTCTAGTTCCGTGTGTGTGAGTCAAAGTGATATCGATAATGACGATGCAAATGGGTGCGTGAGTACTAAAACTGAATCATTAGGGGTCACTACACACACTTCACTTAGCGACTCAGACACAGATGACCTCCCAGATATCCATACCTTGTATGCTAAAACTCTTAAAAAAGGCACTAGACTGGAAAAGACTGTTTGAGACCTTACTAAGAAATTAGATGATCTAAGTCTTATTGTGAAGTTGAATGCTGAAGAGTACACTAACCAGTGTCTATCTCATCAATCTGAAATTGAAACTTTTGATCAAAAATTAAAAGAGTTGACTAAAACTAATGAAACCCTGGAAATGAAATATAAGGAAACATTATTAGAATTGGAGGAAGCAAAAACAAAGACAGCTACTATTTTCAAAAATTTTTCTAAGTTTGAAAATAATTCAAACTGTTTTACTGACTTTGTTGTTGACTCCAAGACCAATTCTGATGATAGAACCGGTATTGGATTTTGCCCTAAGAACAAACCACAAACTACAAAACTTGAACCTATTAAGTTTGTGTCTGGGGGCAAAAGACCAATGGAAACATGTCCAGACTTTCATTTGATTAAAAATTAATTTGATCAAAAGCAACAAGAGAAAGACATTGGAGAGTCTAGTAATTCTAAGGCTGAGACTGCACTTAAGACTAAATACGTCTGTCCTTTGATCAGAAAGGCTGATTCTACCTATAAGACCATACCTCCTAGGAATAACACTTCTGAACAGAATGCTGTCAAACCTATCTTTAGAAGTTTTCCTAAGGAAATTCATCCCTCAAGCAATCAATATTGCTCATACTGTGACATCTATGGTCATTCCTTTGAAGGTTGTTATGCTAGGCATCTAAACACCCCTGTGTACAACACTTCTGTCTATAAGAACTTTAACTATTCTAGGCAAAGTCGTAACAATTATGTCCTTCCAAGACAACCTGATAAGAACTCTAACTACAGGAATAAAAAGACCAAAACTAAGAGTTCATTTAAGAGAAAGGCTCCCAGAAACTTTCCTAAACCAAAAGCTCAAATTTTTCACAATGATCAGTTTGCTGCTCCAAATGTTTTTCGACAAAAAGCTGTATCTCGAAAATTTTATCAAATGAGGGCAAACTTGCGCAAAATTAAAACTAGAGCTATTTGGGTTAGAAAAGATGATCTTTTACCACAAATGAAGTGTAACATTGTTATCACTGACTTAAAAGCTGAACACACTTCATCTGGTTGGTATTTAGATTCAGGATGCTCCAAACATATGACAGGAGATGAAACCAAACTTTTAAACAAAACCAGGTTTGCTGGTGGGAAAGTAGTTTTTGGTGATGGTGTTTCATCTCAGATCATAGGTAAAGGAACCCTAAAAGAAGAAGGAATGCCTGTTCTCGAAAATGTTCTATTAGTTAAAGGCCTTAAAGCCAGCCTCCTAAGTATATCACAATTTTGTGACTCTGACCATACAGTCACCTTTTCAAAGAACAATTGTAAAATTTTAAATGATAAAGGTGAATGCATTATTACAGGATTTAGAACACCTGACAATTGTTATACTGTCAAGACTAGTTCTGAAACCTGTAACATTGTCAGAATAGATGACAATGAAATCTGGCATAATCGTATGGGTCACTTAAGTTATGATATCCTTGGTAGATTGTCTAGTCAAGAGATAGTTAGAGGTATTCCTAAAATTAAACCTATTTAAAGTGTTGTCTGTGGTCATTGCCAGGAAGGAAAAATAGTTAAGACTTCGCATAAAAAAGTTAAAGACATCCTCACCTCTAGATCTCATCCATATGGACCTAATTGGTCCTTCTAGAACTTTTAGTCTTTGTGGACACAGTTATATCCTTGTCATGGTTGATGATTTCACACGATTCACTTGGGTTGCCTTCTTAAAACACAAATCTGACACGTTTCAGAATTTTTTGAAAATTCTTCTAAGAATTGAATATGAGAAGGACATACAAGTCAATCGCATTCGCAGTGATAGAGGGGGAGAGTTCATAGACACAGGAATAGTTGAATATTGTGACTACAACGGTTACAAACATGAATTTAGTGCCCCTAAAACTCCTCAGCAGAATGGCATTGCTGAAAGGAAAAACCGAACTCTTCAAGAGATGGCACGTGTCATGTTGCATGCCAAATCCCTACCTAAATACTTTTGGGTAGAATCCATTATAACTGCCTGTCACATCACTAATAGGGTCTATCTTAGGAAAAACTCTAAACAAACCCCTTATGAGTTGTGGTACGGTAAGAAGCCTAATCTGAAATACCTAAGAACCTTTGGAAGTTAGTGTTATGTCTGTAAAGATAGAGAACATCTGTCTAAATTCGAAACTCGTGGTGATAAAGCCATCTTCTTAGGATACTCTCCAAACAGTCGTGCTTATCGTATATACAATCTGCGTACTAAGGCCCTTATGGAATCGATAAATGTAATTGTAAGTGACACTATTGTCGAAAATAAGATATCTGAATCACCTATTGTGGTTGAATCTGAAAATGATTTCAAAACTGATTCACCAGAAATAGATGACTCATTACCTATTGAGTGTCCAGTTGTACCTGGCTGGGTCTCTAAAGACCATCCCATTGACAACGTGGCCGGTAATCCTAATGAGCCAGTTCGTACTAGATCCCAGTTAAGAAATTATGCTAATTATGCATGTTTCGTTTCCCTTGTGGAACCGAAAAATGTTAATGAAGCATTGAATGACACGCACTGGATTTCTGCTATGCAGGAAGAACTTTTGCAATTTGTCATTCACGATGTCTGGTATCTTGTACCTCGGCCTCAAAGCAAAAATGTTATTGGAACACGTTGGATCTTTAAGAACAAATCTGATGAAAATGGGGTGATTCTTAGAAACAAGGCTAGACTTGTTGCTCAGGGTTACTCTCAAATAGAAGGGATAGATTTCAGCGAGACATTTTCCCCCGTCACTCGTCTTGAGTCTGTTCGACTTCTTTTCGCCATAACGTGTTACTTAAAATTCACACTTTATCAAATGGACGTCAAATCTGCCTTCCTAAATGGAATTATGTCCGAAGAAACATATGTAGAACAACCCAAAGGGTTCATTGACCCTAAATACCCTAACCATGTCTTTCGTCTAAAAAAGGCTCTGTATGGCTTAAAACAAGCTCCTAGAGCTTGGTATGAACGCCTTTCCAACTTTTTGTTGGATAAGGGTTTTAAGAGAGGAGGAAATAACCAGACTCTCTTTGTCAAACATTTTGATAAAAACATTATCATAGCCCAAGTCTATGTAGACGACATCATTTTAGGGTCAATTTCAAATTCTGAAGTTAAATCCTTTTCTGCTATTATGCACAAGGAGTTTCACATGTCCCTTATGGGGGAGCTACAACTTTTCTTAGGATTTCAAGTGAAACAAAATTCTGATGGTCTATTTGTCTCTCAAACTAAGTATGCCTTAGACCTTGTTAAGAAATTTGGTTTAGAGAATGCCAAAGTTGCCAAAACACCTATGAGTACTACCATTAAATTAAGCAAAGATAAAAATGGTACGTCAGTTGATTCCACTCTATACCGTAGTATGATTGGTAGCCTACTCTATCTAACTGCCTCACGACCAGACATAATGTATGCTGTATGTCTGTGTGCTCGTTACCAGAATAACCCTAAAGAGAGCCATTTATTGAGTGTAAAACGTATAATAAAGTACATAAAGGGCACTCTCAATCTTGGACTTAGGTACACTAAGGATACCTGTAGCACCATCATAGGTTATACTGATGCTGATTGGGCCGGTTGTACTGATGATAGTAAAAGTACTTCAGGTGCCTGTTATTATGTCGGCAATAATTTAGTTGGTTGGAGTAGTAAAAAACAGAATTGCACATCTTTATCCACGGCTGAGTCCGAATATATAGCAGCAGGAAGTTGCTGTGCTCAATTGTTATGGATAAAACAAATGTTAAGTGATTATGGGATTAAAGAAGATCAATTACAATTGTATTGTGACAATCAAAGCGCCATTAACATATCTAAAAATCCGGTTCAACACTCGCGAACTAAGCATATTAAAATAAGGCATCATTTTATACGCAAACTTGTTGAAACTAAGGAATTAGAAATTCATTACCTGCCTACTGATCTTCAACTTGCAGACATGTTCACTAAACCTTTAGACTATAACCGATTTCTGTATTTGCGAAATTCTATTGGCATGGTATGCGCTGATTAAACTCTCAAGACTTTAAGTTTTACCCTTTGTCCATTTGAGACAAAATGGGGGAGAAATTTGAGTTTTATGAGTTCAATATTTTGTTCACATTTCATCTAAACTGCTTGATCTTAGTGTGTATATTTGCAGGAAGCTCTTCTTCTGATTGTCTACCGTTTCTAGTGTAAAAAATTGTAAATAGTTGAGTTATGTAATTTTTGACTTTCTAGGAATTGGGTAGATAGTATCTTTTGTATAGGACTAGGTTTTATTTTTTTTGTTCCTTACGAGTTTTAAGCTAACTCAAAGGAGATTTTGTCTCATATTTCCAAAGGGGGAGATTGAAGCACCTTATACCATTAACTTTCTTAAGTCTACATTGTATAAGTGCTCAACTAATTTGGAAATATTGACAAAATTGGTTGTCTATCCTAGAATCCAAAAAGCCTCAGAACCTATCTCTCTAATCCTCTTCAATGATGCTTGATGGTATAAAATGAATCACACTACACACAATTAGAAGTGCATACATGTGTTAATATTGCTTAAAATTGAGTGTGTGTTTAATTCCCCTTGAATTGTAGCTTTAATAATTTTTTGGGAATTTTTAAATAATTTTAAACCTTTTTAAACAATTTTTTAACATTTTTTAATAAATGTTTTTATTAATAAAATGGGTTTATAAATTGTGAGGGGTTAATATACTATTTTGGAAACTTCATTTTTCACTGAAATGTTTGGTTGGGTACGATCTCAAAGCGCTAGAGACTTCAGGGTGATATTTTGTAATTACTTTGATGCGCGTGTGAGAGCCACTAACAAGCCAACACTTGTCATCCTTTTGGTGCGTTAGTTTGTGTTTGTTGTGTGAGAGGATAACCAAGTGCATTGGTGATCGTTGGATCTTTCCTTATCAATGGTCTGCATGTGTTCTTAGTTAATCCCAGTGCAAACCATATGAACCAATCACAATCGTTCTTAGCCACCGCTCTTTTATAACCTTTGGATCAAGTCAAAACTGGCATGACTTGATCTCAGCCCTTGATTTGCCTCGATCGTCCAGAACCTTCCCTCAGCCCTATATATACCCTCCATTTCTCAGCCTTGGAGAACTTTTGGTCATTCGTCTTTCTGAGAGAAAAAAATAAGAGAGAAGAGAGAAGTGAGAGAGAAGAGAGAAAAGAAAAGAGAGAAGAGAGAGAAAGGAAAACCTGTTAGCCAAACCCTAACCCTAACTCTAAACAGTTCATCTTCTCTGAAACAAACCTTCGTATAAACCTTACCCCAAACACAACCTGAGTGTTTGAGAGAGAGAGAGAGAGTGGTTTGTTCTTGTGTTGTTGTAACCTCTTGATCTTTAGATCTTGTACACAACTTAAACATTCGTGTGAAGATCTAGTTTCTTTTTCATAGAAACGTTAGATCTACATACTATATGTTACATTTTCACTAGATCTGCATTTTTTATACTTGATTTAAGAAAATCGTACTAAGTTGGTTTGAAAATATTTTCTGGTTTCTTTTCTTACGAAACTTAATCCTGACCTAGTTGGATTCGCACTTGGAGGGTTTTCAATCTCATAAAGATTTTCAAAAGAGATTGAGAAAGGTCTTGACTGATTTCTGAAGCAAGATCTCCGTGGAATCTGGGTTATCTTTAAAGGTCAAAAGGATTTGAGTTCTGTGAGAAAGAACTAAACTAAAATCACTGCATATAGACTTCATATGTAATTTACTAGGACTGTTTGTAAATCTAAGTGTGTGTGAGTTCATTCATGTGAATAGGAACCACTACACAAACACTTAACACACTACTACACTGGAAGTGTTGTGTTTAAGATCTGAAATCATTGAGTCGACGTAAAGAAGCTAAAGCAAAGGAAGTTAGCAAACCGGAGAACATCATCAACAAATCAGATCTATCAGAAGTTAGAAGGACACCAAGTGGGGTATATTACTAAACTTAGAATAGGTTGATTTGTGTGCTTGCATGTTGTATTGTTTGTAATTGATTTTTGTTATAAGTGGATTTTTATTTTTGTGACTTAGAAGTCACCGTGGATGTTTCCTCTGTTGGGAGAGGTTTTACCACGTTAAAAATCGTGTGTTGATTATCTTCATCTACTCACCTCATTCTTTAAGTGTGCTGAATTTTTGAAACTGCCTTAGTTTTAAAAACTGATTATACAATCTTAATTACTCTCGTACATAAGTTTCTTTGTAAACAAATCTTGTTTATAATTTTTATTTAAAAAAAAAAGGGTTTCTCCAACAAACATTCGGAGTTGCTTATACAGTTTAACCTTGTGTTAAACGACATTAGCGACGTTTTTCATATGACACTGGGAAACTTTACAGATTAATAAAAGCTAAAACGAGAGTTGTGCTGCTAATTGGAAGTATTCTTTTTAAACAATGATATTGTTCGGTTTTGAAATCTTATGAGTAAGTTAAGATAAACGAAATTTTTGGGAAGGTTAGTATGATAAAATGATAGATAAACCGTGGGAAGGTTAGTACGATAGGCGTGCACATTAGAAGAGAGGTGAGAATTTCTCAAGAGAGTGTCGCTCTAATATGTTGTTGCATTAGCCTGTATCAATTTAAATACTTGCTAAACAAATTTTAAATCATACACACTATCGGGCTCTGACCCGTTTTTTTTTCTCTTTCTCTCTCTTGTATATATATGTATATATTTCAGGTGCCCAGCCACAGGGGCGTCTTGCTTAGGATCCCTTGAAAGGAACGTGCTACAGCTTAGGTGGGAGTTGCTGGTCACTTGCGTAGACGGCTTCCCTTATTGACTCCACTTCTAGCATTCTCATTTATTGGGCATGTGTCGCCCTTTCCATTATTTCATTGTTCTTGGACATTTGTATTTCAGTTATTTCTAGTACTGTTACTATGGGATTTATTCAGTAGTTGTGTTACTTTATATTTCGCATGTTGACATTCGATTGACGAATGTTTTAAATTAATTGGATTATGTTCCAGGTTATTGTGGTGTGATTCTTATTTATTGATGTTGTTAATAAAATATATGTTTTTCTTTAAATAAAATTTGGAAAGTATGTATGAAAATGGTTTTGACACTTAGCTTAATTATTTAGGGTGTTAAATTGGAAAATTTATTTTTATCGACAGTGATGCTGAGAATGAACCAACTATTTACCTTTATTTAATTTAATAAAGGAGTGATCGCCCGGTATTTAATTAGGCGGGGTGTCACAGATATATTATACAACGTGTTTAAAAACAAATAAAAAGACAATCTGGGAGATAAAAATGGAGGTGCCTTTTTATATATATATATATATATATATATATATAGAAGGCTCATGTGATGTCCTTAAATGAGGACTTTTTACGTGGACTATTTTTTAATAGTAAAAAAATATTTTTGAGTATATTTTTTTGCACGGTATTTAGATATTAAAGGAATCCCACGAAAAAAATCAGCTCAAAATAATTTTTTACTATTTTAGAAAAATCGGTCAAAATATGTGAGTTTTTAATGTGTTTAAAAGGTGACATATTCTGACCGATTTTTTTAATATAGAAAAAATATTCAATTTGAGTTGATTTTTTATGGGGTCCCCCGAAATGTTTACATACCACACAAAAAAATCAGCTCAAAAATATACTTTTTTACTATTTAAAAAAACATAGTCCACACGAGTGGTATGGATAGGAGCCCGTCTCTCTCTCTCTCTCCCGATATATATATAGTCCACGCGAGTGGTATGGATAGGAGCCATATATATATATTTATATATATATATATATATATTCAGGCTCCTATGAGGTCTAAGTTTGGGGACCAAACGTGTGAACCAATTTTGAAACGGTAGTAAAAAAAAATATTTTCGACTTGTTTTTTTTTAATGTGGTATTTAAATATTTCAGAAAAATCTAAAAAAAAATCAGTTCAGAATGAATTTTTCTTATCTCACATAGTCCTTTTTATTTTTTTTGATTTCATTTTCTCATTATTTATTTCTTCCCTTTATTTTCACACATTATTCATGCAAACATTTGCCTTATGGCCTTTTCGTTAGCGTAATCTTCTCCTGATATTCTAAAAAAACGTGTATGAATTTTTGAATTTTCAATAAAAGGTTCGTTTTTCTTTTTGTCACAAATGGGCTTACACCAGAATAATGTAAAAGGGGTGAATTTAGGTTTTACTTTTGGGGCTTTCAAAATGATGGATTAATCTCATTTCTCATGTTTCGCTTAGTTAATTTGTGTCTCAATTTAACTTACTAAGACATCTAGTTCGTTAGATTCACATTTTGTCTTGTTATTTTTAGTAATTGAACAAAATAAAGAGTTTGAGATCATCGACAAATTAATTGCTGAAGGAAAGTTCGAGTCATATTAACTCGAATTGATTTAAATGTCTCATAAATGATGAATGGCATAATTTCTCAGTTGGTTATGCATTTATTCGTTTAGCATATTAACTTTCGCCTCAGTATCCTAAATCATATTATATGGCTAAGTATTAAAAAATTTATAAGTTGAAAGCCTATTAAGAAACCGTTTCAAAACTCAATTATATTGAAAATCTTTTTGGATTTTTTTTTTGAATTTTAATTTTTTTAATATATGGGGAAGATGACCTTAATACCCCCAAACCTAATTTCTACGTTGTCCTCAATGTAAAAGATAAATTGAAAAAGGGAGAAAACTTATTAAAGATATTACCACAAAATGAGAGAATTTCTCCAACACACATTTCTTGATTAAGAACAAAAACGAAATCATGATACAACAACAATGACCCAATTTCATGTTCACTCGTGATATAATGAGTCTTGAAGAGGAATGTCTATCGCAATTCTAGGTATGGCTTTAACCTTTGACCATTAACTACAATTTCACTATTTTTAGGATTATATGGGGAAAATAACCTTCATACCCCAAAACCTAATTTCTACATTATCCTCAATGTATAAAATAAATTGCAAAAGGGCGAAAAGTTATAAAAGATATTACCACGATGAGAGAATTTCTCCAACACACATTTTTTGAATAAGAACAAAAACAAAATTATGATACAATAACAACGACCTAATTTCATATTCACTTGTGGTATATCGGGTCTGGAAGGGGAATGTCCTCCACTTTTTGATCTCGAAATTCTAGATATGGCTTCAACCTTTGACCATTAACTAAAATTTTACTATTTTTAAAATTCTCTATCTCAACTGCTCCATGTGGGCACACTGTCCTAATGACAAAGGGATCGGACCACCTAGACCTCAATTTACCTAGAAGGATATGTAATCTAGATTTGTATAAGAGAACTTTTTGTCCAAGTTCTAATGACTTCCTTTATATGGAATTGTCATGGAATATTTTTATTCTCTCTTTGTACAATATTGCGTTCTCTTATGCTTCATTCCTAAACTCTTCCAACTCATTGAGTTGGAATTTTCGGACATCTTTTGTAGTAGGTAAGTCAAAATTAAAGGTCTTAATGTCCCAATTGGTCTTGTGCTCTTACTCTACTGGAAGATGACAGGATTTTTCATAGACAAGCCTAAACGGGGGCATATCAAGTGTAGTTTTATAGGCAGTGCGATAAGCCAACAATGCATCTAATAATACTAAGGATCGCTCCTTTCGATTCAGATTTACTATGTTCTTAATGATTTCATTTATTTTCCTATTGGAAGCTTCTACTTAACCACTGGTTTAAGAATAATAAGAAAAACCTACTTTTTGCGTGATTGAGTACTTTTCACGAGACTCTCGAAGGACCGGTTATAAAAATGAGTTCCGTGATTGCTAAAGATGGCTCGAGGCATATAGAAACGGGAGAAAATATATTTTTGAATGAATTTGACTACAACATGGTAGTTATTATTCCTACTTGGTATAACTTCTACCCATTTAGACACATAATTAACTGTCAAAAGGATCTAAAGATTGCTATAGGAGTTCAGGAATGGACCCATGAGAGTAATGCCCTAATAATAAAAAATCTCGATAATCAAAATGGGATTTAAAGGAATCACATTCCTACTATAATCATTCGAGTCATGAAAAATGGTGGGCCAATAGAATCCACATTGCAAAATCTTCGCAACATTTTACTTGGCATTGAAGTGACCTCCACATGCTTGGTCATGATAAAAAGAGATTACACTTTGAATCTCGTGATCGGTGATGCACTTCCAAATGATTTGATCGGGACAATGTCTACAGAGGTATGGGTCATCCCCAAAAAAATTCTTAGCTTCCCTAAGAAATTTGGAACAATCTTATTTAGGCCAATACATGGGAATCTCACCTTTTATAAGATAAATCACAATATCGACAAAACACAAAAGCTAGGAGACAAGCATTAGTTGCTCATCGGGGAAGGCCTCACTAATTAGCAACAGGTTATTGGATGATTCAACAATTAACCTAGACAAGTGATCCGCCCTTACATCCTCACATCCTTTCTTATCTCAAATTTCAAGATCAAACTCTTGCTATAATAGAATCCACTTAACGAGCTGGGCCTTAGCATTCTTCGTAGATAAAAGGTATCGTAGGATCGAGTGATCGGTAAAAATGATAACTTTGGATCCTATCAAGTAAGACCTAAAATTCTCGAGCCTGAAGACAATAATGAGGAACTCTTTTTTGGACATGAAATAGTTCAGTTGTGCATCATTAAGAGTCCTAATGACGTAGTATATTCTAATACCTCGTATTTTTAATGATTTTAAATTATGGGATTAATTGACTTAAATGGGAAATTTATTTATAATTAATTCAGATTTATATAAATAATTACTAGCGTGACGTGAGTTAATACTTATTGATATAAGTTATATTGAATATTACTTAGTGAGTAAAGGGATATATGATCATGAAGATATTAATGCCGTCATGAGTGAAAAATATGATAATTATATATTGAATATTACTTAGTGAGTAAAGTGATATATGATCATGAAGATATTAATGTTGTCATGAGTGAAAAATATGACAATTATGGAATTTAAGTCGGGACATGCGTGTGAGTTGTATTGAGAGTAAATTAGTAAGATAAGAAGTAAAATAATTATATGTCACCCAAATTGTCATTTCGAGTGCGCCAACATGTGTGTAAGGGTCGAAATAGTCACAAAAGTCTACTCAGGGGTTCAGTTTGGTTTTGGGCCAAACCAACACCCCGGAGGGGTATTTTTATCTTTTAAAAAATTTATGCAAATTAGTGAACGAAAATTAGAAGGATTATATCTGCACGTACATGAGAGAATTTAGGTTTTATCAGTAGAGAAAAGAGAGAGAGTCCAAGAGGAAGAAGAAGAAGGGATTTCTACGAGTCCCAAGACCAAAACCAACCACCCTTAACAAAAATACCATCAACGTGTAGATCGGGAAGAGAGGAACACATCTACACCACTTTCATTCAATGATTAAGACCTACTCAATAAGGCAAGTGGTTATCTTGGTTTAAATTAGTGCATATATTACACATGTTAGTGTAGAATTGATGATATACACCTATTATGATGAAATTTGGGTTGGAATTGAATTATTATTCAAGTTTTGGGGAAAATTGATTACAGATGAAATACTATATGTAGAGGCTATGAATCTGGGATATTATGTCAAGGAAAATGAATTTAATCCTAGGTTTTGATCGGATAAAATTATTGATGATGTAAAACTAGGATTTTTGGCATTTGATTATAATTTCTTCACCCATATATAAGATTTAATGAGGTTTAATGGTTAAAAGATGTTAGGGATCAAATATATGTATGTAAAATAGCTTTAGGACTGTTAATGGTGAGTTGGATGAAGTTTGATGCGAATTGGGTGAACAAAAATGGGCAAAAACTCTGATTTTCTAAGGTAGGAGACGAACTGGGAAAAAGTCGTTCAAATGACCTGGGTAGAGGCAAAGTCGTTCGAACGACATCGTTTGAACGAGAATCCAATGAGAATCTAATGAGAATTCAGAAATTAGTTCGTTTGAACGGACTCGTTCAAACGAGATACTGGGCACTTCGAACGAGATTTCATAATTTTAGGAATTTATGAGGCGAGCTAGAATTTGGTAAATGATTCTAGAACTATGAATGACTCAAGTCTATGTAGGGCAAACGTATTTCTTAAGCTAGTAATATGGGCATAGGTGTATATAAGAATAAGAGTGACTCCTAAGTAATATTCATTAAGCGATGCTTTGCGTTAGAGAGAATATTCGTAACGGAGATACATCGTGAACATTATAAAAATGATGATTCGTGTAAATTTAAAATATATAGGTGGTGTGATCCTATTAATTATATGGGTTGTGTATACCTATTGTATGAATTCTTATGTGTATGACATACCTACCATACTTGCTATCACAGATGGTCTTAGGAAGGAGAAAATCTTATTTTGATGAGCCTTCGGGGGAATTTTAGATTGCTACCTCATGACATAGGTCTGGAAAATATTTTTCTGTGAGTTGATAAGCTTGTCATCCCGTGGGTGCGTAGGTATGTGTGTAGCCCATGGGGCTGGGAACTATATTCACCTCCATTGTGTGTGATATGTGTTCATGCAATTCCAAAGTGATTCGAAATTCGTAGCCCTTATGTGTGTGATGTACCGGGAACGATAGCAGAGTATGTGTGCACCACATGTTTTGCCTTTTGGGGGTGCCGTATTAGTATATATATGTATGATAGTGATACACACGCACACACATGAGATTTTTATACCGTGTTGCTTAGTAGATGATAAAGACTACAATATTTAATATTAATAAACAATGCGAGAACTTGAATGATTAAAGAGATATTTAAATCCGTATAAACTGGAGTTATAACTATTCAAATGTTCTAATTGAGTATAAGGTCTTAGTAATTTTAGTAAAGGACTCAGGCTAAGTTAGATAAGTGGGATAACCTGACTAGGAGGGGGTTAGGAGTCTACACTAGGCGTGCACAATATTTGAGAGGTGAGGATCTCAAGTGAGGGCACGAGAAACTAACATGGATATAATATTTACTGTTTAGTACATTTTAAAAACTTGCTGATTTTTAAGCTATTTTCAACTCGGGCTCTGACCTGTTTATTGCAAATCTTTTCTTTTGTCAAATTATTTCAGGTGCCCATCCACAGGGACACCAAGGATAGGAATTCCATTCATTCGATGAGATGTAGCTGCTGTGGAGGTTATAGGACTTGGTAGTAGACGCTTCTATAATTCTCATTCCTATATATTGAGATTCTCTATTTCAGTTAGGGCATGTTGCCTCTTTTATTTATTTCAGACAGTCAGAGACTTGTGGATTTATTTTAGTTATTCCTTTTAGTTATTGATTTACTTTGTGGATCATTGTAGAGAGATTTAGGCTGGATATGTTTAATCCAGTCCCATGTATTATATTAGTCTTTTAATTCATATGAGATTTGTTTTGAATGATGTATGGTTTGTAATTGGTTAAAAATTTATTTTATGTTAATGGTTAAATTTGACATCAACCTTTTTAAATATTAGGTGGTTGGTGTTAATAATACAGTTTTTCGATAGTGATGCATATTCTAAACCAACTGGATATTCTGAATTAATTTAATAAAGGACTGATCACTCTGTATATAATTAGGGGGTGTCACAGGTGGTATCAGAGCATCGGGTTTTAGTGTCTTTTAGGATCTGTGCGCCTTATTATGCTTTCAACTTAGCTTTCTTTTATGTAGAGCCCTATTATTAGGATTTTTGCATTCTTGATTATGTGCTTACGTCTTTAGCTATTTGAGATTGATAACTATGGACATATAATTTCTTTCTCATTTCAGATGCCTCCCAGATGAGCACCTAGGGCTAGAAATGCCCAACCTGAGCCTTAGCCAGCCCCAGCTCAGGCAGTTAAAGCAGTGCTAGCTGTGATTCAACAGGCCCCGCCATAGGCACATGCAGTTGCACCAGCACCAACTCATGCATTCCCTTATACATGGGAGCGAGTTAGGGGTGCCTTCCAAAAGGCACATCCTTTAGAGTTTACAGGGGGTTCTGATGTGGTTACAACTAGCCAATGGAAGAAAGATATCCAGAGGCATCTGAGGATGTATGAGTGCAAGGAGGTGCATAAGTAAATATTAGCTACCTTCAAGCTAGTAGGGGCAGCGTTACAGTGGTGTGAGTCCACTACTACCATAGAGGAGCGTGACGATATGACTATACATGATTTCTGGGTGCGGTTTGATCGCAAGTGCTTTCCTTACACCATTCATACTGAGATAAGGCAAACCCAGGAGGGAAAGATTGTAACCGAGTATGAAGAGGTGTTTACTCGATTGGTAAACTTGGTACTGAATGAGGTGCTTATTGAAGAGAAGAAAGTTCAGATGTTCATGAATGGCTTGATTTGGAGGATTCGATAACATCTTTTGGGTAACCTCTCTTTACAGTCTTATACTAATGTACTTAATGCTTATTTAATACACTTCTAGGATCACCGTTTCTATGTAAAGGGGAACAAGCGGTCAGGTGACTCCGAACAGTAGGGTAGGACAAGTGGAGGTAGTGCCAATGGGGCACAACCAGCCCAAAGTTAGCAAAGGTAGAGTGAGCAGGTTTCCCATCAAAGACCCTGCTAAGAGATTTAGATATGGGGGTTTTCAGCAAGGATAGAGAGGTTTCAAACATGACCACCAGGGTCAGCATGGCCATCAGGGCCACTCGGGCCAATAGCAGTTTCAGCAGGGCTAAGGGATAGGTGGCAACGACTAGTAGGGCCGAGGCCAACAAGAGTAAAAATGGGGAAATTTTACTAGAAAGTGTTTTATTTATGGCAAGACTGGCCACAGACGATTTCAATGCCCTGATAAAAGGAAGTATCTTCAACGGTAGGGTGCTCACCAGGAGCCCAGAGGCCAATTTTCCCAGTCTCTCTTCTAGTGCTAGCGCCAAACCCAACCTTGCCTGTTATTCTAGCAGTTTCGATTCAGTAGGGGAAATTACGGTATGGACGTGTCTCTAACATCCACCATACCCAGTCCAATAGGCTCCACCCGCGATTGAGGGTAGGTTTTCTATTCAAGGGAATTTAGGGAGGATATTATTTGATATGGGGGCTTCACATAGTTTCACTGCCACTAGTTTTGCACGCGCCATTGGGTTACTAGACACTGTGGAGAGCACAGTCATGAGTGTAGATTCACCATTGGGCTATGGGTCTTTGATTTTCTTTATATGTCGGGGAGTAGGCATAGAGATTGGGAGTTTAATCCTATTGTCCGATATGCTTGTTTTAGATATGCACGAGTATGATGTTATTATTGGAATGGATTGGCTAGTCAAGTATCGGGCCATGATCAATTGCTTTAGTAGGAGCACAGTATTCATTATCCCTGGTCAGGAGATATTTTTAGTGGCGATGCCTCGCCCCGAGGGAGGATCATCCACCAACTTATTTTATATAGAGGAGGAGACCTCTATGGGAGTAGTGATTCCCCTTGATTCTATTTCAGTTGTTCATGAGTATGCCAATGTGTTTCAGGATATACCAGGGCTACCACTGAGTAGAGAGATAGAGTTTATCATTGACTTAGTGCCGACAACTCGGCCAATAGCTCGTGCACCTTATCGTATGGCTCCTGCGTAGATGAGGGAGCTAAGGGATCAAATTGAGCAGTTATTGGGATAGGGTTTCATCCATTGAAGTACCTCACCTTGGGGTGCCTCAGTAATGTTTGTGAAGAAGAAGGATGGATCCTTACGACTGTGCGTCGATTATCGGGAGTTGAATAAAGTTACGATACAGAATAAGTATCCGTTGCCCATAATCGATGACTTATTCGACCAGCTGAGGGGAGCAGATTTCTTTTCGAAGATAGTCTTGAGGTCCGGATACCATCAGTTGAGGATCAGGGAGCATGATGTGTTTAAGACTGCATTTCTGATGCGGTATGAATCCTATGAATTTGAGGTTATGCCATTCGGGCTAACCAATGCTCCACAGTATTTTTGGACTTAATGAACAAAGTGTTAAGAGATTTCTTAGATCAGTTTGTCATTATCTTCATAGATGACATCCTGATTTATTCACAAACTGAGGAGGGTCATGCAGAGCACTTACGTAGGGTTTTGCAGACTTTACGGGAGAATGATCTATATGCCAAATTCGAGAAATGTGGATTTTAGCTGCGAGAGGTACAATGGACCCTAAAAAGGTGTCAGCGGTGAGGGAGTGAGGACAACCCAAGACGCCGATGGAGGTACGGAGTTTCTTGGGGTTAGCAGGCTATTACAGGCAGTTTATTCAGGGATTCTCGAAGATAACGGGTCTGTTGAAAAATTTGACTCGCAAAGGAGTACCACTTATCTAGAATGATGCCTGTCAATTGGCTTTCGATGAGTTGAAGGACAAGTTGACTTCAGTACCAGTTCTTGCACAGTCCAGACCAGGAGTGGAGTACTTAGTCTATACAAATGCGTCCCTATAAGGACTTGGAGGTGTACTTCAATAGGAAGATCGGGCTATAGCTTATGCCTCTCGTAAGCTCACGAAAGGAATTACCCCACCCACGACTTTGAGCTGGTGGCCGTGGTGTTTGCTCTTCAAATCTGGAGACACTATTTGTTGGGGGGAGAAGTTTTGCCTGTTCACAGATCACAAGGCACTAAAGTATTTGTTCACTTAGAGGGAATTGAACATGCATCAAAACAGGTAGCTTGAATTTGTGAAGGACTACCAGTTTGATATCCATTTCCACCCGGGGCAAGTTAATGTAGTAGCTGATGCGTTGAGTCAGAGGCCAGTAGGTGATGTGGTCGAGGTGTGGAAGGTTAAATGGAAGGAGTTGAGACACCAGGATGCAGTGGCACAATCATTCATGTCTGTCATGACCCGTTACACCCCAGATTACGATGAGAGTAGTACATGTCCAGGCAGCCGACACGTTCTGTCAGGATCGGATTATACAGTTTCTAGCCGAGGATACTGAGTCTTATTCCGTGGGTTTAGATGGGGGTTTACACTTTAATTGATATTTGATTGTTCCAGAGGGTGAGGACCTACGATATGTGGTGATGAAAGAGTCGCACGGTTCATGTTTTGGGTGTACATCCCGGAGGGGATAAGATGTACCGGGATCTGAGATGACAGTACTGGTAGAGTGGAATGAAGAAAGACATCACCGATTTTATATCACAATGCGCCATTTATCAAATGGTGAAAGTGGTCCATCATAGATCGGGAGGGGCCACGATTCCATATATGTGATTGTGTATCGGTTGACCAAGGTACCTCACTTTCTTCCAGTTCAGACCGATTATACTACGGGGCAGTATGCTCAACTCTTCATCGCCAAGATAGTGAGACTTCATGGGGTGCCTCTTGATATTATGTCCGATCGGGACAAGATTTATGTGTCCAGATTTTGGGAGATTTTCCAAGAGGCCATGGGTACGGAGTTATGTTCGAGTTCGGCATATCATCCACAAATGGATGGGTAGATAGAGTGGACAAATCAGATGTTACAGGATATGCTGCGGACGCATGTCCTTGATTTTGTCAGGAGTTGGGAGCAGTATCTTCGACTGGTGGAGTTTGCTTATAATAACACCTACCAGTTTACTATTATCATGGCTCCATTCGAGGTGTTATACGATAGGCCTTGTCGTTCTCCAGCGTGTTGGCTAGAGATGGGGGATAACAAGCTACTTGGGCAAGAGGTAATTCAGGATACTTCGGCTAGGATTGAGATGATTCAGAGCCGTATTCGGGTTACTCAGGATAGACATAAGAGTTATGCTGACGCCAAGAGGTTCTTCAGAGAGTTCAATGTGGGGGACCAGGTGTTGCTACGAGTATCCGCTATGAAAGGAGTAATGCGTTTTGGAAAGAAAGGGAAGTTAGCACCGAGGTACATAGGGCCATTCCCTATTATCGAGCGAATTGGGCCAGTAGATTACAGACTTGGATTACCGGAGCACTTGCATAGGATTCATGATGTGTTCCATATTTATTCTTTGAGGAGATATCTTCGGGATGACATGGCCCACATTCATATTTCTTGGGAAGAGATTGATTTACAGCCCAACAGTTCCTACGAGGAGGGGCCAATTGCTATCCTAGACCGTAGTGAGAGGAGATTAAGGTCAAAAGTAGTACCGTTAGTTCATGTGCAGTGGCGACATCATAATGTTGAAGAGCCGACCTGGGAGCGCAAGGATGAGATGCGCGAAAAATATCCCGAGTTATTCTTACCAGGTATACCTTTATTTTTTTGAATTTTGGGACGAAATTTCGTAATTAGGGGGGAAGTATGTAATACTCCGTATTTTTAATGATTTTAAATTATGGGATTAATTGACTTAAATGGGAAATTTATTTATAATTAATCCGAATTTATTTAAATAATTACTAGCGTGACATGAGTTAGTACTTATTGATATAAGTTATATTGAATATTACCTAGTGAGTCAAGTGATATATGATCATGGAGATATTAATGCTTTCGTGAGTGAAAAATATGACAATTATATATTGACTATTACTTAGTGAGTAAAGTGATATATGATCATAAAGATATTAATGTTGTCGTGAGTGAAAAATATGATTATTATGGAATTTAAGTCGGGATGCGCATGTGAGTCGTGTCAGGACTAAATTAGTAAGATAAGAAGTAAAATAATTATACGTCTTCCAAATGATCATTTTGAGTGCGCCAACTTGTCCGGAAGGGTCGAAATAGTCGTAAAAGTTTACTCGGGAATTCAGTTTGGGTTTCGGGATAGTTTTGGGCCAAATCGACACCCCGAATGGGTATTTTTGTCTTTTGAAAAAATTAGGCAAATTAATTGTAACACCCCGCCCGCCCGGGGAGAGCGAAGCGGAGCGCTACTGCGATAAAAATAACCAAATTCATAATCAACAAGGTCTAGAGTATCTAAAAAAACCCACAATATAGAAATAAAAGAATCCACTAATATCAAATTCATATTAAATACAACCAAAAGTCTCTCGAAGCAATACAACTATCTAGCTCGAAATAAAATAAATCGCTAATGCTCTATACAACAAAATAAATACAAATCTTCTTGTTTTGTATTCTTGAATATTCTTCCCAATATAACCAAGCTAAAATCAATCTCCAATTAGTCCATAGTGCCTAAATTCGCGCTAACCTGCCACTAAAAGAAAATATGGGGAAGTACACAATACGACAAGAAAGATGCTCAACAAATATTAGCGGTGAATAAAGCGTAACAATACGAGTACGAATATTCAAATCAAATGCAAATATCATAAGCATTTTTATCAATATAATTTCTCAACAACACATAATCCGAGTCACCAGGCCTCACCAAACTGCACCATAATTTATCAAGTAGCAGGAACAGGAATATTGGCAGGTGCCCAACCTCTGTACCATTTTAAAATCTCATGACAACATGCTTAAGAAATATAGTACCACATGAATCAAAATCAGATTCCAAATATATTTTTTGATTCCAAATGAATTTAGCAATTCAAATACGAGTTCAATAATCACATAAAATTAAAGGGAATAACTCTCGAGAGATTTAAGAGCATATTGTGTAAAACCCCACACCTTAAACCAACAAAAAGAAACTAATAAGAATCTGCCCAGAACTCAGATTAAACCATCTAAAAATCATCCCATAAAGATCATTAAAACTATACAACTATCCAATACCAAAATATCCCTAAGGAACACCTCCAAATCTAAGGTTGAACACATAAATATAAGGGGCTATGTGTAAATAAAAAGAGAGAAAAATAAAAATATGTTTTCTGCATATTTTTGTGCCAAAAGTTGGTTCTCAAATGGTCACCCACGACCTCATTTTAGAAGGCAAAAGAATAGAATTTGAATCAAAATAAATCTCTTAAAAAATGCTTGCAGCGCACGAAATCTGCTGGGGTCGATCGATCGCCCAGTTATTTCAGCCCACCGGCTTAAAAATTTTACAAGGGATAAAATATTTAAAAATCCATTTTAACTCTGATTTCGAAGCCGTTTGAAATTATTGTCTTTAAAAATAAAACCCAACATTTTTGAGCAAGAAAAATAAAGTTATCAAAAAAGCATTATTTTCCTCCATATTTTTGAAAATACCCCCCCATATTACGCTGCTTGTTATATTAATGGATGAAAATTATGGGGATTATATATGCACGTACATGATAGAAGTTAGGTTTTATCAGTAAAGAAAAAGAGAGAGTCCAATAGGAAGAAGAAGAAGGGATTTCTAAGAGCCCCAAGACCAAGACCAACCACCCTTCACAAAAATACCATCAACGTGTAGATCGGGAAGGGAGGAACACATCTACACCACTTTCATTCAATGATTAAGACCTTCTCAACAAGGCAAGTGGTTATCTTGGTTTAAATTAGTGCATATATTACACATGTTAGTGCAGAATTGATGATATATACCTATTATGATGAAATTTGGATTGGAATTGAATTGTTCATCAAGTTTTGGGTAGAAAATTGATTATCGATGAAATACTATACGCAATGGCTATGAATCTGGGATATTACATGAAGAAAAATGAATTTAATCTTAGATTTTGATTGGATAAAATTATTGATGATGTAAAACTAGGGTTTTTGGCCTTTGATTATAATTTCTTCACCCATATTTAAGATTTATTGAGGTTTAATGGTTACAAGATGTTAGGGATCATCTATATGTATGTAAAATGGCTTTATGATTGTTAATGAGGAGTTGGATGAAGTTTGATGTGAATTGGGTGAACAAAAATGGGCAAAAATGCTGATTTTATAAGGTAGGAGACAAACTGGGAAAAAGTCGTTCGAACGACCTGGGCAAAGGGAAGATCGTTCGAAGGACATCGTTCGAACGTGAATCCAATGAGAATCTAACAAGAATTCAGAACTTAGATCGTTTAATTTTTTTTTGAACGGACTAGTTCGAACGAGATACTGGGCACGCCGAACGAGATTTCAAAATTTAAGAATTTATGGGGCGAGCTGGAATTTGGTAAATGATTCGAAAACTATTAATGACTCAGGTATATGTAGGGAAAACTTAGTTCTTAAGCTAGTGATATGGGCATAGGTGTATAAAAGGATAAGAGGGACTCCATAGTAATATTCATTAAGCGATGCGTTACGTTAGAGAGAATAGTCATAACGGAGAGACATCGTGAACATTGTAAAAATGATGATTCGTGTAAATGTGAAATATATCTATGGTGTGATCCTATAATTATATGGGTTGTGTGTACCTATTGTATGAATTCTTATGTGTATGACACACCTACCATACTTGCTATCACGAGAGGTCTTAGGAAGCGGAAAATCTTATCTTGATGAGCCTTCGGGGGGATTTTAGATTGCTACCTCAGGACATAGGTCTGGGAAAGACTTATCTGTGAGTTGATAAGTTTGTGGTCATGTACGTGGCTGCATAGCCCATGGGCCTAGGAACTGTGTTAGTCTCCATTGTGTGTGATATGTGTTGATGCGATTCGAGAGTGTTAGCCTCCATTGTGTGTGATATGTGTTAGCCTCCATTGTGTTTCTTAGTAGATGAGAAAGACTACAATATTCAATATTAATCAATAATGTGAGAACTTGAATGATTAATGAGATATTTAAATCCGTATAAGCTGGCGTTATAACTATAAGAATGTATTACTCAAATGTTCTAATTGAGTAGGAGGTCTTAGTGATTTCAGTAAAGGACTCAGGCTAAGTTATATAAGTGGGTTAGCGTGACTAGGAGGGGATTAGGAGTCTACGCTAGGCCTGCACAATAGTTGAGAGGCGAGAATCTCAAGTGAGGGCGCGAGAAACTAACATGGATATAATATTTACTATTTAATGCATTTTAAACACTTGTTGATTTTTAAATTGTTTTCAACTCGGGCTTTGACCCGTTTATTGCAAATGTTTTCTCTTGTCAAATTATTTTAGGTGCCCAACCACAGGGACACCAAAAATAGGAATTCCATTCATTCGACGAGTTGTAGCTGCTGTGGAGGTTATAGGACATGGTAGTAGACGCCTCTATGATTCTCATTCCTGCATATTGAGATTCTCTATTTTAGTTAGGGCATGTTGCCTCTTTTATTTATTTCAGACAGTCAGAGACTTGTGAATTTATTTTAGTTATTCCTTTCAGTTGTTGATTTACTGCGTGGATCATTGTATGGATATGTTTACTCCAGTCCCATTTATTATATTAGTCATTTAATTCATACGAGATTTGTTTTGAATGGTGTATGGTTTTTAATTTGTTAAAAATTGGTTTTATATTAGTGGATAAATTTGACAGCAAACTTTTTAAATATTAGGTGGTTACTATTAATAATAAAGTTTTTTGACAGTGATGCATATTCTGAACCAACTGGATATTCTGAATTAATTTAATAAAGGACTGATCACCCGATATTTAATTAGGCGAGGTGTCACATATATGACGTGAGGAAGTTTATCGTCATGCTAACCAAAAGCTGCACTTAAGGCATAGTCTAAAGTGTCACACGTGATCGCAAAGGACTGACTCCAGTTGGAAGGTCGCATAATGGGTAGAGTGGTTAATTCCTTCTTTATCTTTTCAAAGGATTGAAGGAAATCATTGATGAAATCCAAGGGTGTGTCATTGGCAAGAAATTGCACAATGGTTGAGAGATTTTGCTAAAATTCTTAATATATATCCGATTGATACCAGCGTGTCCTAAGAATGATCAAACATCATGCACGGTTTTTTGGGGTGGGAGATTAGAAATGAGATCAATTTTAGCCTTATCAACCTTGATAACCTTTTAAAAAATAATGTGACCAACTGATTCGACATAAATATTTTATATTTATTCCTGTAATTTAGGTACTTTTATGGTCTTGTGCGATGTAATTAGAATGTATTTACGATATAATTAGAATGTATTTATCTCATATTCATGATATTAACCCTTTTCTATGATCATTTCTTATATTATGTATTTCTCATGTATTTTACATGTATTTCTTGCAAGTGAATGCGAGAGGGAAATCGAAATAAAGAAAGAAAAGAAGGAAAGGAAGTCCAAGGGCATTAAAATAATTTTGCAACCTTAATCTGGATGGGGAGCCTAAGAAAAGTTGTAGAGCTTGAAGGTATGAGCACATTTGAAGAAACTACACTCAATTTCGAGCTACGGTAAAGAGGTTATGTGCGTTCGAAGTTAAGAGAAAATTCCTGTGGCAAAACAATAATTATTCCTTCAAGCGAACCGGTTGAGATTTCAAGCAAACCAATTTAGAAGACCGGTTCGTAAAAATTGTAAAAGTGGTGATTGCTTAAATAAGCTCTGATACCAATTTGAGAATGCGAGGATACTCGCAAAGGGTGATTTCAACAAAAAATTGCAACACCAATTTTAATTATGCGGAAGCGACTTTTTAAATCGATTTTATCTTGTTTATCCTAATAATGGGACTATGTGATAAAACAAATAAATCTAACACGCAAATACGACAAGGCCAAGTTTCAGGAAGAAAAACCGAAGGAAAAAACTTTTATTTCACTATGAACAATAAATCGCAACTTACAATATGCACAATGAAATTCGCAATGGATTAACCGCAGCAAACCCACAAGAACACGCAATTCTGTCTTCTACCAGGAACACCCACAAGTACTCCCAATGACACACTGTTATCAACCAGCCTCAACCTTTGCTAGCAATGAATTCCCATAGGTATAAAAAATCAGCCATGGAGTGCCTCTCCATAAGGTGTATGCAAATAGATACAAAATTTTCTAGGGTTCTAAACTAATTCACAAGAATCATATTCAAGGATGATTTGTTATGAATTAAAAAGTGTTTTGTAACACAAAAACTTAAAGAACTTTTGTTGCTGATATGCAAAAACATCTTTTGCAAAAGTCTTAAACAAATTTGGTCACGAAATAGGTATTTATAACAATTTTGAATTGGCGATGTCGTTCAAACGAAATACCGATGTCGCTCGAACGAGACGTTGCGCGACATGCAATGTCGTTTGACTCACATAAACTTGTCATTTGAACGACCTAAACGTCAAAAAAATTAATTTTTAAAACTTCGCTTCTTGACTTAGAAAAAACTTATTTTTGCAAGGAAAAAATCCTGTTTGTCATTTTTATGAAAACCAATCATCCTAAATATAATTTCGTGAATTAATTTAAACTATAAATTAGTTTTATACCTTTCGGGTTGTCGAGAATTCTTCAAACTTGGAGATGTTTGAGTTCGGTTTGTCTTGATAATGCGTGATGATTTGAAACAAAATACACTAAGCTAGCCTAAAGCTATACTATGAACAATGACAAAAAAATTGTTCTTACAAATCTCCCCCTTTGGTATCAGAGCTTATTTAAGTGATCACTACTATTTCTGATGATACTAGAAATGGTATCACCAGGTCAAGATGTATGTAAGTTCAAACCAGACAACAATGGTTTACAAAATATATAAATGTATAAATAGAAGTAGATGAGGCAAAAAAGAAGATAATACTAAATATAAGTGGTTCGAAAAGAGCCTACGTCACTAATGGCGTGTAAGTACAACACTTAAGCTTTTCTCTCTCTTTCGTATATTTTGATAGAGTTCTACTAGGGTTGTGAATAATGAGATCCTTTTTAATTTAGAAGATGGAGAACATATTTTGGACTTAGGGGTTGTAATGTCACCTCAAGTAGGCGTTGAATGTTCGTAGCCACTGAGGCTGTGCCATATGTCACTGTCACATGTGGAGGGTGGTGAAATATTCCCTTATGTGGGGGAATGCTTCGGTTGTAACATTTTCATCAACGTAGGAGCTATGCCCCACGCATAATTTTCCACGCATTGACCAAACCACTTGCTCTGCCTGCTATTTCTAACGGCTGGATGGTCTAGGCCGAGGACGCCGACCGACCTTAATGGATGGGGGGTGAATTCGTGGGACCTTAATCCTCATGAATGAACACTTATCTCGACTGCTGGTACTCATCGTCACTGGGCCAACCGAGTTCGAGGATACTCAATCCTATAGGAATAGTGCAGACCCCCATTCTAGGTTATTGACGAGGGCCGAGGCCAAGTCATCTTCCCCATGCTGAATGGCGACTTCTCCTTCTTGGTCATCTGGTAAGGGTCGGCTAAGGCTGAGGCTCATGGTCCTGGATGAGGTGATAGTTGGCATATCAATCACCCCTATCCCTTGGTCTCTAACATCTGGATGAGGATGAGGGGTAATGATGCTATGTTGTCAGACGTCTCGGCTGATGACTATTAAGGGGACACGTGTCAACCATCGGCTGAATTAGTCGCGTGAGTTGACAACTATTACACTTCCCATACGGTTATGTCTTATCGAGGTGCTAATGACGATTTAGATGCCTAGGTTTTTGTGCTCATTATGATGAGGATTTTAGGAAACTGCTCTTTGTGAAATATGCACAAATCATTGTTTGCATATAAATAGTAGTTGTATTTCAAACCTTTTTTCTCACTAGACTTGCCCCTTCATCACGTTTCTCCCTTGAACCAGAGCTTTAACTCTTTACACCCACGTTCTCAAGATTTATCTCAAGGTTGTTTCTCCTTCTCCATTCCTATTTCTTCTCCAGGTAACCTTCTTCCACCATTGTTATTTAATATTTTATAGTTTCTTGAATCACTTTTAGACTTCATACTTTTTGGTGAACTCAAAACCAATTCTGGCAGCTCGCCCTGGCTATTTGGGGCTCACCTATGGGTTTTATGTGGTGGTTTTAAGAGGGTTTAACTTTTAACAACGTCTTTCACTTGTTAATTGCACTGTTTAGGTTTCCATTAGGCTCTTTAAAATTCTTCGGCCGTATTTTGGATACCCCCTGCTATAAGATGTTCTTGGTAGCAAAAGTGATTTAGTTTTTCCCTTTTGATCTTTGAGTCAAATTTAGTCAACACTAAAACTATTTGTGGCTTCCAATATTTAATTGTTCAAGTGTCACCTCGTCCTCTGAATGTTAAGGACCTTATACGAGTTAACATTTCAATACCCAGTGCTGAGGAAGAGGTACTTATAAGATATAAGCAAACTAGAGAACGGGGACGAGGACAAGGCTAAGCGCCAAGATGCCCCTGTTTGGAGATGACCCATTTTTCCTGTTCCTCTAAAAGTAATTCTTCCCACCCCAAAAGAAATGGTCGACTCGTCCTCCACCCAAGATGATTATAAGGATTCATACAAGGAAGCCATGAAGTATTCTCCGACTCATCCTAGGGAGACTAGGGAGCCTGGTAACACGTCTCGGGCCTCATCGCCCAACCGAGCCGAGGCATCTGGACGAGATGACATTTCTGTGGAGATCCTTCCAGATCCCGTTAAGCCTACCCCCGAGGAGAATATTCCATCAGCTGTATCTCCTTTATCTGCGATGTCGGATGCTGAGTTACAAAAGACTTACGCTAATGTCGATGCTGAGGGTGAAAAGGTAGAGGCTGAGGGTGAAGCTGAGGAAGAAATAGATGAGGACTCCGAGTTCGATGATCCACTTAACTATTCATACGCTGAGCAATATCATCCTTCCAATCGTGAGACCTATCTCTTTTTCTTTAGGCATATCTATGGTATTAAGCCCAATGTCACCTTGTGAGTTATGAGAGAGGACGAGAGAGTGTATGACAGGCGAGAGGGAGAAATTTCTCTTTATGATCAAACGTTCATAGTTGGGTTCTGTCTTCCTGTTAACCCGACCGTGTGAGCCATCCTCTCTAGTCTTATCCTATCTCCTACTCAGATAGCCCCAAACTCATGAAGGGTCATCTCATGTTATGTTTCCCTGTGGAGGAATAAGTATGAGGACAAACCCTTAGTTGAGATTTTCCATTCTTGTTACCATGTGTTGTCCACACCTAATCAGGTCGAGTATTATCACTTGAGAACCAGGAGGTCTGACAAAAATCTCCTCAATATTACTCAGACTTCTAATCACAGCTGGAACGAGAGATATTTCTCTATGTCTGGAGATTGGGAGTTTCTGTCCAATATCGACCATGAGGGATGAGAAGACGAGCCGAGGGTGCCCCATACTTGGGAAAAACCTTAAATGTTCACCATCAGATCTGACCTTGGCCTCAGTATAGTCAATAGGAAGAGAGTTGACTTCCTGAAAAGTCAAGGGAGGGATGGCCAACTACTTTCTTTTGAAGATTTTATGTCACCAGAATATTTAGATAAGTCAGGGTTGAGGGTTGATCTACTGGACGACCTTTGTAAGTGATATAGTCCCTTTCTATCTTTGTTTAAGCGATTTGTATTACTTTTTACTTATGACTGATGACCCATATTATGTTTTTGCAGACTATCCTCCCCATATGTCTAAAGAATTTTTTAATATGCATATTCTAAGCCTTCATAGTGCCTTAAATAAGAAGAAATAATTGGCTAGTAAGGGTTAGCCAAAGAAGAAAATAGCCTCGGGGCTGACACAACTCTAGTCGGCCAAAAAAGGACTGAAAAATAAGTTCCCTTGGAAGGTCGGCCTGATAAAGACACCCAGAGGCCGAGGGTCGTCCCCCAGGCCCATATATGCCTAGTAGTTGTAGAGCGAGCTCTTGCTCTGGGGAATCTTTTCAAGAGTACTGCAGAGCAACATTACCAACCTTAGGAAGTGCCTAGGTTCAATCATTCCTTTTGCTATAAGATCTAAGAGGGAGATGCTTGGAGTTTTCACCAAGGATGACTACGAGTTCCTAGATAAGATGGTTTCTCCTCAAGTCTTTGATTTGGGTCTTCATCTGATGGCTCAGGTAACTATTTTCTTCTTAAGGACAAGTGTTCTCTTGTACTCCTTCCTCGTCTATAATAACATGTCTTCCTTTATTTGCAGACTGTATGCACCTATGCCTCGACCAATAAGTGGATGGTCGAGAATTATCCTAAAATTCAAGAGGCCGATTGAGCTCTTAGGTCTGAGTAGAAGTTGAAGAAACGCTTAGAGACATACCAAACCGATCTTGACAAGGCTCATAATGATCTAAAGAGTAAGGATGATTTGCTGAAGGAGAAGGATGACCTGATCAAGGAGAAGGATGAGGCCTTGGCCGTATTGATGGTCACTCATACAAAAGAGCTTACTGAGGCCATGCATAGGGAAAGGAGGAGGCTTTGTCTCCTGAGGCCCTTGAGAGGATTAGGGCCGAGGATGTCGAAGCCCTCAAGGCTTCAGATGAGTTTGGCAGCTTTGGCATTATTTAACTGGAGAGAGGCATGAAAATAGTATGTCAGTGGATTTCCACCAAGTTTACTGAGCTCGTCTCTTCCATTTGGCTTGCTTTAGATGCTCCAGAATTTACTGATCCTCTCTTTGATGCTGCCCTGGAGTACATGGAGATGATGGCAGCGACTGAGGCTGAGGCCAACCTTCAAGCCGATGGTGGAGCTAAACCAAACATAGAGAGAACTCCCGTCGTTAATATTAAGACTGCATCTTAGGGTGGTCGCTTGTGTCTAATACCCTCTTTTAATTGTACCTTTGTTTGACCTGTTTTGGACAACTTGATACCTCCACAGTTTGTACAAGCTCGATATTTTTTGTGAAGTGAAGCTTATTGTTCTAGTATCTACATTCCTGATTTTATTTGCATGCTTTTGACTTCTTTTTTGTGAAGTCTTCCTTCGTCCAGTATTGTTGTCTAGGCTGAGGGATCAAATCCACCATGTAAATGATGTTTTGAATGATAACCACTACTAAGTGATTTTTTTTAAATTTGCATCCACCAAATTAATGATATTTAAGTACAAGCCCTCCCTCATCGTTTTGAGAGTGAATGGAGAGTCATCTCGTCCATCACTGTCGTCCCGTCCGAGGGAGTAATTCCACCAAATTAATGATGTTTTGAATGATAATCACAACTAAGTGATTTTTTAAATTTTCATCCACCAAATTAATGATGTTTGAACACAAGTCCTCCCTCGTCGTTTTGAGAGTGCATGGAGAGTCGTCTCTTCCATTACTGTCGTCCCTGCCGAGGGAGTAATTCCACCAAATTAATGATATTTTTAATGATAACCACAACTAAATGTTTTTTTTTTAAATTTGCATCCACTAAATTAATGATGTTTAAGCACAAGTCCTCCTTCGTCGTTTTGAGAGTGCATGGAGATTGATCTCGTTCATCACTGTCGTCCCGACCGAGGGAGTAATTCCACCAAATTAATGATATTTAAGCACAAGTCCTCCTTCGTCATTTTGAGAGTACATGGAGAGTCGTCTCGTCCGTCACTGTCGTCCCGGTCTAGGGAGTAATTCCACCAAATTAATGATGTTTTGAATGATAACCACTAGTAAGTGATTTTTTAAATTTGCATCCACCAAATTAATGATGTTTAAGCACAAGTCCTCATTCGTTGTTTTGAGAGTGCATGGAGAGTCATCTAGTCCATCACTATCGTCCCGGCCGAGGGAGTAATTCCACGAAATTAATGATGTTTTGAATGATAACCACTACTATTTTTTAAATTTGTATCCACCAAATTAATGATGTTTTAGCACGAGTCCTCCTCGTCGTTTTGAGAGTGCATGGAGAGTTGTCTCGTCCATCACTATCGTCCCGACCGAGGGAGTAATTTCACCAAATTAATGATGTTTAACAACTTAAGCTTATTTTACTCGCTTGTTGTATAATATTGTTGTTATTTGCTGGTAGGCAGCTTGCCTAACTTCAACGTCTTCTCTTATTTCCTCTATAAGATCTAAATCAAGCCTCGACTCATCACTATTCCTCTCAGGGTCATAGGTATGAACCCTATGAGTAGGCAGACCTATCGCCGTTGTACTATCGCCTCCGATCCATAAGCAAGCATAAATGGGGTTTCCCTCATAGGTGTCCTCTCCATCGTTCTATAGGCCCATAAGACGGCGTATACCTCCTCGATCCATCTCCCCTTTGCATCTTTTAACTTTTTTTTTTAATTCCATCAAGGATCGTTCAGTTTGCCACTTTAGTCTGCCCATTAGCCTGGGGTCGGCCAGGAGTTGAGAAGAATTATTTGATGCCGACTCTTTCGTAGTATTTATCCAGGGAGACGTTCTTAAACTGTGTTCCGTTATTAAAAATCTAGGTGTTGAGTTGACCGTATATGCAGATGATATTTTTCCAGATGAACTGGAAGGTTTTCTGCTTCGTGATTGTAATCATCGGCTCAGCCTCTACCCACTACGAAAAGTAATCTATCGCTATGATCAGATAACGATAATTATTCATAGCTCTGGGTAAGGGTCCTACCAGATCAATCCCCATACCTCAAATGGCTAAGGAGATATGATTGAGGTGAGAGACTGATGAGGCTGGTGGGGGATGGTAGCAAACCTTTGGCACATGTGACACGTCTTGGCAGATGCTGTAGCATCCTTGGCCAAGGACGGCCGCCAATATCCTTGTGTAATAATCCTCTTAGACAAGGATCTTTCACCAGAGTGACTGCAACAGGAACCTCCATGCACATCCTTCAGAATTTTGGACACCTCAGACAGATGGACACACCTAAGAAAAGGAAGCAGAAACCCTTTCTTATATAAAGTGTCTCCTATGAGGGAGAACTTAACAGCTTTATATCTCACCTTCTTTTTCTCATTCTTGGATTCTGTTGACTCTCTGAAAAATAGCCTTAATACTAAAAGCCTTTTGTTTACTACATTAATAACAAATAGTTATAAGTTGAGTAAACTCTGAACAAACTTTTTGGGCAAAACTCTTTTCGAAAAACACAAGATGTGTTATAAAATATTTTTCTCAATGTATGGATTAAATTCGATAGTTGATTGCCTTAAATTTAATTTTTAATAAACATCTACTATGTTTACCATGCAGTCCCAATCACAATAAAAATTAAGAACATTCACAAACGTGGTAAAACCCTTAAACAAGGGAAACATCCACGGTGCCCTCTACGACACAAAACAAAAATTCCACTAGAATAAAAATCAGGTTACAACACTTAAGCAAACCACAAAGATCCTAACCTAAGTTCAGAATGTACCTACACGAGATTCTCCACTCCAAAGGTATTCAGACTTGGAACTTGATCCTTTCTTGCCACTTATTTATCTTTTCCTTGATTTCCTTCTCTTTGTATTAAGATTCCAACAACTCTTTCAAATTTAAGATTCTCAGATAGAACCACAATGTCTAAGTGTTCGTGTGATATAGTGTTTGTGATGTGTTACTACATGCAAACATACAACTCACCCTCTCAAGATTTATACAAACTTTCCTAACAAATTACAACAGTTGTAATATGAAAGTTATTTTTGAATCTTGATTTCTCAAGAAAAGACTTCTTCATCTTTTATATAACCACAGATCTCAAGGATACCTTGCTCGAAAGACGGTTCAAGGTCTTATACAATTTCTGGGTTTTGAAAATATTTTTTAAATTGTAAACCTCCAATTGCAGATCCAACTAGACTAGAAGTCTACTTTATCAAATCAGATTCAGACTCAACAAGCAAGGACTGGTTCAACAAGTTTTAATCTATAACTTTATTTTTCAGATATGATTGCTTTTAAAACTTTAGCACGAGTTCGTTTGTGTTCCTGTTATTTTTGTACACCAGTATTTAATAAAATATGAAATAAAAACTTAGAAACACACACAACTTACTAGATCTGAAAATTATTTTTGAAACTAAAATTTTTATTTCAAAAAGTAGTTGAAACAGATTAGACCTAAGAAAAGAGATCTAAAAAGATAAATATAAAACTATAATCGTGAGATTTTCTCTTTTAGAAAGACTCAGTTTTAATAATGAAACTTAACTCTTTCTTAGAGATGAGTTATGAGAGAATAAAATTTTTGAAGAGGCATTCAAACGAAAAACACAAAACAACAACAACGAAACCCTATAAAGACCTAACTCTCAAAAGGTGAGTTTTCTGATGTATGGGACTTTTAGGTTTTGGTGTTTGGTTAGGGAGAAATCTCACAGAGGTTTGGATCTACGAAGAAACTAGGGTTTCCTCTCTCCTTTGGGCTGGGGTAGTAAATCATCTTTTGTATTCCAAATAGGCTTATTTTTCAAATTTTTGTTGCCTTTTGACATTTGAGGGGACTTTCTAAATGATTTCTTATTAGTCTTGGACCCTCACCTTTTCTTTTTAGAGTTAGAGTTGTTTGTGTCCTGTCTAGGAAGTACATAAGTATTTCTGGATTTCTTAGAATAGTTAAAGTTATGGTAGGTAGGATTGTATGTCTTTTTCTGGAAACATTCATCTAGAGTATGTCCAAAAATATCGCAATAGGAATAGTACTGATGGGTATAGGACTTGACTTTCTTATTAAAGTCTTTAAAAATTGGCTTGAATTTATTGGGTACAGTAGTCCAGTCATCACTAGATTTAGGTTTTTGTCTTTGGTTTTTGGCAAAAGTACAAGCATATTTGGTTTAACAGTTTGGTTTCAACTATTGATTGTACTGACTATGTGTTGTTTGAGAGACATTGAGACTAGGTTCACCTTTTTGAACACTTTGAGAAGTTTGGCCTTATTTTACAAAAGCAATATTTTCAGGAGAAACTTTGGTCTTACTCGTGTGTACTATTTCTCTAAAACCTAGGACAGACTTATCTTCAGAGTCAAATTTACTTCCAGTAATAATTTTTTCATAAGTCTTGGTTTGTGTTTCAAAGTGTTGACATTTTTTAAAAACATTTGAAACCTTTAGCTTTGACTCTTTTAGTTTAATAAGGGATGCCTTGTATATTTGTTCAAATTAATGGTTCTTTTAAATCAAAGTGTTTATTTTCAAGTTGTAATTCTCAATCTCAGTCTCATGAGAAACACATTGGGCAGTATAATCTTCAGTGTTCTTCCTAATGGTTTGGTTAAGAAAATTTTTACACTCACTTAAAGGTTTTTATCATTTTCCCTAGGAGAGCACTCTTCTTAACCGTTTTAGTGTACAATTCATGTAGATCAGGCAGATCATTATCAGACTCACAATGTGCATTGTGTGAATTATCCCCTATGATTTGGTTAGGTTATTTACTCACGCACGCGTCCAATTCGTTATCAATATTCTCGCTCTGACTCACACATAATCTTTCAACAGTAATAGGAACATAATTATCATCAATATCATTAACAACATCAACAGGCATAGTAGTTTCATGAACAGACAAGCATGCATCATCATTATATATTATCTTAGCAAAGAAAGACATGCAGTTCTCATTCATCTGGGTTGACTCAGTTTCATCCTCATCAGAATCACTAGAGTCGTCCCATGTCATACACATATTGACCTTGTTGTTGTTAATAAAACTAGCAGGACCTTTGCTAGCATAGTGACCATGTTTACCACAACGATAACATTTAACATTTTTTCTGTCAGGTTTAGGTCTGTTGGTGTTATAATTCCTCCTATTGTCATAAGTGTGTTTGGTGTTGTCTCTATCATGAGGTCTGTGAGATTGATTACCTTGATAATTTGATTTGCCTTGTTTAGAGGCTACAACATTTCTAAATTTCAAAATCTTTTTGAAATGCTTACTCATAAGAGCTATTTCGTTGTCAAGGTTTTCTAAATGACAGTTTTTAAGACAGTCAGTGTCAAAGTCCATAGAGTTCAATTTAGGCACTGGTAATTTAGATGAAAACACAACATTAGAACTAGAGGCTCTAGTGGTCTATGTGGTCAGTTGTTTTTTTAAAGTAGTTCAGGAGTCATATTAGGGTCATTCATTTCCTCAATAACATATCTCTTATTGTCAAATTTGGATGTCAATGACCTAATAATCTCTGACACAATTTCCTTTCTACTCAAGGTTATACCATTTAATGAAGTTTTGTAAAAATGACAATTAACCTTATGTAGAAATTGCCAAAGGATTCATTGTCATTCATAATCACGGTGTTATATTGCTGAATAAGCATTTGGATTTTTACAGCTTTGACACGTTCATCGCCTCGTGAGCAATAACTAAGGTGTCCCATGCTTCTTTAGAAGTAAAACAAATGGATATTCTTTTAAATTCATGTTCATTAATGGACATAAAAATGGTATTTTTTCCTTTGTTATTATCAAGATATAGTTTTTTGTCTTCCTTAGTAAATTCACTGAAAAGTTTATTAGTCCTTGTTGGATCAGTGGCAGAGGTAGGTTTAGTAGGATGTTCATACCCTGTTTCAATCATTTTTCAGACTTCATCACCCAGGGTTCTTTGAATGAAAGACGTCATTCGCACTTTCCAGTACGAAAA